>JAEPBF010000244.1:185326-785326 GCA_019739055.1 Passiflora organensis | reverse complement strand
TTTGCAAGAAATTAAGTGGTTTTATAGAATTTTGGATGTTAATATAACTACAAATGAGAACTGTGGATACTCTTTTTTTTCCCTGGTTTTTAACAGCAGTCTAAGTTCACGGGATCAATGGTAGTTAATGACTTGCAGGATCTTCCCTGTTGCAATCTGGGAATAATTGACTCTTTGTGGCACATTCATATGGACCTTTCAGAAGATTGACAAAGTTTGGCAAGAAAAAGAAAAGAGGAAAAATGTTTGCTTGAAACTAATAAGGCACTGCAGAATCTGACATGATAGTTCAACAAAAGTTGGCAAAAGCTAAATGGTGTTCAAGAGAGAGCAAAACAAATGATCTGTATTGGAAACCATGGATGCTTTTTCTTGACATTTTGTGCCCACTACTCTTTTCATTTCTGCTATTTTCTTTTCCTGAAGCATTTCATTTTACACATGGGATTTTTTGGAAGACAGTATTAAAAACAAAGTGCCGATGGCTCTAAAGAGATGCAGATCTAGAAGAACAATAAACAAGACTTCAGAGAGATTTACAAGTTGGTCAGGAGGAAAAATCAAAAGATAAAGTTTAAAAGAATCATTTTTTTAACCCAAAATCCTAATATAATACTACCAAAGGCCTACCTAACTCATCAAGTTGTTGTTTCTATTACTATTCTTACGTTCGATTCTTTATCTATCGTCGTTGTTTGTCTGGTAGTTTGTGGAAGTATTCTGGCTGGATGGCTACAACCCATTAACCTAAGACTCTTGGAAGGAATAGATACTCATCTAGAAATATTGGAACGATTCTTATGGCCTACATGACAGTTCAGAAGTGATTTGATGTCCACCAACTTTGACTGAGAAAAAGTGCAGTTTTCACAAAAATGGTTTTGCAGTAAATGCTTGCCAGTCTCTAAGATTTTGGATAAGGAAGATATAATATCTTGGCTTGAACGATTCGATCAGCATCTATTAAGATGGACATCTCGCGTCAGGATTATTATTGGAGCATGAATATAGATCTGCTGTTTGTCCATTGAGCAACAGTTTCTTTTTGTTCTATTTTGCTGCTCTAAAGGCATAAAACTTATAATGTTTTCTGTTCTTCAGATCAGTCTGCTGTTTTCCGATTTGGGTTTGCTTCTTTTGCTACTCGTAGAAGGTTTTCCGTAAGGAAGACTTGAGTTACATGATGTCCTTTTCACTGCTTGCCTGAAAGCTTTTCATTCACAAAGTGACAGATCCATGAGTTTCTTGAAGTTGACGAACGCTTACGAAAACAACAGGAATGTGAAAACAACAGCGATGAGTTGCTCAATTCAGACAAGGCACTCATGTGATTGGATGTTGAAGACATGACAAAAGGGCACTTCAAAATCAGCAAACAGGAGCTTTCTCATAAATGTTGGATATTTTCATACGAAATCATTCAATAATCCAAAACAATCAATTATTGATACCTGTTACGAAACAGTTCCCACCACATAATTAAATTTGCAATCTTTGAGATTCAAAGTTCGAGAGATAGGGAAGACGGAGATGTTCAATCAAGTGATAGTCCTACAATCGACGAGGATATTCGGAAAATGGTAGTGGAAAAATTCTGTGATTTCAAAGTATTGAGATAGACATCTAAGCTGGAAATCCTCACCAACTAGAACTAAAATTGCTTGAGTTGTTTAGAGCTGGACTTCTAAGCTATTGCTAATAGAAGGATTATGACTTTCAGATACAAGCTAGGATCACCTTCATGCCTGAGAGAAAGAAAGTCTCCTCTCTGATTAGGCCAAAAAGCATAAGCTTAGGTTCTGGTCAATATAAGCTTCACAGATTAGCAGCTTGCATCTCTTCTTTGCTTTTGTTTTTGTTTTTGTTTTTTTTAAAAATTAAAAGTATTCATTGTCGGTGGTAACAGTAACTAATTCCTTCTGCAGCTTTTCTATGTTTATCGAGATGGTAATACCAAAGTGTTTTTAAGGACAAATAACTTTTTCTGTATAGAAGCTAAAATGAAAATTTCAACAGTGAAAGTTGACAATTGAACCCAGGAGAGGAATTCCTGCGTTTTAGGAAAATTTGCTGTCAAAGCATTAATGGCGTCTTTTCTTTGTTTTTTATTAAATAAAGCAGGTTCTAAAATTTAGAAACCTGGTCGAAATACAGCTAAACCAGAATGATCATAAGACAATATTTGTTGTAACGACAATGGAGGTCTATGATGAAAATGAGTGCCAAAGACATGCAGATAAACATACATTGGTTTAGGAAGGGTAAAGGAACAAGATGTAACAAGATCATTGTAACAAAGATATATTTTTTAGGCTATGTGATTAGAAATCCGACTCAACATTACAATTGTGATCTGTCAATTGCACGGACAGGTCTGTTGAGCCGGAGGTGTTAACAGAGTTATATATATATATATATATTATTCAATCTTTTCTGGTTCTATAAAACAATCTAGTTTTTTTCTTTAAAATAGAATAATCTTCCGCCACATGATTAATCTCTTTCTGGACTTCTGTAATATTTTCAGGTGGTCTTTGCAGAAAGACATGAGTCTATCAGTTGTGCTGCCATTGCAACGTTCAGGTTCTCTGGTGATCCAACTGAATCCAGGTTTAACCCTTTGCCTTACCTGGATGTTGCCAACTCCATAGCTCATATCACCAGGTAGAATCAACAGGCTGAGGTTCAATGGTAGCAGCAGAAGAATATCCTCCATCATCTTCAGTAACTCCTTGCCTTCAAATCGATACTTCTGTCCACCCGAGGCTTTAACATATAGGCTCTGATGGCATTACATGTTTCATATTCATTACAGAAAGTTCTCCTGATGACCCACAAGCTAAATTTTATGATTGATTTTATTCCAAGTATATCAACTCGGGTTTTAATTCAAGCCGATTCACAGTAACTAATGAGAGCTGAAAGAATTCTTTCCTGTCCTGAAGCCTTTGGAATGTTGGCCAAAGAAGATGATGGTAGCATTAGTTCAGAATGGTATATTCCAAGCATTCATCAGATGAAACAAACTTCTTGAAAAGGTAGCTACTGATGGCTGGCAATACTAAGAGAACCTGCTGCTATATATAACCTATCATAGAAGAGCCTTCATCAAAGGAAAAAGTATCTATAAGCAAAACAACAATTGCTCCTCAAGCCCTGACAAAGTCTGCAAGACTTGTTGGTGTCAGAAATGGAAACAAAAGCCTTTAGACAAGAACCTCAACCGATTCCTTTATTATATAGACCAAATCAAGTGCTAGCTAGCCAGTGTAGTAGCTATTTTACATGTATGTGTATGCAATTAGGCAAAGATTAATATATGACAGTGAGATAGAAGGTCCTATTACTATTAAAGACTTCCAAAAGAACCGATGATTTCACTGCTACTGATGATTCAAGGAGAGATGCTAGTTGGTTTGCCCCCCACCACCTGTGCTCGGTGGAGGCCTTGGACGAAGAGCTAAGGCTTCTGCTTCTGTAGAAGGATCATCCTGTACATACCAATCAGAAGGGAATTAAGATCAGAAACATCAATTATATATTTCCAGTTAAACCAGCTATCGAACTGCATATATTTGGAGAAAATCAGAGAACAATGTGTGAAGTGTCCTTTTTTTATGTATGTGAAGAAAATTGCCATGCACATGTTTCTCTAGTTCTTTGCGGCTAAGTAATACCACAGAGAGCAAGTCCTAAATCCAAGCATAGGATACAGTCATTCTAGCAGCAAACCTGAGAGGAGATGTTTTACAGAAAAAACAAAAAAAAAACTATCGAAAAAGCTTGTAAACTGAGGTATATATGCAGGATGAGTGAAAGAAAGTACTCACAAGGTTCAAGGTGGGAGGATCAGCTGGTGGGTCTGCTGATGGATCTTCATTTGCCTTTCCATCACCTCCTTCATCAGATGCTGAAGAGCTTTCTTGAGGCTTACCTTCAAGTCCTAAAAACTTGAGAGGAGCATTACATGCTTCAGCAAACAAGTAATGATAACCGTAGGAGGTAGAGTCTTTCTTGACACCTTCTTGTTTCTGTTCCTTTGTCAAAGAAGAGTCCTCCATGCCTAATTTTTGAACTCTCACAGTACCTGCTAGTTTCAGTTCCTTCGTCTGAATCTTTGAATCCTCTTGTTCTACTCTCTCTGCATAAACAGCTCTATTAAATAAGCAGTCCTTTTGAATCAGTAAAAGGAAATTGGTATTTTGACTTGATTTAGTCTTTCCATTTATAAAGAACAGTAATGTGTATGAAAACCTCAAAAATTTCCTATTTTTCCATGCATAATAGATATATTAAAGAATTATGACAGATTACAGGTAGAAACAAGCACCTACCCTTTGCAGGGAATGTCAGATTAGATTATATGTTCATGCCAGGCCACCTAATCCCACATTCAAAACTAGGAAGATTGCTCTTAACTGAGATTTTATGTCTTTCCAAGAAAGATTCCAGACAGGAAACAGACAAGTCAAAGAGTTTCACTACGTAAGCTGAATCAGTCGTGAGGTTTCAACGTCTGTGCATGGTTGTCTTGTAGTTCTCCTCTCACAATTATCTTAACAGGTCAACTGCTGTGAGCCGTCAAAAGTTTCATACTTACCTAACACTTACTGATCACTTCAATGTTTAGTTTATGGCAAGACCAGTTCAGGATGTTGATGGCTATCAGTATATATGGTCAAAATCTGTGTTCCTGATCCTTCAGTTAACCAAATTTTATAAATTTCAGTTAATCCTATGAAAACCCAACTGCCAGAATGTTGAATGGATCGTTATAAGAGTCGATGTGCATGTTCCCACAAGATGTGAACATGGTTTAAGAACCATGGCGGATTGACTGTTGATGGTACTTGTCATGCCATTCAGGACAAGGTCAAGGTGCCTCTTACAAGAGCTAAATGACATATATGACAGGATAAACTGATAAACAGAATAGAACAGATAAGTACTACTCTGCGGATTTCGATCAGATCAAGTTTCATTCATATTCTAAGGATTCGAACCCAAAACACATATTGTTGATGATTCATGAAGAACTACTCTTTTTTTTTTCAATTTCCATCAAGGAAACCTCATCCTTGCTATTGTCAGAAAAATTTTCCAGGGATCACAGACGATAAAAAGTGCTCTGATCATCAAAAATAAAAGCAAGGACACGACATTGGATTAAGTGCTTGGCATTTAGTGAAGAACTTTGACAGATCACACACAGAGTTGTACCTGTTCCTGTTATACATATATATATATGCCAGTTTGTGTTCTAACACCTAATCCCTTACCAGAAACTTGCTCTCAGCTCAGATTCTAGGCTTTACCAGTAAGAATCCAGGCTAGAAACAGACAAGCACAGAAACTTATTGCCTGTCCCATGATCCATCAGAGGTTCATAGTTTACCTAACTCTTGATGATCACTAAACAACCTTTGAAACTAATGTCTTGATGGATATGATTAAGACATGCTTCACAAGAAAGTGCAGAACCCCATTGAAAGGTCATCAAAGTGATTGGTGAGTTATCACATCACATTCAATGTGTTTTCATAATCCACTTAAAGGGTACTACAAAAACCTTCATGAACTTCCATCTCCTATCAATAAACATAATATAATATCTGCAAGTTATATCATCGCCGTCAATCGTAAGATTAATTTCTTTTCGAGGTACGATCGGATAATATAATGATAAGAACCCTAGAGATCAATGCTCCATCAAGACATGGTTTCTGTTTATTTATAGCATCCGAACTAATGGGTCAGCAAGTCCAGTGATCTTGAACTCACACGTGCAGGAAACCATTTTCAACCTCATAACAACCGCAGAAAAGGCAGTGGCATTTTACTGCAGATGCCCCTTCATCAAGTGTTTGGTGGGATGTGACCTTTTGGCTTTTCATTGTGCATTTTATCTCTCAATTACTGGTACTGAATTCTGAAGTTGGGAGGATGTTTAAGTTAACATATTGAATTTTTATTCTTAACAATTGAAGAATAGTTTTCGTCGTAAAAATAATTTTTTTTTGGGAATTTCGATCTACAGAATGGTTTCCTAGACTGCACTAATACAGTTTACCACTGTATTCTTCCATTCTATAGAAGCAAATGCCATAGCTAGATGGGTAGAAAGCAAGGATCTGTATCCAACAGGTCCAGCACAGGAACCAATTAGGCCTGCAGAGCTCACTGATGTTTCTGGCTTAACCACCAAAAATTGCTGTCTTCCCATCTTCATTCAAGAGCAGCTAAACATAGATACTTGAACATGACAGGTAGATGAAGAAAGCATAGTTGCCTGAGCATCAAGTCAATACTGATAAGATTAGATGACAAATCTAACTATCTGGAAGTAAGAACTGCAGCTGGCTTGAGTGATTTAACAGGAATGTGGGACTAAGCTGACGCACAAAAAACTCAGGATAGATAATTCCATGCCCTCTGGAATCCTATGCACTGCTGTCTCACAAATGGGGCAAAGCCACACCTTGAGTTGCTCCTTACTCACCCATTTATGTCCATATAGCAATGTTTGGAATGTTTTCCACTTAATATCAATACTCACTCCGAAAAATATAATTGAATGATATGACTAGTTCATTTCGTTAATGAATTTCGATCCTAAACCTTTTAAAAAATTTTAGTCAGACAATTTCTTTCAAATTAAAGAAAAATGTCATTAGCCATATTCAGCAGCAGCTCTCGGCATGATGGGTGCTAACCTTTTAGGAACACTTTTTATGCTCAAATTGGCTTCAAACCCATCAGGATTCTGCTTAATTAGGCTACTAGTCAAGATAAAAACATAGCCTTTAACAGTAAAAATGGCCGTAACCGGAATTTATCAGGAGTTGGACCCGAAATCGGACATGGCAAAGGAACAATAACAAGACCAAGATTTGACTAGTGGCCCCCCAACCCAATTTGACCCAGAAAACGGCGTTCTTTCGGTCACGTCACTTTCCATGATGTGTTTTCTTCTTTTTTACTACGCCCGGTCACCGGTCACCGCCGTTCGGGCAGCCCCCTTAAAGGGAACTACCAAAAAAAAGACAAAAAAGATATAAGTACTTCCAATAAATAATAATAGTCTCCGTCAATCTCTCTCCTTGAAAGAGAAACACAGAGACAGAGCACACGCTTTACTTAAGCTTAAAGTGGAACTAGAAAGGGTAGTTTATTTTCCTTTTTGGATTCTCACTGTAAGGAAAGCAAAGCCAGTAAAAAAAAGAGGAGAACTGTTTTTGAAGTTTTTTTCTTTCTTTTTTATTTTGTATTTATAGTTTATATTTAACTACTCTTTCCCTTTTTTTTTGAAGTTGAGTTAATGCGAGAGAGGGAGTAGCTGGAGATCAGTGTTGGGCTTCTAAGGATGTGATGCGGGATATAAATGTTGGGAGTATGGGGAGTTAAGGGAAAAGAAAGCACGGGTTTTTCTGGCGGGTTTTGTGTTGTTTCTTGACTTTGTTGAGCTTTATGGGGATGGCGAGCTGGGTTTTAGTGTGCTGCTGTTTGGATCTGAGGAGATTGAGGGGTTAAGGTTTAGGGCTGTGAGGTTTGATATGGAGGGTAAAGTTGGGGACCTTATGGTGTCTGTGTGGTTGATCTTGTCGCTGCTGCAGCATCCATTGTGGCTGGTTTTGAGTAACGTGGAAGGTGAGCTATGCTTTTTTAGTATTTATTTGTTTTTTGCTTCTTAAGAGTATGACATGCCTTTGTTAGGTTGGTTTGTTTGATTTCTTTGAAAAGTATTCTCCATTTTCTGCCGATTTGTGGCAGTGGGTTGTGTTTTTGTGTGTGTTAATTTAAAATGGTCGGCAGATAAGTGCAAAAGAGCTTTTGTTGACATTCTGGTGCGTCAATGAAGCTTTATAATATTCAAGTTTGTTTGTGTCTCATGCTTGAAACTGTCTTGTACACTCGATATGTAGCTTGTTACTCCAGTGCAGCTATCGAATGAAGGCTTTAACTGCTTGCCATTGATGTGGGAAGATCTTTTCCTTTTGACACTCATGATCCAGATGTGTTGACATGAATCAGCTGCTGTAAGAAGGCAGTCCATTTTGCCTGAATTTGACAGTAACAGCTCTACTGTTATTTTGGAACTTGTCAAACTTTCTATTGGGGCATCAACAGAATTTATATTTTGTTTTCTTTATATGTTTTTGACAAATTTGCATTTGTTATATGCTTTTCCTAGTGGATGCCTTGTTTATTATCAGCAGCTGATGTTTTTGAGATTGATTTGAAAAACAGGTGATGCTTTGCATAGCCTGAGGACAAATTTGATTGATCCTAACAATGTGCTGCAGAGTTGGGATCCTACACTTGTCAACCCTTGCACATGGTTTCATGTAACTTGCAACATTGATAGCAGTGTCATAAGAGTGTAAGTACCTAAATTGTTGATGTTCCTCGAGGTGTTCTTTATTGCCATTGCAAAATCATTTCGTAACTTGCATAAACATTTACCAAGTATGTGTTTCACTGATAAAATACATGCCTCATTCTCAGTGATCTCGGGAATGCGGATTTGTCTGGTTCGCTCGTTCCACAGCTTGGTCTGCTTAAAAACTTGCAGTATTTGTAAGTTATGCTTAATGACATGTGCCAGATTTGTTAGATTTATTTTGTCGATTTAAGTGCATCCATGGCATTTGTTCCCCCAATCCAAGAGTATTACGTTAAAGTCAATCCCAGAGCTGATGGTGCCAATGTAAACAAACAATTTTTTCCTTCTAGCATATAACATAATTAAAATGGTTCTGAATTTGTTATATGACTGGTGGATTCTTGGAGTGTCAAGGTTTGACTCTTCAGTTTTTATCGAATTTATCTTTTAGGGATACTTATTAAATGAAATTCAAAGTGAATTTTCTTTTATCGAATGTGCATTTTTATTTAAGAGTGATATCTGAGGTTATTTTAGATTCTTTATTTTATTTTTTAAAATTTTCTTTTACATGTAGGATGCTGATTTGAACTAATATAGAATGTCTAATAAAGTTCTTGAGGGATGACTATATTTTCCCTCTCTGAGCCGATAATTGCCAAATATCACCAGTTTTTGACATTTGATATGGTGCAATTGATCCATATTGTTATTCATCCCTGTGTTTCCCACATTCCTCCGTAGTGAAGGGTTACTGTACTTCTTCAATATAAACTTCTATAATCTGCTACTTTTTCAAAATGCGTCTTATATTGTTTGTAAATAGTTGATGTTTCTGAATGATTTCCCTCACTTTCATTAAGTTGAATTATTTTCACAGAGAGCTGTACAGTAACAACATAAGTGGACCAATTCCGGGTGATATTGGGAATTTGACTAACTTGGTGAGCTTGGACCTTTACTTGAATAGTTTTACTGGTCCCATACCCGACACTATGGGGAAGCTGTCAAAACTTAGATTCCTGTAAGTATGCTTTTCTTAGTGTTTAATATGCAGCTGTTGAAGGTTTATTCTCTGTTATTATTTACCATATGTTAATAGTCTCTATACTAATGAATTTACAAACTGTATGTTCAAGTGAAAACTGATGAAAAAATGATATTCATCTGATTATCAATTATATAATTTAATCATTGTTCGTAAGCTCATTCATTTTCATTCGTCAAGAACAATGCAAAATTTTCTTCTGTAACCAAAAAACCTGGTTTATACATTTTTTTTCTTTTTTTTATTTTATGTGATGCAATTTCAAAGATATTCACAACCATGATAGTCACCAAACTTTAACACTGTTCTTGTCCTTGTACTCACATGAAATACACATATCTGAAACCAATTGAAGATGCTTGTTTTGCATTATGCCATTATGTCCTTGAGCATATTGTAGTATTTTAATGTAGTCTTCTTTATGAGATAACTTGAGTTGCATCTCTTTCTCTGACCTCCATAGATCATGACTATTACTTTGTTGTCATGTTCATGAAAGGATAGTCGGCTTAATAACAACAGCTTGACCGGTGTCATTCCGATGTCATTGACGAATATATCATCACTTCAGGTCTTGTGAGTACCTTGTCAATTTCATATATGTCATTATTAACTTACCATCTGAGGTTCCGTATTTCTGGAAAAGTTAATGTTTGTGCTTCTTGTATTCTGGAATGAAGGGATCTTTCTAACAATCATCTGTCTGGAGTGGTTCCCGATAATGGTTCCTTCTCACTGTTCACTCCAATAAGGTATGCTAATTATCAGGTGTACCTGCCATCACTGACTGATTTAGATCTCCCCTGAAAGGTTTTGGATTTTCTTTTACAGTTTTGCAAACAACTTGAATCTTTGTGGGCCAGTTACTGGGCATCCTTGCCCAGGTTCTCCTCCATTCTCGCCACCTCCACCATTTGTCCCGCCACCCCCAGTCCCTATTCCAGGTACTTCTTTGTCTTCTGGCTAAGTGTCAGTACTTTTTTTCAATTGGAAGCTTTATCACCTTCCTTTTTTGGGCAACAGTAGTTGATTTACGCTGTAGCACTGATGTTCTTGCTGTGGTACATCAACATCAAATGCTTCATCTAATTGTTTTGGTATTTGATACCTTTTGTTTACAATATTACAACCTGTATGCTGATTCTGAAAATTTCCACTTATGTTGAAATTTAGGGGGAAATGGTGCCACTGGAGCAATTGCTGGAGGAGTTGCTGCGGGGGCAGCCCTGTTGTTTGCTGCCCCTGCAATCGCATTTGCCTGGTGGCGTCGAAGGAAACCTCAAGAATTCTTCTTTGATGTACCTGGTTTGTATTCTGCTTAGGATTCGCCTCTCTTTGACAATTACTCCGTTTGCTTTTGGTACTTATTTATGCCATTTTGACATCTTTTTTCAGCCGAAGAAGATCCTGAAGTTCATCTAGGGCAGCTTAAAAGGTTTTCATTAAGAGAATTACAAGTTGCTACTGATACCTTTAGCAACAAACACATTTTGGGTAGAGGGGGTTTTGGAAAGGTCTACAAAGGACGTCTAGCTGATGGCACATTGGTTGCTGTAAAAAGATTAAAAGAAGAGCGTACTCCTGGAGGAGAGCTGCAGTTTCAAACAGAAGTGGAAATGATAAGTATGGCTGTCCATCGGAATCTGCTTAGATTACGTGGATTTTGCATGACACCAACTGAACGACTGCTTGTCTATCCATACATGGCTAATGGAAGTGTGGCATCATGTTTAAGAGGTTGATCACTTCTGGTATTGTAACATAAATACCCGTTGACTCTATGCCTTTCATCTTATATTAATGCATAATTCTTGCAGAACGCCCTCCATCACAACCTCCACTGGATTGGCCCACACGAAAACGAATTGCATTGGGGTCAGCTAGAGGTTTATCTTATTTGCATGATCATTGCGACCCAAAGATCATCCATCGTGATGTTAAAGCTGCCAATATTTTACTGGATGAGGAATTTGAGGCTGTTGTTGGTGACTTTGGGTTGGCTAAACTCATGGACTACAAGGACACTCATGTCACTACAGCCGTTCGAGGTACAATAGGCCATATTGCTCCAGAATATCTTTCCACGGGCAAATCATCAGAGAAGACTGATGTTTTTGGTTACGGGATCATGCTTCTGGAGCTAATTACTGGACAAAGGGCCTTTGACCTTGCTCGGCTTGCCAATGATGATGATGTCATGTTACTTGATTGGGTATGTACACTGCCGAAACTGTCCTGATGTTTACTCTATACTTATCTGAGGTTACTCAACTATCTGTCTAATGTCTCGTTGTGTTTTCCTTCATGGTTAAAGTGGAGAAGAGCTTAGTATCTTATTCATGGTTGTAGTTTTTGGAGTTTGAACTTACTTTCAGTTTTGTCGACCAGCCAACATGAAATGTCATTGGAAGATTAAGAAATTGTGTAATTGAATAATCAAGAACCAATGAGACTAGAAGTGCTCATATCTTGATTATCATCTCCATGTTTCATTGTGGGATGACTACGAGAAGCTGCACTCGATATTTTGAAATTAATTTTCAAATAAAGCGAAATCACGGGTTGCCGTTGTTCGTAAGCAATTGGTTGAAATAGACTTGTATGCTTTGCATGGCCCCTTTGGATTATTATGCGAAATGTTTATATACCTGGCATGAATTTCTTCAGGTAAAAGGACTCTTAAAAGAGAAGAAGTTAGAGATGCTGGTTGATCCTGATCTGCAGAACAAATATGTGGAAGCTGAGGTGGAGCAGCTAATCCAGGTTGCCCTGCTCTGTACGCAAGGCTCTCCAATGGAGCGACCTAAGATGTCAGAAGTGGTGAGAATGCTTGAAGGTGATGGTTTGGCTGAGAGATGGGATGAGTGGCAAAAGGTGGAAGTTCTTCGCCAAGAGTTCGAACTTGCTCCTCATCCTAGCTCAGATTGGATCGTCGACTCAACCGAAAATCTGCATGCGGTTGAACTATCTGGTCCGAGGTGATCGACTCGTGGCAACAGTTGCAAGAAAAGAAGGAATTACTCAATATACATTCCATTGTCATAATTTTCATCCCCCTCTTCTAATTTTCTCTCTTCTTTTTTCGGAGGATGTATACTGGTTTTAGTCTTGTCTCAAGTCACCTGTTGCATTGTACCCATTACCTTTGTGCATATGAAGTCTCTGTCAGGGTGCAATTTGTGTGCCATCTGCTGCCATTTAGGACTCCTGATGTTTTTGCACAGGTGCAGCAGCCAAGGCACTTCACTCTTTTGAGCACCTCCACTTTTCACTATCATTTCAACTTTTCTGATGAGCTGTTAAGCCTGAGGATTCCTGCTAGTTCATGGCAATATCCCAATGCATTGGACATTGAATTCTTTCAAATGAAGTACATAAAAGTAGAAGAATGACTTGAGGGCAAGATAGTCTAACTGATTTGATGTATGACTACATGATGTTTGTTCGTTTTGATGAAAATCCGAAGATGGTGTTTGTGGATTAAACTTATTACCAGCAAATTTATAAGATTCCTGTACAATAGTACCAATCACATCGAACACATTGTGTAAGAACACCCCAGAAGGGTACAGCAGCTGAAGAATCTATAAGCTGTGTAGAGATTGGTGTAGGACTCGCATTAACAATAACTGAAATTTCACTAATATACAAGTACAGAAGAGTGACAACCAACTGAAAAAGTTCTCCAACATCAAACTCACCAGAGCAAGATAGATGCCCATGGACAAAACTCAAAACCCATGACTGGAAGGAGAATTGTCTTTTCCAGGTTGATTGCCAGATCCATGATTTATGCCCGGTGGTGAAAATAAGTTGGGATAAGCTAAGTATGAATCATCATCAATTGAAGGCAGTCTCTGTGGCTGAATCCTGGTAGAATCTGGTTGCTGAAGTGAATGATCATGATGAGGAGAATCATAGGCTACTTTCAGTTTGTCAAAGGAAGGAAGATCCTGCAACCCTGCTGGATGGTGGATTTGACTGGAGTACTGGTAATCTGGAATACCACTATGTTCACCAAACGACTGTTGATGATCAAAATGTGGCGTTTCAGAGGTATCTGAATGATCAAAAGATTGTTGGCTATCAAAATGCGGCTTTCCAGTGGCAGCTGATTGAGCAGTAGCATCTCCATGAAATGGATTTTCATCACTGCTTTCAGGGAAAGTGTCACTAGTTTTCTTGGTGAGCTCACTGATCCTAGCCTGAGCAAGAGTGGCGGCTGAACGCGCTGCTGCTGCTGCACGTTCAGCAGTTTCTGCAGCAGCCTGTGCAGCAGATATAACATCCTGAAGATCTACACCGAGGTCACTTTTTGTTCTTGAGATAGGAGGTGATGAACTAATCGATTTTGTGGGAAATGACGGCGAGGATAGTGAGGGTGGTAAAATGAAAGGCGGCAAAAACTGGTTTTCTTCCTTATTGCCAACATCCACAGTGGGGATTTCACTCTTGGTAGCCGCCAACTTTTCTTCAGTCTCCTCACCATGCTCAAGATGAGGTTCCTCCGGTGTAACTTTGGAGGTCATAGATTGATTCCATAATTCATGATTCATATCAGGATGAAGAGATGGTATTTCATGTGGGTCTATCGTTGGTGCCGGGACGGTATTTGCATTGGGTCGCAGTGAGACCTTAGGTACTTCAGGAAAATCTAATGCGTCCAAGTCCGTATCAGAATCAGACTGCTCATGGTGCACTTGATCAGCAACGGTGTTCAATGTTTCATCATGCTTCTCTTTCGGAAGAGGTAACTTTGATCCACTGACAAACTGCGTTGGACCATTCTGACAGAAATAGGAAATGTGTAAGGTAGGGCATGAGAACAAAGTCGAATGTTTGGTAGATTACTCACCAACAAATCTTCATGTGTTTTTGAAAACTCAGTTTCTGTAGCAGCTGGGTCCCAATCTAATTCATGCTCCTCAGCAATTTCCTTCAAAAGCTTTAGTTTCTTCTCAGGTGATGGAGCACGAATAGATAAGAGCTCAATCAACTGCAGAATTTTTATTTACAGGAAGAACATCACCAGAAGAAACCTGTCGATTGATGGAAAAAGATAAAAAGCATTTGCTCCCACAATTGAGCGAAGATAAAAGTTCATCAAACCTGTCGATTGACACCACAATCTGGCAACAACTCTGTCGTAGCAGATACAAATTCCTTTCCATATTTGGAAGCAAATAGAATTTGAACCTGCAGCAACTCAGGTAGATCGGCACATCTCGGTGCAGCAAAACAGACACTAGATATTGCTTCTTTCAAGTCCAGAGGGCACTCCCTAAGCAAATATTCAACACCTCAAAAAATTCAATTTCCAGAAATATCATATTTCTCAATAACTCAATACTTACGAAAGATCAAAAGCATAAAACTTGGTTGACAATAAAGCTGCATAACTACATATAAAGGATGATTTCATGGATGAACTAAGAGCATGAGGGCCATAGATTTCATATTCCAAGACCATTATGTCAAGGCAATATCTTTTTTCCGTGAAGATCAGCTAGAAATTTCAAGTAAAACGTTAGTTCAGCACAGTTTAAAATTGGAACATTTCAATATTTTCTGCTATACAGAAATCAAGCATCACTATGCAACATTAGGGAGGAGATACACAAGATGGAAGTCTCACACACAATTCTAGCATATAGATTTTTTGATACGGACATAGGATTTGTCTAGCACTACAGGGCAAAATCAATGATAGAGAATGCTCAAGAAGACATTATGCTTCATCTATTTCTTTTACCTGAATGTTGGACACTGAACAATGTTATATGGTGCTTTCAACCAATTATTTCATCTAAATTGAGAAATCAAGTAAACGTCCTACCTCACGGAAAAAAAACAACACCGATGACAAGGTTTTTACCTCATGCGCCTCCTAAGAATTCTAGCATCGGAAATTTAATCAACATCTCCCATCACATATTCCAAATACTTCTGTGCAACTTACAAGACCAGGTATTGTAGAATTCATGGGCCCGTGTCTTTATTCAGCACATACTCAATCTTTCTGAAAGTGTCTAACATTCTCAATTCAAACTTTCCATACTAAACTATAGTAAAGGGAACTAACTACATACTATACAACTCAAAGAGAAACCATAACAACATACAAAAGATAGCATCAGCACAAAGCACAATAAGTTAGAGGATTAACCTTTGTGCTTCAATAATTGGAAGTCGCACGGCAATAAGCTCGCAGAAAAGCTCAAGAATCTCTTGTGCAGCCATCATGTTCTCTTCTCTAATTATATGCTCCACCTGAAACCACAAATTTACCAATCCCAACAACGAGTTATATATTTCCCCTCACAATCGGCCACAAATAGGAGACTGAAACGGTGTAGAGAACCACAACTGTACCCGAATCCGAGCAGTGGCTTCCTGCCCAGTCTCAAGAAGCTTGGCAATCTCTTTACGCATTTGCTTTATCTGAATCTCTCTGCGGTTCCTCAACAACTTTATTCTCGGTATCGTCAACTTCAGTAGAGTTTTACTGCACATTAAAAAAATAAGTAACCAAAATAAGCAAAACCTCCGATCCAATCTAAAACACGAGTCGTCGAAGAACAACATAAACACAAATCAAATTCAAAAGCCAACTCTTGATGCACGATCAACCTCAAAATCCCACGAAAATTAAAAAAGTAAAAAAAAAACAGAAAATCAAAACCCATGCTTTCTAACCCAATCTGGAAATAAGATCAAACCCAAAAAAGGAGATTCAGGAAAGTGAGTGAATTTACCATTTGGCAGCTCTAAACCCTCTGTTGAAAAAGGAATCCAGCATCGACATGATTGATAATGACCAATCAGATCACAACGTACCAAACCCACTACCTAATTGGAGACCAAAGAACAGAATAACTTAAGAATCAGAACAAAAAGTGACAAAAATATCCTCTTTTCACAACAATTGCGGAGACACGCTTCAGCAAAGAGAAAACACACGCATAAGAAGAACAAACAGAGAAGTAATGATTTAATCTATAGGGTAATTCTAAACATACCTCCTAGACTAAAAAGACACGGTTTTCATGCGCTCCTTAAAATCTAGACTCGTTGTGCTTATGAATCTCTGTTTCCTTAAGAACCAAGTCTTTATTACAGGATCCTGCCTGGCTTTCTAGCCATTGTTGAGTTGTCCTCCTGTTTCGCGTGGGACCATCCACTGTGTTCCCGCGAAGCTGCTACGGAGATTGGGTATTTGCTTCGGTTAGTTTGTGGACTCTAGACCCAAATCCAAATCCCTGTTTCTCAATTGGGCCGTTCGTCATATCATGGGCCTAGTATATGTGATGTGGGTTGGGCCTCTGCATTTGGGGTGAATAAATTGGTCTTGTGCTCCTATTAATAATTTTAACTATGGTTTTATCATATTAGATGTGTATTTATTTTATAAATTCTGATTAATAACATCTTCAATGTGAAACAAAATGGGTATTTATTTTTCTTATTTGAGTTTTGATTTTCGGTATCCAGGCTAATATGACAAACTCAAATTTTCGATTTTGATCAAACTATAAGATAATTCTTATCATCTTATTTTGTAAATATTTTTTAATTTAATATAATATTATTTCTATTTAATTTTAAATTTTAAATTTTAAATTAAATATTTGAAATAATGCTATACAGTACCCAACCACATTGGTTATTTGATTAGATTCGAACAAGAATATTAGTATAAAACAATAACTACAAGCTAAAGAGTGTCTTTGGACAGATGTATTACAAAAAACTCAGGAATCCATAGAACATTCAATCTTTGAACAACAAAAGATAACATAAGATTATAAGAATGATATGTAAGAACAAGAAGGTAGAAGTTATGTGAGGAAATTTCATGCAGCAAGCTTAATTTCACCGAATTCAATATTCGAAGCAATCTCCTCCAGCTGCTTCTTGACGCTCATGTCAATAAGCTTCGACCCTGCATTCCCGTACCTCACCGTAAACCCAGCAATCAAGTCCTTGTCGATCTTGGTCTTGATCCTCACGTTCTTGGAACCTGTAAACTTCTGCACTTGCTTGGCAATCTGCGAGAGGTGCTGGGAATCCAGCGGCACCACCGAGGACACCACGGCGAGCTGCGTGTCGGTCACCTTGTTGTACACATCCTCAAACTCCTCCACGATGTCCTTCACTATGTCGATCCTCTTGGCGTCCAGGAGGATGTTGAGGAAGTTCACCGTGTGGGGCTGCAGGGACTGGGACTTCGCCAGCTCGTCCATGACCTCGCGTTTCTTCTCGAGAGAGTGGAGTGGGTTGAGGAAGAAATCGAAGACTTGCTTGTCGGAGAAGATTCTGTCGATCTTCTCCACGTCGGAGGAGGTTGTGTCGAGGGTGTTGTTGGAGATGGCGACGTCAGCCAGGGCAGTGGCGTAGCTACCTGCTGCACCGGTGGCCATTCTCACTACCAAAGCGCCGCGGGAGCGCTTGGCGGTGGTGTTGGTGAGGTTGAGGGAGGGGAAGGCGGAGGAGAAGGAGAGGTTGAGGGGTTTGTTAGAGCTGGAGAAGGAGGTAGGGAGCCTTGCCGCCGATGCTGTGATTTTGCTGGTTTGGAAGGAGACTGTGGGGTTCTGCAGAGCTGCTGCCATGGTTGCGGGTGAGGAGATAGAGAAGGGTTGTGGATTGGGTGGCAATGGTTATGGTGGAGAGAAGTGAAGGGAAGGAGTAGTGGTTGGTGGAGGTCCGGAGGAGATGGGGATTATCTTGGAGGTAGATCACCAATGGATTTTCGCCACTTGTCTTTGTTATATTATAGTAGAGGATAAATGGGATTTTCTTTTTCTTTTTCTTTTTTTAATTTTCAATTTCATAATGTTTATCTTATAGTATATCCTTCTATATATAGTATATAGTTTTGGAAGAAAATTTTTTCTGATTAAGTATTAATTAATTTTAATATTTAGCGTATAATCAAAGATTAAGAAAAGAATTAGTCACGAAAACAAGTCATCCCAAGAGTACTAATTCGAATTTAGACGAGAGAGAAACTAATTTAATTATTGATTAAGATATTATTTGTTATTTAAAAAACAAAAGAATTAGAGACTAATTACGAATGTCTCTAGTGGAGGCGTGAAAGGCAAGGTAAAAGGGGCAAAATGATGAACAATCCAAAACTTGGCCACCTGGACGAAGAGGACGAGCAAGACGAGGGATTTATTGACGAAGATGACATTGTACATGAAGTCGAAGTCGATGAGGAAGATCTTCCCGACGCCGATGAGGAGGAGGAGGAGGAGAATGTTGGTATATACAAAGCTCAACTCACCATGTATTTGCCTAGCGGTTTCGTAAATAAGCGGGATTTCTCTTTACTGAAACTATGTTTTGCGGTTGTCTGTGTTGGGTTATTTGCATAGGAAATTGATGACTCCGTTCACACATTTACCGGTCATACTGGTGAGTTTTTTGGACTTCGTGTTTAGCATTTTTTGTCGTTTGTTTGCTGGGAAAGTTCTGGTCAAGGTTTTATAGCTGAAATGGACGATAGTGTTATCTAAGTAGCTTCATTGTATGTAAATATGAATTTGGTATCCTTGCTTTATTGGCAACTTTGTTTCTGTGAACTAAAGTTTGTGTTTTTTTGTTGGAGCTTCATCCTTCTTTTATGGGATTGACTTTCTTCAGTTTGGATGCTTGTGATTGATGCATTTGATTTTCATGAATTGATTTTTTGGCTGGGGATTAAAGATCATTGCGTGCTTTTTCTCTCCAGATGAACTCTATACGGTTGCATGCAGTCCAACAGATCCTACATTAGTGGCCTCCGGTGGTAAGGATGACAGAGGGTTTCTTTGGCGAATTGGTGTAGGAGATTGGCATTCGGAGCTTAAAGGTACAATTGCTTCGGGAGGCTGGTTTGGTCATCTCTTTATCTGTTTCTATCATTACCTGTAATGTTAACCTATTTCGTTCCCAAATTTTGCTTAATATCCTCCTTCCTCTCTTGCCGCCTGTAATGCTAAAGTTTGCATTAGGATGATACCATATATTCATTTATCCAGAGATTTAGCCTTCTTCTAAATTTTGGTACAGGTCATACGGATTCTGTGTCTAGTTTAGTCTTTAGCGCTGATGGTCAGTTGCTTGCCTCTGGAGGGTTCGATGGAATTATCCAGATTTGGGATGCTGCATCAGGGAACTTTATCTGTAAACTTGAAGGTCCTGGAGGGGGCATTGAGGTGAACATAGTTTGGTCGTGTTTAGTGGTTGCTTTTCTTGTTATGTTGTGCATTAAAGTTTCGAGCACCAACTACGGGGTTTCAGTGGGTCAAATGGCATCCCAGAGGCCATTTGGTCTTGGCTGGTTCAGAGGACTGCTCTGTTTGGATGTGGAATGCTGATAAAGGTGCTTTGCTTCATACATTTTTCGGACATGCTGCAAGTGTTACATGTGGAGATTTTACCCCAGATGGTAATAAACTAATTTATCTCTCTGGAAGCTTTCTGGGTAAACTTGCATTCTAACCATTTTTCGTTGATTACTAGTCTGCCTTCTTTTGTTTCTTCAGGTAAAATGATCTGTACTGCTTCTGATGATGCAACATTGAGGGTCTGGAATCCAAGGAGTGGTGAAAACATTCATGCTGTGGGAGGTACTATCTGAGGTTTATTCATGGTATTTGTAAGTTCAAAAATGGTCAAAAATCACGGTGTCTGAGCATAATATGTTTTTGTATCTAATTTTGTTCTTCCGTTATTTCATTATACCTTATCTTTATATAACCATGTTCGAATCACTTTACTTGCTTTTGGTTTCCCCTGCTTCATTTCTTTATCATTGTTTGTTTTATCCTTAGGTCATCCATATCACACTGAAACATTAACATGCTTGGCCTTAAGCTCAGATTCTACTCTTGCCATTACTGGTTCAACCGATGGTTCTGTCCATGTTGTGAATATAACAACTGGGAAGGTCCGCTCCGATCGCATTGCATCTTTTTTAATCCTCCAGTTGGATGCATATGTGCAATGATTTCTAGATTCCTGTCATATAACAAATGTTCTTGTCTTCAACAGGTAGTTACTTCATTGGTCTCTCTGTTGAATATGCTGCGTTTGCACCAAGGTAAAGCCTTATCAAGGTCGTATACAAATAAACAATACTGAGTGTACAATATGAAAATCTTGAAATGTGTGTTTATTTCAATTTCGGACTGTTTAATGCTTGTCTAGGAAGAAATTAACTACATGGCATTGATTTTAGATTGAGATTTGATCTCGTCTTGCTGTCAGGTCAAATGAATATGCCTGTTAAATCTCTCACTTTGACTTTTACCATTCGAATGTGCTGTGCAGTTTCCCTTGGGCTGCAACTGCAAGCATGGATAACAACCTCATCATCTGGGATCTGAAACATTCAGTGGCCCTCAGCACATGCAACCATGAGGTGTGTCTTAACTATACTTTTGTTCTCTGTTCTATCTCTTTTCCTCATTGACCACCGCCCGGATTTACGTTCATTGTACAATAAGATGATGAAAAGATATTCAACCAGTTTTTGATGGATGGTCATGGTGTGTCAACTGTGAAATGTGATTTTCTTACATGCCCGAGGTTAGTTACACTTTCGTTATGTGCAGGATGGAGTTACATGCTTGGCATGGCTTGGTTCATCTAAATATGTAGCTTCAGGTTGCGCAGGTGGTAAAGTAAGAATATGGGATAGTCTCTCCGGCGATTGTATCAGAATTTTCAGCGGCCATTTGGATGCAATCCAATCCCTTTCAGTATCTGCCAATCAGGATTTTCTTGTTTCAGTCTCAATGGATAACACCGCAAGGGTTTTCGAGATTGCAGATTTCAAGTAAGCAGAACATCCATACTTCACCCAGACATACTTCAAATTTCTCAGCACAGGGTGACCTTTTTTCTCATTCCAACACACTTCAAAAGTACTATTGCTGCCATAGTACCTTGCAAACTCCAATATGGAGTTGAATTTTGTTGGTACTTGGTGTACGCTCATAACTCCAGGATGTTCATAATTGCTGTGTAATTTAATATGATTTTGTTCCATTTATCCTGTTGAATCCAAGATGCTCTTCCCAGTTCACTATCCCCATGGTTGCTTACCACAACTCTATGACCAATTCCATGGTGCACAAAGTAGCTTTCTGGTATGATTTTGGTTTACCAAACTAGCATCCTTGGAGAAAGATTAATCATAAGATATCTCTTTTAACGGATATGGATTAAAATCCTAGAAGAGATTAACTACTGTTAAGAATTGTAATTCTTCATTTCATAATAGTCCATGGACAACAAATCTCAGTTTAACTCAGAAGTCCCAAAACCCAACTAGGAGTGAGGCCCAGAAGTATGAAGGCCTTTGCTGGGTATTGTCCATTTTGATGGAAGCAAGGGGAATTCAAACTTGAATTTCAAATAAAGGTGGTGTGATCCAACATCTCTACACCTAAAAACGTCTAATCAAACGTATATCTCATTAATTACTCACCTTATCTTGACTTTTAATAAAGTGGGAAAATAGAACCAACATACCTTTTTATTACAGATCCAAAATTATTAAAACACATCATCTCAACCTAGGAATTTGGAAGAGACACTTTTTGCCTCTTGGTCCATGTTCAATGCTTTATATCCAACACGAAATCATTTTAGGCATCAATCTTCAATCATAAGAGGGTTTCCTTTGTAAAAAAAGATCTACTAATTAATACTATTGTATGCTCATCCATAAATTGCTACCATATAGTATGAACTTCATCACAAAATTATTTTTTTCCTAATTTAATAAATCCAATCGCTTTCCCCTTATTAGGGTTGGCACATGTATGTTCCTACATAAAGACCTAATGATTGAGTGATTAGGCACAAGAAATCCTGCCAAAAACTCTGATTAAGGTAATATAAATAGACTCTTTACTAAACTCTATTTATAGATAATAATTTTATATTATTCTAATCTCTTTTCAGGTTATAGACGGTTTCGATAAAATTCTAAGGATTTGGCTAATTACGAGGAAATTGCAGAAAGTCATAGCCTAACTTATCTCATTGATGACCATGACATCGACTTAGCCTTTATCGATCAATAACCAATATTTATTATATGTATATATATATATATACATGTAACGTAGAACCCTAGATAGGAAGTTCTCCCCCATAAGACCATAAAATCAAGAATTATATATATCAAACTTCACGTCCAATGAAAGAAAAACAACAAACAAAAGGATTCTTCATGCATGGGTTGTTCTTGTTCAAGTCATCCATTCCATGGATAATAAGATAAGTCTAGCCAGTGCTCGCTCACCCACCATCGAAAATGTCATACTAACAAAGATGGAACACAGAGGGACAAGTGGCGAAGAACCCTAAAGAACTCTCTTTTATTATAAACCCTAGTCAAATTTGCAAGCCCTGTCATGTCTTCATGGATGAGACAACTAGATAGCCACGTAGAAATTAAGGAAGGAAAAATCCTAAACCCTCGACCCATGCCACTATTCCATCATTGGTACTCTCCTTCTTCCGCTTCTTTCGTGTCCTTCCTTGGGACATTTTTTGATTGACATAATGGGTTTTGAATGTGCTAGAAGTGCTTGGTGAGGATTTTGCAAAATATTTGAGAGAAAGAAAAAAAAAACTCAACAAAAAAGAGACAAATTAGGATCAATCATTTGACTCACTAATTGAGGGTTTCAATTATTGATAACTATAAAATAGGAAAAAATAAAAAAAAATGGAATTCATGAAGATTGGAATGCAAGTGAAAATAACCATTCTTTGTGAGGCAATTATTGCTTTACGTTTAGTATATGTACCCATCTCCATCTCCTTCTTCAGGCCTATAACTCTCCATCCAATAAATCGTTGCCAACCCAAGAAAATTAAAGGTTCCCCTTCACTCCACGAAATTGGAAGATGGATTGGTGAATAATCTAAACCCTAATTTGGACAACACTTCTCTTCCTTGTTGCCATGTGGCAGACACATAATACATATATTTTCCATTCCAGCATTATACATGTTCCAACAAATTAGCTGATCCTCACACTAATAGTTTCTTTGACCACTTGTGAGACGACATGTGGACAGTGAATTTTCTTGCAAGATTTGGGCTTGCCAATTGTCGTGGTGTGAGTGGTGATACCATGTCTACATCACCCTATGATTTGGGTTGGTGTCAAATCATAGGAAACACAGGAAAAATAATTAAATTAAAATCAAAGAGAAAAAGGTGAATGGAAAAAGGGCAGAAAAGGAGAGGGAAATACTGAAAAAGGAAATTGGGAGGGAGTTTTGTCTAGGGCATAAACCATGCATATGTGGCCATGGCCCTACCACCCATCACCATCTTTGCAGAAAAGACAAGCTAAGCCTATAATCTTGACATGTCTTCGCATATGGTTTCTATAGTGGCATATCTATGTTAGTTGGGTATTGTTCCTTGAGATGTACTTCCATGATATTTTAGGAATTAATTGACAAAATAAATTGATAATTTATTTTTTAAAAAAAAAATTAGGTATTTTAATGATTCATTAGGAAAAAATTAAGTTATTACTTTATTTAGATTGGGAATTGACTCATAAACATTCACTAATCTTGAAAAAAGTTATTTTTAATTTTTTGAAATCTTGAATAGAGATTATTATGATAAAGAGTTGGTCAGTTGGATTCATTCTTAATTTATATTTATATTTATTAATATAAATATAAATATAAATATAATATAATATAAGTAGGGATGAATATATTAGAAAATAGAATAGTATATATTTAAAAAATAAAATCAGTTAGTTCTTGTCCTAACAACCATATATATATATATATATTAAAGTTTATTTTGTTGAATATGGTAGTTATTAAGACAACAACAAAAAACTTAAAAACATAAAAGCATATTTTTTTTCTTTTAAAATCAACACCGTTTGGACAAATCAGTGGGCCCTAATTTAAATGCCCGCCTTATGCTGTCCTTGTCTGCCGTCTTCTTCCTTTCATTCTTTCTTTCCCCTCCTTGGACTTCAAAGCTCTTCCTTATTAAGACCAGGGAGCTGGTTTTTTCCTCCAAAATATTTCGTAAAGGCTTTAGCTTTATCCGTTGCTAATCCTCTTTTGGATGCAAAGATTGGATTTTGATGAGTGTCAAGGCCCCCCAAGAAAACTTAGTCGTTGCTTTGGATTGCTTTTACAGTAAGTCATATTCTTTACTTTCCCTAATTAATTATTTTCGGTTTGGTTTTTGTGGATTATTTCTTTTCTTGTTTTTCTTAAAGTTATTTTGACTTGTTTTCTGGATTAAAAAAATGGCAACTTGTCTGTGAAATCTCGGCCTTGTTTATGGATATAGTCTTCCCAAAAAGACATATGAGGCTTAACATTTTAGGCTCTCGAATATTGGTTTTGAAGTTTCTATCCAGCTGGTAGATCAATCTTGGGTATTTAAGTCTTGTGGCTACTGACTCCTGTTTGCTGTTCGCCTGTGGTTCTAAGGATTTCTGTGGTAGATTGTTGATCGTTATGAGCCCGTTTTGGTAGAGTCAAGAATTTGGTATTTGTTTTGATGACTTTTTTCTTTCTTTCCTTTTTTAATCCTTAAAGTTGATTTAACATTGGCCTGCAAGGATTGATCTTTGTTCCTGTTTTAATTTATTGAATGGTGGTTTGGCTTTTCTTCTTTTGTTCGTACGTGGATTTTGAACTTGTTTCCGACAAGTTTCTCCAAGTTTTATGGCGTGGGCATATTTGCTAAGTTAAGGAGAGTTTAATGTTCGGACAAGTTTAGATTATCCAAAAATTTATGGTTTTATTGGATTGGCGATTATGGGACGTATGATTCATGTATGAAGATGGTTGATTCTCTCACCCCTTCTTCTCTATAAATGAACAAACTTTGCTAGAACTTCTTGATTCTCTACGGCAGTGCCTTTTTATATTAAATTTTAGTCTTGAAATCCCTTGCGTGAGTTCTAAATTAGAGCAGTTCTTTCCAACGGATTGAATTTGTGATATCTTTGTATGAAGTCTGTACTGAAAGATCTTTATATCTACATCTTACATTAATGTGTGTTGATCTTTTGATTGAATCAAACAGGTGATCAAGATTGCGTATTCTTCGGAATATAATAGTTCTTTTACTATCTTGAGATTTGGATGAGTAGCATGTGCCACTACTCGGGCGTAGAACTGGAAAAGTCAGAAGGTGACGAGAGGAAATTAAAGAATGAATCTTCCTTGAAATTGATCAGTGAAGAGATTCCTTGTTCTTGTAGATTTTGTCAGGAGAAGCGGAATGGTTTGAGCCCTTCTATATCACCAATGATCAGTCCAACAATTTCGTTGTCTAGCAGCGATAGATCCATTTCAAGTTGCAGTAATTGCTTCCTCATCTTATTCATCTGAGTTTAGTTGACAGCGACCTTATAGCTGCTGTGCAGTGTTGTTTTGCTCATATGCTTTATTATGCTTTCCATTTCAGGTGATTTTTCGGTTGACGTAAATTCATTTGAGCGGTATGTGTTTCATCTCCTAATTTTTGTAGCAGTGGCTATTTTTGTTTAGTTGATTAATCTTTGATAATGGTTGCTATGCTGACTGTTAGGTGTCATCTGGACGGAGGTAAAGTATGCAGTAGTGCTCCGGGTTATCTCGGTTATGGGCTGAATGGCCAACTGCTAAGCTCTGGGTCAGAAGCTCCTGAGAATAGAGTTGATAGACTTTACAAAGAGATGGAAAGCAACTTAAAGGAGCGCCATAATGTAAATGATATAAGAGATCCAGTGAGAGATGTGGAGATTGTGGAAAATATTAGTAGCCCAGAAGCAAAAGATCAATCTTCTATTGAGGCTGTTGAATCCTTAAATGAAGGAAAAAGTTTTCATGCTGGTGATGGTGAAATGGAGGCTCAGGTTTGGGAGCCTCCTGAAGCGGAAGACCTAGAGGATGACTTGGGTGGTAGTGTAGCTTTTAATGAAGAAGATGATGATGATGATGAATGTACTGATGGCATTAAATGGGGAAAGCCGAGTTCTTTAAGTAGCTTTAGAGAAGAAGGCAGTCGGAGCTTCAGGTTGAAAGAAGAAAAAGAAAAGGCTATGGAAGAGGTGAAAAATGGGAAATTCAAGGCCTTTGTGAGCCTTATTCTTAAAACCGAAGGAGTTGCATTTTTTGGGCAAGATGCAGCAAATTGGGTAGACATTGTCACTTCTCTTTCATGGGAAGCTGCTTCTTTATTGAAGCCAGATGCAATTGATGGAAAAGCAGCAGATCTGAATGGATATGTGAAAGTGAAATGCATAGCAGCTGGTTTTCGCAGTGAAAGGTGATATTTCTGCACTTCGTCATAGGATGATCTGCAGTGAAAATTCTTTTTCTTTTTGTTTACAGGAGGCCCCCAATTGACAGTTGATGAATACATAAAAAAGGAGGACTCAAAATTTGAGATGAAGCACAAGAGATGACCCTCACACAGTCTTGACAGTTAATGAATACAAAATTGCTAACCAGAACCTAAGACCTCCTACATAGTCATATGAATTAACCTTTTTGGTCTTCCTGAATATGTTGTGTCCAAAAATCACTTTTGCATTGGTTTATTTCTTAACATTTTCGAGTCCTTCAAATATTTACGCTATTCTGGTTTGTCTTTGCAGTCAAATTGTCAGAGGCTTGGTCTTTAAAAAACATGCTGCTCACAAGCATATGCAGACTAACTACAAGAATCCAAGGTTGTTACTGATCCAGGGGACACTTGGTCAGTCTTCAAGTGGATTGTCATCACTTAAAGCAATGGTGCAGGAGGTAATGCAATCAGAACTAGTGAGTTCATTTTAATTTCGCTAGTCCACTGCAAGTTCCTCTAATCATGTGTTCATCAAACAGGAAAAGGATAATCTGAAGTCTCTTGTTGAGATGATAGAAATGTGCCATCCAAATGTAATTTTAGTTGAAAAATCTGTTACTCGCAATGTCCAAGAGTCCATTGTTGCAAAGGGAATGACATTGGTCTATGACATGAAGCTCCATCGCCTGCAAAGAATCTCTCGATGCACCGGTTCACCAATTTTTTCATCCGATTCAATGATCAGTCAAAAGTTAAAGCACTGTGACTCCTTTCATATTGAGAAGTTTGTGGAAGAACATGCTGGTTTAGGTGAAGGGGGTAAAAAGCCAAGCAAGACATTAATGTTTATTGAAGGCTTCCCTGCATATTTGGGTTGTACAGTAAGTTTTTGTAGCCTTTTACCTTCATGCATTTTTTTAGTCCTGGACAGTGGGCAGTGCATTGAATTTACATTCCTTTTACCTTCATGCCACTTCTTTTTTTGAAATTAGAAGAGTATCCCTGCGCTAGTTGCATTACTATTCTCTCCCCGAACTTCATAGAACGCCACTTTCTTCACCCCTAGAGGGATGGACCATATTTTTTTGTAGTTAGAAAAGGATTGTTAGGCCATTTAACAAACTTTCCGCTGCATGTGAAATGCTATCGTGCAGGTTTTGTTGAAAGGAAGTCACAGTGATGAATTGAAGAGGATTAAATATGCAGTTCAGAGAGCAGTTTACGAGGCATACCAATTGATTATTGAGACTTCATTTCTTGTTGACGTGAAAGCAATGTTCTCTACAGTTCCATTTCCTGGAATGCTTGATATCTCACCAAGGGAGCAACAATCTTCTGCTCAAGGAGATTGTAATTCAACCGCTTCAACTTTTGAAGAATCCTCTCATAAAATGGAGAAATCATCTAGTGATGTTTCTGTTTCTGTTGGTCTACATGAAGAAGATCTCCACGATTTGAACCTGGGATATGATAGCAGCAACCTCACACTGTCCCATGTGCCTTACAATCCTGTTATTTTTTCTGGGTTTTCTTCTCTTTCGTCCTCTCTAAAGAAAGTTATAGGTAGTAGTCTTCCTCTTTCCTCGGCACCGAACTGGTCTCTGTCTAATTACTTGCGGCTGAATGGAGAAGTAAGTGATGTTCATATTACCTCTGAAGGTGTTCCAGTTTCAGAATCTTTGGATGGTTCTGACCATTGTAATATAGAGGGCAAAGGTGATTCTCACGCAGAGAAATTGTTTAATGGAGAACCTCAGTCTTTGTCATCTCACTGTGAATTCACTCCTGACAAACAACATGATGGTTACATGAATGAAGATCAAGTCCAAAGTACGGATGATCTGAAACCAGTATTGGATTCTCACAGTATTTTGGTTTTGATGTCTAGACGAAATGCCTTGAGAGGGACAATATGTGAACAAAGCCACTTTTCTCATATAATGTTTTACAGAAATTTTGATGTTCCCCTGGGCATATTTCTCCTGGATTTGCTAAATCAGGTAGTTCAGATTTTTCTTACTTCGTATGCTTGTTCCTTTTATATCACTGAGACAGCCTAGCTTCGCGTCATTTTGTTGTAACCTGTGATTGGTTTCTTATAGGACATCAAAAGAGTTTCATTGTGTAGTTTCCACTGACACAAACTATTTCATTTTGCAGAAAGGCCAGTGTAACAGCTGTGGTGAATTGCCTGAAGCTCATATTTACTACTATGCACATCATAATAAGCAACTCACCGTACAGGTGAAGAGGATAGCAAATCTTCTACCTGGAGAAGCAGAAAGAAAACTTTGGATGTGGATTCGCTGCACTAAATGTAAACATGAAAATGGGCTGATGAATTCTACAAGAAGGGTATTAGTTTCTACTGCTGCTCGTAGCCTTTCTTTTGGAAAATTTTTGGAGCTGAGCTTTTCCAACGGCTCTTTACCCAGTAGCTTATCTAGCTGCGGCCATTCTGCGGAAAGAGACTTTCTCTACTTCTTTGGGTATGAATTTTATCTTAAGCATCTCTTCTAATAATTCATTTGGCATACTTTGGGTAGGGTTGCAGCAATACTAGAGAAAAAAATGTTAGCTTTTTAAAGAACTGGAACTCACCACATGGCTACCCTGCCATGGAATTCTATAAGGTGGTTTTTGTCAATTTTGATCGTCCATTTGGAGTTTTTAACCTCACAAGAGGTTGAACTATTGAGAGATGACTCTTCTAGAAAAGTTTTGGTCATATTATGGCAGTAACACACTTTATTCTAGTGTCTACATCTCTCTGCTCCACATAGCATGCTATATATATTTCTTTTCATTCTTCTGATGAACATATCACATGCATTTTGCAGATTGGGCCCAATGGCAGCATTGTTTAAATACTCCCAAGTGACAACTTATACTGTATCTATGCCACCCCAGATGCTGGAGTTTAGTTATTCAACCAGATATGATGGCCTTAAGCAAGAGGTTCATGACGTATGCATTTTTTAAAACTACATACTTTCCCTATGTTTTACGAGTCCATGCAGGAAGACACATTTTTATGATTTGCTTTCAAGTTTCATGATCCAGCATTGATAATTTCTTTGATTTCCTAAAGGTGTTCTTGAAAGGGGTATCACTCTTCAACAGCATTGCCAGCATTTTGAAGAAGTTGAAATCTCAGTTTGCTGACTCCACTCTGAACCTTCAAGGCTCAATGAAAAAGTTTTCTGAGATTGAACGCATGTTGGCTCTGGAAAGTTCTCGTTTTGAGGTTAGTTTGCTCTGGAAAAATGGCTATTTTTCTTCACTGTTAAAAGTTATATCTCCTCTTTAATTTCACAAATTTTCTTCAACAATTCGTTTCTTAGATTCTTATCGTTGTCGTTGCACTGTTTCGAGAAACCAACAGGCAGGCATCCGGCATGCTTTTGCTAAAGGTGACCATGCAAATGAGTCTGCTCACATGTTTCTTAGCTTGAACGGGTTATTATGGGAGCTTCTTCTTGAAGCATGCATCTGGGAAAGGCGTCTTCACTATCTACTATTGCCTGATCCTTCTCTGGTGATAACGGGTGCTTCTGCAAAAGCTGTATACGACCAATCTGTGCCGAAGATAAATGGCACTGCTGATGAGAAAAATGATAAGACTGAAAATGTTCTGGGAACTGATGAAAAAATTGCAGATGACAGCCAGAATTTGAATGGTGTGTTGGATAGATCTGGTGAAGCAAATGAAGTTTCAGTGATAGAAATTCCAGTTGGAAGTCCTATCCGGGATTCTAGCGAACAAGATAGTCGACATGGCTCAACATCTGTGTCTGATGATGGCGAGTCCTCGATTAATAGTGATTCCAACCACTATGGATTGGTCAACTCAGACTTATTTGTGAAAGAAAATGGCTCTGATTCTCATCATCATGAAGATGGTTCCCATGAAACAGATAACTTGAATTTTTCTGATGATTTGCCTGATGAACGAAACATTCCTATCGCCTCAGATGGTGGAATTAATGATTCTATTGTAGATCCTGATGCATCTAGAAAGGGAACACCTCCATTCTCACTAGTGTCCAACTTGGAAAATTCAAAAGGATGGTTCTGGATGCCATTTTCTGAAATTCGAAGGATATACCTGAAGGATCTCCAGCGAGGTTTCATTCCAAAATTTGGTTTGATCAATGGCTTTATTCATGAAAACATACCTGAAGCCTTTCAACTAATCACTGAGGAATCCTCAAGGTTGCATATCCCTCTTGGAGGAACCAATAATTATATTGTGAGAGACTACGATGGCGAACTCTCTAGCATAATTGCTTGTGCATTGGCATTTCTGAAAGATCAAACTGTTTCAACAGAATCTTTTGAGGACTATTCAAAGAAAGATGGTAGCACGTCTGCAAACTCAGCTGAGAACTCACGTATCCTTACTCGAATTCCAACCAAAATTTCACCACATTGGTCTTCTACCGGTTCTGACTCGGATTCACTCCATTCTACGCTAAGCATGTCTTCAGAAGATTCACGCTTCTCCAGTTTTGATGGAATGAATTTGTTAGAATCTCTTGTTCCTCTGGAAAATCTGAGCCCTGAAGTCTCTCTAGGATTTACAAAGTCACTTGGTAAGGGAAAATATTCAGTTATTTGCCTATATGATAAGCAGTTCCGAGATATTCGGAGTCGGTGCTGTCCGTCAGAGCTTGATTACATAGCTTCCCTCAGTCGTTGTAAAAACTGGGATGCAAAAGGTGGCAAGAGCAAATCCTTCTTTGCTAAAACCATGGATGGCAGGTTCATCATAAAGGAAATTAAGAAGACAGAATTTGAATCTTTTGTCCAGTTTGCCCCACATTACTTCAAGTACATGAACGAGTCATTTGAGTTAGGGAACCAAACATGTCTTGCTAAAGTTCTTGGGATTTATCAGGTTTGTGTTTTTTAGCCAGATCACCCTTGGTTAACCTTTGCTAGCACTCCTTCTTCCTTCAAATTCAAACTCTAAATTTTTATCTCATGTGATTCTACAGGTAATCAATAGACAGGCAAAAAGTGGTAAAGAGACCAAGCATGATCTGATGATCATGGAGAATCTTACATTCGGTCGGAACATAACTCGCTTATACGATCTTAAAGGTGCTCTACATGCTCGATTGAATTTGGCTTCAGATGAAACAGATGATGTTCTTCTGGATCAGAACTTTGTCAATGACATGAACTCTTCCCCACTCTATGTTAGTAACATTGCAAAGCGCCTGCTGGAACGTGCTGTCTGGAATGACACAACCTTCCTCAATGTGAGTCTCTTTCTGGATTCATGTCATTGAATTTCGCCAAGTTACAGAGTTATGAACGTTACAGATAAGTGGCTAACATCTTCTTTGTCTGCAGTCAATCAATGTGATGGATTACTCACTACTTGTTGGAGTAGACACGCAGAGGCGGGAGCTTGTCTGTGGGATTATTGATTATCTCAGGCAGTATACATGGGACAAGCAATTGGAAACATGGGTCAAATCTTCCCTTGTTGTTCCTAAAAATGTCCTGCCTACTGTGATTTCTCCAAAAGAGTACAAGAAGAGGTTCAGAAAGTTTATATCCACCCACTTCTTGAGTGTTCCAGACAATTGGTGCTCCAAGAGATCCTATAGTGATTGTGAACTCTGTGGCGTCAGCAATGATGATTCATCTCAATCTAATTCCCACAATCAAGGAGGACGAAATGGGTTTTCCAAGTAGTCTTGTCTGTATGCTAAATTGGTCTATCTTTTTCACTTGGGTCTTAATTTTTTTCCTGGCTAGCTGTTTATGCTATGCAATAGAGGTCACTATCTACGTATACAACCCCATAGTTCAGTCATTTTTATCAATTCTGGGGTGATAGTTTTATTTAAACAGGTATGTCATGCATCAGTATGTCAAAATGCTTGATTTTTTCTTTATTTTTTTGTAAAGTCAGAGAAAATGTACAGTGCCATGAACTGGTTAGCATCAAAGAAGAAAAGATGCAGCTATTATGATAGCTTATTTTTTCACCTTCTCTCTGTTGATGTTTCTTGAAATCTCATCACCATGGAAGACAGATATAACATCAATGTCAAATATAAGTTAAAATATAATCAATACGGATTGACCTCAGTAGAAAAAGATTTGGATTCGTTAAATTTGTAACCAAGATTCGAGTCCTGAGATATGAATGAAATATGTAACAAAGAAACAGTATAATTTTGAATAGACCTTCTCAAACAAAATATTCTGAAAAGGTTGTATTGAAAGGACTTTTGAAAGTGAGATACAAAAATGTGAGATCCATTCAGGTACATTGACAGCGTGTAGGAATTGAAATACCAGGTGGTTTTCGTCTGTCCCTGATGATTACTTCCTTGATCATGGGCAGCTTTTGGTGTACCTTTCTCCATATGTGATTAACTGCACCATCTGAAGGAATTTGTCCAACACCACCAGGGCTGTTGTTTTCATACTCAAAAATTTGCTGGATATCGGCCATCTTCTTTCGAAATTCATCCTGCTTCTTTTCGGAAATATTTCTAAGATGATCAACAAGCCATCCGGGTTTCAAAGCATCATTAACTGCCACAAAAACCGAGAATTCTGTGTAATCCACCATCCCTTCAAAAGGGAGCTCGATGTTGTCACTGACAACAACAGGAATGCAGAGACTTTGTATGGCATCAAAAAGTCTGCAAGATGTGGGGGTATCTCCAGCAGGGTGCAAACAGAACTCCGACGATCTCATTCCGCTGATTGATTGCTCTTTCCCTGTGGCGTTAGGAAAGCCTTCTTCCATAACAATCCCTGGCTCATTAACCAACAAATCCCATAGTTTTTCACGTACCACACCTCCCTGATATAGAAAATTCAGTATCATGTGGTTTCCCCTCAAATTTTCTAGAATGTAAGTAACAAAGCCCTTTGTTGTGTACTTAAAAATGCCGATAAAGAATCAATAACCAAAAGGACAAAGCTTTCAAATTCTCTGTTCAACAAGCAGTCTTGGGTAAAGATTTTATGACTATCCAGACAAAGTAGCAAGACTTGCTCAAAAATGACAAGAACCAATAGATTATCACTTCTCATGCAAAAAACACAAAGCGAACATATGCTTTGAGAAGTTATCAAAACCAAGTTCAGTAGTTTGATTAGAAACAAGTTCACAACAAGAAAAACATAACGTGTCTACAAGGATCGATGTAAGTCATTCTGTGCTGTCTTTGTGTAAGAACATATAAATTACCTTCAGAAGGAAAGGTAAAATAAGGTTCTACATTCAAGACCTTATGGGCTACATAAGGCGAAACAAGGAAAGTTCATGTACAAAAAGTGCATCTTTTATAAGACTACTGAAGTGAAAGGAAGTGATACAGCAAGATTTAAGGTGCTTCATCAAGGTCCCATTACGCTATTATTCTACAAAAAAGATGAAAGAAGTAGATACTGACCCGGTGCCTATGCTTAGCGCCTTTGAAATAGAGGAATGTATGACGCTTCTGGTTTTCTGACAAATGTAACCTTGGAAGCATATGGGTGTAAGGAACTATCACATCTTTCAGCAGTGAAACTTGGGTATGCTGTATCTTATCTGATGAGTTACCATTGGATGTTTTTGAATCAAGCCTGTACCACCCTCCAAAGTCCACAACCAGAAGAATAGCAGGAGCTATTTCAGCTTTCACATGCCACATCGCAACTGGGTCTGCCAAAGAATGCTTCAGGTTTTAACATAACCTGACAATCCACACACTAAACCATAAGCTACTAAGGTTTGTAAAACATTCTCCATGTTTTCCTCCGATTATCACACACATCAAATTCTGAATAAGTTTAGCACACAAAGCATCTTTTCAAACAATCCAATTTCAATAAAACGTCCATAGAGATCACCATCTCTAGAATTTGACAATGTTAATGGAAACAATCACTCCTCACCAAGTAACACTCGAAACGCAGAAAGCCCCATAAATCAACCATAAGAAAGGGAAGTACCTGTAAGCACAAAGACATGATCTTTGCCACCAGATCTTCTCCAAGCCACCGAATTGGTCACAATATCCACCACTTCCCTCTGCCTCAGATAATCCTCATTGCCCTCTTTTCGCCGAAACGTCCCATGCCCTTTCGCAAGCTCCATCTCTGCACTTAACGCCGCAAAGAAGGGGACAAAAACAACATCAGCATCCTCGGAATCATACACCCTTCTGGCAAAAGATCCAGTTCTGACATTTTCCGGTGCCATCAGGTCACCGGTAATCCAGTACTCCGCGCTGTACTGCTTTATAAGAGGGTTCCGAGGGTAGTCCGGGAATTCGGCCGCCAACGCTGCCCGACCCTCCGCAGGGTGATCTGGGTCGAATGGGATCCGGGTGTCGGGTGTGTGGCTGGACCAATACTTGTCTAGTAGGCCATAATTGAGGGATCTAGGAAGCTCCGCAACATAGACTTTGAGGACAGATTGTGGTGATTGGATAGCATTTTGGAGAACTGGGAAAGACGGAGAGGAGGAAAGGAAAAAGAGAGAGACGGAGAGAAGCGAGAGAAGAGTGAAAGCCAGTAAGAGGAAGGGCATTGAGCACGGAAAAGCGGCCGATGCGGTGACCTTCGGTGGCATCTCTTTCAGTTCGGGTCTTCGTTCGTTGTCAGTTCACTTGGCTTCTATAGTTTGGTAACCGCTTTCTCCCTTTCTTCCCCGCCTGTTCGGTAATAAACAATAGATAGCATTAACTTGAATTTTTCATTTTTTAAAACATAAATACTAATAATTAATTTGTAATTTATTACAAGAGATATCATGTTTCTCAAACCGTCCAAACTTAATTTTTCGGAATCTAATCTGTATCTAACTCAAAGTAGTATGAGAATTTAATCCAATCTAAAACTGTTGCAAATTTTTTCTGCAGACAAAATCCTAATGAAATTCACTTCTGGATGATTTTATCAATGATGAGGGTTCCCTCTCCAATTTTCTCCCTGAAGCTGAAGTTGAAGGTAATGGCGTAAATATTTGAGCTGATGAAGAGGAAGCAGGAGCTGAAGCTGCAGAAGTAGAGTGACTGCCGCTCAAAGTTATGCTTGTGCCACTGGTGGATCCCTCAGGGGAAGCCTTTGGTGCTGGTGGTTTCGGAATGGCCACAATTCCCTCTATCATCTGCACCACTTTTCCCATGGGTGGTCTCTGAGATGGATGCTCCTGAATGCACCAAAAGCTAGCTTCAAGAACCCTCCTCACTTGGTTCATGTCTATATCCCGATCAACAAGCCTGGAATCAACAATTTGCTTGACATTACCCTTCTCATATTCTCCATAAGCCCACTCTGAGAACTTCCTCGGACCAATTTCTGGTGAGATTTCAAAGTTTCTCCTCCCACTGACTATCTCCAGCAGGACCATGCCATAGCTGTAGACATCTGATTTTGATGTTATTGGAAGATTTGCAAGCCATTCTGGAGCTAGGTATCCTCTAGTGCCTCTTATGCTTGCCCGGGACCTGAATCTTTGATCCTTCTGGTTTATCAGTTTCGCCAGGCCGAAATCGGAAACTTTGGCGTTGAAACTCTGGTCAAGGAGAATGTTTTCCGGCTTGATATCGCAATGGACAATGCAATCTCTGCATTCCTCATGGAGATACGTGATTCCTTTTGCAGTCCCTATAGCAATCCTGTACCTGTCCTCCCAAGTCAGGAGTTTCCCAGGCTGATCTGGTGTCAGGAAAAGAAACCTGTCTAGTGATCCATTTCTCATAAACTCATATACCAAAAGCCTGTGACGCCCTTCAGAGCAAAATCCAATCAACCTCACTAGATTCAAATGGTGGGTGCTGCTTATCGTTGCCACCTCCATCCTGAACTGTTTCTCACCTTGCTCAATCCCCTCCAGCTGCTTCACTGCAACAATGGTGGTTTTGTTGGATAACAACCCTTTATAAACAGCACCAAATCCACCCTCCCCAAGCTTATCATTGAATCCCTTAGTTGATCCATGCAATTCCTTGAACGAGAACTGAACTGGTGCACCTGATGCATACTCAAGAAGTGTATACTCATTAGCACTGAGTCTTCCAGGTTTAGGATTCCTTTGGTAACACCACCACCAAACCACACCTACAATTGCAAGCACACCTACAATGGAAGCCACAACCACAAAAGGAAAAACCCAGATTCTCGATGTCCAACACTTTTCCTCCTCCTCCCCAGTACTCTTGTTTGAAGACGAAGGGTTTGGTTCCACAGGTCCACAGATCTTCACATAGGAAGTACTTGGCACGGTGGGGCTTTGATACCCAGAAACAAAATCTGGTGTTTTCAAGTAACAAAACCCTGATCCGTCCCAAAAGGATGAGGAAGCAACACAAGTTAAACCACTCTGAAGGCAATTTACTCTACATGCTGTTTTGCCAATCATCACTATTTGCTCAGGCTGATAAGTGAAGAACATGGTGTGCTTTAACTCCAACATAGTAGCACTGTTTAGACAATATTGAATCCCCACTTTCCTTTTACAGCCTTTTCTGCTATCATTCATATCGACAGGCTCGAAATTCTGAGATGGGCAACTGCAAACTGGACTAGAATTCGTGTCGTTGTAACTACAGATCCCCATGTTTCCACAATATCCATAAACCTGACACTGATCAGCCAAAGCAGTCCATGTCACATCGGCAATCCCAGTACCTCTACTTGAGCTATATATCCTCAGGTTTCCATCCTTGTCTAGTCTTAAAAACCTGAAGACATCAACCCCTTCTCCATAATCATTACTATAAGCAACCTTAGCTTCTCCGACGAAGTTACCTTCTGAAAGCATCAGAATACCATTTTCTTGTAGCCACCAGCTCGGAGATGTTAAATTAGATGCAAGAGAACCCAAACCTTTATTCCAGTACACCATGCTGTCATTCCATTGCAAGGTAAGATTTCCAGACCTCGAAAGTCTGAAAGAGTAAACCCCTGCTCTTAAAGTGTGGTTGACTGTGAATTTCTGTGAAGGAAGTACGGTATCAGCAGGATCCTCAGAAGTAGACCAGACAGGAATCCTGCCTTTGTACAGCACCAGATTGCCAGAGTCATCAAGTGAAGCTGTGGTGACACCAAGAGATGTGGTGTTAGAGCTCCAGATAGTGGCGCTGGAGCCATTGACAAGTTGGAGATTACCGTTCTGAAGAAAATTGAAAGAGCCTTGCCTGTCTACAATTGCTGAGGAGCCACCAAGAGTCCATACAGGAACTCCACCATTATAAATGATGGATACCGTATAAGAGGAGGAACCCACCTGAGTAAAGCCAAGGGAAAAGGTGCTGTTGGGAGAGGACCAGATTTGGGTTGTGTTTGAAGCGTATAGAGATGAACCTGGGAAGATGTTTGCTGCAAAAAGATTGGATACAAAAGAGAAGAAGAGTGCCAAGAAGATAAGAGATACCAAGTTCATTTCCCTCTGTGTGTGTCTGTACTATGAATTATTGAATAATGATGCGACTGGTTTGTTCTATATGCCTTCAGAAACAGGCAACTTCCGGGTACCCTTTCATCAGAAACCATGCCCATGCTTTTATGACGATTTGACTCCTATCCACCTCTTCAATAGGAAAGAAAGCATATTAATGGTCATTGCCAGGTTGTTGGTCCATGGCTAGTCAGAATTCCAAAATTCATTGACTGTCAAGTCTTCATTGCAGACACCCACCCACTTCATGGTTTGAAACTAAACTTTAGCTTTCAAGAATGTCTGGAAGGTCTAGTGTCTCCAATTGAAACTTTTTGGTTTTTTCTTGACCAATTGAAACTGTCCACAGTGAACATAATAATCTAACACAATATTAAATTCGTAAAATAGACATATATATATATATTCGTGTTTGACCCGCTGAACCAGAACTTGACAGAAAATTTCATAGTCAAACTCAAGACTTGTAACATTCCAATTGTCTTTGGATTCTTAGAAGCTAAACCAGGAAATTCTTGTCATATTTGTAATCAAACAGAGAGTTTTGGACCAATCTCTGCAATCAGCCGCCATTTTCATGAGAAAATGCAAGAGGAAAATGTTCCTGAAAGTCAGGTATCTTTTCAATGGGCCATTAGATTTTGCATGGTATTCAATCAAACAGGAAGACTTTTGAAGCATATGTACTGACCTGTAATACTTTTCTAGATCTGTTAATAACCCATTAGTAAGTACTTACTATTCAATAATTGAGCTAAAAAACAGAGTTTTCCGATTGAGATCCAGAGGGATTAATCTTATTATCCACATAACACTCTTCCATCTAAGATAATCAAAATTACTAAAATGATTAGCCATCCCACATCGACTGTTAACAGGAAATATTCCACATTATACTTGCATCTGGAACAGATCCACATCGCCGAGCTTGGTAACGAGAGCTTGTAACCCGAGTGGGGGCATTAAGATGTTGGGACTTTGAGCCAGCCCAATGTGCCGGGTCCAGGCTGGTGATTATCCGGCTTGCCCGTTCCAAGCCTGGAGTGAGCCCAATGGCTCAGGCGAAAGCGTGGGTCATTTGGTTCTTGAAGCGGAGGGCACAGCGTGAGGCTGGTTTCACAGAGCAGCGATTACCGCCCGCTCTGGGCAGTGGAAGGATAACAGGCCTGTGCCAGCTTGACCCACCATGGCCCAAAGGGTTGCCATCAAACGGACCAACATTTTTTTTTATGACATAAGTTTATATATAACATCAAATATTGTAATGAGATTCCATTGACTATGATGTAAAGAGTTGGTTCCATTTTAATGTTATAGATTATAATCTTCCTAAGATTTGGACAAAAGGAACTTGGAATTAGACAATGAAGTGAACCTTTCTTCTCCACAAAGCTCCACCACCATTCATACTTTCACGATCATGTAAGAGAACGACAAGGGTTTTTTTTTTCCTTTTTTAATGGAGGAAAAGTTCTAACAAAAACATTAGCACTGCTATAATGGAGAGATAGAAACGCATCCATGATGGAGATAGCCAGATAGGTCCTCCTATATCAAACCCAATATTCCAATCTTTGTCTATTTCCCCAAAGCTTGCAACGTCTCTAATTAATTGGATTTGATTTGGATTAATCCCCGTAGACAATGAGGATAAAGTTTGTGCCTTTGGCTTCTTTTCATGCCCTAATAATTAATATCTTTTGCAATCCAATCCAATCCAATCCACTTTATCTTTCATTAGATGCCTCTTTTCATTGTTTAGCATAAGTTCCATCCAATGCCTAACTAGTCATTACCTTCTCTCTTTTCTTTTCATGAAAAGAAGGAGAAAAGAATGTTGCACCTTCCCTCTAAAACCCATGAAGTTTATGATTAATTACAGGTTTTTTCCCTAATTATCTTAGGATTAAAGTTGGAGGATGTAAATGGCTTATGCATATGTCGTCATTTTCAGAGAAAAAGTAAGTAAATTGGTTGGACCCCTCATTCTATTTTGCTAACTTTTATGCATATATGCAAATGAACTTTCTACTTGAAAACTCACATTCATAAGCATATACACACATTTCGGATTGTCACAAAAGTGCATAATACATGCATCATCTTTCATGTTAGTGGAGTGTATTCTTTCCAATAAAGTACCTTTTAAATTGTAATTATCAATATAACAATATCCATAATATTCTAAGCATAATCTAGTGAATATAATAAAATATACTCTAAGGATACAATTAAGTTAAGTGATAAGATTTATTCATCATTCATCAAAATTCAAGAATGGAAAATAAATACATATAGTTTGGGTGCTTAATGCGGACCTCTCCATATCAAAGGCTTTTCCAAACCATTCCATGATCTTTAATCCAAAAAGACTTCCCAACAGCAACATAATTTATAAGTCATTCCTCTTTTATTTCTGTCTAGCTTAAACAAAATTATGTCATTTTCTTTGGATCCCTTCTTTGATTCTGCCTTCCATCAGCAAATTCCCTTCTCCTCCTTTCTCACTAATATATATATATATATATAGCAGCATGACAAGAGTTGATCACGTTAATATATATAGTAGTTCTTCTGTGGTGAGCGAATCTCTCCATGCTACCCATCTTTTCTGTTCCACTACCGCTCTCTATTTAATTCCTTCACTCCTCGAAACTAGCAGGTGGTTTGACTCTTTATTCTCTCTTTAGTCGAGGGATGGAGTGGAAACTTTAGAGTGGAGTACGTATGTTCTTGCTGTGATCATTCGAAGAGAAGTGGAAAATTTTGGGTTTCCTTCCCGTGCTTGTTTAGATTAGTCGATCCTGAAGTTGAGAGAAAGAGCAAAGTTTGTTTCTGTTTTCATAATCTTTTAGCTAAAAAGTCTTTCTTCCTTTCATGCTTTGTAGAAAGAAAGGACTGTAGTGATACTAACAGCTATGGCAGATAAAGATATAGACCTGTATTCTCACAAATTTCCTGATATTTCTCAGGTAAAACACACGACAAACAGTTGGTTTCTTTCCTTTTCTGCTTGACCTGACATGGAAATACTTTTGTTTTCTTGGGAGTAACAGGTTGTTGAAGAGCTAAAAGAGTTATGGGGGATGGCTTTACCTATAACAGCTTCACACTTAATGGCGTTTTTCAGAGCAGTGGTGTCTGTCTTCTTCTTGGGCAGGTTAGGCAGTCTAGAGCTAGCCGGTGGTGCACTCTCTATTGGGTTCACCAACATCACCGGCTACTCAGTTCTTGTGGGGTTAACCTCCGGACTTGAGCCAGTCTGCAGCCAAGCCTATGGCAGTAAGAACTGGGAGCTGTTGTCAATCTCTCTTCAACGCATGATTTTGATACTATTTGTCGCAATCATACCCATAAGTCTCTTGTGGGTTAATCTCGAGCCGATCATGAACTTCGTGGGTCAGGATCCTAATATCACAGAAATGGCAGCAACTTACTGTCTGTACTCCCTCCCTGACCTTTTAACCAACACTTTATTGCAGCCCCTGAGGGTGTTTTTAAGGTCTCAGCAGGTGACCAAGCCCTTAATGTACTGTTCCTTGTTGGCTGTTGTTTTCCACGTGCCACTGAACTATGTCCTTGTGGTGTCAATGGGGCTGGGGGTCCCGGGGGTGGCTATGGCTTCCGTGGTGACTAACATGAACATGGTGGCCTTCATGGTTGGGTACATGTGGTGGGTAAGTGGACGGTGGGAGATGAGATGGAGCCCTGGGATTGGAGGAATCTGTGGTGGTCTGGGTCCACTATTGAAGTTGGCCATTCCTAGCTGTTTAGGGATCTGCTTGGAGTGGTGGTGGTATGAGATAGTGACTGTGTTGGCTGGTTACTTGCCTAATCCAACTCTTGCCGTCGCCGCCACTGGGATATTGATTCAGACCACAAGTATGATGTACACCATCCCCATGGCTCTTGCAGGCTGTGTTTCTGCCCGGGTACGTACAAAGTATCATTTCCGATCGTAAAATTAATCTCTTTTTTAATTTTTATCGAATCGGAATTCTATATTTATCATTCAGGTAGGCAATGAGCTTGGAGCTGGTAAGCCATACAAGGCCAAGTTGGCAGCCATGGCTGCACTAGGAAGTGCATTTGTGATTGGTATCACCAATGTGACGTGGACAGTGATCCTCAGGGAGACATGGGCAGGTTTGTTCACCAAAGACAGTCTAGTTAAGGTTCTTGTGGCTTCTGTTTTGCCTATTATAGGACTGTGTGAGCTTGGGAACTGTCCCCAGACAACAGGATGTGGCATCTTACGTGGCACTGCAAGGCCTGTCATTGGGGCCCGCATCAACTTGGGCTCGTTTTATTTTGTAGGCACTCCGGTTGCGGTGGGCCTGGCTTTTGGGCTCAATGTTGGTTTTGCAGGGCTGTGGTTCGGGCTCTTGTCAGCCCAAGTGGCATGCGCTTTGTCAGTATTATATGTCGTGGTGGTCCGTACAGATTGGGAACATGAAGCTTTCAAGGCTAAGAAGCTGACCACCATGGAAATGGCTTCAAGCAAAGGCGTTGGATATGCAGAACATGAAGAAGATGAAGAAGAAATCAAAGGGCTATTAAGAAAAGGAAATGATGAAAGGATAATTGTTGATGTTTGAGCTAGAATGTATGAGATGGTTCTTAGGTTTGTGGGGTCTCTGTGTTTCCTTTAGCAACTTTTCCTGAGGAGGATGTGTCATCCATGGAATTTTGTGTTGCCTTTTTTCCTGGCTTTTCCTTGATCGAATCGTACTCTTGGGATTGTTTTGTAACTTGGAAAGTGTATGATTCCTCTATATCATATAAAGTGAGTGGTCGCACATCTTTTATCAATTTCGATCGACATCTATCTTGTTAGACACAGCTTTTGTATTTTCAGAATCGAAATTTTGAATCCTTTTTTTTATCTGAGTCTAATCCATATTGATATGAGGAATGAGAATGGCCTACATTTCTCTCCTTGAATGTTCCTTTTGTTTTTGTGTTTGCTCCTCATGATTTGCTCTTGGAACATCATGCGCGCTGCTGAACATAGAGAATAGCACAAGAACAGCAAAAAATGGGAAAGGGTTACTGCAAAAAGCATGCAAAAGTTGGTATTTCAAAGGAAAAAAGAAAAAGAAAACATTCAGACACAGATCTCCAGATGGCACAGACAAAGAAGACAATGGAACTAGTGGAGCAGGCTAGGCCATGAAATCCATGTGCAGTGCACACCATTTGTCCCATACTTCTACCCTTATCTCAATTATTTCCTTGGGTGACAAAAGGAGTGGATGGGGAGGATCGCTTGGCTTGAAGTGCCACTTTTGCCAGAACCTGAAACGTTGACATGTCAGTATGGAATTAGGTCTTTCTGCAGGCACATCTTTACACTTTGCAATGCCTTCTGCCGTTAACTTTTCCCATTATTGGAATCAAATGATAGCAGTTGCTCAGTCATCCCTGGAGAAAGGGAAAGCCATTTGTGCAACGAGACATGGTTCTCTTACAGTTCTCTGTTAACTACACAGTTTGTATCTGCCAATTACTTGGTACTGTTAGAACTATATAGTCAGGAAATGTCTCCATCGTAAAGATATTAATCTTGTTATCGGCACGAAAATATTCTTCTATTTTAAGAAATAAAAATAAAAAAACCATTTGTTCTTCAATCCATTGAATTCTGGCTACTTTGTTAGCTTTGAATAGTGCATGCCTACTCTTCTTCTGATGCTGTTCTTCATCTATCACTTCTACTTGGGCTTGATTTCATTCAACTTTTCAAAATCATGATCTGGGTGGGCTTTCATGGTTATGGCCCTTATAAGCCATACATATGGTAGGCAGGCAGGTAGGCTTCCATCAATTGCTGGAGTATCTGATCCGGAGAAAGATTTGCGCATCAGAATGAACCCTTTTCATTTACATTGCAGACATGTGAGTTTAGGTACAGAAGCTTTTATTATTAGAATAAAAATAAATGATTCAAATGCCACAAAAGTACCATTAGTACATCATTAGGCAGAGTTTTCCCTTTACCAGAAGCAAAGGTCAATGTAATATTTCTACACCATAGCCGAACATAGTCACCTTGCTGTAGTGGTAATGGCAGGGACTATATGTGAAAAAAGCATTTCTGATGAGTGATCCTTTTCAGCATTATAGAGAATCCGAAAAATATAATTGAGTGATAAAACTTGATAAATTTTTAGTTAGTATAGATTATAAGAATATATTTTAATATATAAAAAAGTGAAAGAGGAACTCATGAAAGTTGAATGGATGGTCAGTCTACTACTTTAAAGGTTGTACAAAGATGGCTTTCCTACATCAAACCTATGAACTATGATCTTTCAGAATTTGTTACCATACTACTGTCAGGTTGATTGACGTGCAAAGACCATGATCCCAACAGCCATGTGAGCAACACCAAATAAAAGTACGATAATTACCAATACTGGAAGGATGACAATGTTAGGTTTTTAAGAGAATATTTGTGACCCGATGATAAGCAATTAGAGGAGATCAAAGATGAAAATTTTTTAACGAAATTTCTTTCAAACCCAATATTGAATCGATATATTTATGGTGTATGAGTTACTGTTTTCTCCGAAAGGCCTAATCTTTAAAATGGAGTACACTCGATTTGCTAAGGAGTAACGGAAGAAAGACCGAGTTTTTAATTGGTCACGTGGTGCCAAAAGCAACGGTAGAGTGGTCCATTGACGCGCTAAGGATGAAGTTGAAGGTTGGTTGGTAATGGAGAAGTTGAGAAGTGTGTTAAACGGTGATACTGTTATTAATAAGCAACATGAAGCTATGGTCAGCAACAGGAAGAAGGGTGGAGTGGAGTGGAGTTTTGACTACGCAGTGTCGCCCAACAGGGCAACAGGAAGACTCTAGCTTTCTGGCAAGTCACCCATCTGGGTGGCAAAGGCAAAATGCACTGTCTTTGTGTTGTTGTATGCATCTAAAGGTTGGGTCTTTTAACTATTACAATTGTCTCAAAGCGGCTGAGTAAGCGAGCAGGCCCTTAGTTTAAGTCTTTCTTTTGACTCCATCTTCACTGAAAGCGCCTCTTTTGTCCTTGGTCCCTGACCCTTCTTTTCCCCCTTAACCCCGTCTATCTTCATGGGTCTTCGCTTCTATCCTTTGTTCCCTCAAAAGACGCTCTTGAGTCCATTGATCTCTTGGGCATCATCATCATCATTTCTCTCTCTTACGCTTCTGTCTGTCCTTCAAGAACCTACCCTAGTCTGTTCAGCTTCCTCGCATATCATTCTTTCTTTTTTCTGGTAAGCTTATTTACCAACTTTGTCTTTGATTATATGTATGTTTGTAATCGTTATATATTGATGGTAGTGCTCTTATGCCTTTACAATTTAATGCGTTATTCTTGATTTGCAGTTCTGTTGGATTGGTCGTGGTGGATTTGAGCTCCGGTAGTGATCAAAATCTTTACGCCGCTGATTTTGATGTAGCTTTAGCTTCAAGATGATATAGGTCAAGCCTTGTGGTGGACCTGCAAAGGTTGCTTTTTCTGACTGAGGCCTAATCATTTGGTTCTTGAGCTCCTGAAAGTAATCTTGACTGGAAGTTCTTGTAAGGAAACAACTAATTGGTGTATGGAAAACTTGGTTGAACTGAAATATCATTTGTGGTGATCAACACAATGGGAGGGCTTTGTTCGAGGAGTTCCACTGTAGATGATGTTCCCTGTGGAGGCTTTCTGAATATGAATGGCTTGGTTTATCAGTCTCGTGAGCTGAAAATAGATAGTAATGTTCTTTCATCCCAAGTTGGAGATAATGCGGACAATAAGCAACTTAGAGAACCCTTTTCTTTCCCAGACATAGGTGTTGTTCCTTATGGCATGTGTTTGAATGACATTGATGATGGAATTCCTCGTATGTCAAGATCTCTATCTGATAATTCCAGGTCAGGCAGGTCTAAGCCGGCAACAGCTGCAAAGGTAACTTCTTTTCCTTTTTTGGCCATCCAAGGTGCGGACCAAGAGACTTACTAAGACGTGCATTCTTAGGACTCATGCATCTATAGTGATGTTACTGAAATTCTTGTATTCTGGTAAAATCGATTACTGTTCCGAAACAATGGTCTTGCAGTGTTAAAATGGATGAAGCTGCAATTTGGTTTGAGCTTTGACTTGAACTTTTTTCTTCCTCTTTGTCTTTGTCTCTAGTTGCCATTCATATACTTCTGCTGCAAATGATTGTGTTCCTGTGAACTATTGCAAATTGCTAATGTCATCTGTCGGCAATTTCCATGGTTGCTGTGGTTTGAAATGCTTGCTTCTGCTTATCACCTTGCTGTCTTCAACTATGCAGAAGTTTCTACCACGATGTTATCTCCCTGAGTCAATTGTTTATCTTGGAGATGCAGGTTTCAGAAGTGAGCTCACTTTTGGGCAGAGCCAGTACTGCTGGGTTTGGAAAGGCTGTTGAAGTGCTGGACACACTTGGTAGCAGCATGACGAATTTAAATCCCGGCAGTGGCTTTACTTCTGGAGTCTCAACAAAAGGAATTAAAATCGAAATTTTGTCTTTTGAAGTTGCTAATACAATTGTTAAGGGTGCGAATTTAATGCAATCCCTTTCAAGGGACAATGTTAAACATTTAAAAGAGGTTGTGTTTAGCTCGGAAGGTGTGCAGAATTTAGTATCAAGAGATATCGATGAATTCCTGCGAATTGCTGCCAATGATAAGAGGTGGATAATGCAGAGATTTCCTTACTTAAATTACAATTTATGCATTGTTTATATAGTTATATTGTAGTGTATTCTGAAATGCTTGAGAAAGATATTGATCAATTTTCTGTGAAATTCTGGCAGAGAAGAACTAAAAGTTCTATCCAGAGAAGTGGTGCGTTTTGGAAATCGTTGCAAAGATCCTCAATGGCACAACCTTGACCGTTATTTCGAAAAGTACACTCCATCCCATTTTCCCCCATTTTATGCATCAGTCCTTTTTAAGTTTTGCTGTTGATCTGTTAGTCTTGCTCTGTAGGATGGGTTCAGAACTCACACCTGATGTGCAACTGAAGAAAGAGGCAGAGACAGTGATGCCACAGTTAATGATGCTTGTTCAGTATACAGCTGTGAGTTCATATTATTTCTGTTGTACAAGGTCATTCTTCATTTGCAGCAAAACCACCGAATAAAACTAAGGTCGTTTGTTGACTGCAGCTCTAACATTTGATGATGGAGTTGCAGTTTCCATTCCTTCCTCTTCCTCAACTACTTCCATAAACTGGAATGAAACAGATCATATTTATTTTTTGAAGGAAGAAATATTATTACCAAATGCACCCGGGCACAGCAGCAGAGGAGCACTTAATGTTTAACGCTGACATATTGATATGAATGTTCAAGTGCATGTAGTCTTTGGCACAGCTTTTGTAACTTAATTCAGTTGTTAACAATTTGCAAATTTGGCTATAAATTTTTAGGCCTTGAATAAAAGTAGATAAAACAAAATATTCCAACTTAAGCCATACAATGCGGCTCGGTTGGATCCTACGAATATCTACCTTACCGAGCTTAGCTTCTGAAATGGATTGACATGCATAAGATATTTTTTTCTTTCTTCAAGCTCTTTGGTAGTATTGTGCATATGTTTGTACTATTGTTATCAGTACGGCATATGTGAATAAGCATTTTTCAAATAGTTTTGCAGAAATAACACCAGGTGATGGTGATGACTGTAAATGTTCGCATGCTTTTGGTGCTTCCTATATTGTAACTTTGTCCATAGACTGACATCATTTTCTTGTCGTTGCAGGAACTATACCACGAAATGCATGCCTTAGACAGATTTGAGCAAGATTACCAGAGAAGGCTTCAGGAAGATGATAAATCTAATGGCACTGAAAGTGGTAATTCTCAGTGCTATCAACAGTAAAATCTTGTTAAATTTCATCAAAAAAGAAAAGAAACATAGCATTAGATTTGTCAATATTAATTGGTCTTTGCTGGCACAATCATATCTCCTTAAAAGCATAACAAGTTGCTGTTGTGCTCAATCGGAAGTCTGGAAAGAATTTCTCCCTCTTTTGACATGGCTCTAGCTAACCTTATTTCTGTAAAATCTAGCTTTTTCCGGGGTTTGCAGTAAAGATTTCTCCCATGCATTAAGTATATTGACCGTTATCGGTTTATCCATGTCATATCCTGTCTTATTTTCTGGTAATATAGATAGGATTCTTTGTCCCAATTTTTGCTTTTCTTTTTATCCTCATTGATACTAACACTTGAATGCAGGAGACACCTTAGCAATTTTGAAAACAGAAGTGAAGAGTCAAAAGAAACACGTGAAAAGTTTAAAAAAGAAATCGCTTTGGTCGAAGGTTTTGGAAGAGGTACAAGTCAGAACTGCTGTCCAGTCTTCCAACCAAATGTTTGAAAATGATTACTTGGAACTTGTTGTTGATCACTGATCAACCTTGCTATTGGTATCTTTCAAAGCTCAATCATCGGCATTTCGCCAGTGGGGTTATACTGTGCTTAGTGTCGTATAATTTTTTTCTGAAGAGGGAGCTGTGTGTTGTTATTTCTCATTCTCAAAGATATTTATGTTTTGCGTTATCAGAAGATGAATCTTATACCTTGTACTCATAGGTAATGGAGAAGTTGGTTGATATTGTCCATTTCTTGCATTTGGAGATTCATGAAGCCTTCGGAAGCTCCGGTAAGTGCACCATATGATGCATTAGAAATTGGTGCCCAGATTTTCAGCTGTGGTTCTCAACCCTCTACCCGTTATTTGAATTCTTAAAGAAATTATTTGCAGCAATTAATTTTTTGTTTCATAAATCCTCAACATTCAAAGGACTCCTGATGGACAAATGAAGTTTTTAACTACTGTCTAATAGTGGATTAGGTTGTTCTGCTTTGATTAAGGATGCACAGGCCTCTGCTTATTTTCTAGGGCTAAGAAGTTTATGTTTGTCATATGATGAAATTTTTAAATCTTCTTACTCTCGATGGTTGTAGGTGGCAATAAACCAGTCAAATCTTCTCCGGGCAGTCATAAGAAGTTAGGATCTGCTGGTCTTGCTTTGCATTATGCTAACATCATCACTCAAATTGATACTATTGTGAGTCCAGGACATCTCATCTCCCATACATCATATCCCCATATTCTTTAATATTTTCTACATCTTCATCGGTTTCATTTAATAATTAGAGAGACTTCCCTAATGAGTGATTCAGATTGATGTCTTTTACCAAGCTGATAACCAAATGTAATCAGGCATCCCGCTCAATGTCTGTTCCTTCAAGTACAAGGGATGCTTTGTACCAAGGGCTGCCACCTGCTGTAAAGTCTACCTTGCGCTCAAAAGTGCTATCCTTCCTGGTCAAGGAAGAGGTATATATACTCTATATACCAATCATACTTGCCTGAAACTATGTCCTGAATCCTTTACCATTACCGTGGCTACTGCAAATAGTTTCCTAGATGCTTCCTGTTGCTCGGTTTTTAATCGTTTCCAAGCTCTGTTACAGCTTACAACTGCACAAATCAAGGCGGAAATGGAGAAAACGTTGCAGTGGCTTGTTCCTGTTGCTACTAATACGACCAAGTACGCTTACCGGACTTAAAAGACATGTTTATTTGGATGGACTGAGCTTTAAACTTCTGGCTATTCTTGCCTCTTTTGTCATCTTTCACAGTTATTAGTTTTCACTATATGTTTGCTGCCTTGTCTAAGTGTTTCACCCTTCTACTTACCCTCTTGTTGTTGCAATTTGGTCCACACCCAGAGCTCATCATGGATTTGGTTGGGTTGGAGAATGGGCTAGTACAGGGTGAGTTGCAATGGCTGCAGTGCTTTTTTAGTTTTTCCCATTGAGATATTGTTCTTATCTATTTCTGATCAAAATCTAGGTCTGATGTGAGCCAGAAGTCTTCCGGACAAAATGACTTGCTTAGAATCGAGACATTACACCATGCAGATATGGAGAAGACTGAAGCTTATATTCTTGAACTGTTGGTTTGGCTTCATCACCTTGTCACCCAGGTTCGAGCTGCTAATGTTGGAATCCGGTCTCCGGTTAAATCTCCGATGCACTCCCTCAATCAGAACATATTCCAGTCATCAAGACACGAGCCAAGCTCTCCTTCTCCTGTGTTGACAGTTGAAGATCACGACCTGCTACGGGATGTTAGCAATAGGAAAAAGACTCCTGGTATAAGCAAGAGTCAGGAACTTGATACTGCAAAAATGAGGTTATACAAACACCATAGACTGAGTAAGAGTACTAGCCACACGCCAATGGCTGAGTGTAAAATGGATGCATTCCCCTTCAGGAGGCTATCTTCTGTTCCTATCATCAATTTCGACATAGACCGGATAAAAGCATTGGATGTTATCGACCGAGTGGATACAATTCGCAGCTTGTAGTTCATATGGCTAGCTTGACATGCTGGTGCACTGAGTCCTATTCTTATGAACATCCAGTTGGATGCAATCTGGTAGTGTGTTGAGGTCTTCATTTGCAGGTGGGGAAGTTCTGTATCCAGTCAGTGAGCAGATGAGTGCTATACAGTCATTTCGTCCTCGACATGAGACTTGAAGGTGCTTGGGCATACTTGTTTTGTTTTTTAAGGTATAAAGCTATAGTTTTGATTGGTTTGTAGTTTGTACAGAAAATTTCCATAATAATTTAAGGTTCCTGTTTCCTGTCCATGCTTCAGCATGCTGTTTTGGTTGATTGACTGTGTTTAGTGTTCAACTTGTGTTGGATTCTTCTGCATCATGAGGCATGGAATCTGAGAGGTTTCTCATAGATCAGTCAAGTATGATACATTTCTCAAAGAACTAACGTTTCTTAAGTATCTTTGCAGTGTCGATCGAAATCCGGAAAAGATTATCTTGCGACCGACGAAGATATTGTTTTATTTTTTGCATTTCTCCCACTTCTTATTAGTTGCAGAGACCCACAAGTTCATATGTCATCATCTTTTATCATGACATTATCCCTTGCAGATTCTCAAGAGGTCAAAGTAGTCCTCTTCCATCTCTTCAGTGTCAGCTTTCTATCTCGCAAAAATCATTGGAAGGAACAAAGTACACTATATAGGATAATAGATTGGCCATGACAGGTTCAGGAAACCAGTAGAAGCAATCCCTACGCCATACACACCTCAATCATTTCTCCCCAAGTCAACAAGGGCGGTATAGATTACAGATGCATCTTGCCTGCTCTAACACAAAGGTTTGTTGTTATCTGTGTTGGGTTCTTTCTCAGAAACGCCATCACCACCGAAATGAATAATTTTTTTATGTCTCCGGAAACCAATAGATATCGATCGAAACTCGAAAAAAGATTTCCGAAGATAACTTATGATCAGCAGTTAGACAAAAGGTATCTTATGCATGCATATGCAAACGAGTTATTGATCATCTTTATCTATATCTGCTGGCCAACCCATTAGGCATATATGTCACATAAATAGTTTTCTTTATGAGATTTTTCTTGCTGGATGCCAAGGATAAACCTACAGCCATCATCATTGATCATATAATATGCAAAAGGAACTGATATAGGAGTACTTACTTGACTTCTCTGTTTAGCAGAATCTTCAAACACAGTCAAACGATTGCAAAAGTGGATTCTTCAAAATAAAAAAATAATCTTTTTGCCACAAAATAAGAGGATTCTCTTATCCTCTTTACATTATAAGAATATGTGAGTCATAATTTTCCTTTTTGTAGGAAATTAATTGCTATGTTAATCATGTAGAGGAGAGTTTAGTAAGAAGAATATATTGAAATTTCAACTTAAAGTCATAGATGGGAATTTTTTAGAAAATGAGATTGAACGAATTATGTGTATTATTAGTAATGAAAAAATGTAGAGTTATTAGGAGATAATAATCTATCGATTAATTTCAGTATTATAAATTTGATATCTAATATATTGAGGGAGGAATAAAGAAGAAAAAAGAGAGGAGATAAGAACAAGAATATGCTTCCATTCCATCATGATCATAGTTCTCTTTTTCTGATCTGATGTAGCTTCCAGCTTGGTGGAGAATCAGATTCCTTTCTACAATGTTCTCGTACTTGCTTGATCCTTAAATCAACCAATGAGCAACAAAACTTTTATAATGTGCAACTCTTAATTAGACTTTCCAGGGTTTCAAAGCCTCATGTGCCAATGCCCCCATCAAAATCTTAGAACTGATGATCTCTTGCCAAGGAGGATGAATGGTAGGTGAAAAGGGAAGGCAGCAATTAGAGATGGTGCCAAATGACTTGCTTAGGTTAACCCACATAGACAAACTAAATACAGTGAATTCACCGTCCATAAAAACCTCATTAAATTCCATTTTCGTACCTGTCTTGATGTAATTCCTTGACATATTTCCATAAATGCAGTATGACCCAAATCTGGAGAAACCAACAAAAAGGGTTAAGACTTAGGAGTCAATGGTGTTTGTGACGTCCTCAACACTCCCTCCTTATGTGAGACCCACGGAGACAAAGTCCAGGGAATGGGCATACCATGGCCCCAAAAGGTGCATAGATAGGAAACATGATGACTCTTCACCATCCGAGAGAGTTCTTGCTGTTGTTGGATGAGCAGTCAAACATGATAATCTTAAAGAATGTTCTTAGCCTTCAAAGGTTATATATATATATCAAAAGGTTAATCCTCACAGCAGTCAGAATTGGAAAATTCTCCTCGATGGTGCCTCATGATGGTCTATGTAATGTGGAGATTTGATCAAACAAGCATGCATGTTCTTGAAAGTTTCTGTGTATTATTACATAAAAGGCTGCAATCCAACCCGTTTACCAAGGTGAAAAATGGAGGTCTATTGTCGAGACCCAATGGGAAGCAAGTGGCTTGTGGTCTCCTCCTCTATCCTTTACGTGGAGTTCAGTTCTGTTCTGTTCTGCCTCCTAAATCAATGAGATTTCTGATCCGTTTCCCTCTCTGTTCACTTTTACTCCTACTGTTACATTGGGTTGCGAAACTCAAACCGAGAATGGATAATGTTAAAAAAAAGAACAATTTTACCAAGCCACCTCTCATTTCCTGAGAAAAAGATTATATGCAATAATGGACATAAACCACAGATGCCATGAAGCTTGCTTACTTTGAACCCATCACTTCCAAATCAGGCTAGCTGGAAGCGTATCTTCCATAATAAATAGTGCACCGATTATCTTCCATATGAAATTTTACTAACAGATATGATAACATCTGCTTAAGAAAAGATAATCTTCCTTTCTGAACCCAAAAGGGATATGGATAAATGCATAAATGGCAATGGTAACAGAACATACACAAGAAATTGCATGTAGGTACAGGGTCAGTACATGCTAATAAATGGTGACAACAGACTGCAATTGCTGGTCAATAGCCATTAATAAGTGCAGGAACACACTTGGCATCAAAGAATCTGCACTGTCAGAACCATACAAAAAAAACTTAAGACTTACAGAAACAGTCGAAAGCGGATAAGTTCAACCCCACAGTTCGACAAGTTGCTGCTATGCAAGCAAATCACCCCACACACACACACACACGAGACTTGAACACTCACAAGAGCACACACCACCACCCACTATAAATTCCCATGCAAACCCCCCCAGGCACCCAGCATATTTCACCACCCAACAGATATAGAGCTGTCTGTAGATAAGAGTGAAGGTGAAGAGAGGTATCACAGAGAGAAACCATGGAGAATGGAGTTAGAAAGGAAAACAAGCAGCCTTCTTCTGTTACTGCTGCTTCTTTTCGCCTTGAACAACAAACACCCCAACAAGATGGAAACCCTCTGAGAAAGATCATAATGGTGGCATCCATAGCAGCTGGTCTTCAGTTTGGATGGGCTTTACAGCTCTCTCTGTTAACCCCTTACGTTCAGCTCCTCGGGATCCCGCACACTTGGGCAGCATTTATCTGGCTCTGTGGACCCATCTCCGGGATGGTTGTCCAGCCTATAGTCGGTTACCACAGTGACCATTGCACCTCCCGCTTTGGCCGCCGCCGTCCTTTTATCGCGGCTGGGGCGGCCTCAGTGACCATAGCGGTGTTCCTCATCGGCTACGCCGCTGACATAGGCCATTTGTCAGGCGATTCTTTGCAGAAAACGGCCAAGCCGCGGGCCATTGCCGTGTTTGTGGTGGGCTTCTGGATCCTTGACGTAGCGAATAATATGCTACAGGGACCATGCAGGGCCCTGTTGGCGGATCTCTCCGGGGCTAGCCAGAAAAAGACACGTATAGCTAACGCCTGCTTCTCCTTCTTCATGGCCGTCGGTAACGTCCTAGGCTTCGCTGCCGGGTCGTACAATCACCTCTACAAGCTTTTCCCTTTTTCACGAACAAAAGCTTGTGATGTCTACTGCGCCAACCTCAAGTCTTGTTTCTTCATAGCCATTGCTTTCCTACTGACACTCACGGTGCTAGCCCTCACTTACGTGCGCGAGAAGCAATGGTCGCCGGAGGCAGTTGCTGGCGGTGGCGATGGTGGAGACGAGATAAGTGCAGAGCCCACGGGGAAAGTCCCATTCTTTAGAGATATATTCGGTGCCTTCAAGAATCTACAGAAGCCCATGAGGGTCCTGCTTCTGGTAACGTGTCTCAACTGGATTGCCTGGTTCCCTTTCCTGTTGTTCGATACCGATTGGATGGGGAGAGAGGTGTACGGCGGTGATGTGCAGGGGAGTGACGATCAGAAAAGGTTGTACAACAACGGCGTCCGCGCGGGTGCACTCGGGCTGATGCTCAACTCGGTGGTGTTGGGTTTCACTTCCCTTGGGGTGGAGGTTATGGCGCGTGGGCTTGGTGGGGTCAAGCGGCTTTGGGGGTTGGTGAACTTTGTTCTAGCTATTTGCTTGACCTTGACTGTCCTCATCACCAAACTGGCTCAAACAAACCGCCACTATACCACCGAGGGAAGCGGCGGAAGTCACCTCCTGCCACCGCCACCGGGTATCAAGGCCGGTGCGTTGGCTCTTTTTGCGGTGATGGGGATACCTCAAGCAGTAAGTTAGCTGGGTAGTCTTTGTCTTAAATTTCATCATCCTTTTCTTCGTTGGCACTCATAGATTGATTTACAGCAATTTTCCTGCCCTCTTTTCCTGTCAGGTTTATACTTTATAGTAATGTGAGTCATTGTCCTTAAATATTTGTCTTCAGGAATAGAAAAAAAAAAGATACACAAAATCTTCTTTCCTGTGTGGTTTTGCTTTTCAATGGCATGGCCGGAGATGAAATCAGCTGCCATACCACCAACCCTTTATACCCTTTTCTGGAAAACAGGTCTATCTCGGTGCATTTAATTGAATTATTATCCGGTAGGTACCAGAAGAACCAATATTGGCAAAATCTAGATGAAACTAAACAAGACTGGCTCATCCAGGTGGAAGGAGATTAGATAGTATCTGTCAAATCTTATCTCAGCTTGTCTTACAAGGATTTTGATGCATTAAAGTTTAATGGTTGGTGAGTAAAATAACATTGATCTTCATTTCTTAACTTCTGTGCAGATAACTTACAGCATTCCTTTTGCTTTGGCATCAATCTTTTCGAATGACTCTGGTGCAGGTCAAGGTAAACAAACATCTCTGAGACCAAAAAAGGTTTGAGAAGCATCATTAAGATGTGATCCTAATCTACTTTCTTATGTCATTTCTTACCAGGGCTTTCTCTGGGGGTTCTGAATCTTTCAATAGTTATGCCACAGGTATGGTTTTTATTTTTCTTTTCATTTAATGCAACCATGCTGCTGTTGCACCTAACTCTCGACCTGCTTTCATGAACCCTCTTAGTCTTTTTTCCTAAGCAAGATGCCTCAATTAGTGTCTGTGCATAAAAATAGTAAAAAGCTACTGCATTGTGATTTTGCTTATTCTGGAGATAATACAAGAAAAGAGAATAAATGAGTCAATTCAACCTGGCAATCCTTTTGAAGTAAGGATAAATGGAGGATGTCTTATGCCTGGCAGAAGCAGATTTTGACAGCTAGTATGGGGTTGATGCCTGCTTTTGGAATTATCGAATAAGTTGCTTACACCTTTGGTTTTTGCCCAAAAGAACCCAAGAACTCACAGAGCCACCACTGAATTTGACTGGACACAGGAGTATGGGGTGCAATGCTGGCTTTTGGTATTATTGTAAAAGTTGCAAACTTTTCTGCAAAAAATCACAAGGTTACATGTTGGTTCCTTTTCTGAATGATTCTGTTCAGTCTACCCTTGAAAAAAGAACAATCATAAAGCACTCAAAGATGCAGCATCCGCAAGAACAAGAACATGGTCATGAATCAATCAGAAGTGTAGGAACCTGGAAACATGAAACACCACCACATAACTAGAACCTTATTGCTCCCTTTTTGAAACTGCTAAAACTAACAGCAACAAGGAGGAAGGTACTGATCTCTGATATGATTTGTATGCAATTTTACAGATGTTGGTCTCTGTGGCGAGTGGACCTTGGGATGCTCTATTTGGAGGGGGTAATCTGCCGGCTTTTGTGGTGGGAGCAGTGGCAGCTGCAGTAAGTGGAATATTGGCTTTCACTTTTCTGCCATCACCACCACCAGAAATCCCATCTGCTAAAACTTCAACACCTGCTGCTGCATTTCATTGACTGATAATGTGTGCGTGATAAAATTTGCTCCTCCTTTTTGTTTTTTCCTTTTTTTTTCTTAATCTGTAAGCTGCACCAAAAAGCAGAAATGACTGTGTTTACTGTAATAGCATAACATGACCATAAAGTGGTCATCCTGTGAAGGTATAACAATGGCTATACACAAGTGCTAAGCACAACTGTACTGCCATGGTTAATCCAATAGCATGTACCTTAATCATATAATTATCCATTGGCAAAGTTTTATTGGCCAAAACATGTATTCTATGAGTTCTTTTTTGTCAGTAAGTCTCATTTCATGCTGATCCCGATTCGTAAAACTACATAAAATTAATCTTTATTCAGACTCAGATCTGTCATGAACTGAAGTTCATTTGCAGGTTCTACAGCTTTTGCAATGAAAAGAAAGAAAGAAATCTTTTTGAGCTCCTTAACTTTTTTCTGTTTCAAAGTATTATTCATCAATTCAGAATGGTACAGAATGGTAGTAAACTTTATTCCTCCTTGCTTCCATGAAATAGATTGACTACAGGAAGCAGGAAACATTTGTATCCCTATATCTGATAAACTCACTCTCCAGGTTTAATGCAAAACTCCACAATTCCCCACCAAATCAGCCAAGCTGCGCATAAACATCAGATCCTGAGAAGCTTGCAGGCTTCAGGATCATGCAACCCCCGGATGGCTCATAGTCTCTGATCATCACTCTTACCCTTTTTGCAGTTCCCATCCATCAATCACACATGTCGGGCTGCAGTTGAATCAACCAAACCAACTGAAATACTTTTTCCAGGAGTAGAATCCGTGGGAAACTACAGATGATTAAGTTATTCTTTTTTTTTGCTTTTTTTTTGTTATTCAATAAAAAAAGCTTTGTTTCTTTTCCATGGTTGCATCAAGTTCATGCAGATCATGTTCCGCCACCAGAAGCCCCTTTGGACGTGGCTACATCCATGGGTGGTTTTGGCAGGATGGTCATCGCCAAGATTCCACTTATAGCTGATGTAATGGCCGCCATCACGAAAGATGGAAGATTTCCACCACCAAATGCTGCATCTAGAGGCCCGCTTATCACAGAAACCAGAATCTATACAGCATTGAACAGATTAGCATTTCTTAGGATCATAATCATCATAGAAATAACTCAGACATTCATTGACATACAGGAAAAAACCATACCTGTGGAACGCAGATGGAGACATTGAGAACTCCCAAAGATAGACCTGAAAGGAAATGGAAAAAACATAAATCTTTCTGATGTTTGGTATCGTAGAACTGTCGGAATTCAAACTGTTTCTGGATTCTAATTCCGGACGCTAGGATTAGAAGGATCTTACCTTGACCTGCTCCGCTGTGGGCTGAAAATATGGATGCTAAAGCAAAAGGAATGCTGAAAGTGATCTGCATGACATGAAGTTATGGTTTGATATCTTGAATTTTGACATTTCCAAGTAGCAATATACCAAAGTTGGCAGGAACTTACAGCTTGAGGAATCCCCATGGCTGCAAAAATTGCCAAAGCACGGATCTTGACTCCCTCTGTTGGTGGCAAGAGTTGTGTCACGCCGCCGACGGTGGTGTATTGTCGATGGGAATTGGCCGTTCTGGTGACATAAACAGTCATAGCCATGACGAAAGCCATGAACAGATTCACAACTCCCCAGACCATCTTGACACCGATCAACCGGGACAATCCTTCCACTCCAAGAGACATGAATCCCAAAAGGACTGAGAAAAGCAGCAAGCCCATGGCACCGGCGCGAACACCACTGTCATACAAGGTCCTCATGTTAGGGGTTCCATGAGGGTCACCACCGTACACCTCTCTTGCCATCCAGTCGGTGTCGTAGAGCAAGAAAGAGAACCACCCAATCCAGTTAACGCTTGTAACAAGGAGAAGGATCCACATTGGTTTCTTCAACTCCTTGAAGGCATTGACTATCTGAGTAAAGAATCCGAACAACCCTTCTCCTTCATTCCCATATCCTGCTTCTGGAAACCATTGCTTCTCATTCGCGACGAATAGAGCTGTGCCGGTCAGTATCAAAAGCAAGACCACAGCGATAATGAAACAGGTCTTCAGGTTGGCGCAGAAGACATCACAGGCAGTGGTTCTTGTGAAGGGAAGCAACTTGTGCATCCCTTGGATAGAGCCCGCCGTGTATCCCAGAACGTTACCCACAGCCATGAAGAACGAGAACATAGAATTCGATGCACGAGTCATCCTCAGGTTGTTACCGCACATATCCGCGAGGAGAGCCCGGCAGGGGCCTTGGATCATGTTATTGGCAACGTCGAGGACCCAAAACCCCACCACGAAACAGGTCACTGCTCGTGTCTTGGGGACTTGCGTCAAGGTGTCACCGGCTGCTCGGCCAATATCGGCCGCGAAACCAATGAGGACCACAGCCAGCATGACGGAGAGAGCCCCGCCTGCAATGTAAGGAGTGCGGCGGCCGAAACGAGAGGTGCAATGATCGCTGTAGTAACCCACAATGGGTTGAACTATCATTCCGGAGAGCGGCCCACAGAGCCAGATGAAACCTGACCACATGTGGGGAACCCCAAGGAGTTGAATGTAAGGTGTTAGCAAGGATAGCTGAAGCGCCCAACCGAACTGGACACCGCAAGCTATGGCTGCAACCATGACGATTTTTCTCAGTGGGCTCGAAACCTCAGTCTGGTTTTCTTCAAAATCATGTTTGCTACTGCTTCTAGCTTCAAACTCCATGGTCTTAGTTTCGCTATTCTAACAAAACAACTGTGGATTCGATCCCAAAAACTAGTTCTTTATAGTTATTGTAATAAGAGCATTGGTAAATCAGATTAAGGAAGGATGAGTTTGCTTCCCCCTGCTTGTTCCTGCATTATGTATAGACACGACAATGTCCTAAAAATAGCAGAGACCACGCATGAGAGAAATCGACGCTGTAAGATGTAAGAAACATCACTGGCTTCTTGCTGATAACAGGGTGAGGAGAGATTGTAGAGAGGTTGAGGCCGTGGATTTGGTTGCCTCAAAATAGGAGAGCAAGAAAATGTCGGCCCAGTCAAAGGAGACACATACCCATGTGTGTCATCATAACTGCCGATCAATACATATCGTCATGAACTACATCGAGATTGATCATGAACTAAAAAAAAAACATTAAGATTGATCATTTTCTATCCCTTAATCATGGCTGATTAAAAAAGATTTCATTTTTATTTAATCAACATTATAATTGTGTAATGATAACTATATAGTATAAGAACAACAATAACACCTAAAGATAGCACAAGCTTCTATTCCTGTAAATGGCAGAAACTTATACAAGACCCAGAACAGAACAGAGGCAGAAGGGTACTAGGAACGTGGTATTCAGTGCTTGATATTGCCATTGATCTCTCATTTTGATCAGTATAGTTTAAATAGAAATGGAGGTCCTTTGGTTCCTGCTGAGAAGCTAAAGAGCCAGATGTTGGGTCTTCGTCCAGCAGCTCTGAACTTCCCTCCGCCACGCTGCCAATAACTTCCTCCTCGCCTTTGTCCACTCCATTAGTTTGATGGTACTTGGCATTTTAGAGGTTTGTTGTTGATTAATTTGTTAGCCAGTTGAGCATAATCCTGCTAAGGTTTCCTTAAGATTATGATCTGGATTTTGTTAAAGTTTCTTCTTTTCATGTGAGTTTACATGGATAGGATCCAAAGGATGATTGGGTTATTGGCGTTTCCTGGTGTGTCACTGATGATAAAGAATATTTATCATCCGTAACAATGATTAATCATTTCTGCTGTATCGTAAACACCAACCGGATGAGTCATGTTTCGGTTTTTAGTTGATCTAAGTCAAATTGATTACTTTTGCTTTCACCCACCTGAGAAATGTAAACTTAGTAAAAACTTTTGAAGGTAATAATGCCGGTGAAGTGAGTCGGGTGGTCGAGCCACAGGAGAGATTAGTCTAGTTATTGACTGAGATACTCTTCATTCTAAAAAAAATAATGCCAAGGTTTTTTACATGCTTTCATGGATAAACAAAATGATATAGCACGCACCAAATTCCATCATTTTGTGTTGGAATTCCGATCTTTACATGATTTGGATCAGATTCTGTGTTAAATTATTGAGTCTGACTGTAATGGTGGGCAGCCACAATCGAACTGCTGGGAATTGTATCATCTACAAGTATCATTGAGTGGCTACCATGAAGATTATGGATTCGGTTAACTACTCAATTATGATTGACCTTATCCTCTGGTGGGCTCTGATGCTAAACATGTTATGGACTTCATTGAGGTGATTATCAAGCACTTGATGACTTAACAGACAAAGTAGCATCTAATCAGCAATGCCAATCACATCACAAGATCAAAAAACTAATGATTATATGAACAGTAATGCAGATTTTGAACCCTCACCAGCATGTTGATCATGCTTTCATCTATCAAAAGAAAAGAATCGATTGTGTTTTGCATTATCTTTTTCGGATGGTTTAACCATTTCTCAACTTTGATGTGAAAGCAGAAGGTTTATCACAAGAGATAGCTATCATGGTATTGACTGTGGCGATGATCAAAGGATAACAAATAGATATGCTAAAAACAGTAGGGATGAGTATTCCACAGTAAATGCACAGGAAAAATGTAACCTCCGTTCATGCAATAGAGATAATGAAAGATGAAAGAAAACATTTATTTGAACTCATAAAATTACATAGGATACCCTAAAGTTGTCTGATAACAGTTTGGAACCTAGGATGGCTGGGACAAGCAAAATACTAAGCTGGAAACATTATCATAGATTACTAGAATTGGGGTGTCCTCTGGTTTCCTGAATGTAGTTGCAAGAATCAGAAACAAGGAAAGAAAATGAATTTTCTGAATCATCAAAAGGCGGTCGAGGAAATTCAGGAAATCCCCCAATGTTGCAGGTGTCGAAATTTAATGGGGAGAAGCAACTGCCAAGATCATCAGTACTCCCCTTCACATCCATAACATTGACATTTTGAGGATCACCACTGAAGCTAAAGCTGAAAGTTACATCTCCAGTCCTGTTAGCTGCTTCCCTGGCACCACTTTTATCAGATGAGCTAGCTTGTGCTTTTGTTTCATCATGATGAATAGCAGGAGTATGACCTTGGAACAGTGCAATGTGTCCAAAAAGCTTGTCCTTCCTTGAGAAGGTTGTCCCACAGGAACAGAGCCATTTGTCCCTTCCACAATGTTTCTCATGAGTTTTGAGGTCTGCAATAACTGAGAATTTTTTCGTGTTGCATCTGCTGCAAATGTAGCTTTTGTCACAGTGGGTTCTCTTGTAATGGTTTTTGACACATAAGATAGTCTTCAAAGGCTGAAACTTCCTGTGATCCTTGTTCCGTTTGCAACCAGCAAATGGACAGGAATACCTTTTGATGGGTACCTGTTCAGAGCTCGATTCTTTGTGGGGTTTTGCAAGTGCTGCCGGGGTTTTGTACTCATCACCATGACCCCTCATATGCATACGTAAGTTTGCATCCCTCTTGAATCCCTTTCCGCAGATCGTGCAGAAATGCGTATGTGGAGCAAGTATTTCTTCTTTTTCAATCTGTAAAATGTCATATGAACCAGGTGGGAGGTTCTCCCCTTCATCGGCATCTTCTTCATCTTTCATCTCATGTTCTTCAGTAGAATGGTTTGTCCCACAATTACCAGTAGCATCCACATGGCTAGAATGATCTGAAAGTTTTATCCCACTACATTGCTGTGGTTGTACAGCTTTGGTTTCACTATTCTGAGGGAGTTGCATCCCACTACATTGTTGTGCTTGTACCGCTTTACCTTCACTATTCTGCTCTGGCTGCATTCCACCATGCACACCAGACACAGAAGGAAACATAAACCCACGGGGCTGTCCAACAGTAGGAGTTGGCGTCGAAAATGTATGCTTTACAGATGGAAGAAGACTCCCAGCAGTAGAGATCAACTGGACAATAATGGAAGTGAGATCAGTAGTGATGAGTTGCTGCTGCTGCGCTATAAGTTCATCTGGGTGACCCGGAACCTGGCCGCTACGGCCAACAATCACTCGCACAAAATCCTGCAGCTGATGGATCTTCTGTTCGAGGCAACAGAGGTTATTAAGCATGGTTCTAGGATCCCAATCTTGGATTTTACTGCTGCTTTGGAGCGTCTCATTAACTGGAGCATCTTGACCTGAGATTTTCACTTGATTACTGCAGTTGGAATCAATCAGAGGCTGGGTTCCAGAAGGTGGATCACAGTCCCGGAGAGGGGGTTCGATCCGAATCCCATAATCTCGGACAGAGGTGTCATCCCTCCTCTTCTGATGCTGCTGCTGCAACCTGAAATTGGTGGAGGATGGATTCCCTGAGGCTGTCCTTTCTGGAAATTCACTGACAGAGGATGAAGCTTTCGCCCATACATCTGCAGATAGCCCGTCTTGAAGATCCATCATCAAGTTCTCTCAGAAGCAACACCAATCAAAGCTGAAATACCAAATTCAGTGTTAAATTCAAGTCCCCAGCGAAACTCAAAGAAGAAGAACTACATGAACAAAGACGACTGCGTCCAGAAAATCTCACCTCCCTTCAATTGAACGAACAACCCAGAATCATCCATACCATTTCAACAGTTCCCAATAAAAATATCATGCAGGTAAGCAGTAAATGGTGCACCTTTCTTCTCCATACCCACAAGCAAAAGCTTACAAATCACAAACCAATAACAGAGGAACAATTCAACGAACAACCCAAAATTCCACATACCATTTCACGAAGGTAAACAATAAATGGTGCATCTATTTCTCAATAGCCACAAGCATAAGCTTACAAACCCATAACAGGGGAAAACTGTAGATGAAGATGAAGCCTTTACTGTACCCATGAAATGGTACTTTGTCAAAACACAAGAAACAGATCCTCACCAGATTCAAGACGTGTTCAAGTTGCTTCCACCATGGTTCCTCTGAGTTGTCCGAAAGATATGGGAGAAAAAATATTCAAGCTTGAAGCGAGTCAAATACCATATATATACATATAGTATTCTCTCTTACACCAGGGAGGATACAATGGCCACAACATCACAGAGAAGCAAAACCAACCCATCTGATCAACACCTTTACTTTGTTACAGTGATTCGTCTGATGCTACCCAGCGAATCAGAACCGTCTGATGAGCTCTGCTCCTTCCTCTCTCTATATTATATATATAACAATCAATATATATATATAGTAGCAGCTGTTGACGATGAATTGTCTTAGTCTGACCTTAATTATAAACTGTACCATATATGCGGACCCAGATCCGACCGACCAACCCGAATCGAGGCCAATGACCAGACAGGGAAGCTTGTTTACCAACAGAAAACCCAAACTCGAATCCGAGAAGGGAAGTAGCGACGTCAAGTCCATTCCTCTGACTGCACCGGTGAAACGGTTGAGACCTTTGCCGGTTTCGATGTTTCCTAAGAACTAACTAACACTTCTTCTCCACCGTTGTCGCATCAGTTTCTCTGCAATAAACCCAACAGAGCCTCCATTTCCTCTAAAGCTACACTCTTTACAATCCAAAGGAACCACCTTTAACATGTCTCATCTTCTCCAGACCACCTGGCGTCCCAGCACCTCTTCCCTTCGCTCCAGACCCCGCATTCCCACCCGACTCCTTTCAGCGCCTACCCAATTCTCTGTTCGTGCGAAGATCCGAGAAATCTTCATGCCTGCCCTCAGCTCCACCATGACTGAAGGCAAGATCGTTTCTTGGGTAAAATCCGAAGGAGAGAAGCTCTCCAAAGGTGAGAGCGTTGTTGTTGTCGAGTCCGACAAAGCTGACATGGACGTGGAGACATTCTATGACGGTTATCTTGCTGTAATCATGATCGAGGAAGGTGATGTTGCAGCGGTTGGCTCTGCCATTGCCCTCCTCGTTGAGTCCGAGTCTGAAATTGAAGAAGCCAGGTTCAGAGCTTCCTCTTATTCTTTTTCTTTCCCCTCTGTGGCTGCTGCATCGTCGTCTGATGCTCTTCCACCGCAGGCGGAGAAGACCCCGGAGCCAGCAGCACCAGCCAATGTGGTGAAGGAAGTTGGCACTTCAGTTTTGGCCTCCGAGGTGCACCCAGCATCGTGGGGAGGCAAAAGGGTGGTGGCTTCGCCCTATGCGAAGAAGCTGGCCAAGGAGCTAAAGGTGGACTTGGCAAGAGTAGTGGGGAGTGGCCCAGTGGGAAGAATTGTTGCCAAGAATGTCGAAGCAGCTGCAGCCTCGGTTGCAACAGAGCGGAGTGTAGCAAAGGTGGAGGCAGGTGCTACCCCGGCAGGAGGTCAGTTGGGGAGTGTACTACCCTTAGCACAATGCAGGGGGCAGGGGGCAGTGGGCAGGAATATGGTGGAGAGTTTGAGCGTGCCTACTTTCAGGGTTGGGTATACTATTACCACTGATGCACTTTATAAGAAGGTGACAACTTAAAAATGTCATTTCTCTTTTGTTTAAAGTTTTGAAAATTGGGTTTCGTTCATAGACAGAATTCATTGTTTGTTATGATTCACCACATCTAGATGGATTTTGATTTGTTTGTTATGTATGTATCTGTTTAGATCAAGTCCAAAGGAGTAACTATGACAGCGTTGCTTGCAAAGGCTACCGCACTTTTGCTGGCAAAGTATCCTGTGGTGAACTCTAGTTGCAGAGATGGTAAGAGTTTTACTTATAATAGTAGCATCAACATTGCTGTTGCTGTGGCCATTGATGGTGGGGATCACGCCTGTGCTTCAGGGTGCTGATAAGGTTAGGTTATTTTTTGCCTGCTTTTGGATGCTATGTAGCTTGTGAAAGTTATGGTTTTCTGCTAATCGTTCTCTGATGTTTCCCTTAGCTCGACATTTATTCATTGTCTAGAAAGTGGAAGGAATTGGTTGATAAGGCTCGAGCCAAGCAGCTACAGCCTCATGAATACAATATAGGTAGCCTCAGCTTTTATTTATCATGGTAGATGTGTTGGTTCTTGCTTGTTTCATGCCGACTTCTTTTGGCTGAATATCTTCCTTTACTGTTATCGATTATCGCTATTAAGGAACTCTGCTGGAAAATGATTAAATCTCCCCAGTCTTGGTTACTGGAATTGGTGTTAGGATGGTGATAGTGTTCAAGTTTTTGTTGTACATCTGTGTGTTGATCTTCTACATTTTCCTTGAGTCACAACTCCTTCACGATGGTCTGCTATCCACAATGAGCTTCTTCTGATGCATTGCAATATATGCTTTATGATATGGAATAACTATATCCTGGAATCTCTAGATGTGGTTTAGGAAGAAAGAATTTATGTAACAGCTAAGAAAAACTTAGCTGAAAACCAAGAACATAAGCGGAATGATTATCCAATGATTTAGGGTCATAGAATTTCCAAAATTTGAGATTTAACTCCATGACAATTAGAACAATCAGTTAATGTTGTTCTAGAAGTACTAAGACTAACCATCATTATGGCACAAGAGCAAAACTCGAAATAATTACACATACTGATTTCTGCCATAAAACTTTTATGCTTATACTCAGGATTATATTTCTGTAAATTTCCTCATTATGCTTGTTTGCTTCTTTTTCTTTTCAGAAACTTTCACACTTTCTAACCTTGGAATGTTTGGAGTTGATCAGTTTGATACCATTATGCCGCCCGGAACTGTAAGCAATCTCTTTCGAGCAGTAATATTTATCTGTCCATCGGAATCTCAGTAAGTGACAAGCCAGTTTCATTCGACCATGCTTCATTTTGTTTTTCGGGACCTGTGCAGGTAGCTATCATGGCTGTCGGAGCATCTCAGCCAACTGTTGTAGCAACCAAGGATGGTCGGATTGGTATGAAGAGCCAGATGCAGGTAAACGTCACAGCTGATCTGGCTTCATTCTTGCAAACACTTGCAAAGATTATTGAAGATCCAAAAGATCTTACCTTCTAGTTCATAACATCAAACAAAGCGTGCGTTTTTTTCCTTTCATCTTTCTGTGTTTCTTGACCTCAGTTGTCTGTTCCTATTGCTCATCATCCTGTGTCAAGCTTGTTTTGCTATCAATTGATACCACCTTTGGATTGAACTCACCCCAAAAGCTAACTTGAGAAGAAGGTGTCTAAGGATATGTAACCACATCGGGAACTGGATTTCTCCGACACAGGATTGTAACAGTATCCTGTCAATCCTGCTCTGTGAGCTATGTACATATTCCTGTGTTAGGCTTTGAGATACAAGTTTCCCAGATAGTTGTATGATTGAGATACATAATACGTTTTTAAGTTCATTTAAGTAGTGTATCCGACTGTCACAGCACTTTTTTCTCCCCGGATTCCGATCAACACTGGTTAAGGTAAATACTATGTCAACAGAACAACCTCTATTGACATTCCAAGACTTGAATTTGGTTAAATATTTAAGCAACCACAACCCTTTGGCCAGTTTGTGTTGGTGAGTTCATTAGTGAATATCGTTGAGTTATCAATTATTGCAACACCTATAATCAACATTATCAAAGTTAATCAGATAATAATTGTAGTTTCAAAGTTTTTTCCCCTATGTATTATACATTTTATGGCAGAATACATTCTTCTTGCCTCAGAAGATCAACCTGTATGTTTTGGAAAACATCATACGAGGCACTGATCTGATATTTTTACGTGGAATGCAAGTCTTCATCGAGCATTAAGGATCATCCTCAACACGCTCTTCATCTTTGGCCTTGCTACAGGTGAAATACTAACACAACTGAGTGCAATCTGTAGAACAGCAAGCATCTGGCTTCTGACAGCAGATGAACTTCTGCTAATGTTAAAATCAAGGATGTGATCCAACTTGTCTTGCTGTAGTGACTTGTTTACTACCCATTTTGCTAATTCGATTCCTTCGCTCACTGCTGGCTTTCCTGTCAACAGTTCCAGCAGAATGACCCCAAAACTGTACACATTTCCGGCCATTGTTATCCTCATTGTATAAGCATATTCTGCAAGAGTATCAAACCAGTCAACTTTTGTGACGCTAATACTTATATGAAAGTGCATTACTGTTTAAAACTACTATCATGTAAAGACATGCCATCAACATGCAAGCTGAAGACTTTTTGTATGTGGAAATGGGGGTTAAGGTTGTTTACCTGGTGCAATATAGCCTACAGAACCAGCAACAGTTGAAAGGCTCCCTGTGCTCTTTGTGGGATCGATGACTTTACAGAGCTCAATGTCTCCAACTACAGGTTCCTTCAAAGATTTCAGGAATATGTTCCGGGTAGAGAGGTCGAGGAGGAGGATCGGACCGGAGGCGCATCCGTGCAGGAATGTAAGAGCCTGAGCTACTCCAACTGCCATACTGTAACGGCTTGCCCAGTCAAAATCATTTCCCAGTTTACCATGAAGAATATCAAAAAGGGTACCCTTTTGAGCGTATTCATAGAAGAGATAAGCACTATCCTCAGTCAACACATAGGCCAAAGGAGTCATGACATTAGTATTGCTCAGTTTCCCCATAGCTTCCAGCTCCTGTCCAAATTTGTCATGGTTGCCGAATTGGTAAATCTTGTCACTCCAGTTTAGCTTCTTGACAAAGTAACTTGACCCAAAAGGCATGGTGGCTTTGTAGTATGTGGAAAACCTGGTCTTAAGCTCAATGTTAATGGGATCAGCAACTATTTCCATGGCTTTGTTGAAGTCAATGTTCAACCTGTGCACTGCATTTAAAGTTAACAGGTTGCTTTCGATCACCCGAGGAAGTGGAACATCTTCCCCTGGTTCAAAATGCTGATCATCCACCTTGAGAAAACGTCTGGAGAATGAGTAAACAAGGATTGTGACTATACCAACAGCAAGAACTGCAGAAGCAACCGCAAGAATAACTGCGAAGGCAGCTGATTTTATATTCTTTGGAGATCCTTGAGAAGAGTTCACTGTCTTGTTCACAAGACCTACATTTCCACTATACTGTAAAGTAACATACGGCCTAAACTCGGGGATAACTCCAGTGAGTTGGTTGTTTGAGAGTATTAACTGAGTAAGGGTATTCAAACCAGTGAGAAAACCCGGAATCTTACCGGAGAATTTGTTGTCCGAGAGATCTAAAACTTCTAAGTCCATCAGTTGGGAAAGTGTTGATGGAATTGTCCCCTCAAAGAGGTTGCTGCTGAGATTCAAAGCAATCTGCAACTTAAGTGGCATCTGTGGGATGCTTCCACCAAGTTGGTTTTGTCCAAGCTGAAGTTCTAATAGAGAATTCATCTTACTGATTGTGTTGGGTATCAAACCACTGAGATGATTGCCTTGCAAATCCAGACGAGCAAGACTTTGCAAATTTGAAACCGAAGGTGGTATCAAACCCACCAGTGAATTCCAGCTGATGTTCAGGATAGACAACTTTCCTAACTGCATGATTTCTGCAGGGATTTGGCCATCCAGTCTGTTAAACTGAAGCGTCAAAACTTCCAGATTGTTGAGGTTACCCAACGGAGGAGGCAAGGGGCCTGTCAACTGATTCTGTGCCAGATTCAACAGCGCCAAACTCTGGCAAGAACCTAGCTCACCAGGTATCCCACTGGTCAAGCTATTGTTATCCAATTCCAAGTAAGTCAGCCTTGTAAGGGTAGAAAATGAAGAGGGGATTGACCCATTGAACTGGTTGCTTCCCAATCTCAGTCTAAACAAGCTTGAAGACAAATTTGCAGGAATTGGACCATCCAACAAGTTGTAAGAAAGATCCACATGCAGTAATTGGGGAAGCGAAAGCAGATCTGATGGAATAGGTCCTCTTAACTTATTATAGCTGAGATCCAAAATCCTTACAAAACTTGTAATTCCTCTTGGAATGGTGCCATCAAACTGGTTTTGATTTGCTGCAAACCGGTCTAATGTTCGGATACTTGCAAGGCTTGGAGGGATGCTCCCTGTCAAATTATTGAGAGACAGGATGAAAGTTTCAAGCTTGGTGAGATTTCTAATTGAATTAGGAATGGAACCAAAAAGATTATTCACACTAAGATCAAGCAAGTTCAGGTTTTGATAGTTCCCAATTTCTGGGGGGATAGTACTTGCAAGCAAATTCATAGAAAGCACAAGACTTTCCAACACCATGTAGTTTCCCAACTTCACAGGAACAGACCCCCTGAACTTATTGGAACAAAGATTCAAGCTTTTGAGTGAAACCAACCCATCTAGCTGTAAACTGATACTACCACCAAGTGAATTGAAAGACAAGTCCAAAGAGTCCAACCCACCAAAACCATGAAAAGTAGGCAAAACACCGACCAAACTGTTCTTACTAAAATTCAAAAGCTTTAAGCCATCAATATCCCCACAATCACTGATGAACTTATCCGGGATTGAGCTCAAGTCATTGTTAGAAAGATCAAGGGACTGCAAGGACTTAATCTCACAAATAACTGGTAGAAAATCAGAGTTAGAGATTCCAAACCCCGAAAGAGATAGGTGTACAACAGAGGAATTGTTGGAGCTGCAGTTAACTCCCTCCCATGAACATGGTTTAGGCTCCATGCTTGCATCCCAGACCGTATTGTTCAGCAGCTGAGCGACCCTGACCATGGTGGCAGTCTGGTTTTCGGACAGTTGGGAGAACACTCCGGGAAATAACAAGCACAGTAGAGACACAAGTAGAAATAAGAATAAACAAGAGGTAGCTGAGCACCCATACCCCCTCATCCTTTTAGTATGTGTATCCAAAACAATCCTAAACTACTTTCTGTTGAGTTTATATGTGTCAGTTTAAGATATGGTGGCGGGTTCTGTTGTTATATCTCTGCACTGCTTAAGCTTCTGCAAGAGAGGAGACAGAACAGAGAGTTAGAGGAGAAAATGAAAGATGGCTTGGACTAGATATTGAGGAGGAAGTGCCACAGTTTATATATCTTTCCGAGAGTCTGTGAGAAACAAAAAGAAAGCAAATTAATCGTGTTAATGTAAATGTCTGGGCGGGATGGAGGGTCCAGTTGACTGAGGACTGAACTGCAGCAGTAGCTGCTTCTGCAAAAGACCAAAAACTGGCAGACGCTGTGTATGTCTACTTCGTGGGGTCTTATGTTAGTCTCTGTTCTTCTTTCGAGTAGTTTGTCCGGATCTCTATGTTCTTGACTTTGGAGTCTGGACAATATGGTCAAGGTCATGCCTTGTTCAGGCCTACTTTCTTGTAAATTGTAAATGTTGGTGTTGGCTATTGTTCCTTTTCACATAGGAAGGAAAGTATGCAAAAGGATTTCCAAAACAAAACACTGACCCTTTCAACAAGGAAAATGAGAGCATTTTATAGCAAAAAAAACCCCAAAAGTCTTCCACCGTGGAGCCCAAATTGGATGGACGGAAATGGTTGCCTGACACGAAGGAACGCGTTTTTGACAAAGACTGCTTGCGGGTCTTGGAGAATGGAGGTCTCCTTTTTGAACTCCATTATGGAAGTTGGACCAAAGAAAATGATAAACTGAAGTGGGTGGTGATGACTTTTCTATATGGCATGAAAGTGGATGGAAATTTTGGTCACTCTTCCCTTTTGGGTTGGTCTCGGAATGTATGTTACTAATTTGTTTTGTGATTCACAATCCAATCTTTGGGATCTAATTCAAAAACGATCTTAAAATTAAGAGAATATAGTAGACGTAAATCATTGCATCAATACTGTATTAGTTTGTAAAAATATGTTTGAATATTTAATCATAATATGATTTGAACAATGGATAGGTTTATATATCGATCAAAATTTATGTAAAGATTAATTCTGTAATTGGTGAGATATATTTCGTAAGAAATTCTTTGTTAGCGTATTCTGATAAAGCTAAGAGCACGGTTTTGTTTCTGTTTTCATGGAAACCTAACTTTGGTTCTCCTTCCCAAGAGGACAAAACACCCAGAGAGGTTCAATCTTAGGCTAACATCATTAACCTGAATTGCTGACTTCATAAAGATATCCTTATATGATGAAGAAGAAAGCTTTTTATATGAACAGAAGCCTTTTAATATATGTAGGACAGATGTCTGTTATATAGGATTGGTTCTGAAGTAGCAGAGCAATGTTCTATACGACCTGTCACTTTGTCAGATACTGACATGTCGATCAGTACGATAATCAGGAGTAGGAAGTTGTTATAGTTAAAAAAAAGGAGGAAACAGAAACAAGCAACCGGCTTTCACAGTACCACTCAACTTGATTCGACTAAAGACACCAGTTTAGCTTTTTATGTCTATTGTGCTCTTCAGAATCAAGCCCTGATCTGCCACTTTACCCACAATTCCCAAATTACATTCTTATTGTCCGCTCGAAAAGGTCACTTTTTTAATTTTATCCATAGTTAAAAGTTTGCGTTTTTATGTGCAATTTGCCAATTTGATTTGGTTACATCAAGAGTTGATAATTATTGCTGTGGAATGGGAACAGTGTGGTTTCAGAAGACCCATTGCTCCAGCTGTCGTTTGTTGCTGTTTCGGTGTGAAGGTGCTCCTGTTGTCGATTTGTAGCAATGGTAGAGGCCGAGAAGGGAATGTCTTCTGATAACATAAAAGGGTTGGTGTTAGCGTTGTCTTCCAGCTTCTTTATAGGTGCCAGTTTCATCGTCAAGAAGAAGGGATTGAAGAAAGCTGGAGCCTCTGGTCTCAGAGCAGGTAAAGAATGCATCTTGCCGTTGTTTGATAAATGGATTTTAGTTGGTTTTCTATTCTCAGGTTTGTAATTCCCTGGAAAATAGTAAAACCTTTTGTGGGTTATTGATTTTCTTTTAGTTGTTTTTATTCTTTTTCTCTACTGGTTGGATTGTTGTGATGGTAGTATGGTTGCTGTTTTGCTCACCAGTGACTAATCATTTCTTCAGACCAACTGAGATCGGTAACTTGATTAACTGTTGGGATATGATTGGACTATTTCTGCAGGTCATAAGAATAATCTCTTCCTGGGTTTCAATGGATACCGATAAGATTGATATCTTACTAATAAAACAATCTATATTCATATTTTGGGTACTCAAATCATGTCTAATGGTCGAAGGAAGAAAGCAGCTGCGCTTTGTGAAACTGATTGTCCATTCAACGGGTTCTGAGTTTAAACTTGTCTATGGCTAATAATTCTTGCAAAAAGAAGCTATAATTTGTCAGTTTAACAAAATACACATGCGAACTTTCACAAGAACTGAATGCCTCCTGGTTAGATGTCATTTATATTTAAGAAAATATTTTGGATGTGCTTGTCTTCTTTTTTTTTTTGAAGAAATGTGCTTGTCTTCTTATCATTGTACTGTGCCTGATTTGTGACCATTTTGCAGGTTCTGGAGGTTATTCCTACTTGTATGAGCCTCTCTGGTGGGTTGGCATGATAACAAGTATGTTCGACTAGTTCTGTTATGCCTGGTTAGTCTAGAGAACCAAAATGAACTTGTAGTGAAAATCATTGCCTGATGTTTAGTGTGGTCTACCTACAAAGCAACAGTTCAGTGATACGATTCATCCATTTTCATTTCTCCACTTTTCTTTCTTTTTATGCAAACACTAGTGTTTTCTAATGTTATATAGCCTATTTAAAGCATCAGGAAAAGTTTTGACTACAAATTTCAGAATCTGACACGGATAGTTGCTAATTGACAGTGATTCTAGGGGAAATTGCTAACTTTGCAGCGTATGCATTTGCGCCAGCTATTTTGGTCACCCCTCTAGGTGCAGTCAGTATTATTATCAGGTAAGGGAGAAAGAAAAGCTGCATATGATTATCACATCTTGATTATTTTGCAAGGTCCTAACGTCCATTCTTTCTTGAAGTGCTGCTCTTGCACATGTTATTTTACGGGAGAAGCTTCACGTTTTCGGGATTGTCGGTTGCGTTCTATGCGTAGTGGGTTCGACAACTATTGTCCTACATGCTCCTCAAGAACGTGAGATTGAGTCTGTCAAGGAAGTGTGGGATCTTGCAACTGAGCCAGGTAAGTCCTTGAAAATCGCCAGTCATGATCAAATTTCTCTGTTCTCTTGATTGACTCTTCAACATTTTCTGCAGCTTTCCTGTTCTATGCTGCTTCTGTCTTAGTGGCAGCTCTACTAATAATTGTCCATGTTGTGCCCAAGTATGGTCAGACTCATGTAGTTGTCTATATAGCAGTTTGTTCACTTATGGGTTCATTAACGGTATGTGCGGGGTCGTCCTTTTCGCTTCTGATTTTTTTCTTGCATCAATCAACCATTGAAAGAAATTTGGTAGCTTTCTGTTGTGCATGTGCATATGCATATATGTGAATCTTGCAGTTAAAAGTAATCTGTTCCTGCACACTTTAACAGGTTATGGGTGTCAAAGCACTTGGAATTGCTCTGAAGCTGACATTTTCTGGAATGAATCAATTAGTATACCCTCAAACATGGGCCTTCACCTTTGTTGTGCTTACTTGTGTGGTCATTCAGATGAACTACTTAAACAAGGTAATGCTTGGACAATTTCCAAGTGATAGACTTTGGTAGGAACACAGACACAAAACAAATTCCTTTATGTTTCCTTATCAAATTTTCCAACTTGGTAATGGTAAGTCTTGGATTCCAACTAAATTTCTGCAGGACAGGACTATTGCCTGGGATCTACCTTGGTGGAACCATGAATGTGTGTGATGTGTTCTGTAAGAAAATTAATTTTTTTGTTTATGTTTTTGTTTTTATTCCAGGCTCTTGACACATTCAACACTGCTGTTGTATCACCAATATACTATGTGATGTTCACTTCATTAACCATTTTGGCAAGTGTGATTATGTTTAAGGTAGTTACTTGCTCTTGTTCATATCTTATTCAGGATTAACTACTAGATTTTTCTGGCTTTTTGGGATTATACTTGCTCAAGTTTGATGGTTGAAATTTTGATTTTCCTTCTTGTTTTGATCTCAGGATTGGGATAGACAGAACCCATCTCAAATTGTAACGGAAATGTGCGGGTTTGTGACGATTCTTTCCGGGTCTGTGCTTCTGCATAAAACAAAGGACGTGACTGAGGCTGGTGTGTACATCCTGATCTTTTCCTGTGTTTGATCATTTTCCTTACGGATATTCCTTTTGTTACAGATGACCACTCCTTATGATTGCTTTGCAGGTTCATCAAAATCTATACCATTCCACCTTAGACGTGCAGAAGAGGATGATTTTGATATTGAAGGAATCCCGCTTCGTCGGCAAGAATCCCTACGGCCAATGTAGTTTTGTGTTCTTTGATCACCTTCATCCCAAATGTTGCATGTGCTGCTTCTGTGGAGGAGGGATTTGCAGGCTTGATGTTCATGATCAACTTTGAAGCTGGTTTTGGGTTAACTTTCTCCAGTAATACAGTGAACAAAAATGGCAGCACGTATCGTCTTGGACAAACTCGAAAATGATCCCCTTCGTCTGGTTCCATTGTATATACATTTGAACACTAACAGCGATTGATCTCTTTCGTTGTATCGTAGACACCAACCAAGGATGAGTCCTGCTACGAGCAAGATGAAGCATGTGTTCATGAAGGAGTTGTTTATAGAATGAATTACAATTGAAGTTGCTTTAGATCAACTCATTACTTGAACATTCCCATAGTGTACATCATGCAAGTTTACAGCTTACAACCCTAAAGGAATAACCTTTTCCATGTTGGTATATTTGCTTGATGCTTACAATCCAAGTGGTTAGGTGCAATGAACTTGAATATTGCAATTCCTGTTAAAAGTCTACTCTGTGATGTTGCCTGTGCATATGGCAAAGTTCCAATTGGGTCCTATTAGATGTAGACATTGATTTCCAATGCAAATTTACCAACATAAGAGTGTAGCAGTAGAGCAATCTCCTTAATACATACATGGAGTCAAACCATACAAAGAAGACAAAACTAATCAAGTAAGCAATTCCTCCTGCAAATCCGGCGGTAGATAAGATGTCCTCAGACCCTTTTCTCCTTCTAGCTGTTTCCTTGTTGTATATGTTGAAACTTTTATAGGAATCTTTCTGCATTCTGAAATAAATTTGTCAATTACGAAACTAATTTCTTTTCTGATTTCGATCGATACAGAGTATTTCTGAGTAAACTACGGATTGTATAAAATGTTATACATATTTATGATTGAGGAGCTTAAACAATTGAGTGGGACCTTCAACCCATATTCCTTCCTCGTCAGGAACCCAGGTAAAACGTGAGTCATGAATTAGCAGTTCAACTAATAGGTCCAAAAAACCACCAAAACCAAATTCCAACTCCACATCTCAATTAAATACTCCACCACTTGCTTTGTTCGGGGCTCACCCACCTGGCCATGGCCACTGAGGATTTCAGCTTCCCTGTCATGGGAGACACCTTCTGTGTCCCTATTGAGTCACCGCCTTTGTGGTGCTTATCACCTGCAGCCTCTCCTGGTCGTTGTTCCCACCACGAAGAAGCTGCTTCAGAGGAAAGCACAGAAGCAGAAAGGAGTGATCAAGATGAAGATTTCAAAGATTGTTTCCCAATAGAACTAAGCAAGAACATTCAGAGAAGGAGCTTCTCTTGTGTGGAGGAAGTTGCAGCCAAGTTGGTGGGAGGAACTATGTATAATCATCATGAAGATGACAAAGAAGATAAGATGGACATGTTATGGGAGGACTTCAATACAAAAGAACTGTTCACAGGAAGTGACAATGAAAGATTGGAGTCTGCTGTACTGAGCATGGGCTGCATCGAAGCTTTAAGGTCAACCAAAACTGGTAATGGACCACCCATCATTTCTCCCAGGAGACCAAGCTTGGTGGTGTTCATGAAAGTCCTGAAGAAGCTCTTCTTGCTTCATAATTCCCATAGGTCAGTTAGACATCATTGTCCTCCTATTCCAGTTAAAACCCATAGCTCCCATTGAGCAGAAACAGTATATCCCTACATGTTGACATACACAGGAGATTACATGTATATCTTTTCTTATTATTGCTTTTCTGTGAGGAAACACTTTTTTTTTTTTCTTTCTTTTGGTCCTCCAAAGATCATAAGAGTCTTCATCCGATTTATTCTTCTGAAAATCAAAGAACTTGATGAAGGTGTGTGATTCTGCCATATAAATCACAAAAATGTCTTGTGAGAGAGACTCGCCAACTATCTTCATAAATACAAAACCAGCCTAATCCAAGCAAGTCACATCTTCTTCATCAAGACCAACAATATCTTTCTTTATTTTTTTTTAGGACAATAATTGCTCCTATACATCGCTGCAATGTAGATAAATACTGAACTATAATCAATATTTTTTTGAAAATAGAAAAATATTCTAATAGATTACAGGATTATTCTCTCACCAAATTTCGATTCGATTAACACTAATTTTTATTAATTTAACATTATATCATTTTACTAACTCAAATCGAAAAATATGATTAAATGATAAAACTTATCTATTATTAATCAAACTTTAAAAAAAAACTGATGTAAAGAATTATCATTGCTATAAATATCAAAGAACGTGTCAGCTGAGCTGCTTCACTATGGAAGTTTGAGTTACAAGCAATAACGAACAATGTTTGACTTAAAAAATCAATGAGCAATAATGAACAACATAAAAGAACTTGAGTTCTAATGAATCTAATGCATCTAGTGGATGTAATAGTACAAAAGGTATGGGCTTCGGAGCTGACCTATAAACTATGCAAAAAAGAGCTGTTTCACAAATTTTTCTTTTCCACAACCATGTTTTCAATTGGATTCAAAATGCCAGCAATGTTACTTGTACCCCAAACAATCTCATCAAAAGAATCTTGCATCTGCCATGCACTTCCCTCCGGGTTGAATATGTAATTTCTAGGCAACCATACCTTTGGGGGTAATGGAAGCCATACCATTGTCAGGCGCACCAGATTGGAGTGTGGCCAAGAATAATGTACAGAACCAGGCGTCCACCAGAGACAGCAATGATCTGTTTCATTCCGTTGCTTCTTCCTGTAGTGTATTCCGTTTCTCCTGTGACCTATGACGATACAACTTAGCAATGGCTCTCCTTTCGCAATCCTGTGGAAAGAAGACCATAGGGCAAAATGTGAACTCTGGATTTTCGAGAATGTTCACAAATTATAATAGCAGGATAACTGCAATTTAATACATTAACTTTTGGGAGACTGAAGTTCGGTAGAACTCTTCACCTTGAACATATTTAAATAAAATGGCCTGTCCGGATTCATCCTTCTTAGTTTCTGGTATGTATATGCAAAACTCAGCTGATCACGGGGAGTAAACCGATCAACCTCATTAAACCAAAGACAGGAGAATAGGTTTGACATTGGGGTGTGTGCCCTCACAATTAATGATCCTTCAGGAACATCTATTCACAGAGGAAATCACATCTCATTAGAGAACTTCCAAGAAAGTGGACTGAAGCAAAGCTAGAAATGAAAAAGAACTTACTGCTGGGTAGAAGTTTGTTTGGATCAGAGGAGTTGAATCTTTTCAATCCATCAGCTCGGTAGAAAGAAAATTGTTCATCTATGACAGAATGATTGTATTTGTTCAATCTCTTATTCTGAGCCACCTCTTCCCACAAACAATGTCGATTATAATGGTTTGAAATGGCATATTCATAACCTTTACGCCACAAAAAGTATTCCAGAACTAGAAGAGGATCATGTTGAAGACGTAATTTGCTATCCAACCAGATTGAATACCTGAAAATAGTTCGCACAAAGCTTTCAAAAACAACTATTGCATCTTATCTGTGCAGTATGCCTTCCTACGAAGAAATTTGATGTTCATAACATTTTTGTGAGGCAAAGGAGGTTTTGAATGTTGATTGTTAAAAAATATGTAGTTATATTCTACAAACACTTTAAGGAAAAGGAAAAAAACAAAAAATGTTGGCATGTAGTTCACATCCTCTCCTCCATTCCAATGAGCCGTACCACAAGTCGTTTATAAAAATATAATTTGAGACAACACAAGTTTTGCAGATTAGGACTATGATTTCAACAATAAAATCTAACACTAACCTTGCAGAAGGGAAGAGACGGTGAGGCAACAATTTCGGAATTTTTCCCACTCTTCTCATATCATCATATGGTAGATTCTTTACCACCACAATCTTCCACAAACCAATAAAACCTGTCGTATCTTGCATTTGTCCTTCAGAAGAAAGTGTTTGCAAAGTAATTTCATCCACAAACATGACAAAGCAGACATTTTTTCTTGAGAGCCGAGTGACCTGACAGAGAAAGAGAAGTCAATACCCACCCAAGACAGTGACAAAAAAAATTTTCCCGGTTGGTAGGGAAGAATAATATAAGAATGTTTAACTTCAAGGGCATCGACAAGAAAGGAAACAACAGAACACAAGTCATGAAAACAAGATTGGTGCCATAAGGGACAAGCTCAAATTCCAAGCATTTAAAACTTTATGCTTAAGTGAAACAACTTGGCTAGTAGGCCTTGTTGGACAGCTACATTTCTTACTATTTAGTTAAACAATATCGTGTAGTCAATTAATAAACTGGTTCCCACTGATATTATTCCTAACACACAGGCAATAGTAGATTGCCCATTTTAGACTTTCAAGTGCTGAGCTTTCGTGTCCAAAATAAAGACGCAGAAATAGCTAAAACATTTTCTATTATTGCACTTTGTGCCTCTTTTGGATTGATGAACATATACTTCGTTTGCCTTTTCCTCTACCAACCTTCCACTGAACATTAGAGTAACGCCCCCAAGATTCAGCAACATATCAAACAAAATGCTGCTAGTAATGATGAACTTCCGTGATGAACTTCCGTTTTGAACTTCCTTTCCTTTTATTTTTTCTTTTCACTGGGCAGAATATGTACATTAGTTATTTATAGCGGATATGCCAACTCAATCATGCATCAAGTATCTCTTCAAAACTATCCTGATGCAAACATTAGCATTGATGGAGCCAGCAGCAACTGAAATCAAATTTCAAAAGAAAGAGAATTTGTAATACTACCAATATAAAACATCCACATACCATTTTACTAACAGGTGATCTCAAGCGATCTGAATTTCCAAAGATGCAAGAGACAACAGCTATGTGGCATTTACTAATGTAGTTTTCATCATCTTCTGACAAATCAAATCCTGTACTGGGGGATCCTTGAGGACCTTTCACAAAACCACAATTAATTTTTTTATCCTGCACCAAAAATGAATCTTCCCGTTCTTGCAGAGTTTGATGTCCCGCAAATCTTGGCTCCCATTTCTCTTGTCCACCAGGCTTCTCCTCCACTTCAGGATATTGCAAAGAAAATCGAGAAAGTTTTCGACTTTCAAAAGGCTCCACAAGCTGTGTGGTGGAATTCAAAAACTTTATCACGCATGAGGATCCTAGAGCAATCAGGCAAGAAAAATGTAAAGTGAAAACAGAAAGAACCAAGACAAATAGCCATCTAATACAGAGGACGGGCATCTAGACAGATATCAAAATCTCCCAGAAAAATATTCATATTCTTGCCCAATTATCCAAAAATTAAGTAAAACCTTGGCAATTTTCCTTTCCAGGTTACAAGCTAAATTAAGTTATCCAAACTCAGATGGCTTCTCGATATTTTTAATTTACTTTCAAAAGGAAAACCAAAAACGTTTTATATAATTCCATCTCCAAGATTCCGTTTCATATAATGGCCTGGAACAAAGCAGCAATCTCCAGACACACATGCATGTATATAAAAGAATGAAATTTACCAGAAACTTTTCGATGCTTTGGTTTTCTTTTTGGATCTGAACGTGATTTAGTAGATTCTCTACCAATCTTATTCACATGCAGAGGATTTGAATCAACACCACCGGAATATCGGGATTTTGTAGAACCCTCCCTTAGCAAACTTGCAGAGGTTTTATCGACATTATTGTCAAGATTATGATTCTTGGTTTCAGCGTAATGTAAACTAGATGACTCTTGACCATCTGCATCACGAGATGCTCCCATCATCAAGTGTTCCCCCTTGATATCATGTTCAGAATCACCATACTCCTCAATTTGAGGATCATGAGCATCTATCCCATCGTCATAGTCATTATCAGCACTTCCTGCCTCATTTCCCTCTCCAAGAACATATTTTCGACTAGCATTCTCCGTCTTAGACAGCTGACCGTTCTTCAAAGATGCTTCATACTCTTCTTCATACATCCTCAATTCCTTACGTCCATCCTCATTGTACAGCCCAACGCCTCTCCTATCCACAACTCCATAACCATCACCCTTACCAATCTTCTCCTCCTTCCGACTCTGCACTTTATCTAAAACCCTTCCCTTCTCTTCCGAAGACCCTTTTCTGGCATGCTCCACATCATCCTCATCGTAATCCTCATCCCTTCTCCGGTCATCCTTGTCCCAATACATCGAATCCCGCCCGTTCCCTACCAAACCCTGCCCGAACCCAAGCACTTTAACAGGATCCATACGCGTAACATTCGCAAGAAAATCAGCATCGCTCTTCATATCATCCTCCTCCAACTGACGACCCTCATTTCCTTCTACAACAAACATACACAATGCAATCAGTTCCCTCACTCAAACAAACAAAAAACAAGGAAGCAATAAAAAAAAAACCCTCCCCCCCACAGTCCCTGAGAATCAAACAGAGCTTGAATTTATATGGACAGAAAAAGACGAAACCAACCTCCAGTGCTATCGGTGGAAATAAAATAGTAAGCCAGCACAGTAACGACAAGCACCAAACAGAGGAACACAATAACCGCAATGATCGGGAATCCACTCGCCCAATTCTTCTCGGACCGACCTGATCTCCTTACCCGACCCGTCTTCTGCTGAGAACCGCGGATCCCTATCGAGATATGTTCAGCCGACGACGCCGTCCCGTTGGTGTAGAGATGATGCCCGCCAGATTGCCTGTACTGCGCCATGTTCATGCAATTAATCAACAACACAAAACAATGCGCCCCTAAATGTATAATATTAAAAACTAAAAACTAAACAGAGTAACAATGTCTGTTTGACCGGAAACGGTAAGCAGTGGAAAAACAGTGGACGTTTCCGAGCTACGGAAGACGTGGTTTGACCGGCGATGAGGAATTGCCGGTGAGCGGTGGGAAGAGAGGCAGCTTATAATCGTTTTCTCTTTCTTTTTTTTCTCATTCGAGCAGATGAAATGACGGGAATGGGCTTGCGCGGTGGGTTTGTCGGACTTCCCGTTGCGTGGTCTTTTAGGGAGAAACTTATTGGATAGATCTATTATGGCGTGTGCTAATTAATAACCGCTGATTTAGGATTAGCAATTAGTTATCTTAAATTAATCAAAGGTTATGATAATGTTTAAGCTAAATCTACTGGGACAGAGGGAAGTGTGGCTTGTGTTGTGTTCTGTGCAGTTTAATAATTGATTTTCTTTACAACAAGTTGGTTTAGTTGTTTGTTGTCTTTGTCTTCGGCATCACTTCTTGTCTAGATTGGGAGGACGTGGCTTAAAAATTATTTTTAAAAGTTGTTTCCAAGTTAAAATGTTTCATGTTTGATTATATATATATATAAAAAAAAATTGGCAGAGAGATAAATTCGATATCATAATTCATGATTTCGGATTAAACTCCGTAAAATTGATATTATATGATCGAATAGTCGTGCATGGGAGATACATATAAAATCAAAATGGATTTATGGAATTATCCGTTCAATTATTCATGCAAAATGAAGCTTTACGAGTATTTAAACATATATATATCATCATTATTAACCCCTTTTTGTTATATCATTAGAACACATGTATAGTAACACTAAGTAAGAGACAAGATTGAAACAGCATTTTGGATGTGTCTGTTGACTATAGCGAGTGTTCAAGGGCACTTGGGTTTGTTGTTATGGGTTTTGAGCTTTTCATAGCAAGGGCATTCATTCTTATTGCCATGGGTACCAGGAGGAACACAACCGCATCTTAAACAACAGGATTTGCATGTACGATGACACGGTTTTGTTTCTGGTGACTTCCTACATCGCCTTGTGCATGCTCTGTTACAATCTGAATCCATGAAAGTGAAGTCTCGAGTTAGTATATGCATATGTCAGATAAAAAGATGACACTGGTAAAGCATTCAAGGCTTAGACTAGTGTGACTACAGACTTACTGATGTTCTTGGGATGGTGTCTCGATTGAACAAGAACATCATCACTTCTGTCGACATCAATCTGTCATTTTTAGTAAATTTGAGAATAATTAGAATAAAAGGACAAATCAGGCTTAACTACAAGTTTCGGATTTCTGTGTGTTGGGTTTAGAGCAAGCTTATACATTTGCTGGAGCATCTGCAGAATTTGTCTGAAATGAATCCCCCAGAAAAGCCTGTATAGAAAGTATGTAAGAGTACTGGTTAGGGTAGTGTTGCTTCCATGAGCAGTATTACACTTAGTGATCATGAAACCTCTGTCTGCAGTGTATGTACCTGGAGGAGCAGGTTGGTGATGAACAAAACTAAGAGTAACTTCATCTTATGGCTAGCAGGAAATAGAAGGATCGATGACAAGGTGCTGGACTAGAGAGGGATATGCTTCTTTTGAGATGGTAATTAGATAAAATGGTGGCTTTACATAGGGGCGGAGTTGGGGGGACTTTGTTCTACTATCTTCAAAGATTCACATGCAAAGATTGTGGGTTACCCACCTGCAGAACTTCTGCTGATTGCAAGCTGGAAATGATTGCGGGCAAAAGGATCACTACTACTGTCCCTACTGGTAACTAACTATCTACAGGGTTGATTTTGCTTTTGTCATGGTGGTTAAAAGAAACATCTGTGGATTCCTGAGATGGCTAGTGGATGTACAAAGAAGGGTGCAGAGACAAGGGAGTAGATGTGTGTCTACATGGAACTAACCCATATAGAATTTAACCATTTCTAATTCCATTAAATCAAGAGACATATAAAAGGTTATAGTGGGATTGGATTACGGATGGACACCATTTATTCACAATTCGAGTTCTAAATATATGAACAAGGAGAATTTGAATTTCAAATATATGAATAAAAAATTATTTTATTAATGAGATATTCATCTTGATCAAAATAGCTTCACAGAGAAATCTATACTTAAGAGTCTTTCCTGGAAATGTGGGTGGAGGCCCATGAGTTCTGATGATCAGCTCAAGTCTTTATTTATTTGTCTATTCTGTGGTTGCTGAGGAGAAGTGATAAAAAATTAGGTGTTAGCCTTGCATAATGCAAGGACTTTGACCCTGCAATATTTAAACGTAAAGGTATCAAAACAATACTAAGATTTAGTAATTTATGGAAGGAGCTGAGCTTTATTAGTGTTATGCATATTGATACGGGTTTGAGTTTCAGAATTTCGTATTTATTGTTTAAATACTGGATGATTTCCAAAGATTAAGTGTAAGTAGACAATATGAAATCAGCAAACTGATCTATTGAAACTTACTGTACTTCTAGAAACAGAACCTTGTTTTGTTGTTTTGTGAAGATATTAATGGCTTGGATTGGTGATTTCATCATTCCTTGTCTTTATTTTAATGCCAACCTTCTTGTGACGATGGGGATCTACCGTCAGGATTGTATCGTAGGGAATTGTCTTACATAAAGTATGAGGATGGGGTAGCAATGCTGCTTTGCATCTCCAATCCAGAGCACCCAACCAGTAAGATTGAGTAAGAACAAGAGAGAAGAGAGGTCAAAACCATGAAGGTGGAGGTTCTGTCTAGAAAACTGATAGCCCCAGCTTCTCCCACCCCAGAACACCTTCGAAGCTTTGAAATATCATATTTGGATCAACTTGCGCCTCCTTTTTATGTGCCTCGTGTTTTCTACTACCTACCCAATGGAGAGGAAGAGGGTCTAGGCACTGCAGAAAAAGGTGAGCAGCTGCAAAAATCAATCGCAGAAACCTTAACCCTCTTTTACCCACTAGCCGGACGATATATCAAAGAAAAACTCTTGGTTGACTGTAATGACGAAGGAGCAGAGTACGTGGAAGCTCAAGTTAGCGGTTGTCTGTCTCAACTTCTTGGCGAAGGCGGTGGGGAGCTTCGATCCGAGTGGTTGGATTTGTTGGTTCCTGAACCTGTGGAATCTGACAGCACCCCAGTTGCTTTGTTTCAGTTTAACAAGTTTTTTTGAAGAAGATATCGATATATATATAAAAGGCAAAATGCCACAGAACTATACAATGATAAAGTGTATCAGCTTCCTGGACAAAATGAAACCAATAGATCCTGTGAGTAAGTGACAGGATCTGTTAGTTTCAGAACTCCAATTGCTAAGACCAGTACAAGAACATGAGCCCCAACAAGCAATACAATCAATACAACCAAACTAAACTGGACTACATAAACCGCCAGCCTCCGACCCTTGGAACACACAGCTGCTGCCCTGCTGACTGCATGTCTAAAGCCTACTGGTACAACCAAACCAAATGCACCATGCACCAGAAAATAGTGACCATATCAGTAATCACACCAGTGAACTCCAGGGGAAACAAAACAAAAACAGTCTCTCAACCAAGCAGTCCACTACCCAGGCACCCAACGTAGATAGAAGAACCAGAAGCAATCGATCCCAAATATCAACATCAGCATTCGGCAAATTAAATCTAACCCAACAACAGCCATATATTAAGCTAGCAGGATAATAAGAAGATATCACTACTGGCTACCAGAATGAAACTAACAGATTAACAGGACATCGGTGACTTTCATTTATCAGATGTCTAACTGGCTAATAAAGAAGCAAAATCTCCGGAGGGAAGAACATTAAGGCTGTCCACATTAACCTCCGGTAGGTTAGTTTTAGCCCAAAAGAAGCCATGTCTCATACCAGCGTAGTAGAGATCAGCTGCACTGCTGACGATGCCTTTGAAAATGCGGTTGTTACGACCCAACCAGATACTCCATGCACTTGAAAACAGCAGGACATACCACAATCTATGCCAACGACGTGTGAATAAGAAGCTTTCCCATTGTTCAAACATATCTACAAAAGAACGTGGCTGGACCCAACAAAATCCCCAGTGCTTAAATAGCAATGACCAACTTTCCCAGGCTGTTCTACAATCAAGCAAGATATGAGAAGAGTCCTGTTCCACCCTGTCGCATGCCTCACAAAGGCTAGCCGAGGCAGGAATGATGCCTAGCCGACTTAAGTGCCCTCTTGCCGATAATTTCTCCTGACATGCAAGCCATATAAAAGCCTGCCATTTGGGTGCCCCTGGCTTTCTCCAGACGTTAGGTAACTTCTGCTCGCTGGTCCCATCTGTAAGCGCCACCATAGTCTGATAACAAATGCTCACCGAGAAAGGATTGAGCTGAGGCCTCCAGAGAATTAAATCCTCCTCCGAAGAAGTCGGTCTGTAAGCCTCCAGAAGGACCAATAAACGCCCAACCTCTTCTTCTTCCCAGACAAACAAGCTGCGCCTCCATAACAAATTCCAGCACCATACCTCGTTATGCCACCAGCCGAACTGCCGAACTGATCCTTCCTTCTCCAAAGAGAGGGCGTACAATCTTGGGAAGATGTCGCGTAGAGGATATGAATTACACCAGATATCATCCCAGAAAGCAATGACCTCCCCCCTACCCAATCGCCACTGGAAAAAAGAAGAAATGCTGATAGAGTGTCGCAAGCTCACCAAAATAATCTTCTCTTCTGAATAGGTAGCTAGTGGTAAGGAAGGTCGAATCCTCAGGGAGATGGTTTTAAGAGTTGGAAGTCTTTGAATTGGCCGTGGTCACGGTGTGCCCACGGTCAGTGAGAATGATGGGTTGTAAGATCTTTGGGATGAGTAGGGGTTGTGTAACAAATGTAATGTTTTCGGAGGGGAGAAAGAAAAGTGTAATCCGTATGTTTGTGATGATCCTTGATTCGGTTCACACCGAGACCTTCCCGTGATCACGGGTCTTCGAGGGATGTACTCACGTCTGTTCTGTCGGATTCCAGTTAGCGGGTTGCTCAGTACGACTGAGCACTCCAGGGGGAAGGAACGTCCTTCGCTCTTTCGTGTCCTACTTTCCAGAAAACCTCACCTCTGGATTAACAGCGTAGTTAATCTGAGTATGCACTTCGTCACTCGTGTTTTCGCTCACCACTCACGATTACAGTGATTGGCTTTTAATATGTCATGGAGTTGATCACTCACCATAACATCCGTATACTCAAGAATGACAAGAGATAACAAAAAGAACTGAGTAATATATTGAACAGGACCTCACAAGGGCTGGCCCGGTAAATGAACTAAATCAAGGAAAGAATAAGTTTAGCCCTCCATTTGGTTCTGGAGTAAACCTTTTGAACAATTCTAAAACAAAGTAAAATCTCCTAATTTCTCCCCCTCAACCACAGGCGGTCGGGGTCTCTATATACTATCTCTCGAAATCTCGCAGGATCAGAAACAGATTACTGCCATATTAGTTAGGATTTCCCGAGATATCAGGTCAGATTCTCGGTCCGTGGTCACGGTGAGATCTCCGATTTTCCAGGCAGCAGCTATCAAATCGCAGCTCCTGATTCTCTTTCGCGAAATCTGCCTTTAAATCTCCATAATATCCTGTGGATTCCTGCTTTCAGGGAAATCTTGTAAGATACCAGTAATAACTCCATAACCGCATATATTAGGAAATAAAAAGTGCTAACCAGCCGATTATTACGTATCGTGGAACTGCATATAATCATACTATCAAATATCCTCATACTTAAGTCATGCTTGCCCCTAAGCATGCATTCTAATCCACAGAACTTGATCATTCACCTCAAGTAGCCTATCAGAGATATATTAAGCAGATAGAGAATTTCTGAAAACGGGTACATGCGAGAAGTTAAACACACACAACCATGCGCTTGATCAAACCACACAGAAATTTCAGATCTATACTACCAAGGACCTCTCCTCGTTCATACCAAGTGTTAAATACCATAAGCTTGCCAAGCTTTCCAAACTCCCCTGCGGGGCTTTAATACATCTAAAAATCAATGGGGCTTTGTTCAAGGACTGAACCGTGGCCTTGGACAGGGGTATGATGGAAGAAGGCTATTTTGGCTTAGAGGGTGCCAACCAACCACTAGCTGTTTTGTTATCTTCCCTGACCCCTTTCTCTTGCCCAAGCACTTCCCGTGGGCTGTTTGCAGGAGATAGTTCTGTATTCTGCTGCTTTTGTTTTCTTTTAGGTTGATCGTTGTTTCTGATTGCATCCTTTGTCTCCTTCTCTTTGGATTGTAATTCGTCATATATCAGGGGTAATGTCGTTCCCCTTTTTCTTTGGCTTGCTTTTACTCCTGATGGAGGGAGAACATGCATATCAACCGTGACCACGGGGCGGTCATGGTGTGTCTTACTGGCATAGGTCAGGATTTCTTTCTTTGCTCGTTAGTAGTGGCTGGCCCTCAGGTTCTTTAGAGGCAGGAAAGGAAGTTGTTGCTTGGGTAAAAACAAGAATAGGCTTAGTCTCAAGCATGGTTCCTAATGAAATTGTGCAAGGATCGGTTTTAACAATCAAAGGTCTATATATGCAAAGGTGTTATTCTAAATGCCCAAATCACATTTCTAGACATACTTACCATGTAGGTTTGTGAGGCAAAACTTGGCAAGTTCTAGATTTGTCCCCAAAGTATGAATCCACTCAAAACAAATGTATTCCCAAAGTCTCCCATGTTATGCTATGTGGTTTTATCTCAAGCTAGCATAGTGAGTGTGCCTAAGTCAGGCCGTGACCCTAGTGAGGAAACTCAACATCTGAGCCTACACTCTGTAGAGTCCAAGTGGTGGCAGGTCTAGTTCCTATGGCGTGGAACACATAAATAAGTACAGGGCATGAGAGAGCTAGAGGATAATTATCAAGTATGACAAATGCAAAGGAGCATGATGCGAAAATCAGCGAAAATCAGCGAAAATAAACATGAAAACAAACAATAAAAGCAAAAAAAATGACATAAGCAAATAATGAAATAAGAATGAAATAAGCAATGGTACCCAATATCCTCATACTTAAGTCATGCTTGCCCCTAAGCATGCATAAGATAAGTACAAGGAATGGAAATACTAGGATAGTGGAACCTGGTCTGGGTGGTTAGACCCCTTAGTCACTCCTATCATCCGCGCTGGCTGCCAAGTCGTCAGCAGAGTCATCCGTAGGTAGCCCGAGGGCATGATTGATGCTGGTACGGATTCGCAGCATCTGCATCGTCAGCGCCTTGATTCTTTTGTCCACGGATTGCATCCACGCAAGAATGTCCGGGTGGATCATGGCAGGAGTGGATGATGATGGTGGTAGATCGGAGGTTGATGGGGCTGATGGCTGTGGTTTCCGTGCACCTCCACCCACCGTGGGCTTACCGGGGGCACGGAATCGATATCTCCCCTGTGCTGTTGGCATCAGCAAGTCCCATATTGAGAAGACTGGCTGTATTCAGGGGGGCCATTTCATGCAGCCGCCTTAGGTTACTCGGGAGTGTAACCTTGAGTGCCTTGGCTAGATGCGTAATGATGCTCCCGAGGATTAATGGCTGACCCTTCTTTTGATGTTTTTCAAATTGTCGGGTCAAGAATACAGCCAAGTTGAGCTTGGTGGAGGTCTGCATGCACCATAAAATCAGGAGTTCCATTCGATTCAACGTGGTAGCCGCGTTTGGTCTACCTGAAAAACTGTAGGACAGGAATCGATGGATGTATAGGTAGGCAGGGCGGAGCAGGTAATAATCCTTAGACCTCCCTGGATCATATGCCGTGGGGCAATTGGACCATTTCTTGTACAAGTCAGCCGGGTTGAAGTCCTGAGGTTCCTGTGTCCTTGCAGTGCGGGACTGAGCAAAACCCAGCAGAGAGTTGAACTGAGCGTACGACAAGCTAAAGGGCTGCCCGAGCAGTTGAAAACTGGATGAGATCAGGAGTCCTCATACTGAATTCTGACGGCCGGTGGCATTGGAAGGTCGCATAGAAGTCCAACATCAGCTCCATATAGGCTGGTTCATTGATATAGAAATAGGTGCGCCAGCCTATGTTATCAATCAATTCATCAATCTCCGCGGACAGGTCCAGTTCCGCCATCGTGTCGGGGCATAGGCACTTGCATTGGTATACTGCGCGATGTCGGAACTCCTCATACTTGTCCTGTAAACCTCGGGCGGATATTGGTGTTGAACGGCTCGTGGCCACGGCTTTCCCTTTTGCCTTTTTGCTTAGCCGTGGGGTAGGTGCAGCAGCCTTCCGCTTGCGCAATTGGCGGCTGGTTCGGGACGATGATCCTGCTAAGTCAGCCAGGGGAACGTCGGAGTCCTCGAGCTCATAATCACTGCTTGATAGTGATTGGACAGGAGCAGGGGGTGTAGGGGCAGCAGCTGGAACGCGGGACGCAACCCCCGTGGGCTCAGACGACTCAGAGGACCAAGCAACATCCTCGTCCTCATCCATGGGAACTTGAGGCGCAGCCCCGCCCGTGGTCTCGGACGACCATTCAACATCATTATCAGAAATTTGAATTGAAGGACGAGTGTGCAGCTCTGTTACCTCGGGCATTTGACATGGTATGTCCTCCGCATTTGGCTGTGCTGGAGGAGCGACATCCTGGGAGGTTGATGGGGGTTCTGGCTCCATAGTCTCTGGCATGTGTCGAAGTTCCCCATGATTCTCCAGGAAGTCAGGGTACATCTCCTTTAGGGCCGCCATATCAGCCGTCTCCTGGGCCGAACTGTCTGGAGTGGAAAGCACAGGAGTGCTCGGCTGGCTCCCCGCTGGGCTCAGTGGCGGGGTAATGAGTATCGGGTTCGTGGTGGTGCTACCCTCGACAGGAGAGGGATTTGCACGACCACGTGGCGTCGGCTGATCAGGTAGAATCGGCCGTGGGTTCGCCGTGGGTACGTCCTTCATGGGTGAGTTGGACGGGGCTGTAGAAGTTGCAATGGGGGTGGCTGCGTCTGTTGTTGTCTCCATTGACAATGTGTCTAACGGAGGGATATCGAGAACCATCGCGTCAGGGATGAGGCCTTGCGCAATACGATCGATCACCGTCCTTTGAATCACAATGGCTCGGGTTAGGGCGTGGCGCTGTTGTAATTCCTCCATCGCTGTTTGCACTGAGCCGAATGTCGGGACCCTGGGTGCGGACCGAGAGGATCGCCGGGTGTAGGTGCGCCGTCCTGTTGGCGTGGTGTCTTTGCGTGGAGGTGCCATGGCGTGAGTGCAGAGAGGACGTTAGGGCTAATCGCTGAGGTTTTTGGGGGTTTTGGTAGGGGTTTGGGTGCCTTCGTCTTTAATTCCGTCTGGGGCATTAAGTAGTGCCACACCAACGCTCGGTTATACACCCCCCCCCCTCGTGTGTCTAAGTGTGTGACTGGCTCCCAAATTCCTGAAATAAAACATAAACAACAAACAAAATTAAAACTGCTGGGTTGCCTCCCAGGAGCGCCTTTGGTTAATGTCGTTTGGCTCGACTTATTGATGATACTATAGTATCATTGGTAACCGGGAAGAGTCTCTGCAGGTAATTCATAGAAAGGTTTAAGTCTGTTAGCATTGACTTTAAAAACCTTTCCAGTGTCCTGGCTCTTAATTTCAACAGCACCGTGGGGATAGACCGTGGTCACGGTGAAGGGTCCTATCCACTTTGAGCGTAATTTTCCTGAGAAGATTTTAAATTTGGAATGGTATAGCAATACCTGTTGCCTTTCAATGAAATGCTTACGCCGAATGCTCTTGTCATGGTAGTGCTTGACCTTTTCCTTGTATATTTTTGAACTGTCGTAAGCATTAAGTCTCAGCTCCTCAAGTTCTCCTAACTGCAACAGCCTTTCTTCCCCAGCGCGTGAAAGCTCCTGATTGCACTGTCGGATAGCCCAGTAAGCTCGGTGTTCAATCTCTACTGGAAGGTGACAGGCTTTCCCAAAAATGAGGCGAAAGGGGGTAGTGCCAATTGGAGTTTTGTATGCGGTACGGTATGCCCATAGTGCATCATCAAGCCTGAGGCTCCAGTCTTTCCGGTTAGGATTGACTGTTTTCTGGAGTATAGACTTGACTTCCCTGTTCGTGACCTCCGCCTGTCCATTGGTTTGTGGATGATAGGCTGTGGAAGTTTTGTGCACCACACCATATTTCTTCAATAGATTCCGGAAAAGTTGATTGCAAAAGTGTGTGCCACGATCACTAATGATGGCCCTTGGCACTCCATATCGACAGAGGATGTTCTTACGGATAAATTCTACCGTGGTCTTGGCACTATTGTCTCTTGTGGCTTTTGCCTCTGCCCATTTTGAAACATAGTCCACCGCAAGAATGATGTATTGGAAGCCAGATGAGGTTGGAAAAGGACCCATAAAGTCGATTCCCCATACATCAAAAACTTCACATACAAGGATGGGCTGTAGGGGAGCTGCATCTCGATGGCTCAAAGAACCCTCTCGTTGGCATCTGGGACAAGCCTTGCAAAACCTGTAAGAATCATTGAACAAGGTGGGCCAAAAGAACCCGCTTTCCAGAATTTTCCTAGCGGTTCTCCGGGGTCCGAAATGTCCCCCACATGCTTCATTATGGCAGGCACGTATGATTGCATTATGTTCTTCCTTGGGTACACATCTCCTGATTATTTGGTCATTGCAAAAGCGCCATAGGTATGGATCATCCCATACGTACAATCGTGACTCCCTCACTATCTTGGCAGCTTCGTTTTTTGTCAAGTCATCAGGCAGCTTGTTAGTAACAATAAAATTGACAATGTCAGCATACCAGGGAATGGATATGGCGACAGCAAGCATGAGATGCTCATCTGGAAAGGTTTCTTGAATTGGCCGTGGTTCGGCCGTGGTCACGAGCCGACTAAGATGATCGGCAACGTAGTTTTCAGCGCCCTTCTTATCCTTGATGGTGATGTCAAATTCTTGCAAGAGTAATATCCATCTGATCAACCGTGGTTTGGACTCCTTTTTGGCCATCAAGTACCTGAGAGCAGAATGATCTGAATAGACCGTGACCTTGGTCCCTAACAGGTGGGGTCGAAACTTCTCTAAAGCAAAAACTATTGCTAGGAGCTCCTTTTCCGTAGTGGTATAATTTACTTGAGCAGCGTCCAGCATTCTGGAGGCATAATAGATCACGTGGGGGTCACGGCTTATTCTTTGCCCAAGTACTGCACCTATCGCGTAGTTACTGGCGTCACACATTAACTCAAAGGGCAGTGACCAATCTGGGGGTTGTATGATTGGGGCAGAGATTAGCAACCTTTTAATCTTGTCAAAAGCTTGTCTGCATTCTTCATTGAAATCAAAGTCCATATCCTGCTGGAGCAATCGGCACATTGGCTGAGTTATTTTGGAGAAATCTTTGATGAATCGTCGGTAAAAGCCTGCATGGCCCACGAACAACCTGATTTCTCTGGTTGTTGTGGGGTAGGGTAGGGCCTTGATGACTTCTATCTTGGCTTGATCAACTTGGATACCCTCTGAGGAGACAATGTGTCCCAAGATCAATCCCTTGTCTACCATGAAATGGCATTTCTCATAATTGAGGACTAGGTCCTTTTCTATGCATCGCTGTAAAATCTTCGTGAGGTTGGCCAAACAGGCCTGGAAGGAGTCTCCATATACAGTAAAGTCATCCATGAACACCTCGATTATGCTCTCAACATATTCCGAAAAAATGCTGACCATACATCGTTGAAAAGTTGCCGGTGCGTTGCATAGACCGAAAGGCATTCGTCTGTAAGCAAATGTGCCGAATGGACAAGTAAATGTTGTCTTTTCCTGATCCTCTGGAGCCACTGGAATTTGATGGAAACCTGAGTAACCATCGAGACAACAGTAGTGACTCTTTCCAGCTAACCGTTCAAGCATCTGGTCGATGAAAGGAAGCGGGAAATGGTCCTTCCGTGTAGCCTTGTTTAACCTCCTGTAATCGATGCAGACTCGCCATCCATTTTGAACTCTTGTGGGCACGGCTTGCCCACGGTCATTTTGGACTACCGTGACCCCGGTCTTTTTAGGCACCACTTGCACTGGACTGACCCATTTGCTATCGGAAATCGGGTATATCATACCCGCATCTAGTAATCTCAACACCTCTTTCTTTACTACCTCCATCATTGGTGGATTGAGCCTTCTCTGTGCGTCTCGGGTAGGTCGTGCTTCATCTTCCAGTAGGATTCGGTGCATACAAACAGCGGGATTGATTCCTTGTAGGTCCGCCAAAGTCCACCCAATGGCCTGTTTGTAGACTTTGAGCACGGTTGTCAATTGCACATGTTCTTCATTTGATAGCTTGCTGGAGACTATTACTGGAAGGGTGTTATTTTCACCTAAGTAGGCATACTGCAAATGTGATGGTAGTGGCTTCAGGTCCAGGGTTGGTGGTTGCTCTAGGCTTTGGCGTAACTTCTCGTGCTCGTCTGGGAGGTTGACATACTTTACCTCCGGTAGATCTACCGTGGTCACGGTAAGGTCACGGAGAGCATCGATCAGTAGGTCGTCCATTTCGGTGCTTGCCTCTTCGAAACCTTCGATCTCGATACTGTCTTCCAGAGCAATCTGTAACTTTTCCGCGTTGCATGTTCTGGAGGCTGTTTGAACTAGTTCGTCGATAGTGTCTAGGGCAAATAGAGAGGCCCCAGGATCCGGATGTCTCATAGCTTCAGATATACTGAAGGTCACGGTATCCTCATCAAATTCCATAGATAGAGTACCTTGATGGACATCAATCTTCGTCCTAGCTGTCTTCAGAAAAGGGCGTCCGAGTAGTATCAACTGTTGTCCAACGTTTTCCATCTCCAGTACAAAGAAATCCGCTGGGAATACCAATCCCTTAATCTGTACTAACAAGTCTTCCACTACTCCGGCTGGATGAACCACTGATCGGTCAGCGAGCTGAATTATCACGCCAGTTTTCTTCAATGTTCCAAGGTTGAGAGTCTTATACACAGACATTGGCATTACGTTGATTGATGCACCCAGATCGCACATAGCTTGTGCTATTTGGACCCCTCCAATCTTCAGTGGGACGGAAAACATTCCCGGGTCGTTGCATTTTTGGGGTATGTTTTTCTGAAGGACTGCTGACACTACTTCTCCCACCGTGACCTTGGCATGATCGGACAATCGCCTTTTGTTGGTGCATAGTTCTTTCAAGAATTTAGCAAATTTTGGAATTTGCTTTATCGTCTCTAGAAGTGGAATATTGACTTCCACTTTTCGGAAGATGTCTAGGATGGCCTGCTCCTCTTGATTCTTTTTATTCTTTGCTAACCTGGCAGGGAATGGTGGAGGTATCGTGATCACGGGCCTAGGCTGCACTTCGAGTTCGTTTTCAACTTCCGCTTCACCGTCCTGTGGCATCGTCCTTGGTCGAGACAAGGGTGTCTCCGACATGTCCATTCTTACTGAGGTAGGTTGTGGAGCGTCCATCGCTTTTGGTTGTCTGACCTGCACCTGTGGTGGCTCCGGAAGCTCTTTTCCAGACCTGAGAGTAATAGCGCTAACATTATGTTTGGGGTTAGTTTCGGGTTGTGCGGGTAACTTACCTTCCCGTGCATTCTGAGCGTTTTGGCTGGCCAGCTGTTGTTGCGCAAATAATTGCTGGTTCAGTGTCACTTGCTTCAGGGCCTCCCATATTTTGTCCAACTCCTCCTGATGGTTACGGCTTGACGAACCCTTCTCGTAGGTGGCTCCGGATCTGTGGTCAGGTCCTCGGTGGTTGGTCTGTTGCTCTTGTACTCCGCCATCATAAGGCGGGTTTGGATAGGCCTTCCTTGGTTCGTAAAACCCACCTGGTTTTCCGGCAAATTCTGGGTTCCTGCGGTATGGAGGGACATACTGATTGTATGCGTTTGCATCTTGGATCTCATTGTTGAGGACTTTGGGGCACTGGTCTGTGCCGTGGTCACGGTTCCCACAGAACTCACATGGCTTTGATTGAAGTTGTGAAACATATTTATGGAATGCGTTGCCCACGGTTTTGTCGATTATCTTCTGTAGGTCTGCTTCTGCTATGACCGTGGTGGCTGCTGCAGCTGTTCTCGTGGATGATCTTGGAGGTGATCTCCCCCGCCTTACACGGTGTTTGGCTCCCTTTATCATATTGAGAATAAGATCTTTAGCTCTTCGGGAGTCAAGGGAGAGTAAGTAGCCATTAGCAGAATGGTCTACAGCACTCCTAGTTTCGTCGTCCATGCCATGATAAAAAGCTTGAAGCAACTGGAAATTAGTGTAGCCATGCCGTGGGCATGCTGAGCAGAGTTTCTTAAATCGTCGCCAGTAATCATACAAAGTTTCTGCGTCGTCCTGTCGCACCACAGCTATTTGCCGTCTGAGGTCATCTTCGACAGAAGGTGGGAAATATTCGTATAGGAATGCATCTACCATTTCATCCCATGTTCTGATGCATCCAGGGGGCATCTCGCTAAGCCATTCTTCAGCCTCTCCTTTCAGGGAGAAAGGAAACGATCGGAGCAGTACCTGATCCATGACCAAACCTTTTGGCTTAAAACTTGTACATGCCATCTCAAACTTTCTCAAGTGTTCGTTTGGGTCTTCACGGGCTCGTCCATGGAAGAAAGGCAGTGTTTGCAGAAGTCCAGGCTTCATTTCATAATTAACATCTCTATCATTCTCGTGGATGATACACATTGGTCTTCTAAATCTGCCGGTCCCCCCCATTTCTTCCATTGGGATGAGTTGAGCGTCATCCTCTTCTTCGTCAGCTAGAAAGGCATCGAGTACCTTGTAAGGTCGTCTTCTTTCCACCTCATCATTTACCTGAGGAGGATCCTCATGTCCTGCTGGTGGGTCCTCATGATTCCCTGCTCTATTCTGGTTATCCGCCATTGGTGGAGCCGGTATATGAACTGGAGAAGGAGGATTGCTTGAGGACGAGTCGACCGTGATCTCAGTGTGGTCACGGTCACCTGCTTGATGAGAACTTGATGCCGTGGAACTGGATGCGGCTAACGCGAACCAGTTTTGTCTTCTTCTGGAGTTGTTCAGCCGACAGGTTGATTCAATTTCTGGGTCGAAGGGAAGTAAGGGTCCTGTCCGGCCCGAACGGGTCATATACTGTTAAGAATTCCAAATCTTGAGTTGCCGTCTCCCCGGCAACGACGCCAATTTTGATAGAGTAGTCGCAAGCTCACCAAAATAATCTTCTCTTCTGAATAGGTATCTAGTGGTAAGGAAGGTCGAATCCTCAGGGAGATGGTTTTAAGAGTTGGAAGTCTTTGAATTGGCCGTGGTCACGGTGTGCCCACGGTCAGTGAGAATGATGGGTTGTAAGATCTTTGGGATGAGTAGGGGTTGTGTAACAAATGTAATGTTTCGGAGAGGAGAAAGAAAAGTGTAATCCATATGTTTGTGATGATCCTTGATTCGGTTCACACCGAGACCTTCCCGTGATCACGGGTCTTCGAGGGATGTACTCACGTCTGTTCTGTCGGATTCCAGTTAGCGGGTTGCTCAGTACGACTGAGCACTCCAGGGGGAAGGAACGTCCTTCGCTCTTTCGTGTCCTACTTTCCAGAAAACCTCACCTCTGGATTAACAGCGTAGTTAATCTGAGTATGCACTCCGTCACTCGTGTTTTCGCTCACCACTCACGATTACAGTGATTGGCTTTTAATATGTCATGGAGTTGATCACTCACCATAACATCCGTATACTCAAGAATGACAAGAGATAACAAAAAGAACTGAGTAATATATTGAACAGGACCTCACAAGGGCTGGCCCGGTAAATGAACTAAATCAAGGAAAGAATAAGTTTAGCCCTCCATTTGGTTCTGGAGTAAACCTTTTGAACAATTCTAAAACAAAGTAAAATCTCCTAATTTCTCCCCCTCAACCACAGGCGGTCGGGGTCTCTATATACTATCTCTCGAAATCTCGCAGGATCAGAAACAGATTACTGCCATATTAGTTAGGATTTCCCGAGATATCAGGTCAGATTCTCGGTCCGTGGTCACGGTGAGATCTCCGATTTTCCAGGCAGCAGCTATCAAATCGCAGCTCCTGATTCTCTTTCGCGAAATCTGCCTTTAAATCTCCATAATATCCTGTGGATTCCTGCTTTCAGGGAAATCTTGTAAGATACCAGTAATAACTCCATAACCGCATATATTAGGAAATAAAAAGTGCTAACCAGCCGATTATTACGTATCGTGGAACTGCATATAATCATACTATCAAATGCACTGGCCTGTAGGTAATGCCACTTTGCTGTTCCGAACTATACCAGCCCATAAGTAAGAAAAACTGCTACCATCACATGCGAGCCCATCAGGACGGAGCTTAGGACTATGCTTTTGTGTGATTATCCGGCTCCAAAGTGAACAAGTGTCGTTAGCAATCCGAACACTCCACTTTGTGAGCAAAGCTTGATTTCTCAACTTCAAACAACCCAAGCCAGCACCTCCGCAATCAGTTGGACGTACACACGTTGTCCACTTCACCTTGCACAAGCAACGTTTGTCCATTGTCCCACCCCACAGAAATCGTTTCGTCCATTTCTCTAAGTCTCTCCTCACTCCCACAGGCAGCTGAAAAAAGTCATATAGTACACCGGTAAGCTGCTGAGTACAGACCTGATCAGGGTGATTCTGCCCCCCAGCGAGAGCAGAGATCCTTTCTAGGAAGCCAGCTTCCCTTTAAAGCGTGTAACCACCGACGCCCATGTACTGCTACGACGTGGATTGGCCCCCAAGGGCACTCCAAGATAAGTGAAAGGTAAATATTGCTGACGGCAATGTAATGAGGCAGCGCAGGCTGCAGTCGCAAGCGGGGAGATGTTAATGCCTACCAGTCCAGATTTAAAGAAGTTGACCTTGAGCCCGGATAGCAATTCATAGCATCTGAGTATGCTTTGGAGGTTAGCTATGCCCTGTTGATCTCCTTTGCAGAAGAGGATTACATCGTCTGCGTACTGCAGATGTGTGAGCTGTAATTTCCAATGCCAATGCCTTGGAATAGTTGACACTCAGCAGCTCGACATAGCATACGCGATAAAACTTCCGCTGCCAAATTGAATAATAGTGGGGACAAGGGGTCACCTTGTCGTAGACCTCTGCCCAAATTAAACTCCACGGTAGGCACCCCGTTGATGAGCACAGCACAACGGGCCGAGGAGAAACATGCCTTTATCCAGCGGCACCATTGAATTCCGAAACCCATCCTTTCCAGAACTTCAGACATAAAATTCCAATCCACTGAATCGTAGGCCTTCTGAAAATCTAATTTGAGACACCATCCCGGACGTCTGGACTTTTGCATGGAATGGATGATCTCATTGGCGACCATCACCGTGTCCGTTATGAACCGGCCTGCCATGAAACCAGTCTGTAGTGGTGAAATCAGCTGATCCATCACTGATTTGAGCCGACTGGATAAGAGTTTGGCAATGACTTTGTACAGGCTGTTGATGAGGCTAATGGGCCGATACTCCGACAACTCCGCCGCTCTAGAAATCTTGGGAATTAAGACAAGATAACTATTGTTGATGCCTCTCGGTAACACTCCACTTGTCTGAAATTCCTGAATCATTGTGATAATCTCCTCTCCAATTACCGACCAGGCATTCTTGATGAAGAAGAAATTAAAGCCGTCTGGGCCCGGAGCTTTGTGACTACCACACTCCCAAACAGCCTGCTTGACTTCATCCGCAAGAAAAGGTCTCTCCAGCTCATTAGCGACAGCCGGACCTAGCCTAGGCAAGGTTAGTTCACCTAGACCGAACCAGTTGTGTTCTGCAGCCGCGAAGACTCGTTGGAAATATCCAACCGCCTCAGTTTTTATCTCTTCAGGTTGGTGCACTTCTCTACCCTGTACCCGAACCATCCTTATGAAGTTGCGGCAATTTCTGATGGTGGCACTTGCATGAAAGAACCGAGTGTTCCTATCGCCAAGAGTCAACCATTGCTGCCTGGAATTCTGCCTCCATAGTGCCTCAATTCTCCTCTTGAACACCCACTTCTGATCCTGTAGAATCTCGTATCTCCGCAGTGACTCAGGTCCCAAGTGTCTACGGTTTTGATCAAGCAAATCAAGTTCTTCCAGGGTGCTCTGCAACTGCCGCTCTAACAAACCACAGGATCCACGATGCCAAACCTGCAACTGCTTCCTCAAATAAGCCAATTTCCTGACCACTGTGAACTCTCCAGGAAAAAGAACCCCTGCCTCTTGCCACCACACATCCACCCATGACAAGAAATGCTTATCCTCCCACCAAACATCCCAAGAATGGAATAGTCTACTACCCCAAGAGAAGGAATCCTCTTTCAAGACCAGAGGCACGTGGTCTGAAAATCCCTTATCCCCGGCATATAGGCGATGATGACGGAACTGTAAGCACCAAGCCGGTGAAACCAGCACCCGATCAATACGAGAAGCACTGTTAGTACGGAACCATGTATATTCCTTGCCAATGAGAGGCATGTCAACCAGTCCATTCCGATGAATGAAACCTTGAAGACTACGTGCGACACTCTCATTGACGAAGCGACCTGAACGTTCCTCCGCGTGGAGAGATTCATTAAAGTCTCCCATAATCACCCACGGACCATCATCCCCCGATATCCGCTGCTGTATTTCCTCCCAAAGTCCTCGGCGCTCAGTTGCTAGATTCTGAGCATACAACCCAATACACTTAAAACGAAAGTCTGAAACCCAGACTTTCAAATCTAGTAACAACCAACGTTCAAAGTGTTCAATTCCCAAATTCTGTACTATAGCATCGTTCCATGCACAAGCAAGCCCACCTGACCTCCCACATGCATCTACTGCTGTCCACTGTATGTCCAAACCAGACCATAACTTACGTGCCAAACTGTCAGGGAAATTCTCCCACTTCGTCTCACACAATATCAACAAACACAAATGTTCTATGTCTATAAGCTTGCGGATTTGATTCACCTTCAGCTTACCGCGACAACTTAGAATATTCCATATAGCCATATTTATCATCAACACAAAATACCCACCACCACGAAGATACTGACCTGCGTTAATTGCCGCAATGTGCCTGCCTCGCCTGTTGATCTTCCAATATACGTCCTTTCAATTTCTGTCGTATGGCCTCTTTTGTTTGCTTACAACGAAGACCCAAAACATCTGCCACTTCAAGCACCCGTTGAGCCTCCTCCTCCAGTGTGCAGTGATCCGACCCAGTGTCCTTGGAACGGGATTGCTCCGATAGACTTGCCGACTGTTCGCAATCAGCCCGCAGGAAGGAAGGGTCCTCTACCAATTGTGAGGCCCCCCCCTTCTCCATCTGACTCTCCCGCCCGGACGAAAGGCTACCAGTGGGTTTAAGGTGCCGGAGCTTCTTCTGCTTCCCCATCCGACTATGCATTGCCCAGCCTTTGAAACCGATCCGGGGTACCTTGTGACAAGCCTTTCTATGCCGAGTGGAAGCTGTATCCGCAAGAACCGAGACAGTCACTGGGACTTCAGAGATAGGTGCCATGGGCATCTGATCTGACATTGCTTTCCTAAAAGGATGAAGTTGATTCCCTTCAGTAGACTCCTCACAAACTAATAGGAAATCAGGTGCAGAACAAGGACTAATGCCCTCTTCCTTGGAAGGGGAAAGACTAAAAAGTCCTTCCTGATGTAGCTTGGCCCCTGATGTAGAACTCACGTCCCCAATCCATGTCTGTAGTCCCCCTTTGTGTGCTTGTGTAGGTCCCACTGCTGTAGAGTTAACTACCTCTACATCAGGTTCCACTGCTCTCCTTTGTACCAACATCTCCTTCTGCCACATATCGGCATATCCAGTAACGGATGTATGTCCCTGCACTGCAGCAGCCTTGTCCTGACGCAAGATTGATGTGCTATAGGACAAGTGGGTAGGTCGGCTAGGAGGTCCACCTGGTGTGGTTCCTTGTGTGTCAATCTTACGGTCCACTCTCATATCAACAAGCTCATCCACCACACGTACAGTAAAGGTGAGTCCTTCAACCTGTATTTGAACCTGTTCTTGAAAAGCTGACAGAACAGAAGTTGAAACTTGTAGCCTGGCCACATCCAGCCGGTTCCAATGAACAGTATCAGGATGAATTTGAACTAGGGAGCCAAAAGGTTGAACTATCCTGGAAAAAGCATGCTCAGACCATACATGAAGAGGAAGACCAATCACCTTCACCTAGCAAAGTCGTTTTCCACCGACATCAGCTGAGCACCATGCATGTAACCCTGCAAACTTGTCCGCCCAAAGACTGAGATTGACAGTGAGTGCCTGATTCATCAGTGCAACCGTGGGAAAAGTGAGCAATCTCTGAGATCCTCCCATTTGAACACATTCAACTTCCTGGGGACACAGCAACTCCTCAGAAATATCTTCTCGAATAAATCCTACAGCACTTCTCTTAAGCTTTTCTAACAATCCCTGCTGTACAGGGAGTACCACTGGAGTGTCTTCCTTGAGATGGGAGACCGTCCCTGTAATAACATCGACGTAGGATCGTCCATCACGCTCCTGCATGACAACCTTGGGAGCGTCCTTCGGTGTTACCATCGATTGAGGAACCTGTTCTGGGCTCGGATCAGCCATACCTCTCGCACGGGACCTTTTTCTAGCTGGGAAGCGTGCCACACTGAAGCGCATCCGATGAAATCGACCCAAGAGCGACGAGAGTCTCCTTAGACGTTGTTGCTCCTGAGAACCGCAATGCACGAACTTTGCGAAGCCAAACCTCGTTCCACTGGTGGTTTTACGCCGTGAACTGAACACATCCGCGACTGGTTCTATGACAGCTATCTCTTTGAATAATCTATTCAAACCCCACCCCTCTGGAATATTATCGATGAAATAGGAGATGTATCTATCTTCACGAAATACTGTAGCAGGATCCTAGGTAGGATGAGGCCGGACCAGTGAACCCGGATCCTCCAGAGGAGTCTCCCTGGATGTCGATGCTTGCCCTGTAGTGCTGCGAACCGGTTGTAAGTTGGGGGACGATGAAGCTGGTATCGGGTGGGTTAACAGGGAGGTACGAGAACTAGGGAGAGGGGGGAGGATTTGGGAAGTGAGAGAAACCATATTTTTCAGTTTAACAAGTTTGAATGTGGTGGAGTAGCCATTGGTGTGTGTTTGGCTCATAGAGTAGCAGATGGATCCACAGTATTCACCTTCATCGATACTTGGGCTAAGGTTATCAGATTGGGAGTGGGGAAGACACCATTTCGCCCGAGTTTCCAGTTGGGTTCCCTTTTCCCACAAAGAGAAGTATCTACACCTAAGATAAAGCTTGGAGCCGGAGACGATACGTTGGGTATGAAGAGGTTAGTATTTAATGCTTCAGTCATATCGAATCTGAAAGCTATTGTTACTGGTTGTAATTCCAATGTGAATGAATTGGAACCATTGAAATGCCGACCAACACGAGTGGAGGTAGTGATAGCTTTCATTTGGATGTCTCTCATTTGAAAAATGGCCGCCTGAGGCCTTCTATCTTATTAATCCCAATAAACATGCGGAAGAAGACCAACTCACAAGTACCACATAATTCTTGCGGAAACTTTGTAGGCCGTGCAGTTCCAAAGTTTTTTCCTGATGAAGGTCACAACACCAAAATACAGCTTCATGATTTGGTGGTCACCGTCCATGATGCAATAAAGAGCAGTATAGCAAATTTCTCAAAAGCGTCGACTCCTGATGATATTATCTCTCTGGTGAACCATGCCAATGAGGAGGTGCGTATGGGAATGCATAATCCTGACGTTAACTGTTGTATTTCCACTAGCTGGTGTCGGTTTCCAAAATATGAAGCAGATTTTGGATGGGAAAAGCCTTCTCGGGTAAGTCCTGCCATGTTTCCGAAAATGAGAAATATCATTCAACTTTTGGACACGAAAGATGGGGATGGAATCGAGGCATGGGTGAACTTGGATCATAGCAGCATTGATGGGCTGTCGTAAGCTCACCAAAATAATCTTCCTCTTCTGAATAGGTAGCTAGTGGTAAGGAAGGTCGAATCCTCAGGGAGATGGTTTTAAGAGTTGGAAGTCTTTGAATTGGCCGTGGTCACGGTGTGCCCACGGTCGATGAGGATGAAGGGTTATAAGATCTTAGTGGTGAATAGAGGTTATGTAACAAATGTGATGGTTCGAAGGTGAGAAATAAAGGTGTAATTCAGATGCTTATGATGATCCTTGATTCAATTCACACCGAGACCTCCCCGTGATCACGGGTCTTCTAGGGATGTACTCACGTCTTTTCTGCTGGATTCCAGTTAGTGGGTTGCTCAGTACGACTGAGCACTCCAGAGGGAAGGAACGTCCTTCGCCCTTTCGTGTCCTACTTTCCAGAAATCCTCACCTCCGGATTAACAACGTAGTTAATCTGAGTATGCCCTCCGTCACTCTGGTTTCACTCACCACCCACGATTACAGTGTTTGGCTTCTAATTTGTTATGGAGTTGATCATTCACCATGACATCAGTATGCTCAAGAATGACGAGAGATAACAAAAGAAACTGAGTAATATATTGAACGGGACCTCACAAGGGTTGGTCCGGTAAATGAACTAAATCAAGGAAAGAATAAGTTTAGCCCTCCATCCTGTTCTGGAGTAAACTTTTGAATAATATCTAAAACAAAGAGAAATCTCCAAAATTTTTTTCCCCCGTGACCACAGGCGGTCGGGGTCTCTATATACTATCTATCGAGATCTCGCAGGATCAGAAACAGATTACTGCCATATCAGTTAGGATCACCCGAGATATCAGGTCAGATTCTCGGTCCGTGGTCACGGTAAGATCTCCGATCTTCCAGGCAGCAGCTATCAAATCGCGGCTCCTGATTCCCCTTCGTGAAATCTGCCTTTAAATCTCCAAAATATCCTGTGAATTCTTGCTTTCAGAGAAATCTTGTAAGATACCAGTAATAACTCCATAACCGCATATATTAGGAAATAAAAAGTGCTAACCAGCCGATTATTACGTAACGTAAAACCGCATATAATCATACTATCAAGCATGAATCTCTATCAACAAGACTCCGAGATGATGCCATTTTTGGGCTAATAGAAGAAGAACATGATCATTTTGGCATGAATAATAGTGTGCCTAAACCAAACATGTCAATGTTGTTGTTAAATCCGACCGATATTACATATCTTGTTGGATTAGTAAAAATCTTTCGGAATTCAATTTTGTTCTTTTTCTTTTTCAATAAAATGATCAAATATATAACAATCATCTTATTTTTACGACATACTCTCAAATATTTGCATTCATAATTCTTAAGAATCTTAAATTTTTTTCTCAAATTCTTTTCATAATCCCAAGTATTTTTTTCTTGAGACAATCAGATCCTTACATTAAAACCATTCGATTCACATATATTATATGTAATTGTTCTTTTACATATAATTGTTTAATAATTGTTTACATGTAATTATTGACTCTGAACCCTCTTTTTTCATATATAGACATAAGATACAAACCAATTACCAGCACGCCAGGGTAAAATTTGATAAAGAATTTAATAAATTCAAATTTTAAACAATAAAATTATAAAAATCTACGAAGCATATCGTTATTAACATATATGTAAAATATTTAACTTGAGAGTACTGAGGATAAGAAGCAGCTTAAGGATGAACTACTCTATAGTTAAGTTGTGACACTTGTCATTCAGCATTATGCGTGACATGTCTCTCGATACATGAATTTCAATCAAAGACAATCAAGACATTCATTAAGGATCAATCACACTTGTCACAGTTGGTTGGGGAAAGCCTTCTTGGGTCACCACTTGTCATGCAAAAATGAGGAATGACTTTGTTCTTTTGGACACAAAAAATGGCGATGGAATTGAGGCATGGGTGACCCTGGATCAAAGCACCGTGCACCTATTTGAACAGGACTCCAAGATCATACCATTCTAGGGTTAATTAGAAGCACATTATCACTTTGGTTTGAAAATAAATGTGCATTAAGCATTTCAATGTTGCTGTTTAATCCTATTTGAAGTATTTGTTGCATTTGAATAAAATTTTCAGATATCAACTTCTTCGCTTTTTCAAGATGAATCAGATCCTTACATTAAAACCATTCAATTCACATACATTATATGTAATTGTTCTTTTACATATAATTGTTTACATGTAATCATCAACTCTGAACCCTCTTTTTTCATGAAAAAAAAAACCCATTCAATTCACGTCATATATAGATATAAGATACAAACCAAATACTAGCACGCCAAGGTAAAATTTGATAAAGAATTTAATAAATAAAAATTTACGAGCGTATCGTATAAATATATATATAATATTTATATAATAGAACTAGACTAACCTGAGGCTGAAGATAAGAAGCAGATTAAGAATGGGCCACGGCCACGCATGAACTACCCTATACTTTTCTACGACTTCCGTTTCTAAAATCCGGTCATTGCGTCCAAGCCAAATGCTCCATGAAGTTGAGAATAGTACAACAAACTACATTGTTCTCCATTTTTTTGGGATAAAAAATGTCACGACCCGACCCCTAGACCCTCGGCCCAGCTAGCTTGGACGTGTATGTGCGTGTGATGGATCACAACTACAAAGCTCAGTTGGGCTTTTAACCACAGAGCCCAAAAGATGTATCTTGTTACAAATGATACCATCACACAACACATATAAGCCCAAGAGCAGCTCCCTCGCTCCTTTCCGATGTGAGATTGGGTAACCTGACCCCCTACGGGCTGGGTCTCACAATCTCCCCTCCTTATAGACCTCGTGTCCTCACGAGGGGAGCCCAAACATAACTGCATTGGGCCCAAACTCACGGGCCCAAACGTGAACACACAACACGGCCCAAGCCCACCCAGAAGAGGGAGCGAGATTGGCTTCGCTACCATTTATCACGACCCGGCCCCCAGACCCTCGGCCCAGCGAGTTTGGACGTGTATGTGCGTGTGATGGATCACAACTGCAACGCTTAGTTGGGCTTTTAACCACAGTGCCCAAAAGATGCATCTTGTTACAAATGATACCATCACACAACACATATAAGCCCAACCTCCCTCGCTCCTTTCCGATGTGGGATTGGGTAACCTGACCTCCCTACGGGCTGAGTCTCACAGAAAAACCTTCCCACTATTCAAACATCTCTGCCATTGATTTCGGGTGCACCCAATAAAAGCCCCATTTGAGGCAAACTCCTCGAATTGTGAAACTGCCCTGCCTAGCGAGGTATTTTCCTTTGCCCCTATTCCTGCAACTCCTCGTCAATCAGGGCTTCCATGGGGGAGCATTTCTGACCTGACACAAATCGAGAGACATTAAAACGCATCTCCACCACCTCGCCTGACATGGAATTGAGCCTATTCCACCGTTCATTTTCTTGAGCACCACATCTAACAAACCTAGCAAAACCGAACTTCAATACTCTATGATTTCGCTTGGCAGGAATAAACACATCCACCCCCAGCTCCATCCTGGAGACTTCTTGAAATAGCCTGTCTGGGTTCCAAAAGTCTGGGATCCCTTCAACATAATAGGATATGAATCTGTCATCCGCAAAGATCCGCCCCGAGTTCCACTTGTTCTTCCCCGCATCACGACTGTGAGTGTTATCTTCCACATTACCTATTCGTACCTGGGCCCTTTGTGAGTCTTGAATGTAGTTCTGGTTGGCATGAATGTCATCAACTGAGGCTTGATTGGAAGGATTGGCATTTGGTGTTCTTTGTTGTGGGTTTTGAGTTGGATTTTGGATAGAGAGAAAAGAGAGGTTTTGGTTAGGAGAGAAGGCCATTTTCTAGTCACGACCATGTCTACTCCGAATTATGACTGCTAATTGATTGCTGGATGACATGAAATGAAGAGAAAGCAACTTGGATTGTATAGGTTGTCATATAAAATGACAATCAATTTCAATATGCTTTATTCGTTCGTAAAACACTGGATGAGTCACAATGTGCAGAGCTACTTGATTGTCACAGAATAAAGTAATTGATTCTATTTGAGATATTCCCAATTCGTTAAGTAGACGAACAAGCCATACAATTTTACTCTAGCAGTGGTAGCCATGGCACGGTATCTTGCCTCAACTATAGAGCAAGACACTACGGATTGTTTCTTGGAATGCTAAGATACTGGAGAAGATCACAAAAATATATAGTTGTGGATTGTTTTGATATGCGACAACCTTCCCAATCTGCATCACAATATCCTCTTAAAATCTTGACATTATCAAAAGGAAAGAATATACCTTGTCTTGGTGCTGATTTTAAATAATGCAAGATGCACGTAGCACCATCAAAGTGAATCAATTTTGGTTGATTCATGAATTGGCTTAATATATGGACAGCATGACTAATCTTGGGACTCGTGATTTTTTTTTTTGAAGAATATCGAGATATATTAGATGCCTTTGATGTACAACTATACAGAATGACAGGGTAATGGAATAATATCCAGTGCTATCAAAATGAAACTTCCAGATACTGAGTCTGTAATTCAGTATCTGCAACTGTCACCTTCCTAGCACACTACCTAGCCAACAACTTAGCAAAATCACAAGAAGGTAGGACAGCCAAACTATCCAGGTTAACCTCCGGCAGGTTTAACTTAGCCCACTGGAACCCGTGTCGCATACCAGTGTAGTACATATCAGCTGTGCTGCTTGCAACTCCTTTGAAAACACGATTGTTCCGCCCCAGCCAGAGACTCCAAGCACAGGAAAACAACAGCACATACCATAAGCCCCGGTGTCGTCTCTGGATATAAAAACCATCCCATTGGGCAAACAGCTCAGCCATAGATCGTGGTTGGACCCAGCAAAATCCCCATTGTTTGAAAACAAAAGACCAACATGTCCATGCAATCCGACAATCAAGCAGAATATGGTTAGTATCCTCTTCCACCCGACCACAGGCCTCGCAGCTGTGATCTGAATCAGCTAAGATGCCAATTCTACGTAAGTATCCCTTAGCAGGGAGTCGCCCCAAACAGGCAATCCACATAAAGGCCTGCCATTTGGGTGCCCCCGGCTTACACCACACGTTGGGGATCGCTGGCTCCCTTGGCACCACTGCAGTCGCAATTAAAGAGCGATAACATGTGTTGGCCGAGAATGGACTGTCCTGATTTCCCCATAGAAGCAAGTCCTCTTCCAGTGGATGTGGCCGGACATCCTCCAGAAGAAGCAACAATCGCTCCACTTCCTCGGCCTCCCATACAAAAAGATCACGACGCCACAAGAACTGCCATCGCCACACATTGTGTTCCCACAACCCAAACTGAAAAACTAACCCTTCTTTCATCATAGAGAGGATGAATAGCCGAGGAAAGAGAACCCTCAAGGGTGAGTCCTGACACTAAACATCTTCCCAAAATATAATACCATCTCCCCTGCCCAATTTCCAGTGAAAAATTGAAGATATACAGTGTCCAGTTGGTAATAACATGCAGCTAGTCCTGACTATTCCAGTCCACATAACAGAACCGCTACTATCAATACAGGCAATACCATTCGGTTGAAACTTGGGATTGTATTTATTTTTGATGACCCGACTCCAGAGGGAACAAGTATCGTTGGCGATCCTATGGCACCACTTCATGAGTAATGCCTGATTCCGCCTCTGCAAGCAACCCACCCCGGCCCCCCCACTACCAACTGGATTGACAACCTTTGCCCATTTCACTTTGGCAAAGCATCTTTTATCTATTGTCCCAGCCCACAAAAATCTTTTCATCCATTTTTCAAAATCCCTCCTCACCCCCACCGGAAGCTGAAAAAATGTCATATAATACACTGGTAAACTAGTGAGAACTGATCTGATCAAGGTGAGTCGTCCCCCTAGAGATAGTAAGGCTCCCTTCCAGGACACTAATTTACCTTTAAAACGGGTAATCACCGAATTCCACGTACTGTGGCGACGAGGATTGGCCCCCAATGGCACCCCGAGATAAGAGAAAGGAAACTGTTGCATGCGGCAGTGGATTGAAGCGGCCAACTCCTCTACAACGTGTGTGTTTGCATTCATTCCCACCAGAATGGACTTAAAAAAATTAATCCGGAGGCCTGAGAGGAATTCGTAGCACCTGAGAACACTTTGGACATTGAGAATTCCTTGGTGGTCACCCTCACATAATAATATTACATCGTCCGCGTATTGTAGATGGGTGAGCTGGATGTTGCCTATGTTTATACCCCGGAATAGCTGACATTCGGCTGCCTGTCCAAGCATGCGAGATAGTACTTCAGCTGCCAAATTAAAGAGTAATGGGGATAGCGGATCACCCTGCCTTAATCCCCTTCCCAATTGAAATTCTACTGTGGGGGAGCCGTTGATGAGGACTAAGCACCTGGCCGAAGAAATACACTGCTTAATCCATCTGCACCATTACACCCCGAAGCCCATCCTATGCATTACCCCGGATAAGAAATCCCAATCCACCGAGTCATACGCTCTCTGGAAATCCAGCTTAAGACACCAGCCCTATCGTCTAGACATCTTCATAGAGTGTATGATTTCGTTGGCTATCATCACAGTATCAGCTATATATCGACCTGCCATGAACCCTGTCTGGAGTGGGGAGACAAGCTGATCCATCACCGACTAGAGTCTGGCAGATAGAATCTTCGCGATCACTTTATACAGACTGTTAATAAGACTTATGGGTCTATAGTCTGTCAATTCCACTGCACCACTACACTTCGGAATTAATATAAGGAAACTGTTATTGATTCCTCTTGGCAACACTCCACTGCTGTGAAATTCTTTGATCATACTGATGATCTCGGCACCAAGTATAGACCACGCTTTCTTAATAAAAAGAAAGTTAAAACCATTTGGGCCGGGTGCCTTGTGACTGCCACATGCCCACACAGCCTTCTTAATCTCATCCTCCATGAAAGATTGCTCAAGCACAACTACAGCATCCTGTGAAAGATGCGGCAGAGGCAGCTCCCCTAAGTCGAAACATCTACCTTCCTCTGCAGCAAAAAATTTTTGGAAATAATCAACCGCTGCAGATTTGAGTGCCTCAGACCGGGTTACTTCCTGTCCCCGTACCCGTAACATCCCAATAAAATTCCGGCATCTTCGTATTGTAGCGCATGTATGAAAAAACCTGGTGTTCTTATCACCAAGATGTAACCACTGTTGTCTAGATTGCTGGCGCCATCTAGCCTCAAGCTTCCTCTTAATTGACCACTTCTGATCCTGCAGACATTCATAATGCCTTAAAGAGTCAGTGTTCCAGCCCCGTCTCTGGTCATCTAGTCTATTCATCTCTGCAAGGACTGATTGCAATTGTGTATCCAAGGACCGGCTGGGGTCGACATGCCAGGCCTGTAACTTTTTCTTCAGAAAGGCCATCTTCCGAACCACCTGGAAGTCCCCCGGAAAACAATGGCTAGCCTCGCTCCACCACTCAGCCACCGTTGTCAAGAAATCTTGAGCGTCCCACCACACGTCCCACGAACGAAATGGTCTAGGTCCCCAGCAAAACACATCAGCTTTTAATATCAGAGGCACATGGTCAGAAAATCCTTTATCCCCTGCATACAACCGATGCCTAGGGAAGTGAAGGCACCACTCAGGCGCAGCCAGTACCCGATCAATTCTGGACGCTCTCGATGCAGTAAACCATGTATATGCTTTACCAATGAGGGGCATATCAACCAACCCATTGCTGTTTATAAAATTCTGTAGGCGCCTAGCTGCACGTCGATTGAAAGAATGTCCCATTCGTTCCTCCGGTGTGAGAGATTCGTTGAAATCACCCATGATCACCCAGGGTTCCGAATCTAATGACTTGCGAATCTGCATTTCCTCCCATAATCGCTTGCGCTCCGCCTCTAGATTTTGCGCATATAAGCCAACACACTTGAATCGAAACCCAGAAGCCCGTTCTTGTACATCCAATAAGATCCAGCGCTCAAATTTCTCTGTGCCCAAATGTAGGATTTTCGTCTCATCCCACATGCACAATATACCACCGGCAGTACCACAAGCATCAATGGCAGTCCACTGTATGTCCAAACCAGGCCACAGTCTACGTATCAATCTAACTGGAAACTCCTCCCACTTTGTCTCACATAATATCAACAAACTCAAGTGTTCTACTGCGATTAACTTGCAGATTTGTTGTTCCTTTAATTTACCCCTACATCCTCTAACATTCCATATAGCTAGATTAAACATTGAAAATGGTTACCCAGGAAGCAGAGCAGATACCTGTCCGATTCTACGAAACACAATGTTTCTTCCCCGCCGCTCTATCCTCCACAATACGCCCCTTCAGTTTCTGTCTTATGGCATCTTTAGTCTGCTTTGGTCGAAGTCCCAGTTGATCTGCCACTTTTAACGCCTGCTCTGCCTCTTCCTCAATCGAGCCCTGAGATAAATCAACGGCCTGCAGACTAGAATGTCCCGAGGTTCCATCCGTGTGATCAGTACTGAGATTGAGGAAAGATGGTTCCTCTGCCACCTACGAAGGCCCAGCTCTCTCTAGATGACACACACGACCGGAAGAGAGACTTCCTGTCGGTTTAAGATGCCTAAGTTTCTTCTGCTTCACCAACCTGCTCTGAGCTGTCCAACCTTTGAATCCATACCTCGCAGCCTTTTGCCCAGTCTTCCGCATCTCCACGAAAGCTGTCGCCGTAGGTAACAAGGTCGGCACTGTAACCTCCTCAGGCAAGTCCAGACATTGTCTAGCCAACTGATTCCTCCGAGCCATTTGAAGAGAACTCTCTTGCACAGCTCCTGCACGAACCAGGAGAAAGTCTGGAGCTGAGCATGTACTGAGCCCCCCCTACTGGGGCTGTGAGGACTGGGCAGATTTAGTTGAGACAGTTGGGCTTTAGAATACAAGCCCGCCCTCCCGGGCTGGTCCGATAACCCAAGTGGGTCGGATTGCAGAAAGCCCAACAAACTGCTTTTAACCGGCTCCAGGCCTGCCCCTGCTGAACCGCTAGGTACAAGACACTCCCTTTGGCATACCGCAGGCATTGCTGCTGAACAGGGATGTTCCTGCTCAATCCCGGTCTTATCCTGACGGCTGCCTATCGAAGTAGTTGACATAGGTGTAGAGCGGCTAGGATGAACTCCAACCTCCGCATCATGGACACCAACTGTGTGGTCTATCCCGGTCATATCACTATCTTCCTTGACCCACACCTTGAAACCCTGACCCTCCACTTGTACCTGCACCAGCTCCTGTAATACAGCGGGAAAGTAAGTTGAAATTTGTAATCTGGCTCTATCCAACCGATTCCAGGAAACCGTATCAGGGTGACGTTGAAGTAGAGAGCCCATCGGTTGAATGATCATGGAAAAAGCTAAATCAGACCATGCATGAAATGGAAGCCCGATGATATCCACCCAACACACTCTTCCTCCTCCAACATCCCCTATACTCCATGGGTGTAAACCTACAAACTTATCTGTCCAAGATTTTAAATTGACATGCATTTCCCATTTCATCAGTTCAATAGTGGGAAATATGAGCAATCTCTGTGTCTCTCCCATTGTGATACATTCCACTCCTGACGGCAGGAATCCCACCATACTACGATTAAGCCGCTCCAAGTTTCCAGGATGTGTCGTAAGCGCTATCATGCCCTCTCCCTGAACCTTCGGAAGCATACCTGTGGTGGCCTCAACGTACGAACGTCCATCCTTTTCGCGCAGCAACTGGCCCTCAGTTTCACACGTTCCTACTGCAGCTGCTTGCTTGCCTCGCACTGGTGAATCATTATCCTGTGTACTGCCATCACCTTGTTTTCCTCTCATGTGCATACCATTAACCTGTGCACGTCCTTCTCCGGTTCGCACTTTAATCCTCGTTCTGGCTGGAAAACGAGCTACACTGAAAGTCATCTGATGACTCATGCCTAAAAGGGAAGTCATCCGTCTTTTCCGATGGTGTTCTTGCGTGCCACAACGCACAAATTTGGCAAAGCCAAATCGCACTCCCCTGCTGGAAGATCGATTCGGTATGTAAACATCCGCCACAGGTTCAATACTGGCTATCTCGCGGAATAATCTGCTCGAACCCTAATCCCCCGGAATGTTATCGATGTAGTATTGAGATGTATCGTTCTTCGTTGAAAATTTTGGTCGGCTCCCATTTGGGACAAGATTGACCTACTGGACCCGGACTGACAGCAGTATCCTGTCTAGGAAGCTGTGAAGCTCGATTATAACTACGCTCAGGGGACAATGGGGGTGGTAATGGGTTGTGGATATGGTTGATATTCCGTGGGTGTCGTGAGTTAGAGGGAAGGGGGAGATTTTGGGAGGAGAGAGAAGCCATTTCCCCTTCCAGCTGAAAACAATCAGAAATTTGCGGGACTCGTGATTTTGAAGTATAATAATTGTCCGAAGATGCATCAGTATTGAGCATGATCATTACAGTCTTTGCCAGTTGTTAGATTAAGCTAATGATGTTGTTCCGCTGGTGTTTTGCAAGGTTTGCAACTTGTGAGCCCACATTCTTCCAGAATATCAAGAGTTTGAAAAAAATTCTAGTAGCTGATCTTGCCACTTCAATCCCAAAAAAATAATTTAGTGGTCCCACATTTTTAATGTGAAACTTAGAGTTTAAATGATCCTTTAACCAGCCTCTTTAATATCATCCACATGAATGAGAACTACCAAATGTATCTTGCTTTGTGTGAGAGTGAATATAGAGTGATCACACGAAGATTGCTTAAAGCCAATTGAAAGAAGCGACTAAGTGAACTTGTCATACCAATTTCGAGAAGCTTGTTGTAGACCAAAACGTAACTTCTGTAAGAGACAGACACAATGCTCCCCCTGCCTTATGAATCATTGTGGTATCTTAATGTAGATTATCTCCTCAAGATCTCTATATAAGAATGTATTATTGACATCTAATCCATGAATCTCCCATTTACATGCTGCTGCAATAGCCTAATACATATAATTATTGCCAGTTTTTTATTGGAGAAAATGTCTCATGAAAGTCTATGCCTTCAATTTGTGTATGATCTTTTGCCACAAGTCATTCCTTATATCCTTTAGTGTCCTATTAGGATTAAATTTAACCTTGTAAATTCACTTGGAATCAATTGCATGTTTACCATATAGCAAAGTGACAAGTTTCCATGTTTGATTTTCAGTAAGAGCATTGATCTCTTTAGCCATTGCTTCTCGCTAGTGTTCATGCTTTATAGCCTGTGAAAAATTTTCCGGCTCATCTATAGATGAGAAGGCTGACAAAAAAGTTGTATGATTATTAAAAAATTTCAAATAGCAGAGTTCATGTTGCCTGACATTAATGATGATAGAAATACATAATCATATCCATTAAGAGTTTTAGAAACTATTGTGATACTTGGGACATGTTGCTCTTGATTTGTTATTATTTGATTTGATATAATATCTCCTTGATTTGTGTCATGTGTCATGATTGTTAGCTGGGTCAGATATGGTATCTCCTTGTACAAAGAAGTGTGTAGAGACAAGGGAGTAGATGTGTGTCTGCATAAAACTAACCCATGTAGAATTTAACTATTTCTAATTCCATTATAAATCAAAAGACATGTAAAAGGTTATAATGGGAATGGATTGTGGATGAACACCATCGAAATATTTATTCACAATTTGAGTTTCAAATATATGAAAAAGGAGAATTTGAATTCCGAATATATGAATAAAAAATATTTTATTAATAAAATATTTGATCATAATAGCTCCACAGAGGGAATTACAGAAATCTAGACTTTTTTGGAGATTGGGGAGGAAGCCCGTGACTTCTGAGTGAGAGTTACTATCTTTATTTATTTGTCTATTCTGTGGGTGGGTGCTGATGAGAAGTGATACGAAAATTAGGTGTTAACCTTACATAATGCAAGGACTTTGACCCTGCAATATTTAATGGAAAAGGTATCAAAACAAATAAGATTTACTAATTTATGGAAGAAGCTGAGCTTTATTGGTCTTATGCATATCGATACGAGTGTGAGTTATAGCGAGATTTGTGGGGAGACTTTACTGTTATAGAAATAGTCTTCATACATAGGGATCTGTGACGATGAGATCTACGTTAGTCTTTCTCCATATATGTATATATATGATTTCTAGGTGTGACTAAGAATTGACGAATTGTGCTTGGCCAATGTGAAGTTAAGGAGACGAGTATCCTTAGATAGAAGAATAATCCCTTGGCTAGGAGTTTGGATGGATTGTGTATGCCTTATTTGAGTATGTGATGCGATAGGTTATATACGCCTTCGAGCTTTTCGAGTTATGTGTGCGTAGAACATGTGTGATAGTGTTCTTTGTCCATGTGTTCTAAGGACAACATTGGTGGTAGGGGTTATATTTTCAACTTGCATTTTAATTTGCCACCAGTGGGCTCCCGATTTCCTTTTGGCTTGGGTGATTAGTGGAGTGGTTTGGGTGTATATTAGTCTGAGAAAATTCTGAGTTTTGGTTTGTGAGCCTAATTGGGTTTGGACTCGAGTTTATGGACTTATTCTTACCGAGATCATACATTTGCATTGGATTGTATCGCTTGTGTGGATTGGATGCATGTTTAGCTAGTATGAGCTTACTTGATATTTATTTTCAACTGTTCTTTTTCGAATGGTTTTAGTGCAATGCCTCTATTTTCCTGTTATTGTTTATGATACGGTGACTCCCACTGAGGTCCTCAAGATCTCACCCCCTCTTGTTGTTGTTTTTCAGGTTTAGGTCCAAGTGTTCGTGTTTCGGGCTTCTTTTGAGGTTGAGATTCTCAGTTGTTGTAGGGTTAGACTACTGCATATTTCACGTTTGAAAACTTGGCTTTTTTTGTATAGTGGATAGTGATATGCAGGTATTTTTTTATTTTTCATGCTTAACCATTGATTGATATGAACCTTTTATGGGCTGTGTTGATTTCTTGTTTTGGATTATGTATATTGTTTTTGGATTTGATATATAAGATGAGCAGGGTGCCTTGAGCATATTTTGTTATTATTGAGCTTGAGATTGATGAACTTTTTGTGATTATATGAATTGCGGATGGACACCATTTATTCACAATTCGGAGTTCCAAATATATAAATAAGGAGAATTTGAATTCCAAATATATGAAAAAAAATATTTTATTATTAAATAGTTTTCATCCATAGGGATCTGTGATGATGAGATCTACGTTAGGATTGCATCGTAGGGAATTGTCTTTCATAAAGTAGAAGGATGGGGTAGCAATACTGCTTTGCATCTCCATTCCCAAGCACCCAACCAGAAAGATTGAGTGGAGAACAAGAAAGAAAAGAGGTCGAAACCATGAAGTTGGAGGTTCTGTCCAGCAAACTGATAGCCCCAGCTTCTCCCACCCTAGAACACCTTCGAAGCTTTGAAATATCATATTTGGATCACGAGGGGAGCAGAGGGTCTCGGCATTTTTTTATATTTTGTATAGTGATATGCATATTTTTTTTTTTGGTTTTGCATGCTTGATTGATGTGAACCTTTTATGGGCTGTGTTGATTTCTTGCTTTAGACTATATATATTGTATTTGGATTTGATATATGAGATGAGCAGGGTGTCTTGATATATTTTAATAGACTTTTTGTGATTATGCATATTTAGAGCCATGTAACATGTTGTGTGTGTTTTTAAGTCTATCGTTGTTTGTGTTTGTACTCTGCGACAGGTTATGTTATGGCGAGATTTGTGAAAGTTACATGCTCCATTCTTAAGTTTCAAATTTATTTATATTTTTATATATTTTGGAAAAAAAGATTTGAGGTTAAACCTTGTGTGGTTCTGATTGGACCACAAATTAAGCTAATTGGGACTGCATGATGGTGAGGAACCCAATTACTAGGTTCGGGTCCTCACATTTCTCTTTGTCAAACTTTCTAGAATTTTCAGTCCCTCCAAAAAAAGTTATGAAAAGATATTAGTCTAACAATAAAAAAAATATTTATATTTAAAAAATTATTGCAGTAATTTACATATTTGTCACAGACATTTAAGGAGAACTGATCGGTCGAGAACAGCAATTAATGTTGAACCTTATAGTAGGTTTTGAGGTACCCATTTTTAATGTAGCTATTTATTACAATTATCAAGTAACGCCAGAGTCATTAATACTGTCCCACATTTTTAAGGTTATGTTTGCTTTATTGAAGGACTGGATCCTGTGGAAGACAAGACTCGTACGTGGAGACATACTCGACCGATAGGCTAGCTATGGCAAGTTGGCAATCCCTTAATCTGTCGGTGAATGTACAAAGCAGGGCGCAGAGACAAGGGGAGTAGATGTGTGTCTACTTGGAACTAACCCATATAGAATTTAACCATTTCTAATTCCATTAAATCAAAAGACAAATAAAATAAAAGATTATAGTGGGATTGGATTGCGAAGTAGAATTTGAATTGTCGTGACAATGACAATGACATTAATAGGAATCTGTGACAATGACATCTACGTTATGATTGAGTCGTAGCGAATTGTCTTCCATAAAATATGAGGATGGGGTAGCAATACTGCTTTGCATCTCCAATCCAGAGCACCCAACCAGTAAAATTGAGTGTAGAACAAGAAAGAAGAGAGGTCGAAACCATGAAGGTGGAGGTTCTGTCTAGAAAACTGATAGCCCCAGCTTCTCCTACCCCAGAACACCTTCGAAGCTTTGAAATATCATATTTTGATCAGCGTGCGCCTCCTTTTTATGTGCCTCGTGTTTTCTACTACCTACCCAATGGAGAGGAAGAGGGTCTAGGCACAGCTGAAAAAGGTGAGCAGCTGCAAAAATCAATTGCAGAAACCTTAACTCTGTTTTACCCACTAGCCGGACGATATATCAAAGAGAAGCTCTTGGTCAACTGCAATGACGAAGGAGCAGAGTACGCAGAAGCACAAGTCAACGGTTGTCTGTCTCAACTTCTTGGCGAAGGCGGTGGGGAGCTTCTATCGGAGTGGTTGGATCAGTTAGTTCCTGAACCTGTGGAATCTGACAGCACCCCACTTGCTCTGTTTCAGTTCAACAAGTTCGAATGCGGTGGAGTAGCCATTGGCGTGTGTTTGGCGCATAGAGTAGCAGATGGATCCACAGTATTCACTTTCATCGATACTTTTTTTTTTTTTTTTGAGTATGAGTCGATGTATATAAATAAGGAAAAAGGATATACAAGTATGCCCTTAATCAGTATCCCGGTTCCATATACCAAGTGAAAATTCAAGATACTTGCACAAGAGTAAGCAGCTTAAATTGTCACCAGCCATTCTATCTAATGGAATCGGAAAAAAGCAAAATCCCCTGCAGGCAATAAAGACAGACAATCAGGACATCCCCTTGGCAAGTTATACTTAGCCCAACAAAAACCATGCCGAAGAGCGTTGTAAAACATATCATCCACGGTACAAGTTGCTTGGTGGAAGATTCTGGCATTCCTGCCCAACCAGATGCTCCATGTGAGTGCAAAAAGTAGCACGTACCAGAGATTTTTCCATTTAGCTGGAATAGAAAATTCTCCCCACTGGGTGAACAAGTCAGACATGCGGCTAGGCATTACCCAAGTTAGGCCCCATTTGTGGAAAAGGAGAGACCAGCACCTCCATGCCATTGGACAGTGAAGTAAAATATGATTTGAATTGCATTCCTCCTGGCCACATGCTCCGCATTCCTTATCAGAATCTGATAGGATACCAAGGCGAACATGCTGACATTTGGCTGTGATCTTTTCCTTACAAGCCAACCACATGAAAGCTTGCCATTTGGGAGGGCCCGACACTCTCCACACATTTGGAATCAACGGTTCACTAGCCAGATAAGTGAGTGCTTCCATAGTGGTGTAACATTCACGTACAGAGAATGGTCTCAGCTGTTCTCCCCAAAGTAATTCATCTGCCCGTACAGAGTTGGGAACTATCCCTCTCAGTAAATCTAGCAAGCGATCAACTTCCTCTTCTTCCCACACGAATAACCGTCTCCTCCATAATGGCCTCCATTCCCAAACCTGTCCAACCATCACCCCAAATTGGGATATGGAACCCTCTTTATCCAGAGAAATATCATACAAGCGAGGGAACAAACACAATAAAGGGCGACTACTGCACCAACAATCCCTCCAGAAATCAATAGCAGTACCTTGGCCTAATCGCCAACGGTGGAATTCAGAAATGCACTGTCCGTTAGGTAAAGACATTCTGCTGGCCAGCACTATCCCGCACCAAATTGCTGAGCCGTTGCTCACTGGACTCGCTATGCCCGCTGGACGTAAACGAGGTCGGTATTTTTGTTCAATCACTGTCTTCCACAGAGAACACGTATCATTGGCCAATCTTGCACACCATTTATTAAGTAGTGCCTGATTCCTGAGTTGCAAGCACCCCAATCCCACCCCGTCTTTGTCCTGCACTCGTACCACTTCAGACCATTTAACTTTATAGAAACAGCGAGAATCAATTTTTCTAGTCCATAAAAACCTCCTCATCCACTTTTCCAATTCTTTTCTTACACTCGCTGGCATCTGAAAGAAGGTCATATAGTATACCAGAAGGCTGTTCAACACTGCTTTGATTAAGGTAATTCATCCTCCCAGCGACAAGAAGGAGCCCTTCCACGAAGTCAGCTTACCTTTGAAGCGATCCAACACCGTTTGCCATGTGCTTCTACGGCGAGGATTTGCGCCTAGGGGAACGCCAAGGTAAATAAACGGCAACACCTGCTATCTGCAATGAATCCTGGATGCCAGTTCGGCTACCTCCACACAGGGAACGTTTACGCCAACTAAACCAGACTTAAAAAAATTAATCTTCAGTCTAGACAATAATTCATAGCATCGCAGGATCCGATGGATTCAAAGAATCTCCTGCAGATCTCCCTGGCTAAAGAGGATAATATCATCCGCATACTGCAAATGGGTGAGGCGTAAGCCGCCCATGGTAATCCCTTGGATAACTTGACCGTCAGCTGCTGTAATCAATAAGCGTGATAACACCTCAGCAGCTATATTGAACAACAAAGGGGATAGCGGATCACCTTGACGCAAACCACGTTATACCAAGAATTCCTCCGTGGGCGCCCCATTGATGAGAATGACACAACGAGCCGACGAGATACAGCTCTGAATCCATTTCCTCCACCTTTCACCAAATCCCATATGTTCCATCGCCTCAAGAAGAAACATCCAATTTACTGAATCATAAGCCTTTTGGAAGTCTAGCTTGAGACACCACCCTTTCAGTCGTGATTGCTTCATACTATGAAGGATCTCATTAGCAACCATTATAGAGTCACTGTTGTGTCTACCTTCCAGGAAACCGGTTTGGAAAGGAGAAATTAACTGAGGCATCACCCTCCTGAGTCGAGTAGACAGCAGCTTGGCAATAATTTTATACAGACTATTCAGGAGACTAATAGGTCTGTACGCTCCGAAATCAGCTGCACCAGAAATCTTAGGTAAGAGCGTAATGAAGCCATTATTAATCCCTCGAGGGAGATCACCACTGGAGTAAAATTCAGCGACCATTGTCACTACATCCTTGCCAATCACAGACCAAGCTTTCTTCAGAAAATAGAAATTAAACCCGTCTGGCCCGAGGGCTTTATGGCTTCCACAAGCCCAAACTGCACTTTTAATCTCATCTTCTAGGAACGGTGCATGTAACTGATCCGCTTCAATTGCTGATAAGCAAGGCAGGGCTAGATTGCCCAGGCCGAGCCAACGAGTGCCCTCCTCCGCAAAGAATCGTTTAAAATGATCCACAGCAGCTTCTTGTATCTCAGAAGGAGTGGTGCACACCCTCCCCTGAAACCGAATGGAACCAATAAAATTGTATGCACGCCTCATCGTAGCACACGCATGGAAGAACTTACTGTTCTTATCCCCCAACTTAAGCCACTGCTGTCGAGATTTTTGTCTCCATATCGCTTCAAGTTTCTGTTTGTACTCCCATTTTTGCAACTGTAACTCTTGATATCTAGCATCCCGTACATCCCCAGTAGCACCTCTAATCCTGTCTAGAGAATCAATCTCAGTCAGGATACGTTGGAGTTTACCTTCTAAGGCCCCGAAGTGGGTTGTGTGCCACTCCTGCAGACGATTCTTTAAAAACGCAAACTTCCTTACCACACAGAAATCACCCAGAAAACACTTGTCCAGCCTTCCTCCACAAACCATCCACCATCTGAAGAAACTGCGGGTCCTCCCACCAAATATCCCAGGAACGGAAAGGCTTACAGCCCCACCTAAATGAGTCAGCCTTCACCAGTAAGAGGACATGATCAGAAAAACCTTTATTGCCTGCATACAATCGATGTCTGCTGAAATGAGAGCACCATTGGGGAGAGGCTAATACTCTGTCTATACGAGATGCACTAGTCGAATTAAACCTAGTGAAAGCTTTCCCTAAAAGGCAGATCAACTAAGCCAGCTCGACTGATAAAATGTAATAAACATGAAGCTGCTGTAGCATTAAACGAAGAACCTAACCGTTCATCCGCTGAAAGTGACTCGTTGAAGTCACCTAAAATGAGCCATGGGGCATTGACGACTGCCTTCCTTCTTTCCATCTCGTCCCAAAGCCCTCGCCGCTCCACCGCCACATTAGGAGCATGGAGACCAACACAAATAAAAGTAAAGCCTGTATCGCGCACCCGTATCTCCAATGACATCCAGCGCTCATATTTCTGAACATCCAAGACCTGCACACGTAAGTCATTCCACATACACAGAATTCCTCCTGCACTCCCTTGGGCATCAATAGCTGTTCATTGGATATGTTGACCAGGCCAGAAACGAGCTACCAGTTGATCAGAGAAACACTCCCTCTTTGTCTCACATAAAAACATAAGCCCCAGCTGCTCCCTTAGGATAATGGTACGAACTTGACTCTCCTTCATCTTCCCCCGACAACCGCGTATGTTCCAAAAGGCTAAATTAATCATTGAATGACAGCACCCTTAACTCCTGTTGCTGCAACTACACTAAGGAGTGCAGTGAGCCAGCCACTCCTTCTCTTCCTCAACAATCTGAGCCTTCAACTACCTTCGGATCGCAGCTTTCGTGTTCTTGCGGCTTAAACCCAAATGAATCCCAATATCAAAAGTCTGCTGTGCCTCGATGTCACCTGGACAGTCTTCTTCACCTGATTTAGCAAGGCAACCACTGGTAGAGGACCCATCTCCCTTATCCGGTCTCTCCACCAAAAACGAAGGCTCCTCTGCCAGCATAGAGACTCCACCTCCTTTGATTGGGTTGTGGTTCTCCGAAGACAGGCTTCCATTAGGCTTGATATGTTTGAGCTTTTTCTGCCTACTAAGCCTGCGCTCCCCAGCCCTTCCATGTACACCGACCCTGGAGGCTTTCTCACCTTCTGTCCTCATCCTGGTGAAAGCCATAACCTCATAGGAGGATGGCAAGGTGGAAGTAATCGCTGTATGGTTCACTGGGTTGCCCCCAGAAAAAGCTTGTCGTGAAACGCACCTTTGATTCTCAATAATAAGACTAGGCAACATGCAATGACCGCGCAGTCCTTCAAAAACCTGTGAAGGACCTTCACGCCCCTCTCCCTGCTGAGTCACTACGTTGCTGGCAGCCACTTGTGCAGTCGGACTTGGGATACTAAGCTGAGCTGGAGGACACTGGGGCCTAATATCCGGATTGGTTAGGACATGATTTGTTAGGCCTAATATTCCTTTTGTCTGTCCTGCTTGCCTACTAATCTGATCCATAGCCTTGCTGCTGTGTCTATCAACTGATGTGTTGTGTGTAGGTGGGACAAAAAGGCTATTGCTACCTCCTAAGACAGACACTTTTTCCCCCTCCTCGGGCCCCACAACTCCTTTAACTTTGACTTCTGAAAGCTTCACTGAATACTGTTTGCCAAGTAATATGTTGATTCAATTGGTTAAATAATTAGACTAATTGAGACTGTAGGACAGTGAGAATTCGGATTTTGGGATCTAATCCTTGCATATAATACATGTATTTCCAAAAATAAGTCATCACTATCAAATATAATTAATTTATATAAATTAACATGTCACAACCCGGCCCTCCGGACCCTCGGCCGCGGACCCTGACGTGTATGTGCGTGTGATAGATCACAACTACAACGCTCAGTTGAGTTTTTAACCACAGGACCCAAAAGATATATCTTGTTACAAATGATTCATTCACACAACACATATAATCCCAAGACCTCCCTCGTTTTTTTCCGAAATAGGATTGAGTAACTTGACCCCCGCAGAATGGGTATCACATAACATATCAAAATCAAGAAAACCTTATCTATCAAACAAGGAGTTAGGATAAAAATATTAATTTAGCTCTATTCAGCTACAAAAGGTTACGCCGATTTATAGGAAAACCCAAGATACTATAGAGGGCATTAGATTTTTTATAAATACATAGATCGATTTTATTTATAGTTTAATTACATATACCATATCATCTGACTTAATATGACATATTAATTTAATTAAATTTTCCTGTACCGTTGGCATATCTATCAAACATAATAATTTAATTACATTTTCCTGTACCGTTGACTTATATCGTCGGATCTGTTCAATTTTGTTAGATTAGTACGGGCATCTACTTCGGTTTTCAAATGACCAGTAAAATAAGTGTTTAATATGTTATAAAAGTTAAGCCAATAAAAGTCTATTTTAGTTATAAAATTACATAGTATAAATTTATGATATGTGATGATACTTATTTATTTGTTGATTTGAAACTCTTTATTTATAATAATTTATTAATACATAATAATTTTAATTATGATGAATTATTTTTATTATATAAAAAATAACGATCATGAAATATTTGCTAAAGCATTTTTTTCTAATATTGAATATGATTATTGCTAAAATTCTTTTAAAAATAATTTAGTAAGGTTTTAAAAATAATAAAAATAATTTAATTAAAAATATTATGATTTTAATTTTTTATAAAAAATAATATTTATAAATATTACAATCATGAATATTATCTAATTGTACACTTAAAAATAAAAAAATCTGTAGACGATATATAGTCTACGAGTATATACTTCATCTCTTCGTGTCTTAAATGATCGGGTTAGAAAAATCTGGATTTGAGATCTAGTAATATCGTTGATTTAGATTGTAATATTTCTTATATTATATATAAACTCTTTAAAAAATATTTTGCTATAAAAAATAAAATTTTAATAATATTTATTGTGCTAAAGTCATATTCAATCTATACCTATAAAAAAAATTCTAATGTAAACATTCTATTATTGTACATCTCACCTGTGATGGCTTTGTATTGATCCACGATGAATCAACTTCAGTGATCCGTACATATCTTTTCCCCAATAGCTCAACTCCACCATGGAAGACAAAGATTAACCAATCTATAATTGCTGGTTGATCAAAAACGAAAAAGTAAGTAAAATAAAAGTATTAGAATAGACCAACCAAATATAGCTGCTTCAAGGTGAAGTACCCCCAAAACACCATAGGACAGCTGTTTTTATTATTTGCCACTTGTCTCCTCGGCTCCATGCCAAACCATTTCCCTAGTACTGTTCCTACGCTTGTCAGGTATTCACCAGACCTACGTAGCATGAACCGAAACCTATGCTTGACATGGCAATGTCAGTCCTCCATATATAAAATGCATAAAAAAACCTAGGATATATAAAAACCTAGCTAGCCAGCGAGGAGGATATATAGGGAATGCAGGGAGGGAGAGGGAGAGGAAGAGGAAGATTTTGTGGTGGGTTAGTTAGTGAATCATGAATCATAAAGATACGAAGGCAAAGAAGTCCTCCATGAGAAGATCAAGAAAAGGGTGCATGAAAGGAAAAGGTCCGGAAAATGCACTGTGCACTTACAAAGGAGTCAGGCAAAGGACTTGGGGTAAATGGGTAGCTGAGATTAGAGAACCAACGAAGGGCACCAGGATTTGGTTAGGTACATTCAACACCTCTCTTGACGCAGCAAAGGCTTATGATCAGGCTGCCATAAGGATCTATGGCCCCGCAGCTGATCTCAACTTGGCATCACAGTACCAGCTGATGCCAACTACCAACAACTCTTGGGGCTCTGCAGGTACGGACAGAAGTTCTCTTCATCAAGAAGTCTCTATGTGTAAACCAGATGCTGGTGGTGATATTAGTAGTACTACTCCACCTAGTGAAAGATCAACATTAGCAGGTTCCATCTTTCCAAGTGAGAGTTCTATTAGGGATGTGGATAACCACAGTAATGGGTTATGGGAGAGTTCTAGTTCGGACTTGTTTGGTGTAGGGGAAAACAGCGTGTGTTTCCCTGATTTACCTGCTGTTAACGAATACTGGGGTACTGATTACGATGCTGGGATTGAAGTGGGTTTTCCAATGGGGGAAGAGAACTTGAGTTGGAATGGATTTCAAGATCCATGGGGCCTTTTAACCTTCTAGATAGATTCACTGCAGGGCTCTAACTGTATGTTTCATTTCTCTTGCCGTGCAAGCAGGATGAATATTAGAGTTCAGCCAAAGGCAAGTAGTTGATTCTCTGCCGTTGAATCGCATGTAGGCAGATAATCTTTTTAGGTTTCTTATAAACATCTTTTCCTTTCTTTAAATTAAAAAGCTTCTTCTTCTTCTTTTTCAGAAAAAGACTAATATTATTTTTTTTCAAATAATCAACAAAAAGAGAGTGAAAGGATTGAAATGGCGGAAAAGAAAAGGAAATAAAAGAAATTCTCTAGAAGGGAAAAAAAAGATATTTTATGATTACGATTCTACTATCTATATATTTCTATTTGAAAATTGATTTGATTTTATTGACGCTTATGTCCTTTCCTCTATGCCCTTTTACCACAGTAACATTATTCATAGGTCAAAATTTCGCATATTGGATTTCACTGACATGTACGGCTCCAATTGGATCCGCTATTTTTATATTAATTTTAAGATTTAATCGTCCAAATTTATTATTACAAGATTTAATTTGATTATAATCGGATATGATAGTATAATTATTTTGAATTTAATAAATCTTTTTTTAACATCGGAATTGGAATTTGAAATCAAAATAATGGATAATTGCTCTGGACTAATTTTAAGTTATTTGAATCTGATTTTTATAAGGAATACCATCAAAATTTCCGATTTACTAAACTTAGCTAAGTTTTTACGATTGAGTGAAAGAAAATTTATTATGATGTTATAATATTATGGTATTTATTGTTGCTATTACATTTATTATATTGATTAAATTTCATTAAATTTCTTCAATTTATTAGTAAGATCTTAAAACGGGGACATGATACTAAACAGCTCTCTTCAATCCTTCATGAATAGTAGGAAAATAACGGATGCAAACTAATTAAGAACATTTAGCTCAAGGGTAGGTTTCTTTTGTACGTATATTACAAAGAGTTCTTGATTCGTTGCCCTCGTTTGATACAACATAATCTTCTAAACAGTAAAATGGAGGTTCAAATTTTGTCTACAAAGATGATACCCCCGTCATCTCCTCCCCAACACAAGACAATGGCACTGTCATTTTTCGATCAGATGTGTCCATCACAGTTCTACGTGACTTGCATATTCTACTACCTGCCCAGGGATGGAGATCAAGATGAAGACAGTGTCATCGCCAAAAGCGAACAGCTTCAAAAGTCATTATCAGAAACATTAACCATCTTTTATCCGTTCGGTGGACGATACTCCGAAGGTAACTTATTCGTGGATTGCAATGGCGAGGGAGCAGAATATGTGGAGGCTCGGGTAACTGGAGGCAGCCTGTCTAAGCTTCTCAAAGAAGGGGTGCTTGAAACGGAGTTGCGTAATCTTTTGCATTCTCACATTTTTAAAGCAGGACACACCCAAAACTCCCCTTTGGTAAGGTTCAGTGCAACAGGTTTCAATGTGGTGGGCTGGCTGTCGGGTTAGCCTTGTGGCATAGGCTAGCGGATGCATTTACCTTCTTTGAATTCATAAACTCTTGGGCTACTGCTAGTCGAGCAGGGATCGAGCAAGTGCATTGCCCCAACTTCCAAGCCGCATCCTTCTTCCCACCAAGGGATTTATCTTCCTTGAAACCTATGATCCCTAGAAGAATTAATGAGAACTGTATAGCCAAAAGATTTGTATTTGATGGGGCGGCAATCTCGAAACTGAAAGCTTCTGCTAGTGCTTCGGGATTGCTCAAGCGCCAGCCCACTCGAGTGGAAGTAGTCACAGCACTACTATGGAGAGCCCTCATTAAGACTTCTCAAGCTAAACATGGCTACTTGAGACCCTTTTTTCTTACATCTTCGATTAACATCAGAGGGAGGATAAAGGTACCTGCAGTGCCAGAGAATTGCAGCGGGAATTTTGTTGGGATTCCATCAGCAAAATATGTACCAGATGATGATGAGGGGAAGGTGCGATTTGATCATTTGGTGTCTAAATTCCATGATGGAATAGGGAGCATGGTTAAAACTACGCACGAGTTTCAAATGACGATGAATTGTTCTTCATGGAAACCAAGAACTTTGACAAAGTACGAGAAGAATACGAGAATGAGCAAACTGACTTCTGTGTGATAGTTTCATGGTGTCGGTTCTCAGCGTATGAAGCGGATTTTGGTTGGGGAAAGCCCAGTTGGGTCTGTTATGTAAGTACACCTGCGCCGAAGATTGTCTTTCTGGAGACCGCAGATGCCGACGGCATTGAAGCATGGGTTAGCTTAGGTGAAAGTGACATGCCACATTTTGAGCAAAACCCTGATATTATAGAATTCACTTCTACTACTAAAAGACAATCAATACCCACATTTTGAGTTTGTCAAAATAAAGTCAAGAAAACTTGATTCAAATTTTAGCATGAACTGATAAAGTCATTGATATTTTTTATATTTCGTTTTTAAGGAATGGAAGAACCTTAAATTAGGGGAATATAGTATGTCATGGTGTCAACAATACATTAGTCATAAAGAATAATGTTAATTGAATGAAAATGAAATTATATGGTTCATAATTACTAAAAAAATGGAAAAAATAATAATAATAAAAATACAAAATTATGTAATAAATTTCACCATCAGGGGTCAGCTCTCTACTATTCTAACTATTCACAGCTTGAACAATGTAAAAGCATCCAAAATATTGGTTTATTAAGAGCTGAAGTCTTTTGTCTGAGTTTCATTATCAGAATGAGGAGGGAAGGGCCGAGGGCGTTGCATGAGCCACCACATTACCGGCGACGTTCATTTCGGCGTGCACCGGCCACGGCCTCGTCCAGGAGTGTGGGTGCATGGAGATGCCCCGGAAGGTGGGACTGGACCCCTCTGAAGAGATTGAATAACAAGATTCTTCTGCAGCCATAGCTCTCCTTCTAATAATGGTCTCGTTGCCTCACTTTCTCCTAGACTTGATACGAAGAGAACGACAACAAACAAGAACACAACCAGGAATTTGTTACTCCTGCCGGAATCCATTTGCAAGATGAAGTAATCGGGCTGGGAAACAGTGTGTTTTGGACCTTTGGTACTTGTAAATTAAGATCTAACCAGCGCGCAGTTCTTGAAGACTACAGAGCTAATTTACCAGCAGTTCAGGGGAGAGGTGGAGGAAGAGGAGAAGAAAAACGTGTGAAATGTAATACACAAAGCCAATAGATTTATAGTGTTCTGCGAGATGTCATGCGTTGACTTCAAATCCGCGGATTCTTAAAGTTTGAATGGCGAATAAGGGTCTAAATCAAAGACATGAACCATGAAAAATCAAGCAAATGTCTACCTACTTTATAGTTCATACGTGAAAACAAAATTATATAAGGTTTTATGTATATTTATGTTGGTCATATTTGGTAACTGGAAATTTTCGATTACAACTGAAAATTATATAAAAGAATTATATTTTTTAGTCAATTTATCATTAATTTGTTATTATTTTATTTTTAATATCATACTAATTTTAATTTTGTACTATCAAATGTACAAAATTAATTGATTACAAAAGCAAGAAAGCTAATGACTAAATTCTTCACAGTTAGTAGGAATATAGAGAGAAAAGAACAGAATTTTACTAAATAATTTGTTTAGTAATTTGTTTTTGCACCGGCCAAAGCCTCGTCTGGGTGCAAAAACAAAAAACGTGATTACTGTAGCTTTGTGTCAAGTAGACTAAAAACAGAAAGATAAAAGAAAAACAACAGTAGATGTGAAAAAGAAGCACTCTTATTGAATTGATTAATTAACAAAGAAAAACAGTGGCTCATTTATAGCCACATGATAACCAGAAAAAATATGGCACTAACTCAACGTGCCTTGACTCAACAGAAAATGAGAAATAACAGGAGGCTTCTTAGCAATAAACTAACAGTACACAACCAACTGATGTTGAATCAGTCTTCAACACTCCTCCTTGATTCAAAAATCACTCAATCCAAAACATGAACAGAAGAATGCATGTTTTTTGAGTGAGAGTGCTTTAATTAAAACATCTGCAAGTTGTTGTTCAGTGCGGCAGTAAGTTAGAGCAATTTGCTCACTTGCAACTAATTCCTGAATGAAGTGATGACGGGTGTCGATGTGCTTTTTCCTCCCATGAAAAGCTGGATTCTTTGACATTGAAATTGTGTTCTTGTTATCTGAAAAAATCTCAATTGCACTTTTTTGTTCTTGATCAAGATCTTTCAATAACCTATGAAGCCAAATAGCTTGACAAGCTGAAGCGGTTGCAGCCATGTACTCTGCTTCTGATGATGACAAATCTGCTGTTGGTTGTTTCTTCGAGCTCCAAGATACTGCACATGAGCCAAGAAAAAATATATGTCCTGAAATACTTCTTCTATCTTCAAGAGAATTGGCCCAATCGCTGTCTGTAAAATCTTTTAACTTGAAATCTGAACTTGCGGTATACCATAATCCAAAATTCTGAGTTCCTACAACATATCTCAGAATTCTCTTTGCTGCTCCAAGATGTAGCTTTGAAGGACTATGCATAAATCTTGAAATAACACCAATAGAGAAGGCTATATCTGACCTTGTGTGACATAAATAAATCAAATCGCCGACCATCCTTCTATAAAACTTCCCTTATGCAGGTTTTGAACCATCATTGGTTTGTAATTTTTCACTAACATTCATCGGAGTTGCTATGGAGTTGCAATTTAGCATGTTAAACCTTCAAAGAAGATCAGCTGCATACTTCTTTTGGGATATAAAATCTCATCTTCTGTTTGAATAATCTCCACACCAAGAAAAAAATGAAATTTTCCCAAATCTGTCATCCAAAAGACTTCATCATATTTTCTTTAAAATAAAAAACAAATAAAGAAGATGACCCCATGTGAATTATATAATCTACATAGAGACAAACTAGTAACAAATCATTCACTTGTTTTTTAAGATAAAGAGTTGGTTCATATTCACTTCTAACAAAACCAGAATTTTGAAAATAAGCATCAATCTTATTGTACCAAGCTCGCGGCGCTTGCTTCAAGCCGTAAAGAGCCTTTTTCAGCTTGTATACCTTACTCTCCTTGCCTTTGATTACAAACCCATTTGGTTGTGCCACGTAAACCATTTCCTTTAACTCACCGTTTAAAAACGCTGACTTCACATCAAACTGAAAAACAGGTCATTTCAATTGAGCGGCCATTGCTAAAGCAATTCTGACTGTTTCAAAACGTACCACAGGGGAAAACGTTTTTTCATAATCAATTTCTTGTTGTTGGTGATACCCTTTCTCTACAAGGCGCGCCTTATATTTTTGTATTTTTCCATCGGCTTGGTACTTTGTTTTGAAAACCCACTTCAAACTGATTGCTTCTTTTCTAGCAGGTAAGTCGACCAAGTCCCATGTACCATTTCTTTCAATAGCCAATATTTCTTCTTTCATTGCATTACACCACACTTCTTCTTCTGCTGCTTCTTTATACGATGATGGGTCAATATTTGCAAACATTGCAAACTGAATCATGTCTCCTTCATCATCAATGACATCATCTTGTATCATCTCAAAATCTCTCAACCGAGATGATGGTTGAGTTTGACGTCTTGGCCTGGTCTCCAATTGTAAGGAACTTTGAACATTTGTTGTTGCGTGAGAATCAATGGGCCCTTCTGTTTCTGTTGACTGAACAGAATCGTCATTTCCAACTTGAATTCCAGCAATTGATGTTGCTTGATTTTCATTCCAATCCCAGCTTGCAAGTTCATCAAATACAACATTCCTGCTAACAGTTATTTTGCCACTAGACGGGTTGTACAGCTTATAGCCTTTAGATTGAGATGAATAACCAATAAAAATATTTTTTTCCAGATTTGCAGTCAAGCTTTTGACGATTTTGTTGGTTAATTAAGGTATAAGCAATACAACCAAAAATTTTCAAGTGGCTTACAGAAGGCTTCTTACCATATCAAACTTCAAAAGGAGTCTTGTTCCAAACAGCTCTTGTAGGAGAGATATTCAACAGATAAATTGAAGTTGCTACTGCTTCTCCCCATAGGTTATGTGGAAGATTTTTTGCTTACAACAAACTTCTAGCCATTTCCACAGTGGTGCGATTTTTCCGCTCTGCTATGCCATTTTACTCTGGTGTATATGGAGTTGTCAACTCCCTGTGAATGCCATTTTTTTCACAAAAAACATTAAATTCATCGGACAGAAATTCTCCTCCCTGATCTGTGCGAAGAGTTTTGAGAAGATGGCCACTTTGTTTCTCAACCATTGCCTTGAACTTCTGGAAATTTTGAAATGTTTCAGCCTTGGTAACCTGAAAATATACCCAGCTGAAACGACTAAAATCATCAGTAAATAACAAAAAATATTGACTTCCACCAATGGATTTTGTCTGCATCGGTCCACATAGATCAGCATGTACGAGTTCAAGACATTCTGATGCCCTCCAAGACTTCCCAATTGGAAATGACCTTTTGCTCTGCTTCCCAAAAATACAGCCTTCACACAACCCCATTGACTCAATTCTTGGCAGCCCATAAACCATTTCCTTCCTACTCAACAATTTTAATCCTTTTTCATTGAGATGTCCATACCTTAGATGCCATAAGGTGGAGTCATTTGGTTCACTGCCAGAAGCTAATCCACACCTTTCGACGCCAAAAACATCAAGTGGGAACAAATTATTTCGTGCCATGGGAACTGTAATAATGATGTGACCTGATTTTTTTCTGTAATCTCACAACAATCATTATCAAATAAGACTGAATACCCTCCAGCCATTAATTGACCAACACACAACAAATTATTTGCCAATTTTGGAGCAAAGTAAACATCATCAAGAAATTTTACATTACCATTTTGGTTTCGAATGGCAATAGTACCTCTTCCTTCCACTTTGATTTCAGTATCATTCCCAAGCTTTACTTCTGTTTTGAAACTTTCATCAAGTTCCTTGAATGCAGATTTTTCTCCAGACATGTGGTGTGAGCTGCCGCTGTCGATATACCAAACCTATGTCGCCACATTCACCTCATGCTCTTTAGCCATGAATAGCTTCTCTTCAACCTCAGCTTCTGCGTAGTTTGCTTTCTCCCTTTTTTTGAGCTTCCAACAATCTGCTTTCACATGGCCATAACCTTTACAGTAGTAGCACTGAATATTACCTTTGTAATATTTCTGTTCATCATCTGTCTGTCTAGAATCAGCTTGCGCATAGGATCTTCCCTTTCCTCTTCCTCTGCCGTTGGCTCTACCACCGCGACCTCCTCTATTGGTCTCCTTTCCTCTACCAAATGATGAAGATGCTTTGACCTGAAATGCTTTTTCATCAACTTTATCAACTGATCTACTGTTCATTCTTGCTTCATGAGATTGCAAAGAACCTTTCAGGTCATCAAAAGATAGAGTGGTCAAATCTTTTGATTCTTCTATAGCAACAGCAATGTGATCAAATCTAGGAGTTAAACTCCTTAGAACTTTTTCTACCACAACTTGATCAGTAATTCTTTCAGCATATGACCTCAATTGATTCACAATTGTGGACACTCTAGACATAAAAACTTGTATCGTCTCATCGTCTTTCATCATCAAATTCTCAAATTCACGGCGTAATGATTGAAGCTTAACCGTGACTGTGTATTCAAAGGAAATGCGGAAGCTGGTGAAAAAGTCTTGCTTTAAAGCTCTTCTAGGTAAGTGAAGCGTGACCACCTGCACTCCATCTATTGGCTTGTACAAAGACCTAAGGAACCGAACCTCCTTATAGTATAGATAGAGGCTCACCTATGACGGGGTTGGTTGATAAGATCGGCCAGCTAAACCAAATATCCGAATGGTTCCCATTTAGCGATTTTGAAAACGGATCTCCTTAAGGGTTCAGTGAGTTCAGCTATCACAAATTTGCCTTCTTGGGTTTAGAAAAGTATCCTATCAGTTAGAGAGCCGGCTCATGAATGCATTAGACATCAAATAGAGGATGGAAAGGACTCAAAAAAAATCAATAACCAGAGTTCAAAGCGGAAAGGGATTGACTTGGTTGGTTCACTGACAGTCTCGTTCGCGTATCACCCGCTGGCGGATCGACAACGGGGGCTGGGGTGTTCCGACCACTTCTTCATCTGTTAGAATCACAGCACAGTTCTGATCCCTGATAGCTTGCTAGGCTTACTAGTAGATGACTGTCTAATAGGGAAAGCTCTATTACTATTAGCTATAGCCCTACCATGTAAGATAGAATCTCTAGCCCCAAGGTACATCTATTATTCTTCCTTAGATTACCTACAATATAGTTCGTTATACCAGGAAAAGATCTCTCTTAGCGTTAACCTATAGTCGTCCTACCTATCCCTATTAATAGCCTTCTTTGTGCTATTTCCATTTCCCTCTCATGGAAAATCAATGTATAGATTAGCGCCGTATACCTACGCATATCGCTTAGCGCTTGACCCATATGGATAGCTGGCAACTCCCACTCAAACAATATAACTAGATCACTGAAAACTATTGGCTCGGCTGGAAGAGAACTGTTCGATAGCTCGATATAGTAGATATACTAAGGGGAGATAGGCTGGGCTGGAAATGGCTGAAAGAGATTAAGACTAGACCAATAAGCTTTCTCCAACTAGCTCTGCAAGAAAAATGTAACCTCCTTCTGGTTGGCCTGAACCGACATCGAAAGAAAGAACAAGAGGTTCGGCAGGAAGAGCTACTCAAATTTGACTTTCTTAGCTGGCCGAGAGATGGAAAGAAAGTCAATACATGTAAGGAAACTCTTCTAGCTTGGCAGACATGGAGAAGGAATTAGACAATGGACTGACAGAGAGAATAGAAGGGGAATGCCTAAACTTAGGGGAAGGCAAAAAAGAGGATATGTGATAGGCTGGCGGGACCCTCACAATGGACGGCTTTACTGATTGAACTGTCTTACTCGCTGGAAATAAAGAAAAACAGAAAGGGTAATAACAGAGAAAAGGGAAAGCAAGCCTATTTGAGATAGAGGGGGAAACCCATATGTTAGAGGGAAAAAAATCTATCTATCTTAGCTCTACAATGTAATTTTCTCGTTAGCCTAGACCTCCATGGGGAATACCTACTAGGGAAAAACTATTAGCTTGTCTGGCACGCCATCATCAGAAGGAAACTCGCCTGCAATTGGAGGGGTTGGATCGAATGCAGAGGCACAGTCCCAAGCACTATAAAAAAGTCGAAATCAAGACAAAAGAACTACAAGAGACTCTATTCTAGTAGGAACTTCCCTAAGTTCGACGGAAGAATAATAGAAGTAAAATGAGAAAGCGGAATCTGTTACTTCAATCTATAGTAGGTTCCTTTCGGGAAGTGAGAAAGCAAATTCTTTTTTCATAGCCGATTACCTGCCAGACATTTCCAATTACTTTTTTTCCAGCTAGTGCCAGGCGAGTCATAATAGACTCCTTTTTCCCAGCCAGCGAGTTATCCTCCAGACAGTTTCCTGACAGCCTGTCGTCAATGAGTTTCGAATTCCATTCCCACTAGTGCAAATGGAGCTGGAAAAGCTGGAGTTGTTCAAGCAGAGCAGGATAAAGTGGCTAGGTCAAGCGCAAGGAAGTTTGTTTGAAAGCAGCGGGAAAAGGGGAGTTAAGTCAAACTAGGGAGGAAAGCTTTCGAGCAGTGCCAAGGCAAGCCCGTTTGAAGGAGTATCTCAAGCTGTATCAAATAAGCCAGCAGGCAGGCGACCATCTTCAGCAGTTGGAGCGTAGTCGCTCGACCGATAGGGAGAGGGGGAAAAGAGGGCGGGTTCCTTAGAAGCCAGTTCATCTTCCCTTGGTTATCTCTTCGATCCAGTTGGAGTTGCTTTCGATGGCCCTGGGGAACCTGTCTATATAAGAGATTCCCTGGCTTTCTTTGATAGGTCATCTGGTGAATGTGCTTTTGTCCCTGAGGGATAACTAATGGATACATGTCTTTCTTTTTCCAGTTCCATTCCAGGAGAAGAATGCCATGCCACTCAACCAGAGGCAGAGAAGAGGCGATTCAGCAAGAGAGGCACAACTCCGCTATTGACCCGATCAACTTGTTTTGACTCGACAAAACCCAATCTACTCGTATCTGTGGCTTTCCTTTGAAAATCGAGTTCATAAAATGAGTTTTTCTCTTTGAAAAGGTTCCGAATTTGCGTATCTTCTCCCGAGAAGGAATGCACTAAGTTAAGTAAGTGGTCATCAGTTGTATCTTCCCCCAGAGAGATAGCTAGGCTCGCAGGCACAGCCCTCTGTTGTAAAGGTTTTGAAGCTTTCCTCGCATGAGCAAAGAGCTAGTGTATCTCCAACTCCGTCTGCTCTTGGTAAAGCGACTTCTCCTTTTCTGTGAATTGTCTGACACCGGGTATTGTACTACTAGTGTAGCGCTGGCACTTTTTGTACGCCCCTCTGATCGCATTCCTTTGACCTGTCGTTTCGAGTCTTAAGTTTTTCGAATTGCTAAAAAACATCGTATGAGGCCTCCATTCATAATGGAAGCAATCAAAATTCATCCTACTTTCTTCTTGTTTTTTTTTGTTTTCAAAGGCGGGCGCTTAGAGTCAAGCTGCGTGAAAACTTAGAATCTTCGTCCATCAATTTAGACCGGGCGCTTCCGACTGTCTTAGTGCTTTTAAAGTATCCATTGAAAGATCCTTCCCTTTTTTTTCCGGTTTCCACAAAAAAGCATTGCCCTTCGTAGCTGCATTAGGAGACATTAGATAGACTCCGGTGATACACTAAGAGAGTCGGCTAGGTAGTACACAACGAGGATTCCCCGCCTGACATGACGGAAAGCTCTTTTCTGCTGTGCTTGCCACTACTGTCTAATAGGGTTTTCAATCAAGTAGAATAAGTAGGCTTTTTTTCGATTGAAGCTCTCCTCGAACCATTTCTGATGATTGAGCCTTTCCTGAGTCAGTGAGAAAGCTCTGCTTTAAGTCTTTCTTCAGAGTTCTAGCAAGCCCTTCTTTCTTTGACCGGGCATTTCTGCTAGTTGATTCTACACCCATTTCAGGGTATTTTCTGCCACATCTCATACCCGTAGTACCGGGTCTTGACCATGTAATCAAAGGCGGGTCTCTGAAGTGGAAGATTTTTTATGTGCAGAACCTTCCGTTTTCACACTTGAGCAAATTCTATATATATAGCTAGCGACTTAGTAGGTCTATGGCCTGCCCCCGAAACAAGTACTAGCGTATAGCATAACCAAATGGAAATGTGGCTGGGCGAAAGGAGGAGTCGAGATTTCAGGCTTGTAGAAGGAATCAATGAGGCGAATTGAGCTAGCTTACACTCCTAAGAGGAGAAATCCCTTACTGAATGAATGTGCTTTTGATCAGTGACCGTAGAAACTACTGTGAATGCTTTCTATGATATCCTCTTTCTGGCTACCAAACGTGCTAATTGGTCAAAAGAGCTTATTCTGAGTTTGAATTCCCCGAATTCTGTAAGCTTGCCCTTAGCGGCCTGCTTTGTTCTGATTTCATTGTATTCCTCCGTATTCAGCATTCGCCGGTGTCACAAAAAGCAAAAGCATATCAATTCGTTGAGGCAACTAGTCTTGGTAAGGTTTACCACTGAATGAGAAAGGCCCCTAGGTAGATAGAACGTTTGTATGACCATTTCCAGATGTTTTATTTAAGGCATGTTTGCCGGCGTCCAATGTCCCCGTGTGTGATACGCGTACGAGGGACAACAAGACAGCGGGGAGTCTTAGTGACGGGGAAGAGCCGTGCATGAATTTGGAATATTTAAGAGCTTCTCCCTGACATCCACCCAAAGGAGTACCGTCAGCCCCCAAAAGGGGTACCATAACAGCCACCCCTGCTGGCTGACTGATTGCAGGGAGCGCAGGAAGCTAAGGCTCCATGTTCGGTTCTGGTAAAGAGGGCGGTGGGTAGGCTTGGAAGGAAAGTCAGAGTGGGGGCTTTTATAACCCACCACGGTTAGGGCTGGAGTTGTCACCCCCGGGCAAGAATAGGAGGTCCTACACTCGCTCACAACCGCTTATTTAGTTGATATTGTTGGTTACGGCCCGTGGACCTCGATAAAAAGAGGAAAGACAATGCCCCCATTCAGGGATGTCAGTCAGGCCATTCCAGGAGACAGCAAGCGGGCTGGGACCAAAGCTCGCTATGCCGCATTTTGGAATGGGAGAAAGTGAAGAAAAATCTTCTTTCCGGACGTGAGCCTCACCCAAGAGGGAAACTCCATTTTGTGCTCGCTCTCTTCTGTCATGCATCATGGCTGGGTGAGTTAGCCCATTGCGAATTAACCTCAGTGCTTACAATCTGGTCATGCACTTTTTTAAGATGCGGAACCTGGGAGCTTTCCTCTTCAAAATAGGGGTCAATTTTTCGTAGGGGGTAAGGAAGATGCCGAGGGCTTAATAGTGCCGGGGTTGATAGTCCCGTCTGCTAGGCTTTTCCGAACTTCCCTTCGCCTTTCTGCCCGTGAAATCCTTTTCCTCTGCACCCGTGTGACCCCGGTTGTACCGGTCCACCCTCGCCTAGAAATCGAACGACCTAAGAAGCAAGGGAGGAGTCATTGTTGAGTTGAGCAAAAAGCGTTCATCAAGCCCATCCGAATCTCGTCCAAAGGATTTACAACTTTGTACACTGGCTATTGAATCATCTGGGCCACATCGGCGGAACCCGGACTGGCCTTCCTGCACTTTTTCGCGATGCGCCTTATGGTGACCAATGCTGGAGATTCGTTTCACGCCGTAAGGCTGCGGATAGGAACTATCAGTCCTCAAATGCGATTAGACCAGACGGGAATGGTCGAAGCTCAGCATCTCGCACTTCAGAGTCACCACCTGCAACTACCGTTTATCGTCACCTTGGCTTATGGCTCATTAACCATGACCACTTGCTGCTTTGTTGAAGCCTCACTTCTGGCTCTATCTCCACATCGATGAAGGAAGAGTACAAAATGTTCGGATGGCTTTCCTTCTCTGTCGTACACTTGAAAATAGGGAATTACATATCCTGGTGGATAAGAGATGTTGTTAACCCAATCAGGATGTGAAAATAGGTAACCGTACGTAAAGAGAGGAAAAGCAGGCCTTGTTTGGTTCGTTGGAGTGGAACAGTTGGTCGGAATCTGATTCTTGTGCATCGTTGGATGTATCCTGAGGTGAAGTGGCCTGTCTATCTCTCATTTTTCATCCACACCCTTAGCTACCCTCCTCTATAAAGGCATCACCTCTTTATTGTCAACTTCTTCAGGCAATTCCCCCATTTCTTCCTTTGTCACAAGTTCTACGAAATCATCTGGAACTTGTACAATAAATTCTTCCCCTGGTTCGTAGACTCTTTTTTTGTTCGATCAGAAAAAATCAATGTGAATTCTTCATGAAGAGAGCTTACCATTACTCATCTATAAGGAGAGTAGGTGCTATGTGACTTGGATATGCCGAGTCATCAAGCACTTGAATTACCTGACATGACAGGCTTTCAATGCCTGGTATGTCCATTAACTCAGGTTGCATAAACTCCAATAGAGTTATTGGAAACTTAGACACGAAATCCATATACTCACTAGGTGAGTCTGAATTCCTTTGCTCTTTTGTTGGTCTTTGCCCCCTGCCTACTTTCTTCGCGGATCGTTCTGACGATGCTTATTCTTTTTGATATAACCTCGTCTCCTTGGCCGCCTGCATAGCAATCAATCGTCCTTGGTGCTTACTACTCCTTTGGCTAACACGAGTGCTCCATTCTCCTTGAATATATCTTGAATCATATTTTGAGTTCCTCGTTCAATTGCTCTTCTGGTGCTAGAACTAGAATAGGCTATGCTTGGCGAGATCTCAGCTCTCGGGCAAAGAATATCTCCAACTATTACAACTACCGGATTTGAGGTGACCACAGGTTGCTTAGGAGGGTCTATTTCAATGACATCATCATTTAATAACTTTTGGATCTGATCTTTAAGAACTCAACAATCTTCTATCGAATGAAAAAGAACCCGATGGAATTTGGAGTATTTGGGATCTCCTACTCGTCCCACCTCATCCGGTCTCTTAGGTTCGGGAAGCTCCCCTTGCTCTAATAAAGATGTGAAGAAATCTTCAACATCCTCATTTCGAAAGGAATATTCTTTTTCTTTTTGTGGGTCCCCTTTCTCCTTCTCTTTTCCTTTTGCCTGCGCTTTCAGCAAGACAGGTGCTTTATTGGCTTTGTTTGTCTCCACCATTGCAATCGTAGCAGACGTTCCAGCCTTACCCTCTTCCTTCTTCCCTTTCTTTCTCAAAATCAGGGCTTCCAGATCATGTGCTTTTGAACATAGTTCTTCAAAAGTATTGATTGTTTGAGAAGCCAAGATGTGAGACAACTCATATATGAAGCAATTGATGCACATCTTAAGTTCTTGCGCTTCGAAGAACTCTTGCTCACAGGAGAGTTCCAGATTTCTCCATATGGCGAGAAAGTCATCAACAGACTCGTGTTGACGCTGCTTGGCTTCCGTCAATTCTGTCACGCCTACACTCCTGTGGGTACTGTAGAAGTGTTTGTGAAACCGAGCCACAAGACTATCTATCCGGATTCACCCACGAGTTGCTATATCATACAAAGGCATCTACTTCGAGTGATTGCACAAATTGTATTAGACATAATGCTCCATTCTTAGAGGTCTCCCGGAAAGAAAGTGTGCCAAGTCTTGCTCTGGGTTGCCCAAAGCGTTGAACATACAGAATTAAGGCATTACACGCCCAGGCGGAAATGGTACACTATCGATCCAAGCCGGATAGGGTTTACGATACCGATAAGATGGACGAGACACGTGGTGATGGAAATCAAGAACGTTCTTGAGAATTCAATCTCGCAGCTCCGTAATACTATTCGGCATTGTTTCATAACCCGGGTAATTGTTAGAAGCCGGATTGACCCCTTTAGTAGATCGTGAGCGGGTCTGGTGAAGTTTAGGGAATTGGCATCATAGGTGGTGGTGGCATTTGGGGTATACTACCCAAAAACTACGGAAGAGGTGCCCCCGTTGGTTGTTGGGTCTGACCAACCACTTGTTGAGCTTGGCCCGCCACTTGTTGGGCTTGATTGTTCACACCAACCATACGTGCCGTCAAATTGGCAACTTCACCTTCTTTTTCTTCCAATCGCCTCTGCAGTTGTGCCAGCTCTTCCTCTATAGTCTTGTTAGCAGGTGTAGGGGCGAAGCGCTTTGATGTGGAGGCAGCATCAGCTGCTGCGACCATAACTGACACCGTTTTAGGAATCAATTTGTCGGATACACTTCTCGGAGATGGAAATGGAGTGATTTCAGGAGAGATAACCGGGGTAGAAGCCTCCGAGAAACCTGATGGGGTTCCCTCCTCTCCCTGTAGGTCGAGTGACCGCTTCTTAAGCTCGCTCCTTATGCTCGCTCCTTATGCTCGCTCCTTATGCTCGCTCCTTATGCTCGCTCCAAGTATTCCGCTCGCTTATTCCTAAGCTTATTCCGCTCGCTCCCCTCTCCCTTACGGTCGAGCATCCGCCTCTGTCCCTCTCCCTATCGGTCGAGCTACCCCATCCCTCTCCTTTCAGTCGAGCCCGCTGACGCGCCCCTCTCCTTTCAGTCGAGCCCGCTGACGCGCCCCTCTCCTTTCAGTCGAGCCCGCTGACGCGCCCCTCTCCTTTCAGTCGAGCCCGCTGACGCGCCCCTCTCCTTTCAGTCGAGCCCGCTGACGCGCCCCTCTCCTTTCAGTCGAGCCCGCTGACGCGCCCCTCTCCTTTCAGTCGAGCCCGCTGACGCGCCCCTCTCCTTTCAGTCGAGCCCGCTGACGCGCCCCTCTCCTTTCAGTCGAGTCACGCTCTTCAAGCCCTTGCTACATTCCTCTGTCCATTCAAAACCTTTCCCGGTCTTCAAGGTGTCAAAGAATGGTCGGCATCTTTCTTCCGACCTGTTCAAGGCCGCTATGCGACCTGTCAGCTGCTGTACTTCTTTCACATTGGTCGGCTCTGGCATGTTCTGGATGGCCGCTATTTTGTCTGGATTGCCCTCAATTCCCCTCTGTGTCAACATAAAACCGAGGAACTTCTCCGCTGGCACCCCAAACGCACACTTCTCGGGGTTGAACTTCATCTGGTGTTCGCGCAATGTTGCACAAACCCAGGTCAAATGTTGCATGTCTTCCTCATGGGAATGACTTTTGACCACCATATCGTCAACATAGATCTCGATCGACCTCCCAATTTCCTCCTTGAAGGCCTTAGTGGCCAGCCTCTGGTAGGTCGCCCCAGCATTCTTCAACCCAAAAAGGCATCACCAGGTAATGAGAAATGCCCTGGCCCGCAATGAAGGCCTCAGTTCCGGGTCCTTGATACAGAACACTTGTTATCCGTGGAAAGACCACGCTAGGGCCGAAGTGTTATAACAGGTGACCTATTTCTGTATCAGAAAAGGACCAAACAGGTCCAGTAACCATTCATAGGGTGTATGAGACTAGGCGAAAGCTACTTGATCGTCAATCAAAAGATAAGCGGATCAGTACAAGACGGCTGTCATTGATGGAAGCAAATCGCTGGCGGTTTAGCCCCAAGGGGCAGGACTTACGACACAACTTCTATCGCTAACTCCTACGGGAATCCAAAACAGCGGATTGGTATCTTTGGCTTGCTTACTAGCTCGCTCACTTGCTTGCTCGGAGAGGTTATTTACTAGTTCTTCCTATACCTATAGTTGAATGATTGGTAGGTCCTCTATGTCGTCAGTTAAGTGAGTTATTCCTAGTCCCCTGTGTGCGGACTTCTTCTTGCTTTCCTGAGTGTACTAAGTTTAGAACTTCTTATTGGTCTTAAAGTCGTAAAGGGTAGACGCTCACTGGCTGACTTCCTTGTCGCCGAGGATTCTTTTGTACTTGATCCCACCAAGCAAGCAGAAGCTCCGCCCCTTAATCGGTATGCGAGAAGTTTGACTTCTTTATTCCCTTGTTGACTTCTTCAACCTCATAGATCCAATCCAATCAAGGAAGGATTCGATATCTAGATTCCCACTGGACGATAAAGACCACCTGGCTAAAGTTTTGATCTTTCGATCTAACTCTCTTCGATTACGATCCAGACACATTGAGAATCTTGGGCACGAGGCAATCCCTCCTTCCAATTCCAGATCTCCCTCCAGTTGCAAAGAGCCTGACTATCCCGTTTGGTGGAAAGGCAAGATAACCCACACGCTAAGAACCCTATGACATAAGCGCTCCACGTCAACCTTAGTTACAACAGCTCCATTAGGCGGTTGCTTTGTTTTTGGTTATTGCTTCAACTGATATTGATATTGTGCTATATTTGCATACTTTTCTTGATCTAGATTTAATTGTCAATGTTTCTGGCTATTTCATCAAGTGCTTGTTTTAAGTTTACACGACAGGTTTGTTCTTTTCTATTCGTAATTTGATGTTAGTGCACTGCAGAAATGTGTGCTGGTATGGGAGCTACGTGTTGTAGGATGGGAAGTGAGCTATGGTGCTGAGTTTGTTCCTGATGCTAAGGATGCATACACGATAATCATACAAAAACCAACAAAAATGACCCCATCTGATGCACCAGTTGTGTCTAGCAGCTTCAAAGTGTCTGAGCTGGGTAAAATATTGCTCACAGTTAACAATCCTACCTCGAAGAAGAAGAAACTTCTCTACAGGTTCAAGATCAATCCGTTAACAGATTGAGACTGGTATCATATCCAATGTTTAATTTTGTCCTGGAGATTGAAACAAGTTTTCAGTAGTTTTCCGGTGAGCTTTTCCGTGTTTTGGTTTCTGGTTTTGCGATGGGGGCTGTATATCATGCCTGTTCAAGGATTAGAAACTTGGGGTTTGGATTCTGCATCTCTTTTCTCAGTCATTGTGGGCAAACAAATAGGTTTAAGGCTTGAAGGAAAGAGAGATCTGCTTTGTTATGTCCTCTGATACACCATTGCATTGATGTGTTTTGCAGTGTACAATTCCTTCAATTTGCTCGTCCATATTTGTGAGTTCTTCTGTATGTACATTAAAAACTCTACATGTTTTCCAGTTGACATTCGATCTCATGGCCATTAATGTTTATTATCTGCTCTCAAAGTTGGCTATTCTTAAGGTAAGAAAGTCCAGGTCCTGAAACATTCAACTTGCTTGTTCACTTCTATCCTGATCTGAACATCAAGTTACCGAGCAATGTTCATTCATACCAATATTCAGATTACAGTCATATGTTTACAGGAAAGTTTAAGTGAATCCTGGCTGCAAAGCCTGTTCAGAAGCTTGTATCCAGGATCCTTGGCAGAAGGAAATAAAACCTGGCAAGAAGCTTAATGTACAGGATCCTAGAAGAAAGTTAAACCCAATGGAAAGGCAGAAATTTGACTAAGCGTATCGCAAAAGTTGAGGTGAAACCTGGTCCAGTTAAGCAGGATCGTAGAAGAGGCTAAAACCCACAAGTAAAGCCAGAAACTCGACAAACTGTGATGGATTAAAAGTTGAACTGAATACTGGTCCCTGACAGTAAGATTCTCAGGTATAATCATATCAAAAGTAGATAAGTGGGGTCATTTAGTCCTGGAATTTGGTGTTTTCCAAGGACACTGTGCATGCTACAGATTCATCATCACACATAAGAGAACAGGCAGTGACAGAAATAATGCAGTGAAGTTCTTGAGCATTTTTACCGTGATCAAATCCCAGGCAGACGCCAAGAAAGATGCTCTATAAGCTGTTTTTAACTAAATGTTAGTAAGATTCATCTGTTGTTAATTAAAACGTAAAGGGTTCGATCTTTAATTTTAATTTTAGAATATCAAAGTTTTGTTGGGATAACAGGCATTGGGTTGTAATAAAGTTCACTTTTTTTCAAACGTGGAAAATGCTCTACCTGGCTAAGAATGCAGTTGCCAATTGCCTCCTGAACAATTAAGCAGATCACGAAAACGCCAAATTTGCAGGTAAAGACCTAGCAGACAGAAAAGGACCACTCCATCTTCGCGGTTAGCAGAGTGCAGTGGTGGCCTGACAACATGAACATGAACCTTTCTTGATCTTGTCTATGTGGTTTCTGTATCAAATTAGCATGGGATTCTGCAAGTTTTGCAGATGTCAGGATCGGGAGAAACAAGCTGGGACAGTCAAAAGTCACCATCTTTAAAATATTCACCAGCATTTCACCACCCACAAGTAATAATCCTCCTCTAAACAACAGGATGATGGTTCACAAACAGCCAAATCCACATTTGCCTCAGTACTTCACAACTGTTTGATATTTATTGTCTCTATCAGGTTTCTTATCATCACACCTTTCTCTTTTCCATATTCCTCCTGGAGAATCACTGCCATCTCTCATGTTGAATCTGGTTTTGGTTAACCTTTCGTGGGTTTGATTCTGATGTGGTTCTATGAACAACCGTGCATTAATTAGATTGAATTGGTTAGTTGAGCTATCAATTTTGAGGTTGATCATATCTTTTTACCTTTTGTGCACAGGCGTGACTGCTACTATGCTCATAACAGATGGGACCTATGTGCATTAAAATCATTCTACTTTTGCGGCTGTTGGTTTGGTTTTCTGAGTTAATTCTCTAAATCAAACACTTGGATGTGCTTTGCTTTTCCAACCACTACTGTTCATCTTGTCAAGAATCTGCTAAGAACAATATAAATATTGAAATCCCAGATGCCATGCTTACTTGAAATACAAGAAAAACATAATTATGACATGATCCCACTAGTTTATCTGTTGATGTGAAGAACAAACATCTTTGGATCTTTAATGGCATGACTAACACTGACTCACATGGGTGTAGAACATTCATTAATGATGGGAATTTCTTTATGGTTAAAGCAAAAAAATCTGTAACCAATCATTCTGCATAATGAGGAAGGAAACCTTGATCATACCCCTAATGCTGCAGAAGAGATGTTCCTGTAGCAAAATTCACTTGGTAAGATGTCCACCTTAATAGGTGTAATTTTTTTTGTTGACAGCCTCTCTACCTTAACAGATATTGAACGAAATCCGATGAAAGATTAATATTACGATCTCGAACCTAATTTGTAACAGTCATGTGTGAGAAAAGCCTAATGTTCCTCTTTATGTAAAAGGGCAGGAACTTTTTTTGCTCTTGGACTTTCAAGTCTAATCACCTGCATAAAATGAGAACATGCAGGACAACATAATGCTGCATGTTTCCATTCATGCACATGAATTGCCTGAGTGGGTTCCTGTGGTCTGACCAATTTTACCTTTTTATTTCAGTAGTTGGTCTCTGCTGTGACTTTAAGACACTGAGGGGTTCCATTTCTCTGAAATCCTCTGTTCTTCTTCCTCCCCAGAAATGTGAATGTGCATGGAAATGGGCCAGATCAAGACACTGACAAGGCATGGACTAACAATTAATGTTTGTTATTGATCACATGCAGCACCTAAGGCTCAATCTCTGCAACTATCCAATCTGTTAAAGATTATTTCTAACTCCACTCTGAGTTGGTTTTATAGTGCTGTATGCAACAAGCAAAGTATTCTTTTGTAATAACCGATTGTAAAACTAATTTCTTTTCGAATTTCGATGAATCGTATCAATAATATTTTTGTGCTTTTAAATATATTTTTCAAGATATACAGTGGCAGGCTCTTCCTGATAAAACAATGGAGCAGACCCAACATTTATAACATGTCACTTGCGAACCAACTACATAAATACCCCAACTCTCTCAAACTCATAAATTTGTTTTCTTCTCTGGATGATCCCACATCTGCCAAGTGTTTGTTTGAATTCCTAACGTGCCAGTGTCAAAGTACTCTCTGTTTATGGCACGTCAAAACGTGGGTCTCAATCAGTTTTGAGGCCAAGGCAAGCTGAAGTGAAGTTGACCTTGACTTAAGCCTCCTGGTGCAGGATAAGGCCGGAAATTCAATGAACATGGAGGCCAATCCTGGTCATATTCATGACCATCATTGATGCCATGTCCCTGTTTTTCTGCAATTAAAAGGTAAACTTCAGGAATTAATCACTGAATGTTCATCTGCAGATTTTATCTTTTCTTGCTTTTCAACTATCCAACCATCCTTATCCAATAGTCTAAACCTATTGAGAGTGATGTGACAAATAACACTAAATATATGGAAATATACAAGTCATTGTATACATTGATTATGATATCAATACCCCTTTGGAAATTGCTAAAAGCTAAGCTTGTGGGTTCATACTTCATGCTCCCCTATGAATCTGACACCTGGGGATAAAATAGATGATGAGGATACTTGCATATTAATTAGGAAGACATCATGTGACTTTTCTATAGCTAATCAACTGATATTTCAAAATGACATGAATGGAAATTATTTTGTTGATAAAGTGTTTATTTTAACAAATTTGGATCGAAATTAGGAAGAGATTAGTTTTGTTATCAAATGATGAGGATATTTTTCTAATATAAAAAAAATCCCAATCCTACAAGAAAAGTGATGTGCTTTACATTTTCTTCCCATTTTATTATGCAAAGAAAGAAAAACTCCAAGTTCAGGATGCCGTGTGATGACCATATTGCATAAAAGATAATGAAAGAGTCATTTTACTATTCTGATAGTTGCTCTGTGGTGACAATAAGCTCTGAAGTCAGCCCACCAAAACTTGGAGATCTATCAAACCTCTTAGCCAATTCAGTATTTACAATAGCCATCTAGTATCTAGTCGAGTTGCCAATTTCTTTTACTGCTTGATCTAGTTGTTTCTCCCAGGATAGGAGAACTTGCAGAAAATGTCAGAGAAGTTTGTCTATTCAACCAAGGTATCTATCACTTTGATGATCCGGTGTAGTGTTGGAGAAGCAATATAGCCATGATCTCATCAGCTTTCCTAGAAAAATCATGGTAGTGTACCAATTCAATCATTTAGATGATCACCTACACTAAGCCCTGCATTGGATGGATAAGGATAGCCTGACCTCATTAGACGTTCTAAACTTTACTGTGTGCTTGACAATGATGCCAAGACTGCGACAGGCAAGGGGAAGAGAAGATAAAAACTAAGGATTTTGTTGTTTTCACAGATGGAGGTAGAAAACTTGCCTGCAGAAACAAATAATAAACACCAGAAGTCAGCATTAGAACAAGAATCTTATGTGGGTTACTTATTGAGGGGTGACATCGATACCATTATTGATGGGGGCCTAGTGCCAACTCTTCCTATCTGTTACTGTTCATTGATAAAGAGTTTCGGGATCAAAAATGAAGTCTCTTTGTGGTGGAGAAAATGATTAGTGACCAAACTTAGATCCCTATCCTAGGGGGAATCAACATATATTAATGTGAACATTGAAAAGGCTGTTAAAGACACAGCAAAATATCGCTGCTGCAGGTATAACCCCTTTTCCCAAAGTGCTTGACAGGTGACTCTGCCTGCTTGCTTTGCTTTGCACAGTTTTAGAAGCTGGACGAAGAGTCTGGCTAATGTAGGTAAGGAATATGATAATGGTTCTTAAAGTTATGCCATTGATAACTGGCCAAACAGTTTAAAAAGCATCTCAGGTCCCATTTAATGGCATTCTCTAATTCCTGACAGACTTGGTTAAAAGTTTAAGCCCTGGTGGGTGGTGGTGTCTTCAATCATAAACGAACAGGCATGAGTTGGCAGAAAACTGCATGTGTTTCAGCTTTCATTGGGAAGAGTTGTCCCTACTGAATATGGTGTTTACATTTTAGAGTAAACTTTAGAATGGTTTGAGCTGTTCATGTAATGATTGATCCATTCCATCCTGGAAAAATCCATGCATCCACTCTGTCCAGGGATTATTCCTGCATTTTGATGCCCAATAAGAAGTGTTTGAGTGTGAACCAGAAACTCTTTTTCAGTTTCTATCAGGAAGTGGGTTTCCAGATTTTTTAACAAAAGATCAAAAAGAAGCCATCTTCTCTTCTGCTATTCTGTCGCAGTTGCAATGGTAAGACTGAAAAAAACATGACAACATCTTCAGAAAACTCCAAAGAAATATATCATTTTCAGAGAGGTTCTTCTCACATTTCATGGACAAAAAAGATATATTCTGAACAGCTGTTTTGTTGCTTGTGTCTCCAAAAAGTAACCGAATTGAAATCCGAAGAAAAATTAATCATACGACCGGTGAAGATTGATCCAACTGGCCAAGGTTCTTGTAAGATCAATCCAGAAAAAGAATATCAACATTCATTTAGATCAAACTCAGGTTTCATGGCTACAGGAAAAAAGAAAAGAACAAATTTGATCTGTCACAAAACATTAAATAGAAGAAAAGGAAAGTTATACACCATGAAATATACACAAACTTTACAGCCAGAACATGAACATTCAATACAAACAGATATACTGTTCCATTTTAGCAAACACCTCAAATGTGTGTGTTCATCATCCATGCACATTCCCAGACTGTCATTACCCTCCTTTGATCGTATCCAATCCAACACCAAATAACCAAAAACCCCCCAATGAACTAAAAGGAAAAAAAAGAAGAAGGTATACAAATAAATGACCCAGACTTGATAAAATAAAAAATTTAAATTAAAACCAAAACAGAGCCCCACCCCCCATGTTACCAGAGACAAAAGATCTCTTCTTTCCAATTCAATGGATGGGAAATCCAAACGCCACCAAGAAGTTGATCATTGCAGCTCATTCCGAGACAGGTTTGGTCTTGGACCTGTAGAGAAGCTTCTTCTTCTTTGAGGTTTGATTATCAATGGAAAGGACTATTTTCCCAGGTTCACCAACCTTGAATGTCTCATTGATCACAGGCTCATCAGTCGCTGCAACTTTCCTTGTCTTTGACACAATAACTGTGTAACCATCCTCTGCACTTGGCACAAACTCAGCTCCATAACTCACTTCCCATCCGATGACTCGGAGCTCCCACACCAGGGAACCGGCCTGTAGTGTTTTTTGATAATGATCAGTTTGGTATCATCCCAATTTAAAGATTCCTGAAACTTAATAAATGTTCATGTTTTTACCTCAGAAACTGGAAATTCAACGGTGTGTTTGGTGGTTGGCTTGATGGTGACCTCCGTGACAGAGTCGGCAACACTGAATTCCTGCTCACCATCTCTGTTCAGCCCTCCATACTGAACTGGCAGTTGTTCAGGAGCTATGTATCTGTTTGTTCCCAGGAATAGCATAAATACACAGCAAAAATATGTCGGTGAGAAATTAATAAGCAAACAGTAGGAAAGAATCTTGGAGATCCTGGAATGATCAAACATGAAAAAGGATGCCAGGTAGAAGAAGCACTCTTACTTGAGAAGGGTTTCAGCGGATTTAGATGCACCAGCAAAGACAAACTTGCTCTTGGTCCTCTGTGTCAGGAAAGGACTGATCATCCTATTGAAGGCAAGGTACCACCAGGGAACATTGATAAACACCTTCAAGAAACAAAACTCATAGAAAATTAGCAAACAAATCCTTGCAAAAGTAACACCGGATATGGCTTGCAATCTTAAATCCACAGGAATGAATATTATATGGTTGACGATACCTGTTTGGCTACGAATTCAGGGAAATTATCTTGGAGCAAGGAAAGTGCCTGGTTGGTGGCCTGCCTGAGACCTGTCTTGGCAGGTCCAGGAGAATTCTTCAGATCGTTGATCTGTACAAGGGTGCAAATACCAGTAGGACTGAAATCGAGATTCCTGATGCTCTTCTCTAAGAACTGAATCCTCCACCTGAGGAATTTTACACGCTTCTCTTCATCGCCAAAGCAATTCTGATAAAGCTCTTTGTCCTGGAAAGCACCATAAACGTTGTAACACACAGGATGGCCTTCCTTGTCAACACCGTTAGTGAACACCACCTTTTCCAGTTCAGTTCCAAGATCCTCTTCAAGGAGACCGTCGATACCAAATTCCTTTCTCCACTTCACGGTGTTCTTGATCATATTGAAAGCATCCTTCACCTTGAAGTCTCTAGCCCTCAGGAACTTTAAGAGGACCACATCACTCTTCTCATCACCGAGAAGAGGAATACCCCAAATGAAAACCTCCTCAGGTGGTGGTGGGGGTTGAGCAGCCGGCTCTGCTTCTTTAGCCTCCTCTTTAGCTTCCTCAGCAGGAGTAGCTTCGGCTTCTTTAGCTGAAGTATCAGCCTCTTCTGTAGGTGGAGCAGCTGAAGAGACCTCTACTATGGTCTCCTTGATTGCCTCCACAGTCTTGGCACCATCCTCGTCCACAGCAGCCACCTTCACCTCCGCTACAACCGTCGAAGCCTCCACTGGTGGCTCAACCTTCTTCTCTTCCACCACCTCAACCTCTTTTTCCTTCGTTTCTTCTTTCTTCTCCTCTTCTTTCTTTTCTTCTTCTTTCACCGCCTCAACCTTCTCTTCGGTTATTGGCTCTTCACTGGTAGAAGGAGCAGCAGCCTCCTCTGCCTTTTTCTCCTCTACCTTCTCTTCAGTCTTCTCCTCCACCTTCTCATCTTCTTTCTTCTCAGGCTCAGCGGGTTTCTCCTCCTCTTTAGCCGCCGCAGGCGGCGGTGGTGGTGGGGCAGTGAACTCGTGCTTGTTAAGTGCTTCTTGAATAAGTTGCTTCAACTCATCAAGCGCTTTCTTTTGAGCCTCGGGGAGCTCGCTAACAACGTTCGTCTCTTCCTTGAAAGAAACAGACTGGGTTATCTTGACCTCCTCCTTGCCTTTATCCTCTTCAATAGCAGCCTCAATAGCTGCATCCTCAGCAGCCACCGCTTCTTCTGTTGCAGCCGGTGCCGGCTTCTCAGCTGCTTCAGTCTCCGGCTCTGGAGCAGGAGGCAGTTCTTTCTCAGTCACAGGCTTCTCCACAGCGGCACCTTCTTCAGAAACCGGTGCCGGTGGCGTTGTTGTCGTGGCTGGTGCCACTTCCACTTCTGCTGCTGGCTTGGTCTCCTCAGCCATGGCTAAGTAATAGTATCCGAAGGGTTATGATTGCTTTTCCAAGACTACAACTTTAGTCCAGTGAAAGCAAAGAGAGCGAATAGAGACCAAAAAAGCCAATGGGTTTTCAGACTAAGCTTGTTTTTGTGTGTTCGGGTTGTCTAAATATAGACTTATAGAGAGAAAGAAAGCAACTTTGGGAGGGCGCAGGGTTTGAAAAATGGACCGGGTTAAGAAGGAGGAGAGGAGAAGAAGAAGAACCAGTCTGTCAGACCAATTTGCCAGCTACTTCGCCACTTCGTTAGTGGTCCCCATTTCCTAACCGCTATATAGTTGGTAATAAAAATAACAGTAATAATTTTAATCATAATAATAATAATAAATTCATAAAATTTTAACAAAAAGTATATATTTTTCATTTGGGTTTTAAATTTGGAAGAAAATAGAAATTGGGCATTAATATTCGGAGAATTTGAATACTATTATTGATAAAAACAAATAAAGAGAGAATATTGTTTAAAGGAGGGCCATTCTTATCTTTCTTTCTCTAATTAATATTTTCTGAATTTTTGGCGCAATTTGTGGAAGTATATAAATTGTCAGAAAAAAGGAAAGTGATGGGGTATCCGAATTAGTAAAATAAATTATAAAAGCTATTTTTTAAAGTTATTAGTCACTTTCATGTCATGTCTAGCAATATTGCATTGACAAGAAAGAGTTGCACGATGAAAAGAGTTTTTTTAAGGATTCAAATTTGCATCTGGAGATGTGAAATTGGTAAAAATTCAAAATTTTTGCAATAATAGTTTTGTTGGGTTGTGTGTGATGTGTTTTGTGTTCTTGTGGGATGCCTTTTTGGACAATCTTTTATTGTTCAAAACCCTATTTACAACCATTTGTCTTGTGTCCTAACGTTTGTTGTTTATATTGGTTTTAACTTTTAATGTTAGAATGCTATTCATTCGATTTTCATGTCCTAAACATGGAACCAACACATTCAAAATCTTTATATTTTATTACCAATCATCACAAACCCATACAAAAGTCTTTGGACACTTGTAATGAGATCAAGAACAGGTTGTCAGCCTGATTTTCTTCAAGGAATGGGCGTGGGAACACGAAGAAACCCGTAGGCATAATCGTTGTTGTTTGCAGTGTGAAAAAGGTCGGCTGCACTCTGATTTCAGATAATAGAGAACAGAGAGACTGGGGGACCCAGTTTCACCAAGTTAGTCTGTCTTTGTTCGGATATTAAAGCAACCCAAAGCTGCTGGCTGGTTTTTCTCTGCTGTCCCTCTCTTCTCATTCGAATTTGAAAGAAAAAAAAAACTGAGCAATGATTTCTTTTATTACTTTGCTAGGTGTCTTTCTCTGGATATTCAACAAGAACCCAGCACAGAACAAGGAGTTATTCTGTGGGGTAACTTCTGTCAGGACCACGCTTCAGGGAATTATAAAGGGTATGCCATGGAAAACTGGTAGGTAGTAGGGTTCTTTTACAGAAAGAAGTGCTGTCAATGTGATACATGTTGTGTTGTTCTTGTTGGCACATATCTATATCTCATAGCTAGAGGTTCATGTGTGCACTTTGAAGGATCAGTTCCCATTTGATACTTGTAGTTTGCACTGCAGTTCTTGTTCCTTTTTGTTCTTTACCAGGGATGGTAACTATTTTGACCAAATATCCTTTTTCATATCTGCCATTACTCCAACCTGGCAATGACTCTTGCTTCCATTCAAACCATCTATCACTTTCCAGGATGATAATAACTCTGCCTGTCTGCAAGGCAACGTTTCCCAGTCTATTATGGCATCTTGTAGCACAAGTATGGGAAGGTGATAAGAACCCTAGAACCAAAAACCCAATTTGACTAGACCTATATAAAACTGGGTTTTGGTGTATTTTCCTGGATATGGTAGTATATGACTAATTATCCTGTCAACATCTAGCTTATTTACATCTAATATAGGAGTTTACATCTGTTTTTTATGAAATCTGTTGTGGTAATATAAGGACTGTTAGTACTATATATGGAAGTTGCCTAACTTTATGTCAATTGGTAACCAATATTAGGTTTTCCTTTTTTAAAGAAATCATCAAATGGGGATTGATTATATAGTTTCTGTTGTCTTCTACTTATAAGCTGATGCATAATTGAGCAGTGGTTTATAATACTTGGACATCTTACTGTTCAACTTTCAGAACTGTCATTTTTATATCTTCTTTTGTGCCTGAAATTTCCTACAGTAAGGAATTGATTTTTCAGCTCAAGAATGTGTAGATACATTTCATCTGGGGATGGGATTGCTGCTACAATGTGGAAAGTTGATCAGAAAATTATGAAAGTGAAAGAAAAGGTATGGCCCATCAGTAAGTGCAATTGCAGATCATCAGAAGGCAAAAGGATACCAATTTTTAATTGCTAAAAGGATTATATGAAGTGGGTTATTGTATTGCCAGGGATAGGATCAGAGAGATTCTAAACTTGAACATGAAAGGAGATCATGCCAAGCAAAGAACAATTAGATATAAAGGGATACCAAAAGTGTAATGGATCATTTGGCCTGTGGTTTTCAATTTTCCTGTGGGCCTCTCATGAGGTTGAATTTTCATGTGAACACTTGAAATTCTTATTGAATTAATGTAAATGCATGACTTGCTTTTTAGATTTGCAGTTCCTCTGCCCATCGTTTTGTTAGTATTGTACCGATCAAAACCCGGAAAGAGATTCAATTTGCGACCGGAGTAGAAAAAAAAATATACGGCAGAGAATTGATTTCAATCTTGATCAATGATCAAACAAGACTTATCAGCTTACAAAATATATTCATATATCTTACATCAGAATAGTATACTGCAACCTGTTCATCAGGTATTAGCTGAGCTCTGCATGTTTTAATCACAAACAGTAGGCTTTCTAAAACTTTCTAGCTATACAATAAATCAGATTTCCTTATCACAGGTCCAGCCCTCCTTGAACAGACCTATCTTCCTTCTTTTTCTATATACTTAATCATGATACTAATTATGTTCAACTTACAAAATCTTTTAATTAATTAGATCCTCCAAATCTTGATGCTAGCTTGGATTATTGAAGCTTATTCCACTGTTATCGTGCAAGATATGATGTTAATCATGGAATGAGAGGACGAAGGAAAGGTGTAAATTCCTCTGATAAACCAGAACTTAAATTAATTGTGTATGTCAAAAGAAGGAAGGGAAGGGAGGAAGCATATATGAAGGTAAAGTGGAAATGCTCAATGGATGGCCCAAATGATTAGGTGTCAATGGAGACAGGTAATGTTCCATCAGATGCCTCTCTAATCTGTCAACAATTTTGGGTATGCTTCCATATATCAGTCTCTCTTGTTATAAATATAAAGTTAGCATGTAGAGGACCATTTAGATTCCAATAGATTGACAAGCTTTTGTTCCAATCAAACATGGAGGAGCCAGCTGGGTAGGGACAGATGAGATGCAGGCTGCAGGCTGCAGCCTTCTACTCCTGTGTTTGGAAGTCAATGGTGCATGTTCTCTGTTTGACTGCTACTGATAATGGAGATGATGGTGGTGTGATTTCTTTTTTTAGGGGAGTAGTGCTATGGAGTAGCTTATCATTAACAGGATTGGTTTTCTTTAATTGCCAGTGTCCTTGGCTATAAACATCTGGAAAATTATATAAATATAACCTCTCGTTTTCTTGGGTTTGATTAACTGTTTCTTCTCCTTGAAGAGAATTGGTTAGTAAGGAAGGAAGGAAGGATTAATCTGCTGGCAACAAAACTTGAAGCTTGAAAAGAAAGGAGGGTCTCAATCAATAGTATTACCTCTTGGCCACTTCCAAGCTCAATTTATAAGAATCCCAGTAGTTTATATAGTTTTTTCAGCAGTAGTAATAAACTCATAATGATAGAAAAGTATTCTCATCAGTCGTATTCTTATTCTTTATGAATTCCGTACTTTAGTCGTTTTCAATTCAGGCCAATCGATATTGGTAGTATTGTGTTTTTTCTTTTTCGTTAACCCAAGTTTAATTTCTGCCATTAGTGTCATCTTCAGACTACTGCAAGTCATTAGTGTAAATCATAAGATTCCATTGTCAAATCCAGATAGACTAGCAAAAGCATAAGGTTTCCAATACCCCACTGGCATGCAATGGTTGGTAGCTCATCAACAGTTGGCAAATCACATCCTTAATCCTAGTTTAAGAAGTACAAAAGTTTCAAGAATTACGGAAAGTCTTGCTTCGGATAGAAACGAAGTCAGCATCTTTTTACCCTTTTTTCAGGTTGATCAAAAGACTTCACCTCACCAACCAAAACTGGAATATATTCCTTTCTTGGAGGAAAAAAACCTACCTTTTAGGCCATTGGCCTAAATTTCCTTGACAAATTCTGCAACTGGTTAAGATCAAGTACATGGTATAAGCCAACAGAGAGCCCAGATGAAGTCAAGTCCATGCCAGGGTGACTTAGGGTTCATACCCATCATCATCATATATGACCATATGTTTATTATATACATGAAATCTATTCATGGTAAGTGTGTAATTTCCATCTTTCTGAACAATGAAAAAATTGACATGAAAAAAAGATAGATAATTTTTTTATTATAATACTCATGATATTAGCATGATTAATATGATTGGACTTTCTCTCAATCACCAATGGCTTTCCTTTATAAATCCACTGTGGTAGTGAGCATATATACATGCACGAATGTCTGATGAGCATATGAGCATCTCAAGAACTCAGAAAGCTAAGGCTGTGAGCAAGCAAGAATTAGATTCTTAAGTGAAGTTCTGAGAACAGAATGTAAACGTCAATCACCAAATATACTTGCAAAATTAAGAACAAGGACAGATGAGATTTGTCGGTCCAATATTACTGTAGCCGCAACAGTTTGTACTTTGGTACCAAATCTGAGGAAGCATGATTATATTGGTTTCCTACCATGCATATGAGAGCAAGAACAAAAGGCCAAAGACCGCATCTATGATGTGGTTACCTTATTGTAAGTGTAAGATCTTGCAAAGTACCAGAAAACTACCAACTGCAGAGTACTTAGGCAAGCAAGCAGCCAGTAAAAGTAGTCGAGGTGAGCTCGATTCAGATTATTGGCGAACCAGCTGTCGCGGCCATCACCACCTGTTGCTTTCTCAATGGCTGAGATAAGAAAGCTACTCAGAAAGCTTCCTACACCAAAAATACTGAGGTAGAGTGACAGACCGACACTTCTTAGTTCACTTGGAACCTGATCATAGAAGAACTCCTGGAGGCCAACCATGGTAAACGCTTCAGCAACTCCAAACAAGACATACTGAGGAATCAACCACCATACGCTCATTGGAACAGTTGCATTCGGTATATCAACTAGTCCATACTCTTGAGCAGTTTTGAGCCTCTGTATCTCAACCAAAGCAGCAACTGTCATAGATAGAATAGAGAAAAACATCCCAGTCCCAATTCTCTGAAGCATTGTAATACCAGAGGGTTTCCCTGTAAAACTTCTAGTCACAGGAACAAGAACACGGTCATAGATTGGAATGAAGAGAACAATGGCAAGGCTGATAAAAGATTGAAGTGAAGCTGCTGGTACTTTGAGACCCCGGGTAATTGATCTGTCCATAGTAACTCCTTGCTTTGTGAAGAAAGTTGAGGTCTGTGCAAACGCAATGGCAAATATCAAGCATGTAGTCCATATTGGAATAAGCCTAAGTACTGATTTAGCTTCTTCAACTTCACCGAGGCTGCAAACTCTCCCATTTTCATTAGCGTTTGAATTTGATGCAAGCAGGGCTTTGTTGAGAAACCTGTCATACATGACATGATGCTATCTCAGAAGACCTTTCATTTGATAAAGTAAAAAGCTTTCTTTTATGTCATTCTTCTAAAGGCTATAATGCCATGAGATGCAGGAATAGAACCTTGAATCACATTAACAAAGCCATTTTTTAGTACTTAAAAGAAATGATAACAGCATAACCAATAAAATCACATAAATTCAATGGTTACTGCTGATGGAAAGCTATCAATGCTTTTGAAGATCATTAGAGCATCTTTTCTTGTAGAAGATTAATGTAGGTTTGAACAGGAAACTGATGCAAAAATTTGTTTCTCTTACTTGAACTGCTCAGAACTGTCGTGAGGAAGGAGTCCACATGCTTCTTCCTTGTCAGCAATGGCAGAAGAAGGAGTATGGCGGTTCCTAATTGCCGCAGCAAATACCTGTCCTATCCTCAAAAACGCATTCTTTTCCTCCCTTGAGATACTAAAACGATATGTTTTGGTTCCGATTAAGAAGATAATAAGGGCAACAACCATCATAATGCATGGGATGCCAAATCCAAGACCCCAGCCGAGGTTGTCTTGGATATAGTTCAGGACTAGTAGCATCACTAAGGTGCCCAAGCACATACAGAAATACCACCAGTTGAAGAATGAACTTTTTGCCTTCCTTTCCTTAGGGTCCTGTCCATCAAATTGATCTGCTCCAAAAGCTTGAACACAAGGCTTATGCCCACCTTGCCCAAAACCCACTAGATATAGGGATGAGAAGAATAAAATTACTTGGAATCCGCCAGGAGAACATACCACGGTTGTTTCAGTGCTACGGCAGTTTGATGGAATTATGGCAGCCAAAGTCAACAAGCCAAGCCCCTGTGTTTATATTCCAAACAGGAAAGCAACTTTAATCCAGAAACTGAAGATCACAGGCATTATTATGCCAAAATCATACGGATCAAATGTTTTGAACCAACTCCTCTAACAAGAAAAGACAACTAGGCAAGTCCATTAAGAACATCACCAAACATAGGTCCTGCCATAGCTATCTGTATCCCAGATTATGCTTTCTTGTTGGAGCCAAATAGTGTAATGCAGAAACAAACATAGAAACTGTAATCAACTTGAAGTGGTTGATATTTCAAAAAAAAAAAACTTGAAGTGGTTGAGTAGGAAGTTGCTACTATGGTTCAAATAGCACAGTAAATCAAATAGCACTAGCAGATATCTTGTTTCACTGGAACATGTATCAAATATCACTAGGGTTCAAGCCACTCAATTCTCATTGTTCAGGTTCAGAATCCATGACAATTAGCGATTCATGATTTCTGTCATCCTGTCACTTGTAGTTGTAAAGTGAAGATGGTATGCATACAATAAAGCAGAGAAGATTAGTCATTTTTGTCGACGATAATGCCCCTTTAATTTTTTTTAAAAATGGTACACATACCATACAAACCAGGGATTCGAGTTACAAAGTATGCATGAAGCAATTGCTATTTTGACCATTGTTTGCATATATCCAGGAAAAAAAAAACAGACATTCATAATCCACCTAACATAAGGAAGAACAGCGGACAGACAGCTTAATGAAGATCAACAAACACCCAAAAAGACACGGTATAAGTCAAGTTCTGTCTACCAAGATGTAGATAAGCGTGGCCACAACAATGGTTTTGTATCTCCCAAGAAAAGAATCAGCCACGAAGGCACCCAACAACGGCAGCAGGGACGCTGTCCCCGACCAGGCATTCACGTTCTCCGCCGCGGTGGCCGTGGACTGACCCAACGGGCCCGTCAAGAACGTTATCAAGTTGGAAGCTATCCCATAATACGCAAACCTCTCCGCTACTTCCACACCTTAACTCAAAACGAACACATATGCACATCACAACCCAAAAGCACCATTAACCGTTAGTATCAACCAACCCCGAAACGAGGCATTAATTGAAAGAAAGAACAAGAAAGCAACACTCTTTCATAGTTCAACAGACATGAAAGGTCACTAACTCTGTCTACAACATAGAATAGAAGAAGAAGTAAAAACTGTTTCTTTATACCAACCACTTTTTGTTTCTCCTTACCTATAATGAAAGAAGCGGATTTCCAACCACCGGAGGTTGACCTGTACACAGGACGGCCATTGTAGTCGAGGGAACCATCGACAGGGTCGTCGTGCAGGAGTAGAGTTTGGATGTGATCCGGTGGTGCCGACTCAATGGCTGCCATGGAACGACAGGTAGTATAGCCTCCACAGCCACAGAGCACACTCTTTATCCTTGGTCAATGGGTATAGCAAGTGGTTGCGCTCGGCGTGGCTTCTCTGAATTGCTCCTACAATTATTGGACATAATCTTTTTCAGACATGTTTCACACGTGACCGTTTCCTTAATATCTTTGGTAAGAGTTTAAACTGTAAAGACTCTTTCGGTAATACATTTAGATGCTTTGCTATGGTTTTGAAGGTAACACATTTATTACAGTCAAAATCTTCGTTTGCTAATAACAGACTATATTAGAATACAGTTTATTTAAGATTTAATTACAAATATGTTCTGATAGATTAGAATGTTTTCGATCGAAATCCGAGAAAATTTCAATCGGGAAAAAAATTAATATTATGATCGACATGAATTGTAGGACGTAGCAAAGTACAATTGGATAGTGAATCCCAATAGACTTATTCCAGCAAGAAGCCAATAGAAATAATCAAGATGAGCCTTATTGAGATTGTCAGAAAACCAGCCCTCCTGATCATCACCAACAGTAGCTTTGTCAATCATGGAAACCAGAAAGCTACTCAGAATATTCCCTACACCCACTACAGAACAGAATAGGGAGATTCCCACACTTCTTAGTTCCTCTGGTACCTCTTCATAAAAGAATTGCTGGATTCCAACTATGGCAAACATGTATGCCACACCACTCAATGCATACTGGGGAACCAACCACAGGACACTCATTGGGATTATAACATTTGGGTGATCAACCAATCCATATTGCTTTGCTGTTTCAAGCCTTTTCATCTCAACCAAAGCTGCATTTCCCATGCAGAGAGCATATAATACCATCCCAGTTCCAATTCTTTGGAGCAAAGTGATTCCAGTGGGTTTTCCTGTTGAAGATCTCACTATGGGGACAAAAACCATATCGTATATTGGAACACAGAGAATGGTGGTTGCTCCGACAAGGGCCTGAAGTGAAGCTGCAGGAACTTGGAAACCTGGCATGATGGTTCTGTTCATTGTTGCTCCTTGCTTTGTGAAGAAAGTTGCAGTCTGTGGAACTGAAATGGCAAATGCTAAACTTGTAAACCATATTGGAGCAAGCCTCAGCAAGGCCTTTATTTCTTCAGATTCATCAATGTTTTGTGCCTTCTGGTCTTCATTTGAGCCATCTGGTGCTAGCAGTATTTTGTAAGTACTTCTCTCATTCCTGGTACTCCTGTCAAAGGCAATCAATCCATTTCACTGAAATGCTACTGCAATTCTCTTTGCTGCTCTTAAGATAAACAAGATCATACATTTTCATAAGCGAAAAAGGTGAACTAGTCCTCTTACTTGACCTGCTCTGCACTTGCTGCTTCAGTATCCATTGAAGGAGTAGCTACAGATTTCCTTGCTGCTCTAAAAACACTCACGAATTGACATTTCTCACTTCTTCTGTTACTATACCTATATGTCCTCCTTCCGAGCAAGAAAATGAACAGAGCAGCTACCATAACTATGGTAGGGATTCCAAATCCCACAGCCCAATTGACATTATCTTGGATGTAAACTAATACAAGTTGTGATGAGACTGTGCCAATTGAGATGCTAAAGTTCCACCAATTGAAGAAAGAGCTTTTTGCTATCATCTCCTTCGGATGATGCCCATCAAATTGGTCAGCTCCAAAAGTCTGCACACAAGGCTTATGCCCACTTTGCCCTGCTGCTACTAGATATAACGAGAAGAAGAACAAGCTCACTTGCCATTTAGGAGGAGAACATGGCGTTTCATTTTTGCTGTCTCCAGAGGCAGACATATCCAAGTATGTCAGCAGAGCTGACAGAGTCAACAAGCTCAATCCCTGCAGATAATTAAAATCCATTCGGTAGAGGATATACAATTAATTTCTTTCCGGATTTCGATCGATGCAACTAAATTAGCTTGCATATATGAAACACAGAAGAAAACTAACCAAAATATAGATGAGAAAAGCAAAGATAATAGTATTATATCTCCCAAGAAAATAGTCAGCAACAAACCCTCCTAGAAGAGGAACCATAAATGAGATGCCTGCCCAGATATTCACATTCTCAGCTGCAGCTACTGTGGACTGACCAAGAGGTCCGGTTAAATATGTTATCAGGTTTGAACAAATCCCAAAATAAGCAAACCTCTCAGCCATCTCCACAACTACAAAACAAAACTCATTCAATCACTTCAATAACCACTTTGAGCTCATAATTTATGATTTGGGTTTTCTTGTTTTTGGACCGTAAGACTTCACCTGTAATGAAAGCCGCTGATCTCCATCCACCCAAGCTTGATCGCTGAGCAGGGTAATCTCTGTAGTCCACACATCCTTCCACGATGTCTCCTTCTTCAACTAGTGGAGTGGAATGAGAAGATTCGATGATGGCCATGGAAGCTTGATGCTAGAGATCAATGCATCCGCAACTTTTTGGACATGGAAACAACAGAAATATAAGCTTTGTCGCTGCCTATCGTCTGACCGTTCATCTACGTGTTATGCACTGTACCAGATTCGTTACTACCTTAATATAGTAAACTAACGGACAAAGTGAAAAAGACAAGAAAGTGTCAACTGAAGCCATCCATGGATGTTTTGTCTTCATCGGAAATTAATTCACATTTATTTAAAAATCAAATATTCACAGTATAAAAAGGTAATAATGTAGGTATATCAGGCAGGGAGGCAGGCCTAATGGTGAGTCAACCCAGAACACAAAGTCCAACCAATTTGGTTAGGCCACACCCAAGATAATGTTATAGTAGGTCCAAGTATTTGGTGGGAATATAAATGCCAAACAAACCTACCACATGCATGAAAGGGATGTATGTAAAGGAAACATCTTTTTTTTTTGTAATTTTCTGTAAATGGATGCAAAGTCTTGGTCAGGATTTGCATGAGAAAAGTTGAAATAGAAAATTTATATAAAAATATCACAGATAGAAAATTAGGTTCTAGATGTGGTATTGGAATTAATAGTATCTGAAATGTCTTGGAATCTATAGCTTGTTGTTTGGTACACAGATCTGTTGGAATTAGGAATGAATACTTAAAAAATAATTATTTATTATTGTTTAAATTAATTTACAATCAAATCATTTAAAATTTACTATTGTAACTAATTTAATATATTTTATTCATTTATTTTGGATTCTCTATATTAAATATGCAGTCTTTTATTTTAATAACAAAGACAAACCTTGATAATTGTCACACTACCAGTTTTCCAATATGAAGAACATTTTGAGGATATCATCATTCATCAACTTCCACTTCCTCCCTACCTAATCTTGAGAAAAAGAGCATTCCAGACCCATATGAGGGATGAATCTGACACTCCAATTCCATGAAAACCCAGATAGTAAAGGCAAAACAAAAGGTGTTGAACACTTCCATTTTGAGTTTACAGCAGAACTGCAGCTGTAGTTGCTGAGAAAACAAAATTGCTACAGAAAAAGAGATAAATAAAGGATGTTGCCCTTTGGCAGAGAGATGAATTTATAGAATACAGAGGTGATGCATCTGTTGAGGTAGTTCCCTTGAGTATAATGAAAGTTGCAGCAGATCCCATATGCCACTGCCGTCATATCTGCTGGATCATGCAGTTGCAGCCATTAATAAGCCTAGTCAACGCACCTACCAAGTTGTAATATATAGTAATAAGAACATGAGGTGTCCAGTGATCCCATGGCCATGTCTATTATAGATTTGAATCACCATCAATAGGGGTGAGCAGCCACCAGGATGAGGCAATGCCTCTAGAAGCCATTTGTCATTGACCCCATAATTTTATGTTGGTTTATTACAGTTGCATGATATCACTAAGATCTCAGATCTTGAGGACTGGTTGACAATTAGCTTTCTCATGTTATTTCATCATCTAATGGTTTCGAATCGAATGAAACAGATATAATTGCGAGGATGATCTTATCGTATTGGTATCTAATCGGGACATCCTGGAGACGAAAAAATACAAACTTCATTTGTCACCAAGCTGAGAAACAAATTATAAGCATGGTAGGATTTGCTGGTTGAGTACTTGTTGAGAGGACTAGTATCAGTATCAGGAAAAAGGTTTGTTTTTTAGCTGGAATGCATAAATGTGTAACAGCCATTCCATTTTTTTATTTCCTGATAAACCAAAAGAGTATGATGGTTGGTTTTGGGTTTACTTCAGGGACAAGGTTGTGAAAGATAAAATTTTCTTTGTTTTATTAAAAAACAGGATAGTCTCGAATGCTTAGTTGTTGACAGGCTATGCTGATCCAGGCTCACTCTTCCCATCACCTCGTTAAGCTACCATGGGGGAGAAGAGAACCTAGTTGGATCCCATCTAGACACTTATCTCCCCTTAGGTTCTGTTTGCAACTAGTTTTCCAGTCCTCTTTGCTTAAAATATATACCATGTGTTATGAGGGGGTTTTAATTTAACATCACCTTTAACAGAACACTTTCTCTAATTCCTTCTTCTGGTTTCTGTATATGCCTTGTTTCAGGTGTATCTATGTACAGCTGAATATTTGGTTCTCTTTTTTTTCTGTCTGAGAAAGCTTAGCTTTTCTTAGGTAGCCTAGTGCTAAGAGATATGGATGTGATCTTCCCCTATGCCATTCATTTTGTTGTCCTCTTTATATCTGTTTCTCTCATCTTTGTTGCCTCGAGAAGGAAATCTTCTGTTTCCAGGTTTCCTCCAGGAGGTACAGGATGGCCTATTGTTGGAGAGATGTGGGAATTTGTGATGGCTGGCAGGAGAGGATGCCCTGAAAAATTCATACAAGAGAGAATGAAGAGGTACTCATCAGAGGTGTTCCAAACATCCCTTTTTGCAGAGAGATTGGCTGTGTTCTGTGGTGCATCAGGAAACAAGTTTTTATTCTCTAATGAGAACAAGTATGTGACCTCCTGGTGGCCACCCTCAATCAGGAAAGTGTTTCAGTTCCCTGAAGATCTTCAAAGCTATACCAAAGAAGAGTCGGTTGTACTGCGGAACTTCCTGCCGGAATTCCTGAAGCCAGAAGCTCTGCAACATTATGTTCCTGTCATGGATCACATGGCAAAGGAACACCTGGAGTCAGATTGGTCTCCTTACAACCAAGTGACAGTGCTACCACTTTCCAAGAAGTACACTTTTGCTCTAGCACTTAGATTGTTTATAAGCGTCAAAGATCCTCAGCAAATATCCAGATTTGCAAATCCATTTGCTCTTATCTCTTCTGGTCTAATGTCCATACCATTAGACTTTCCTGGTACAGCTTTCAATGGTGCTGTCAAAGGAGGGAAAATCATCTCCCATGAGCTTTTAGTCTTCATCAACCAGAGGAAGAAGGAGCTATCGGAAAATATAGTGCCGGAACCTGTCGATTTGCTGTCTCGTATTCTCATTGCTTCAAAGGAAAATGATAGACCTGTAAATGAAAAGGAGATTGCCAGCAACATTACTGGTTTCCTCATAGCCAGCTACGATTCTACTAGTGCTTCAATTGCATTCGTTCTCAAGTATCTGGCAGAATATCCTGAAATCTACAGGAATGTCTTCAAAGGTAATCTCCCTTGACTGGATTTTCCTTTTTTTGTTCTCCATACCAACTGATGTAGACTACTGACAAGCTGGAGTGTGCTAAATTTTCACCAAGAAACTTTCTGTCACACAATTCAGCAATTCATAGAGTAAAAACATCTCTTCTTGATCAGACTTTGCCTTGCTGCATATATACCTTTTGATTTTTGAAGAACATTATGATTTTTAACATTTTTCCTGTCATTTTGCTCTACCATGCATATATACCTGTTGATCAGAACAAATGGAGATTGCAAGATCAAAAGCTCCAGGAGAGTTGCTGAACTGGGATGATATTCAAAGGATGAAGTATTCCTGGTGTGTGGCTTGTGAGGTGTTGAGGATATCACCTCCTGCTCAAGGAGGGTTCAGACAGGCTATTACGGATTTTACGTATGCTGGCTTCACAATTCCTAAAGGATGGAAGGTATGTCTTTCAGAATATTCTTTCCTGAATTGTTCCATCAAGAAGGTTAACCGCAGATAATGTGACTACTTGCAGACATACTGGAGTGTACATTCAACACACAAGAACCCAAAGTACTTTCCTGTTCCAGAGAAATTTGACCCTTCAAGATTTGAAGGGAACGGTCCTGCACCATACACATTTGTGCCTTTTGGAGGAGGACCAAGAATGTGTCCAGGAAAAGAATTCGCTCGGTTGGAGATTCTTGTTTTCATGCACAATGTAGTGACAAAATTCAAGTGGGACAAAGTGATTCCTGAAGAGAAGGTTGTGTACAAGCCATTTCCGATGCCGGAAAAAGGCCTTCCGATCCGTATCAGGAGACTCTGAATCGCTTACAAGGCTTGGCTATCAGTTGCAACAAAAGGAGACAGGGATAGTAAAACCACAGCCAATAAGTTTTGACAGTGAAACAATGTTTCATAAACACCATTCTGCATCACTGAATGCTCACATATTCCTATAAACCTCTGCAACTATGATGCTTTATTTGTGTAGCTTTTCTGAACTGAACAAAGATTGTTCAAAACCATCTTCTTGTTGAGGGTATTGGATCAATGGAATGTACACAAAACAGAATTGGGAAATGCAATAGTACATACTCATGTCGCTTGGGTTTAACCATCTTACTGTAAATAGCATTGCTTGATCCAAAGGGAAAAGTATTTTGAAATTTAAGGGATATACATTGTCCACAACATTGGCTAATCTCTTCTGTTGGATCGTAAACACCAACTATGTCACCTATAGGGGCAACTGGCAAATGTAGCAGATATGAGTTTCGAGGTTGGGTTGTCCTCATCCAATTCATTGTAAACTTATATTATTGATGAACTGGACTTATTTAATCTGAAAAGGTTAAATCCCGAATTATCAACCCCAACTGCAAAACCTGAGTTGGCCAAAAAATTTGTAACGTAAATGGGTATTAGGAGAGAAATCTAGTAACAAAATTTCAGCGGGAAAGAAATCTGATACAGGACAAAAAAAATTTAATCTTGTATTGACTAGATACCCGCCCATTAATGAGAAGATTGTTTTTTTCCTTAAAATGCACACGCAAGTGGACTTTGTGAAGACAGATCAAAAACAGGCCACGTTCTCTATTTTCTTCTTCTGGTTTCTGTATATATACCTTGTTACAGGTGTATCTATGTACTGCTGAAAATTTGATTTTCTCTTCTTTTTCTTCTGCCGAGAAAGCTTAGTTTTTCTTTGGTAGCCTTGTGCTAAGAGATATGGATGTGATCTTCCCCTATGCCATTCATTTTGTTGTCCTCTTTATATCTGTTTCTCTCATCTTTGTGGCCTTTAGAAGGAAATCTTCTGTTTCCAGGTTTCCTCCAGGAGGTACAGGATGGCCTATTGTTGGAGAGATGTGGGAGTTTGTGATGGCTGGCAGGAGAGGATGCCCTGAAAAGTTCATACAAGAGAGAATGAAGAGGTACTCATCAGAGGTTTTCCAAACATCCCTTTTCTCAGAGAAATTGGCTGTGTTCTGTGGTGCCTCAGGAAACAAGTTTTTATTCTCTAACGAGAACAAGTATGTGACGTCCTGGTGGCCAACCTCGATCAGGAAAGTGTTTCAGTTCCCTGAAGATCTTCAGAGATATACCAACGAAGAGTCGGTTGTACTGCGGAAATTCCTGCCGGAATTCCTGAAGCCAGAAGCTCTGCAACATTATGTTCCTATCATGGATCACATGGCAAAGGAACACCTGGAGTCAGATTGGTCTCCTTACAACCAAGTGACAGTGCTTCCACTTTCCAAGAAGTACACGTTTGCTCTAGCTCTTAGACTGTTTATGAGCGTCAAAGATCCTCAGCAAATATCCAGATTTGCAAATCCATTTGCTCTTATCTCTTCTGGTCTAATGTCCATACCATTAGACTTTCCTGGTACAGCTTTCAATGGTGCTGTCAAAGGAGGGAAAATCATTTCCGATGAGCTTTTAGCCTTCATCGACCAGAGGAAGAAGGAGCTATCGGAAAACATAGTGCCGGAACCTATCGATTTGCTGTCTCGTATTCTTATTGCTTCAAAGGAAAATGACAGACCTGTAAATGAGAAGGAGATTGCCAGCAACATTACTGGTTTCCTCATAGCCAGCTACGATTCTACTAGTGCTTCAATTGCATTTGTCCTCAAGTATCTGGCAGAATATCCAGATATCTACAGGAATGTCTTCAAAGGTAATCTCCCTTGACTGGATTTTCCTTCTTTTGTTCCCCATACCAACTGATGTAGACCTCTGACAGGTTGGTGTGTGCTAAGCTTTCATCAAGAAACTTTCTGTCACACAATTTCAGCAACTTATAGAGTAATAACATCTCTTGTTGATCAGACTTTGCCTTGCGGCAGTTGTGCTGTTTTTGCAAAACATTATGATTTACAACATTTTTCCTGTCATTTTACTTAATGATCAGAACAAATAGAGATTGCAAGATCAAAAGCTCCAGGAGAGTTGCTGAACTGGGATGATATTCAAAGGATGAAGTATTCCTGGTGCGTGGCTTGTGAGGTTTTGAGGATATCACCTCCTTCTCAAGGAGGGTTTAGACAGGCTATTACGGATTTTACCTATGCTGGCTTCACAATTCCTAAAGGATGGAAGGTATGTCTTTCAGAATATTCTTTCCTGAACTGTTCCATGAAGAGGTTTTACCCTAGATATCGTGTCTACTTGTAGGCATACTGGAGTGTACATTCAACACACAAGAACCCAAAGTACTTTCCTGATCCAGAGAAATTTGACCCTTCAAGATTTGAAGGGAACGGTCCTGCACCATTCACATTTGTGCCTTTTGGAGGAGGACCAAGAATGTGTCCAGGAAAAGAATATGCTCGGTTGGAGATTCTTATTTACATGCACAATGTAGTGACGAAATTCAATTGGGAAAAAATGATTCATGAAGAAAAGGTGGTGTACAAGCCATTTCCGATGCCAGAAAAAGGCCTTCCGATCCGTATCAGAAGACTCTGAATCGATTACGAGGCTTGATTATCAGAGGCAACAAAAGAAGACATGGATAGTTAAACCACAGGCAAATAAGTTTTGGCAGTCAAACAATGTTTCATAAACACCATTATGCATCACTGAATGTTGAAATATTCCTATAAACCTCTGTAACTATGATGCTGGAATTGTATAGCTTTTCTGAACTAAACAAAGATTGTTCAAAACCATCTTGCTGTTGAGGGGATTGGATCATTGGCAAAACAGTACTGGAAATGCACTCTTATATACTCATGTCGCTTTGGTTTAGCCTATCTTACTGTAAAAGGGATTGCATGTTCTGGAGGGAAAAGTATTTTGAAATTTGAAGGATATCCACCATTAGTCACAGTTGATAGCAGTCACTGTCAGTAACAGTCTCCGTCGGTGACAGTCATCATCGGTAACAATGACTAATCTCTTCCCGACCTATATTGTAAACATTGATTATAGGTGGATCATGTACCTAATAGGAACAAGTGAAGCAGATATGGGATTCAAAGTTGGGTTGTCCTTGTCCTATCTGTTGAGAGTGGTTGGAAGAAAATTGCTTCCAGTTCATCAGCACATCAGAGAAACTTGCTTACGTAAATATAATTCCACGTGATTTAAGGGTCATTCTTTCAACATCAGGTTACTCAAGATGGATCAAATAGAGATATTGGGATCCAGGTGGTATCTTGTATTACACATTTGCTTTGATGATTTCCAGGTGACAACCCTCACCTATGAGTAAACAATTCATTACCATTCACAGCTTTTGCCAACATTCCGGCAAAAGACATGAAACATGAAACCTTGTCTCATGTTTGATGCAATGGTAAATCCTGTGAGCCAAAGAGTAAATATTTATTTATTCATTTGTCTGTCTGGCTTTGGATCTTATGTCTACTGGTGTTCTCTTTGGTCTGAATCTTAAGTTTTTCACCACAGAAACTACTGATACAGCAGCAGATAGTCAGGGGTACTTTAGAAAATCAAATATCAGGAGGTGAAAGGGTAACACCATCTTTCATAACTGATCTTTTGTCAATTATGTGATGAGACTAACTAATATTATCCGATGAGCGATGGCCATCCACTCGGCACCGTTGGGGTTGACTGCCGTGCCGTTGCCGGGATATGACTGATAAAAGAATCACAATTTTTATGAGTTGCAGACTTCTCTTGAATAATCAATTTGCATACATAAAATTCTGTACATTCAACTGCTTTTAACATTGAAGAAAGCATCAATAGGCTTCTTCCCAACTCCATTGGATGGCAATGCCTATTTGATCTTCATTCCACCTTAGGGTACACTTTTTTGTTTCCTGAGAATGCCTGTCATGATAGATTAATATACCAACACCTCTGATGGATGAGATTTCTAGTCATGTAATGTATGATAAATCATAACCTGATGGAGAAAAGATGGTGGTGATCTTATAACAGGTTCTGGCTTGTGCTTTCTCTTCTGTGAACATATGATTTGGCAAAATAGATGTAGACAGTGAATCCAGTTGCACCAAGTCCAGCAAGTAACCAGTAAAAGTAATCAAGGTGTGCCCGATTAAGATTGTTTGCAAACCACCTCTCACTTCCTTCACCAGCTGTTGCTGTATCAATGACAGATACAAGAAAGCCGCTGAGAAAGCTTCCTGTGGCAATCAGACTGTGGTAGAATGCGAGACCTAGACTCCTTAATTCTTCAGGTACTTCAACATAGAAGAATTCTTGAAGACCAATCATGGCAAACACATCAGCAAGGCCGCATAACACATACTGAGGAACCAACCACCACACACTAATTGGTAAGGTTACATCAGGCCGATCGACCAGACCATATTGTTCTGCAGTTTCCAGTCTTTTCATCTCAACGACAGCTGCAGTCACCATTGAAATGATTGATATAATCATTCCGGTTCCAATTCTTTGAAGAATCGTAATTCCAGAGTGCTTCCCGGTTATTGATCGTAGTATAGGAACAAAGATGCGATCATACATTGGAACAAAGAGAATAATGGCAACCCCTATGAAGCATTGAAGTGAAGCTGCAGGAATTTGTAAACCTGAGACTATTGTCCTGTCCATTGTAGCTCCCTGCTTAGTGAAAAAGGTGGAGATTTGAGCAAACACTACAGCATATGCCAGACTAGTTAACCAGACTGGAACGAGCCTAAATAATGCTTTTGTTTCTTCAACATCATGGATGCTGCAAACATCTTGATCCTCTGACGAACCATCCGGTCGAAGCAGTGCCTTGTCAAGAAACCTTGCATTGCAGAAAATTGCCATGTTTAGCTATTTATACTCTTCAAAAGCATTTTATAATCTTTTCCTGGCAGTAATTTCGGAACTAAAAAATATGGCACAGGACATTCTTTTGCAGAAATGTAATTTAATACTTTTCAGTATTCAGGAGAGTCACATATGATTGACATATCTCAATTACTTCATTTTTCTTACCCAAATTGCTTGGAGTTCTGAGAACTGGCATAAGCATCCTCTTCACTACTTAATGCCAAGGCAGGATTAATTTTTGTCCAAGTCCTTTGAATAGCTCTACCAACCACCCCACAGATTCTCGAAAACGGATTCCGTTCCTGCCTTCTGATACTATATCTGTAAGTTCTGCTACCAAGAAGGAAAATAAGTAAGGATGCTAGCATGACAATGCATGGAATACCAAATCCTAGGGACCAACTAAGGTTATCTTGGATGTAAACAGAGACAATGGTTGTAATGAGAGCGCCTGTTGATAAACCAAAATACCACCAATTAAAGAAGGAGCCTCTAGCCATGCTCTCTTCTGGATCTTCTGCATCAAACTGTTCAGCTCCAAAGGCCTGAACACAGGGCTTTTGCCCACCTACCCCCACTGCCACCAGGTAAAGAGAGGAAAAGAACAAGAAGACTTGGAACCGAGGTGGAGAACAGGATATGCTATTTCTGGTGTTTTGACAGTGAGCATCAGCAGAATTTAGCACAGCTGATAGAGTCAGCAAGCCTAGCCCCTTGAAAAAAAAATCTCTGATCAAATTAAAAACCAGTGAAGCATATACACCAAACATAAGTAACAGTATGTACCCATTAACCTTCTATTTCCTTAGTTCTTGTTCTGCCATAGCATATTCTATCCAGAAACTCAAACAGGATTTACAGGCAACCTAAACTTCAAGTTTCACTCAATAACTGCCATAGCATTTTTTCTATTTTTCAAATAATAATCTAGTTTCGGTTGGAAATAATTCTGTTGTCATCTTTTGCAAGGAAACATCTAACTTTCCAATCACTTAATGCAGTGATTGAGAGCAAATGACAGAACCGAGAGGTACCATATTGGAAAGGGATTTTTCACTTTAAAGAAAGAACGCCAGAAAAGTCAGATAAGCAATACACTAATAAAACCACAAGCTATCCACAAGGGTCCCAAGCGTCCCAAGGGTCCAGTATGACAACTTGTTCAATAGACATATTGAGTTGTCTTCATAATTGCTGTGGCTGTCACCATCATCATCATCATCATCATCATCATCACCGTCTTAGATCCTATCCAGCAGATTTTATGGTATGTGATAGCACTTTGAATCATATAATCAATCTCACAAATGACCATAGCTTAAGTGTTATGAACATATGAGGCATGGCTCTGAGATCAGTGAGATGGTGACCAAAAGCTGGAACCCTTCAGTTGCTTACATATTTGATTGAAATTCTCAATTTTTTTCGGAACCAGTTGCATTAAAATTAGAAAAAAAGGTCATTTATGTACCTAAGATCAACTTCAGAAAATGGTATAGTTCAGTCAACCTGGGATTTTAGAGAAGAGAGGAAGAAGAAGATAACCAGGATGTAGATAACTGAAGCGATGATAACAGTTCTGTATCGCCCGAGGAAAGAATCAGCCACAAAAGCACCTAATAGAGGCAAAAACCTAGCGGTGCCATCCCAGATATTCACATTCTCAGCTGCAGTAGCAGTGGACTGACCCAGACGGTCTGTTAAATACGTTATCAGATTGGAAGATATCCCATAAAAAGCAAACCTCTCTGTGAGTTCCACACCTGCAAATATGAAGCAACTGGGCTCAAATCAAATGTCTGTTGAACCGCAGGAGTCCCATGAACAGTTTCATTGTCCAAGAAACTTGTGGAAAATTGAAAAGAAAGAAGAAAAGGTTGCCTTACCTATGATGAAAGAAGCTGATTTCCATCCACCTGAGAGGAATCTGTTCACAGGGCGGCCTTTGTGGTCAACCATCCCTTCTGCTATATCTTCCCTCTCCATCAATGGGGAAGTGGTGCATAGATTGTTGGCAGATGAGTTAGAAAGATCAGAGATGCCCATGATTCTTAGCTACTAGCTATCTACAACCAACTTTCTTTCAGGATCCGACCGGACAACTTCTGCAGACTTTGTAGTGTTCTACTTCTTTCCATCTTTTAGCATCTTTTTTGTAAAACGACGAAAGTTCTATTTCATATTAGCAGAGTATTACATGTTCATGTATTACAACTTTTCACAACCAATAACCATACTTAGTTTCCATTAACACCGCAAAACTAACCAGGTCATCAGTCCTAAAATATCTGGTCACATCACTTGACTTCTTGTCTGAAAAGTGTCGAAAAAAAGATTAATAATTTTTTTTTATAAAATTTATACGTATAGCAAAGCGTATAAGTATAAAATTCAAGAACAAATCTTTAGACCCGGGACAAACTGGTAAGTTTATAAATAGACAGACTTTTGCTTTTCCTGTAGGATCTACACTCCAAATATGGAAAATCCTGACAGCTCTAGCTCTACATATCTCCAAATAGCCACTCACATTACATAAAGTTGATCCAATCTTATTCTACCCATAAATCACATCGCGACAAGCATTAAATGTTGTTGGTAGCCCCGCCTTTAAATTTTAAGTTTTAATCCCAACTTGCAAATATCAAAATCTGAAAAGTTGAATACCACTAGCTGTGATTTGGCGTATATGATGGCAGAGATGGAGGAGATGTCAATAATGTTACCGGTGCCATTTCTTATCATATTCATGTACCTTCCCTCCCCTCTATCACATCGTTTTAGAAGTTGTGTGTTTCTGTAGAGAGAGATAAATCTCATTGGAGCCGTGAGGATGGAGGTGCATGGTGAAGATGTTGATCATGCTTTGGTCTTGAAGGACAAAGATGTAGCCAAGTCATCTGATATAGGAACTTTAATTTTCAAAATAACAATTCTTGGCATTGCGGGAAATGATCAGATGAGGAACTACTAATGTCTTATTATAAACTGAGGAAAGATTCCCGAGGGATGTGCTTTTGTCTATTTATACTATTTTCTTGAAAGGTTACCAAATTAAAGATTTGTTTAGTATCGGGGATGGTCCCACGCCACCACCTGTTCCCACCAACCTATTTCACCAACCTGATGTTTATCAGTATATAGGGGAGGGGAGGTAGAGAAATTGGTATCTAATGATTCCTATCCTCTTGAGCATCCTGCGCAGTGTTGGTCTTATAGGTAAGTCTATATATAAAGTAGACACAAGTCTTGGTTAAGGACAGAAACTTTTTCTTTTCCTGTAAGCTGAAGCTGAAGGGGATAAGTTTACACCCCAAATATGAAGAATCCTGACAGCTCAAAGCTTCATGTGGTCATGTTCCCATGGTTCGCCTACGGCCATTTCATTCCCTTTCTTCACCTCTCGAACAAGCTTGCCGAGAAAGGACATAGGGTTTCTTTCATGTTGCCCAAGTCAGCCCAGCTAAGGCTGGAGAAAGAAAACCACCATCCTGACCTTGTGCACTTCTTCCCAGTTGCCGTACCGCATGTGGATGGCCTCCCACCTGGAGCAGAGACCAACTCCGACGTGCCGTTTCACCTTGTCAATCATCTCTTTGATGCGTTTGATAAAACCAAGCCCCAAGTGGAGGCATATCTAGCCGATCTCCAGCCTGATTTGGTTGTGTATGACTCTGCCTTTTGGATTCCTGCTTTGGGTCGAGGAAAGAGTGATGGATTCAAGTCTGTACGATACACAGTGGTGAGTCCGATCATTCAAGCATTCTATCTCACCCCTTCTCGGGAGTTGGACAAAGAGATGGGCTCAGTTGAAGCTTTAATGCAGCCTCCTCCTGGTTTCCCTTCTGCCAATATTCACTTGAAACGTCACGAGACCGAGAAACTATCTGTTTTCTTTCGGATGTTCGGTGAGTTATCCTTTTATGAGCGGATAACCACGAGCTTCAGGGAAACTGATGCCATTGCCATCAGGTCTTACGGTGAAATACAAGGACCTTTCTGTGATTTCATAGCGCAACAGTATGCAAAACCCTTACTGCTGACAGGGCCTCTCTTGCCTCAAGCATCCGCTGCACAGCCACAAAACGAGGAGTACTGGGTCAGCTGGCTTGACAATTTTGAGGCAGGTTCTGTGGTGTACTGCGCATTTGGGAGCCAAACCACACTACCCAAAACCCAGTTTCAGGAATTGCTTCTGGGGCTTGAGTTCACAGGCCTACCGTTTCTAGCTGCTCTAAAACCACCTCATGGGTGCGCAACAGTGGAAGAGGCGTTGCCAGAAGGGTTCATAGAGAGGGTTCAAGGGAGAGGGATGGTATCTGGAGGTTGGGTGCCACAGCTTCAGATACTACAGCACCCGAGCACCGGGTGTTTTGTGAGCCACTGTGGGTTAGGTTCCATGTGGGAGTCACTGAGCAGCAACTGTCAGATTGTGCTAGTTCCTTTCGAGGCTGAACAAATCCTGAGCGCAAGGTTCTTGGTTGAAGAGCTTAACGTTGCAGTAGAGGTGGAAATAGACGAGAGCATGTGGTTTTCCAAGCAAGAGTTGAGTAAAGCCATTAAGTTTTTTTTTTTTGAGAATATATCAATGTGTATTATATATAGATACAGAATACAACGAGTTATACAATTACACCTTGTCAGCACTCAATAGGTAATGTGAAACTAACAGATACCATAGTGTACAACATCTAAAAATTTCACACTCCATTCAGTTCAAGAAAGCCAAAGTGAACTAAAATCTCCTACTGATAATAACGTCAAACAATCTGGGCAGCCACCCTTCAAATTAAATTTTGCCCAACAAAAACCATGGCGAATGCCAGTGTAAAATAAATCTTCCGTGCTACAGAATTCTCTTCGAAAAATCTTGTGATTGCGTCCCAACCATATGCTCCATGCCAAAGAAAAAAGTAATACATACCATAAATCCTGCCAGCGACCTGGAACATGGAAGCCTCCCCACTGCACAAAGAGCTCTGTCATTGTTCGTGGGTGAACCCAACTTAGACCCCATTTATGAAATAAAATCGACCAGCAAGTCCAAGACATCCTGCAGTCCAGTAAAGCCATTAAGTTGGTGATGGATAAAGAAAACCCCGAGGCTGGAGAATTGAAAAGGAACCATGCCAAGTTTTCGGCTATTCTTTCCAGCAAAGACATTGAGGAGACTTATATCAACAATTTCATAAAAAGCTTAATCCTCCTTCTGGAATCTAAGAACTAGAATTTATTATAGTAATGGTTTAGTTAACTCTCCTCTTCTCCTGGAATCTAATGGCAATAAACTCTTATGCTGGTGTATATGTGCATTTTCTATGTCTTTGGGATGAATTTTTTCTTTCATCAGTGCTTAAATATAAGGTAAAATGTACTCCTACCCTTGATTCCATAAAGTAATGGGAATTGAAAGAAGCTGCCAGATTACATACAGTTGATCCAATCTTATTCTTTTTTTTGAAGAAAATCGATAAGTATATTAATTAGGAAGAGGAATACAGAGAGGCTGGACAATGAAAACATTGTGCCAGCGCCATGTACTGAATGAAAACAATAAAAATAAATAGCCCCTGTGACCCAAAGACATGAACTGTGAGTTCGAGCACCAATTAGCTACAAATCCAGAAGGAGAACAAAACGTCAAAACAGCGGCAACTCGCAAAACTGATTCCAACATAAGCTCCCCTCCAAACAATCTGCAGGAATATGCCACAGCCCCAGGACTCCCCAAGTTGGCAATGACAATCCGACCTGTACATGCATCTGTTAAGCAACCAGCGTACTCAGCAAAGCAACAAAATTACCTGAAGCTAGCAACTCCAGACTATCAATAGAAATAGTCTGTAAGTTGGTCCTAGCCTAGCAAAATCCATGGCGTATGCCTTGATAAAAGAGATCATCAGCAGTACTGGCCTCACGTCTGAAAAGTCTATGATTTCTGCCTAACCAGATACTCCATGCAGTAGAGAACAACATCACAAACCACACCTCTTTCCAGCGGCTGGGAACTGGATAACCATCCCACTGCACAAATAAATCGGCCATAAACCATGGTGGTACCCAAAGAAAGCCCCATCGTCTGAACAGAAGAGTCCAACATCTCCAAGCTACCTGGCAATGAAGTACAATGTGATTGGAATCTTCTTCGATGGCACCACAAGCATCACACAAACTTTTGGACTCAACAAGAATTCCAAGTCGAGTTAAGTGTCCCTTAGAATGTAGTTTCTCCCTGCAAGCTAACCAGAGAAATGCCTGCCATTTTGGGGCGCCGGGCTTACTCCAAACGTTGGGAATTTGAAGTTCATTGGGGTTGATCAAGCATTCAGCCATAGTGGAATAACATAAACTGACTGAAAAAGGATTGGACTGTGTGCCCCACAGCAACTGATCATCCTCGCCATGGGATGGACTAACACCATCCAACAAGTGCAACAATTGGCCAACTTCCAATTCCTCCCACACAAAAAGCCGGCGTCTCCAAAGAAAGGACCAGCGCCAGACTGAACCAAAGTGATCTCCAAACCTGGACACATAGCCCTCTTTGTCCAGCGATAACTCATATAATCTTGGGAATAACACCTGCAAAGGGACCTCACTACACCAAAGGTCACCCCAAAATGCAATAGTCTCCCCTCGGCCAAGTCGCCAATGAAAAAAGGCTGATAAGCACTTCCCGTGTGGCAAACATAAGCCACTGGTCTGAACAATGCCACGCCACATTGCTGAGCCGTCAGGGACAGCGCTCACAATTCCACCATAACGTAGAACAGGCTTATATTTCTGTGAGATGACCTGACTCCATAAGGAGGAGGTGTCAGTGGCTATCCTATAACTCCATTTCAACAGCAGAGCGTCATTTCGAAGCTGCAAGCACCCTGATCCTGCACCACCCCATTCTTTAGCCCTCACTACCACCGACCATCTAACTTTACACAGGCATCGTTTATCCACCTTGCCAACCCACAAGAAACACCGCATCCATTTCTCCAACTCCTTGCGTACACCCACAGGCATGCGATAAAAAGTCATGTAAAAGACAGGAATACTGTGCAAGACAGACTTCAATAGAGTAAGTCTACCACCAAGGGATAATAAAGAGCCTTTCCAGGCTGCCAATTTACCTTTAAATCTATCTATTACCGTAGCCCAGGTACTGTGGCGACGAGGGTTGTCCCCAAGAGGGACACCAAGGTAATGTAAAGGCAAGGTCTGTATCCGACAGTGAAGAGATGCTGCCATGGCCTTTACCTCTTCGTGTGGCACATTGATTCCCACCAATCCTGATTTGAAAAAATTAATCCTTAAGCCAGACAACAATTCAAAACAGCGAAGGATTCGTTTCAAACCAAATAGCCCATGCTGATCGCCATGGCTGAATAGGATAACATCGTCCGCGTATTGGAGATGCGAGAGCCGTAAATGTCCAATAGCGATGCCCTGACACAAATGAGATGCGACAGCAGCTTCAAGCATGCGTGATAATACCTCGGCCGCTAAATTAAAGAGTAAAGGAGACAGGGGATCTCCTTGTCTCAGTCCTCGACCTGGTGCAAACTCCTCCGTTGGGGCCCCATTGATAAGAACTGAACAACGGCCTGTGGAGATGCACGCCGACATCCATCGCCTCCATTGACTGCCGAAGCCCATAAACTCCATTACGTCTAGAAGAAATGCCTAGTCCACTGAATCATACGCCTTCTGAAAATCTAACTTGAAACACCATCCCCGTCGCAACAAGCATTAAATGTTGTTGGAAGCCTCGCCTTTAAATTTTAAGTTTTAATCCCAAATTGCAAATATCAAAATCTAAAAAGTTTTTTTTTTTGAAGAATATCGAAATATATTAGATGATTTTAATGTACAACTATACAGAATGACAGAGTGCTGGAATAATATCCAGTGCTATCAAAATGAAACTTCCAGATACTGAGTCTGTAATTCAGTATCTGCAACTGTCACCTTCCTAGCACACTATCTAGCCAGCAACATAGCAAAATCACAAGAAGGTATGACTGCTAAACTATCCAGGTGAACCTCCAGCAGATTCAACTTCGCCCACTGAAACCCGTGAATGCCTCTTCAGCATCCTTGCACACACTAGCTCCCCAATTTTTGCAGCAAGGTTCCAATGGATTTGGGTAGCTCTTGCGTCTGAAGAATGAAAACGAAAATAGCTGACACTATAAGTGGTTATAGTATCAGCTTTGCAGAAAATAGAAAATTAACTGTCCAACAAGGAAGGAAAATTTCCCATAGACAACAGATCCAAGCTATCTAAATGTACATCCTTAAGATTCGTATTGGCCCAACAAAAACCATGCCTCAAACCTGTAAGAAACATATCATCCGTGCTGACCACTTCTCCCCTAAAGATTCTGTGATTTCTACCCAACCAGATACTCCAAGCAAGAGAAAACAACAGGACATACCACACCTTTTTCCAGCGAAAAGAAATTGAGAAGCCATCCCATTGTATGAACAACTCAGCCATGGAACTAGGTTGCACCCAACTTAAGCCCCCGTGTTTGAATAATAAGGACCAGCTTGCCCAGGCCTTCCGACAGGTGAGTAGAACATGATTTGAATCCCTCTCCAGCAAACCACAGGCGTCACAGGCACCTTCGCTTGCAGGCAGCATACCAATACGTATCAGATGACCTTTGCTTGCCATTTTTCCTCTGCACGCCATCCACATGAATGCTTGCCATTTAGGAGCTCCTTGCTTACTCCATACATTTGGTACTTGCCACTCTTCTCGCATAACAGACACAGCTTCCAATGATTGATAACAGGTGTGGGACGAGAAAGGATTCATTTGGTCTCCCCATAATAACCGGTCTTCATCCATGGCCTTCGGCGTGTAATTTGTCAACAAAGACAGTAACCGGTCAGCTTCATTTGCCTCCCATACGAAAAGCTGTCTCCTCCAGATGAGTTTCCACCGCCAGTTATTTCCTTCAAGATAGCCAAATCGCAAGATGGGTCCCTCTTTATCCAATGAGAGCGCATATAGTCTGGGGAATACTTCCTTCAATGGAGTTGTGCTGCACCACACATCATCCCAGAATGCAATTGTGTCTCCGTTGCCCCGTTTCCAGCAATAGAAAGCGGAAATGCACTTTCCATTTGGCAAAATAGATCTGCTAGTCTTCACAATACCGTTCCAAAGTGCTGAGACATGCCTGACAACACATTCTATCCCACCAGGGCGCAGAGTGGGACTGTATTTCTGCATGATATTGAATACCACTAGCTGTGATTTGGCGTAAATGATGACAGAGATGGAGGACATGTCAATAACGTTACCGGTGCCATTTCTTATTATCTTCATTTACCTTCCCTTCCCTCCCCTCTATCACATCGTTTTAGAAGTTGTGTGATTCTGTACAAAGAGATAGATCTCTTTGGAGCCGTGAGGATGGAGGTGAATGGTGAAGATGTTGATCATGCTTTGGTCTTGAGGGACAAAGATGTAGCCAAGACATCTGATAGAGGAGATATTTTGAAGAAGTGCGCGACTTGCAAGGAACCCACATTGGGTCCTCCTGCATACACCTTTGGTAGCAATGGTGACCCTATCAACAGCTTTAGATATCACCAGAAATGTTACTTCTTTCTTGACCAAAGCTGCATCCAGCTACCCAAGCAATTCAAGGATGTATTTAACCGGAACCTGGTTCTTCCAGCAGAGGCCACGGATTTACAGATCAGTGATAGTTTCTGCTGTTCTTTTTGTGGTAAACGCATTTCAGCTTGGATTTTATTATCTCTATGAAGGCCATAAAGATGAAGACAAAAACGGTGTGGATGCTCGATGTGCCAAGTATTTAACCAACAAAGGAGGTCTAATGCACAGAGGTCATCCTCACCGGCTATTCGGCTTTCAAGGCTCCGGTGATGATATGTGCTGTAGTGCTTGTGGTACTGAGGCGTTTTGTGGGATAGTAAGATGTGAAATTTGTAGCTTTAGCTTGGATCTTAAATGCGTCACCCTACCCGATAAAGTCATAAACGACAGGTATGACGAGCATCCTCTATTTCTCACTTACCAAGATATGTTTTACATTCATCCCCACCCACTCAATTTAGTCCAATACACAGAAGATTCTGTAGAGTACCCACCAACTTGTTGTCATTGTCATGGCCGGTGTGACGACTTAGCTCTTAAATGCAGTGAATCCAAGTGCAACTTCATTGTACACTGCCGTAGATCCTCAAAACCCTGGGAATACTTTAATGTTCAAAATGACAATTCTTGGCATTGTGAGAAATGAAGTTGTGTCATAAAAAAACTATCTTTAATTAAAAATCAAGAATTCAATCTTATAGCTATTCTTATGATATATCAACTTCTTATAGATCTTGATTTAGAACGATTCTCACCCAAATTCTCAATTTCGAATCACTATCCAATTTTGATAGTGTGTTACAGGAAGAAACTCATCATCGAGTTTATATTCAACCCAAGCCTCATTTCAGAAGAAAAAAGAGAGATAGTTTTGTAATCATTGTGGTTTATCCGGGCACAAAAAATCGGCTTGCTATGATATCATTGGCTGACCCAATGATAAAGGAAAGAAGAACGGATTCAAGCCAACTAAAAACCGTGAGGTGGGGATTGGCTCTCCAAGCATCGGTTGGCTCTCCAAGCATCGGGTGACAATCCGGATGAGTGTAATGAGGTCAGCCCTGGCAGCCGGGTCCAAAGTACAAACCATTATTTGACTATCGACATCCATATAATGTCAGATATTCATAATTTACAAGCAGCCCGTGATGTGATTGTGGTGCCAGATGTACGGTCTTTTATTACTACAATGTCAGATATTCCTACCCTTGATTCTATATAGTAATGGGAAATGAAGAAGCTACCAGAATTGTAATTGATGATTTGTCTTGAGATTGAAGAAGCTGCCAGAATTCTTGTGCGGGTCTTCTGCTGACAAACAAAATTAACAGAAATGGACTGAAGAAGTTGTTGTTTGCAAAGTGCCATAATGAGCTGTCACAGAGCCCGCTCCAAATATGGGGGCCAAGGCCTTTCAGGTCATGGGATTCCTGGTGTGAAGATAAAGATTTTGTGAAGAATGTGGAAAATACGTGGAGGAGATCAGAGGTCTATCCCGGAAATTTTTGTGCGGTGAAAAAGTTCAAGGCCTTGAGAAAGAAGCTTGTAGAATAGGATAGAGTGAATTTTTATAAGCAGGAGGTGAGGCTTAGAACCATTGTGGCGGAGCTTGACAATTTAGGTGTGACAAGAGGGAGAAGGCAAGGTGAAGAGAATCTGGAGGAAGAAAGATATAAGATATTGCAAATAGAGAAGGGTGTCATCAAGAGAGGGATTGAATCTAGCTGGAAGAAGAAATCAAGAGTGGATTGGCTGAAATTTGGTGATAAGAACTCAAAATTCTTTCATGCATGTGCTAACATGAGGCAACACACAAACTTTATTGGCTTGATTGAAGTGGACGGGGAGATGATCGTAGAACCTAGAGAAATTAAGGCTTCAGTTGTACAATAATGCTTTGATTGTGATGGACAATGATGCTCCAAATTCTTCTAATGAAGAAGCTGCCGAGAACACAAGTTGCGAGGAACCCATATTGGATCTTATATGCATCTCCAATGACGATTATCACAAGGAATGTATGGATCTGCCTAAGAAGATTAAGAGCTTCTTGCATATGGAGCATAATCTTCACTGTACACCTTCTGATCCTGACTGGTGTTTTTTCTGTCGTTTTTGGATGAACCCCATCAGAGCTGATTATTACTCTTGTGAACGGTGCAAATTAGTTTTACACATGAAATGTGCTCGTCCACCATGCATCTGTGAAGGCCAGAAACATCAATTTATTCCCCTACTAAATAACTCAATGAAAAAAGCTCATACACTTGCAACGCCCATGGCACCCAAGCAAATTGGGATAGCCAACCTCAAATATGCAGCTCCTGCCAATGTTTGAAGATGACAAGCAGAGTCAGGCAATCACAGTAGCTATTAGGACCTGATCACAGCAAAAATTCTTGACGAACAACATTCTTGAACATAGGAGCAGAATCATATATATTAAGTGAACAACAAATTATGGTGTCCTTGCATATATCAAGCCCTAGTATCTGTTCCATCCAAAAAATTGCACAAGGAATTCAACATATAGAGGTGGCAGAAGATTACATGAAATAGAGATGGCTTTCAAGAAAACCTCATCTCCTAACCAATCTAACCCTCCTAATCAAAACAAACCACCTTGACCTAAACCACCATCTCCGGACTCAGCTGATCGAAATGTGAGTCGTCATGGAAACCAGAGTGCGGGGATCTCTAATGATCCAAAAAGAGTACATGTCAGGGAAACTAGAACTAATCGAGTGAAGGAGTCCAGGAGAAGGGACCCTACAGCGGTTTTTAATAGTAAAATATTCATTTCGTATTATGTGGATTTTATTCCGGCGGACTGGAGCCTGGATGATTTTTACCAACATCTACAAAAATGGGAGCCGATGATAGATGTGTATATTGCAGGCAAGCGTAGTGTACGTAACTTGCAATTTGATTTTGCGAGGTTTATTCATCAAGGTGATAGGGAGGCGGAGCAGCTGTCGAAGCTTAATAATCTGAATTTAGAGGGACATTTTCTTTGCTTTAGCGTGGCAAGATATACCTTGAGGGTGAACAGTGAGAGACGTGCCAACATGATGGACAAAGGTAAAAGGGTGGTCGTGGAACCTGCATCACCCCGGACTTTTGCAGCGGGATCGACATCCAGGGGGAATAGATCTTTTGCGGAGGTGGTAGCAGGTGGTCTTCAGGGTGGCAAAGAAGCCGAGGAAACGACCCTTATCAAGGTAGAGGTGTCTGAAGAAAATAAAGAGTGGTTTAATAGGAGGATGGTGAACATTGTTAAAGATGGAGTTCTTAAAACTCATAAGATCTTGCAGGAGGTGGGCGTGCAAAGGTTGAATAATGAAGAAACCCTGATTTCGTTTCAATCTCATGAAGCGATGGCTGTGGAGATGACGTCTAATTCTAGCATGTGGATGGATATATTTGTCGAGATGCGTCCTTGGAGCCCAGAGAGAGTAGAGAATGGAAGGGTGTGTTGGATAACCATGACTAGAGTTCCCTTATATACGTGGTCGGAAGATGGTCTCAGAAGGATTGCGCAGGCTTTCGGCGAGGTGGTTCAGATTCACTCCTCTACACTGAACAGAACCACTCTGAAGGCCACATAGGTTTGCGTGCGTATGAAGACGGTGGAGAAAGTGGGTAGATTAGTCTGGTTGATGTGGAAGGTAGGTCATGTCCAGTTGCAGCCAACGAGGGGCTGCTCAATTTGAGTATGAACAAAATAGAGAAAGAGAAAAGAGGTGGGTTGTCGAGGTGCTGCATTTCGACGATCTCGCCAGTTAGAAGGGTCTTGTCACCTAGGCACAAGACGGCTAGTGCTCCTGGCAAAGAATAGTGGCAAGCGGCTCAGGACGTGTGTCATGATGATAGCGACCGCTCGCACAGGGAAACGTGGTGGACCTGGGTGATTCTTTGAGCCCATGTGAGAATCAAATTCCAACTATTCATTTAGGCAATAGCTTGTATGGGGAGGCCCAAAGGAGGAAGGGCTGGGTTGAATTGGCTGGATAGTTATAGGACTACTAAGTTACTAAAGAGTCTAAAGATTTCGGATAGGCGGGAGGGGATGGGCCTAGTACGAGACAAGCTGAGGAAAGAAGGAGAGGATAGTCTGCTATCTGGGCAGAGCAGCCTAAGATCTGACATGGTCGTAGCAAGAGTGTACGAAATATCATAGTGGTCAGGGCAAGGACTAACGAATTGGCGAACGACAAAGTTAGAGGTAAATCAGTGGAAGAGATTCGTCGAAGATTTATGATGTCCATAGGCACTTGCGAGACTGCAAAATCCTTAATGCTCTGTTGCTTAATGGAAAGGAAAGAAAAAATAAGATATCTGCTTCAGATCAACTTTGCGCGAACTGTGGTAAATTGGAAGAGGATACTAACCATATTTTGCTTCATTGTAGGACTGCATGGACATGTTGGTCCTTGGTTTTCAACCATTGGGGTTTCTGTTGGGTTCAACCCCGATCTGTGGCCGAGCTGTTTGTTCAGTGGGACGGCTTTCATATTCCGGGACGCTATAGGGGTCTGTGGTATGTGCTGCTGTTCTCTTGTGCCTGGAGCATCTGGCTGGGGCGGAATAAACGTGTCTTCAAAGGAGTTGAAAGTAGTGCAGCGGATATGTACTACTCTGGTATGAGACATGGATTCCAGTGGGCTAAGCTGAATCTACAGGAGGTTCATCTGGATAGTTTGGCAGTCTTACCTTCATATGATTTTGCTATGTTGTTGGCTAGGTAGGGTGCTAGGAAGGTGACAGTTGCAGATCCTGAATTCCAGTTTCAGTATCTGAAAGTTTCATTTTGATAGCACTGGTTCCTTTTACATAAGCCTGTATTTTTGTATAGATGTATATCTCTGTTCTTTAATACATATCGATATTCTTCAAAAAAAAAATAAGATCTACTAACCTTACCACTGAGTTCAACAAGAAAACGATATGAATATTAAAGCGACTTAATTCAGATGACTAACCTCTGTTGAGATGAGATGAGCAAAGAATGGGTTGGTTTGTGCTGACAATTAGATGAAGGCTTTGTGATATACCCGAATGGTTTTCGAATGTCAAAAGCAAATCAATTCATGAAGACTCCATCATTTAGCTGACATAAAGGAAAGACAAAGGAAATAAAATCGTTTGGGGGGCTTAATTAAATAACATTCTTTTACAATCATCGGGTATTCCGACAATGCTTACTGGGCTTCTATCGGCAAAGATTAAAGAATGGTTTTATCTTCTAATGAGATGATGATGCCGAAACAAATAGTATTAAATCGTAAAACTTTCTCTATTCCTACCATTTTCTTTAGAGTTCAAAGCAACCGTAACGTCGAGAGTGCTTTAAAAAATAATGCTTTGTCTACTCTTCCTTCTAGAATTCTACAAAAACAACTCAGGCTAGAATTCTACAAAAGATTTTGTTCAGCCAAGACGACTCTTTGAGTCGATCAAAATTAGTTCCTGTTTTCCTCAGTCATGCCTTGGCAGTCCAAATGCACTCGTGATGAAATAGAAGAGATTATTTCTGCGAGAACTACTTGGATTCATTGATTTATTGTCCTTTTTCATGAATGTTAGGGCTTGGTCTGATTTTTTTAGGAATGAAGGGCTTTGTCTGATGAATGGGTCTGAATTTTTCCTTTTGCTTGGCTTCTCACAGTGGCGTCCGTTCCAGAAGGAGGTCACTGAGTCTCTCTGGTTTGTTGCAACCACTTCATTATTCGGTCCCAAATGCTCAAAGAACTTTTGAAATTTAAAAGAAGGTGATCCTCTATTTCCAGCTCATTGTTGCAAAGAGGGAACGTGTGCATATGTTGACTTTACATGTCCAGTTTTTTTGTTTGTTAACTACCACTAGTGGGTATCTTACACAAGTCAAACAAAGATGCATATAAAGAATTTTAGGCTTTGTAATAAATAGAGATTTTACAAAGGGGTAAGACCCTCAAGTGTTTCTGTAAGACCTTCCACTGTATAAGGTGAAAGTTAAAATAAATTCTGGGGCATGACCGGACAGCCAATACCAGGCAAGCTCACATGGAGTTGAGTCGTTGACCAAGACATGAAGAAGCTACTTGATTACCTTTTTTATGTAATTGATTTTGGTCCACACTTCCATTCTCTATACCAAATATACAAAAGCTTGTTGATCCGAGACTTTGGAAGATCATTATTGGAGCAGTTGATTGAATGGGGCCAGAGATCATCGGCGATAAAGAGATGGAGCAAGAGGAGGGTGGACATGGCGATGATGCTTTGATTGTGAGGGACAAAGATGCTCCAAACTCTTCTAATGAAGAAGCTGTCAAGTGCAGGGTTTGCGAGGAACCCATATTGGGTCATACAGACAGCCTCTATGACAATTATCACAAGGAATGTCTGGAGGTGCCTAAGAAGATTAAGAGCCTATTTCATATGAAGCATAATCTTCGCTATTCACTTTCTAATCCTGACAGGTATTATAAGTGTTATTTTTGCAAGAAGATGATCACAGCTGACTATTACTCCTGTGAACTGTGCAACTTTGTTTTACACATCAAATGTGGTCTTCCACCATGCATCTACCAAACTCAAAAACATCAGTTTGTTTCCATACTAAATATCTCATTGCAATCAATCTTGTACACTTGCAACGCCTGTGGTACCCACGGCAATTGGGATCGCGAGCCTCATATTTGCAGCAACTGCCAAAGCATAGTACATTGGAGATGCCTCACTCTGGATCCCAGCATCTTGATCGGCCAACATCATCATCTCCTTACCCTCAGATACAACCTCTTCCAAGATGATCCTGATCTAATCCTTGGTAATTCTTGCGGTGTTTGCCAGAGAGAATTCAAGACAGAGTATGGAGGCTATATTTGTGCATCTTGCAACTTTGTTAGCCATGTGGATTGTGCACGCAAGTATAAAACTTTGCTGAAAGAGATGGCGCATCAGGAAATGACTTCCTACAAAATAGAGGCTGCAAAGGATGAAATGCCTCCAGTTGCGATGATCAAGCACTCCAGTCACGCACACGAGTTAACCCTCGTTGACGAGGAGATCGATGATCAAGATAACAAATGTTGTAATGGATGCCTCCTACCAATTGTCCCTCCTTTTTATATTTGCAGGGAGTGTAATTTCTGTGTAGACAAGACCTGCATAGACTTACCTCAACAATGGAAGGATACATTTAACGTCAGTATGGTTCTTCGAGCGGAGACCACAGATTTACGAATCTCTGATTGCATCAGGTGTACTTATTGCGATCACTATATTCATACTGGTTTTTATTATGTATTTAGGGCCAGTAAATCCGAAGGCGTGGATGTTCGTTGCGCCAAGTATTTGATGGAAACAGAAGGTTTTATGCACAAGAGTCATTATCATAAGCTTTTCTACTCTGATGGAAGATCAAGTCTTACTATTCGCTGTAATGCTTGTGGTCAGAAAGTTTTAGCCAAGTTACTAAGATGTGAAATCTGCGACTTCACTTTGGACCTCAGATGTGCTACTCTACCGCACAAAGTCATAAACGACAGGTACGATGAGCATCCTCTATTCCTAACATATCAACAAGAGGATGATGGGTGTGAAAAGTATTACTGTCTGATTTGTGCAAAAGAAAGAGACCCCAGCAACTGGTTTTACTGCTGTGCAATATGCGGCTTTGATGCTCATCCTGATTGTCTTATTGGGAAAAATCCGTACGTCATACTTGGGAGCAGTGAAACCTTCGATCGTCATCCCCACCCACTCACTTTAGTCGAATTCTCAGAAGAAGACAAGTACTTTCCTGATTGTTCTCTATGCCATAAATTCTGCAGCAACTTAGCCCTTGAATGTAGTGATTCCCAGTGCAACTTTGTTTCACATATATATTGCTTACGGTGAATTTAAATTCCAGTCTTATAGTTTATCATCCGCCCAAGTTGGGATGATTTTTACTTAGATGATTGGTTTGCTGTTACTGCTATGCTATTCTCAATGTTGAATCTCTTTGTATGAACTTTCAGACTATAATTAAGGTTTCTACGCATCAGGAGGCAATAGCCCAAGAGGATATGACATTAAAGTTCTTAATCCTTGGTTAATTTAATGATTACTGGGCTTAATTAATGAGCAAAAGCTTCCTAATAACTTTCCTGAAAGCTACAGAGCAAAAGCAAATTACGGGGTAATTTAACCCAAAATATTTGGATTGCCGTTCTTTATTTTTTTTTTTGAATAATTATCGATGTATTTAAGTAAGAAACGGTTAACTATACAGGATGTGTGATAAAGGGATCGCTATCCCGAGCTATCAAAGTGAAACTTCAGGATCCTGCACTAATAAGCAGGATCCAGGATTTTCACTTGCCAAAACCTTATCTAGCCAAAATGAAACAAAAACGTCTGACAATATGTTCAATCCCAAGTTCTTTATTCTCAACCATATTTATAAAATTTACAAATATATTAATAAATCATAAATATTTTTGAGAAAATTAAAAATTCTAAATCGTGCATTTATTTAATGATTAAAATATTCTATTTAATTGTTCGGTGAGATGAGCTTTTAATTACATGGTTTAAAAAATTCATCTTGTTATAAATGATTCATTCACACTATATATATAAATTCAAGATTTTTCTCGTTCCTTTCCGATATGAGATTGAGTTGGATAATAATATACACTTGACCTCCACCAAATTCTATCCGTCATTTGCTGCAATCGGATGTAATGGGCTTGCCCTAGCTATGTGTAATCTCCATATTTTTCAATAATGATGGAAGTATTTTCAGATAAAAAAAGCTATAACTATAGGATAGTTCATGAAATTCTAAATACAAGATGCATTTCATATTACAATATTCCACTCCTCTGCGAATAGAACACATGGATTCTCTCACCTCTCAAAACCTCCCACCTCTTTCTACACCCTGTCCAATCGCTGCACCCAAACACATACCCATCTCCCCATCTTCTTTCCTGAATAATGGTCGTCGGAATGAGGGGAAAGCACCGATGTCTAGTTTGGCTCAACCGGATGTCCAGGGTCCGGCAGAGCATTCACTTTTCAAATGGGACCCCGCAAAGGTTTTCAGTGAAGATAGATACATATCATACTTCATAGAAGATATCCCAGAGGGGTGGACTTCTAACAGACTCTTTAAAGAAATAGCCACTATCGAACCTGTAGCAGACGTGTTCATTTCGAACCGCAAGTGCAGGAGGGGATTACGGTTTGGATTTGTCAAGTTCGTGAGATGTGGGACTCAGGAGGTCCATCGGCAACGGAGGCTGACTTCGACCTTAGGCAGGTATACTCGAATGCGATTCAACGTGGCTCGCTTTACAGCTAGGTCTGGGCAACGTAACACATCAGTAGGTGGTCATACCCGAGAGACTGAAATATTGCCCCCGAGGAGACCCCAGCTGGGTGTCCCTAAGGTGCCCATAAGGGAATGCGACGGTAGAACTTATGTAGAAGTCATTACAGGGAAGATCCACCAGGACTTGGAGGCACCGCCAGTTGTGATATCTTCACATCCGGGGACTTTGGATTGGCTTCATCGGAGCACTGTGGGTTTCCTTCGAAGGGACCTTACCGAAGAGTTGCACCTTCCCCAGGATGTCGGGTGTAAACACATGGGGGGGAATCAGAGGCTTATCACTTTTGCAACTGCAGCCTTGATGCACCGCGAACTTACATCCAATATCAGTTTTTGGACTGATAAGTTCTACGATTTTCACCCCTGGCGTCCAGTGGATGTCGACAACAGAAGACTCTGCTGGGTGGAGGTGTTTGGACTTCCCTTACACGCGTGGTCTGAGGAAGTCTTCCAGAAGATAGTTCAACCGATTGGCTCCTTGGTTCAGATACACCCCAACACAGCCACCTGGACGTGTCTTGCTATGGCCATGCTGCAAGTAGCTACAACAAGCTTGTCGCACATCCAGGAGAAGGTGAAGCTGCTGGTTGATGGGCAACTGTTCACGGTGCGTATTGTGGAAGCTAAGGAAGGAGATCGGGTGGGTCCCGAGGATGGTGAAAAGCGACCTGCGCCAGGAGGGTACACTAGCCATTCTGTACACTTCACTCCTTCCCCATCAGGTGGAAGTAAGGATAGGCCTGTTGCAGAGAGGGGGCGCACGTCATCTATAGGGCGGAAGGACGCATGCAAGAAGGATTTGATGGTGAACAGTGCAGAGGGAGGGGTTGGATCAGAGAAAGTCAAACCTGGAGCTGCGGGACCTATTCTGCAGTCTCAGCTCTTTATAAAAGAGCAGCTAACACACGCAGGTATTAACACACGGGTGCAGCAACATAAGGAGGGTCCTTTTAGTCATTCTACTTCCAGTGGGGGGGAGATTAGCAATTACTCTGCACCCGAGTTCCTGTTGGTAAGAGAGGAAATACACGAAGGGGGACAGCTCCAGCCTTCTAGGAAAGCACTATCTGAAAGGCTGTCTACGGAATCAACAGCAGAGGTTCCCGACTCTGTATCGTTTCCTGAAGATACAGCCTTTACCAGAATGAGGAAGGAAGGTCACAAAGCCTCGCGGATTGGGTTCAAAGGTCGGGCAATTGCTAGCAGGATAGGGAAGCAGAAAAAGCTCAGACATCTCAAACCCACAGGCAGTCTCTCGTCGGGACAAGTGAGTCATATGGAGAGGTGCGGTGTTTCCCAATTGGTGGAGGATCCCTCTTTCTTGGATGCCAATCGCGACAGGCCGGAAGGTATTTCGGAGATGACTTGTTCCAGGGGTTCTGATTCGGATCAGTGCTCCATTGAGGTGGAGGCCCAGCGATCGTTGGACGTAGCTGATGTAAGACCCCGAATTTTGAGTCCTAGAAGTCCAGAAGCCAGTGTAGGTGAAAAGACGATTTTGCCCCTGAAGAGAAGGATGTGTGATAGCCGAAATTGGTAAGATTGTTCAGTAAATTAATTTGCTTCTGATTCCTTTTGATTTAGTTCCTTGTAGATGGGTAATAGCTTTAGGAACCATCCTTTAAGGTAGATAGTTGCCTTTAAGATTAAATCCCTAAAAATAGGGAAGGTAATTTAAGAGTTTTAATTATTTAGTGAATTATATTGGATTGATAGATTGATTAAAAGTAGTAGACATAATTCTAAACTCATTGAATATAAATAGGAAGCCAACCCCACAAATTTTTCCCCTAAAACCTTACAAAATTCGTATAGGCTTAAAACCCTATACCTCCCTTTAGCCGTCAGAACTTACTGAAACTTTAAACCAGCATAACTCCCTCATCGTTCATTGGATCTCTGAGAATAATAGCTTGTTGGAAAGCTCTCTTCATCCGCGTTCCAACCATTGTTTGTTTTCCGTCAGGAGATTAGTATTTCTTTGTCTAATGTTACTGTGAAAATCGGCGGCCGAATTAGGTTTTCGCCAAATCTTCTTGAACTTAAAAATGGCATAACTTTCTACTCGTTTGTTGAAATCTTGCGAATAATATGTCGTTGGAAAGATCTTTTCATTCTCTTTCTAACCATATGTAAATATTATCTTGGATGTAAATATTTCGTTGTTTTAGGTCGAGTCGAAATCGTTTTATGCCCTACTTTTAGCAATAGGTTTTGCATAGTTAATTGGAATGGTAAATTCAGGTTGAATCTTGATAAGTTCCTGGCTATCACATCACACATCCAAGGGGAAGGCACCTGTAACATCTGATCACTGGTTTTCTCATAGGTTTGGTGAGTGGTATTGGTATGGAATAGGGAATTCAATTGACTTTTGAATATGCATGTTTAGTTTGTTTTGTTTTTTTCTGGTGATGATTTAGGTGGTTCAGATTTACTTAATAAAGGCAAAGGAGTAGCTTCTTGTTCAGAGACAAGAGTGGTAGGATCTATGCCTCATCGGTTTCTCCAGAAACCCCCGCTCTTATTTGATGTTTTCGTTACCTGCCTTTGTTGTATTGTTTGTGATTGGATTATATGGTGAGAATATGACATCCGGAATGAGATATGAATCTCCTAGGCTGTATAGAACCCCTGAGTTAGGAATTGAGTGCCTGGGATGCTATTGTTATATGAATTGGATGTGTTGATTGTTTCCTGACATGATTGAGGATACCCTGTTGTGGTATTATGCTTTGTACTTGCCTGTGTGTGCTTGTATGTGTTTGTGTGTCAGGATCCTGTTCCGGTGGCCACGCAGGGTAAGAACTGATGCTCCTAGGGAGAGGAGAGGTTCTTCTAGATTTATGGGAGGTGTATGGGTGTTGAACCAGCAAGCTAGCACTGGATATCTGTCCTTGCGAGGCCGGATCCCTGTCTTGCGGGACAGGAAGCCCTTATCTTGCGGGATTTGGGGATGCCCTAGTTACGGCTAAGGGAAGACTTGTACATGTGGGGCTAGTCGACTTGTCCTTGCGAGAATAAGGTGAAAGGCTTACTGATTAGTTTGTGTGTTAACCATCTACCCTTTGTGCAGTAAGTCTTGGACAACACAGGTGGAAGGGGATGGCCTTTTCTTCATCATTGAGTGTGATTTTGTTGTATTTCACCTGCCTGTGTACTTCTGAACTTTCGGAAATGTGGTCCTTCCTCAGCCATAATCTCAGCTTTAACCTCTTTAGGTTTATTGTTGGATCGTGTGATCCCTTTAGTTGTTTAGGGAATGATCTTTTGTGAATTGGGAGATTTGTGTTTAGGGATTTTGTAGATCTTATGATGCTGCGACCCTACTGAGATTCTTGTAATCTCATACCATTGTTTTTACCATTTTTCAGGCTTAGGTACATCCTCTGTTCGTGGTACCAGTGTGTGAGATCAAGGCTGCACGGCGGGGCGATATCGCATCACAAATACTACTTGTTACTTGCGCAAATAACTTGAAAGATTGGACATTGTTCTGGTTTATTTTTAAGCATTCGTTTGGCTTGCTATTTCCGAACTTGGTTGATGAACTTCTTGCTGGTTATTTGGATCCCTATGGGACTTGTGTGTTATGAACCCAATGGATTAATTTAAGACTTCCGCTGATGTTTTTATTTACTCCGTATGTTACCAGAATATGTGTCCAATATCATGCTCCAATTGATTGATAAGCAATAGAATAAACAAGCTTAAAATCGGTATCTTATGAGTAGCCTTGTGGAATTCTAATAGGTCTTAGGTGTCGTTGAGGCTTATTTGGGTTTCGCGGCGGTAATGACATTAATCGGAGCAATTAAGAATAGTTAGGAATTGGGGTCGTTATAGCTGAAACATTGGGCCTTAGCCGTAAGCAAACAAAAGTAGCAATCCGACAAAAATTGAAGGGGAGAATCGCGGAGGATGGACAGGCGTGGCAAACTCATTGCACATCATAGTGTTGTTCAGGTACTTGGTTTGTGCATGGGTCTTACTTTAGATGATTAATTTAGCTATGTGGAATGTCCGAGGATGTCGTGGTAAGCTGAAAGAGAACCAAATTCGACATCTTATAATCAAAGAGCAGCTGAGTCTTTTGATCTTATGCGAGACAAAGAGGGAAAGCTTTTCTGATAGATTGGCAAGTAGAATGTGGCCTGGTAATAACATCAAATGGACAGCCATCGATGCTCATGGCAGGGCTGGTGGTATCGTGTGTTTGTGGGATGACGTGAAAGTACAGACTCTTGGAATAGAAAAATTTGAGCGATGACTGTTATTGGAGATGAGGGTACGGGCTACTGGTTTCAGTTTCGTGTGCGTTGGACTCCATGCTCAGAATCTAGCAGCTGAACGAAGATTATTATGGGCTGAGTTACAGCGACGGAAATCTGCGGATACGGTCCCATGGGTGATCATAGGTGACTTCAATGAATCAATTACAGAGGAGGAGTAGCTAGGTCGCTCTTTTAATAGAACTGCGGCTCGTCGTTTTGGAAATTTCATCAACCGGAATGGATTGGTGGATCTGCCACTTCTTGGTAAGGTTTACACGTGGTTTAACTCTCACAGTGCTTCCAGAATTGATCGGGCTCTGGTATCCTCCAACTGGTGTCTATAATTCAACCACCATAGGCTGTACGCAGGAGATAAGGGCTTTTCGGATCATGTACCCTTAATCCTGAAAGCTGATTCTTTCTTTTGGGGACCTAGACCGTTCCGCTCGTGGGATTTGTGGTGGGAGGATAAATGTTTCATGACCACGGTGGAGGAGTATTGGCAGGAGGTAGGGGCTTGCTTTCCAGGCGCGTTCAGTGTGGTTAAGAAGTTGGCTTTCCTGAAGAAGAAGCTCAAGGCCTGGCACAAAGAATCTTTTGGTGCGTTAGATCACCGATTGAAGCTAATTCTAGCTGAACTTGATTTGCTTGACCAGAACAGACGAGGTTTGGGGATTACTTTGCAAATGAGATACGAGGAGTTACAGGTCCAGAAGTGGGACTTCAAGAGGAAGATTGAGGCCATGTGGCGACAGAAATCTAGATAGCAATGGCTCAAACTTGGAGATAAGAATAGCAAGTTCTTCCATGCCTGTGCTACCATGCGACATTGCCATAATTTTATTGGCGCGGTTCGTGTCAATGACATGGAACTCTGTAAGCCCGAAGAGATAAAGGCTGAAGCTGCTGATTATTTTCAACGTTTCTTTGCGGCTGAGGGTTCCAGGTGCTTGGGATTGGGTAGAATGGTTCTGCCCCGGTTGTCTTCAGCCGCTGCAGCCGGCCTCGAGAGACCATTTCTCGAGGAGGAGATCAAGAGTGTTGTATGGGCTTGTGGTAGCCACAAGGCTCCTGGACCGGACGACTTCAATTTTTATTTCATTAAGAAAGCGTGGACGGTGATTGGAGCTGATATTGTCACGATGGTGCAGGAATTTCACTCCAATGGTGTACTGCCGAGAGGTATAAATAACAGCTTTCTAACACTAATCCCCAAGATTTCAGGTGCCGCAGAGTTTACGGATTACAGACCTATCAGCCTCATCAATAGTCTGTACAAAATTATTGCCAAGCTCCTGTCCACCTGCCTTAAGCACATAATGGAGTAGCTAATTTCCCCATTTCAGACTGGTTTCATGGAAGGACGGTTTATCGCGGATACAGTGATGGTCGCTAATGAGATCATTCATTCCATGCAAAAGTCTAAACGCAAAGGCTGGTGTCTCAAATTGGACTTTCAGAAGGCATATGATTCGGTTGATTGGACCTTCTTATTCGAGGTGATGGAAAAGATGGGATTTGGGGATCAATGGCGCAGTTGGATGCAGGCGTGTATCTCCTCAGCGCATTGTGCAGTCCTTATTAATGGTGTGCCAACAGCAGAATTCAACTTGGGGCGAGGTCTGCGACAAGGTGACCCATTATCACCACTATTATTCAACTTAGCAGCGGAAGTCTTGTCGCGTATGCTTGGCCAAGCGGCTGAATGCCATCTTTTCCAGGGCATCAGTGTTGGTAATTTACAGCTCACGCATCTTCAATATGCAGACGACGTCATCCTATTTAGTGACGGTGAACAGCAGGGGCTACTCAATCTCCAAAGTATTTTGCGTTGTTATGAGTTATTATCTGGGCTCAAGGTTAATTGTTCAAATTTGGTCTTGTGGGGATTAATGTACCTATTAGTGAGGCTGAGGGGCTGGCGTCCTCATTACATTGTAGGTTGCAGACCCTGCCGTTCCAATATCTTGGGGTACCCCTTGGGGCCAACCCACGTCGTCACATCACCTGGGCTCCGGTGGTTGCTAGGTTCAAAAGTAAGCTAGCTTCATGGAAAGGTTCTTTGTTGTCGCTGGGGGAAGACTCACATTGATCAAATCTGTGCTCAGTAGTCTGCCAGTATATTACATGACTTTTTTCCAGTTGCCTGTGGGAGTTAGGAGGGATTTTGAGCAATGGATGAAGCGCTTTCTGTGGGCTGGGAAGGTGGACAAACGCTGTATGTGCAAAGTGAGCTGGGCAACGGTAGTCAGAGCAACTGAAAGTGGAGGTGCAGGTGTGGGTTGTTTGAAGCTGCGGAACTACGCTTTGCTGACAAAATGGAGCTACCGCATTGCTAGCGATACATGTTCCCTATGGAGACAAATAATCGCCCAGAAATACAGTCCCACGCTCTGTCATGACGGCATAGTCTGTGATGTCAATAATGGCTCAGCAATATGGAATGGAATCGTACGGACTAGCAGATTGACGCTGCTCAATGGAAAGTGTATATCTTCCTTTTATCATTGGAAATTGGGTAGGGGGGATTCCATTGCCTTCTGGCAAGATTTATGGTGCAGTACATCTCCATTACGAGTCATATTCCCCAGACTATATGTACTCTCTTTGGAGAAGGAGGGGTCAGTCTTGCAGTTTGGGTCGATGCTTGGCAATGAGTGGCAGTGGAATATCATTTGACGGCGCCGATTATTTGCGTGGGAGGAAGAGGAAGTCGGGCGTCTGTTGATAATGCTGGGTGGTTTTCGGCCAAATTTTCTGGAAGAAGATCTGCTTCTGTGGGGAGAACAGCTGAGACCTTTTTTGGCCAATACCTGTTATCAGTCACTGGCAGCGAGTGTAGTCTTGCCTAGTGAGCAGCTGATCCCAAATGTTTGGCGTAAGCAGGGAGCACCCAAATGGTAAGCGTTCATGTGGCTGGCATGCAGGGAGAAGCTTACTGCCAAGGGTTACTTAATCAGACTTGGCATCCTTCCCGCTTCTGATAGGTATTGCGAGGCCTGTGGCTGTGTGGAAGGGGATTCCACTCATATTTTGCTTGATTGTAGGAAGGCTTGGGCAAGTTGGTCGCTGTTAGTCAAGCATTGGGGCTTAAGCTGGGTCCAACCGCGGTCTATGGCCGATTTATTCGTACAGTGGGAAGGCTTCCCAATTCCCTTCCGCTGGCGTGGATTATGGTATGTTCTGTTATTTTCTTGTGCATGGAGTATTTGGTTGGGCAGAAATAATAGAATTTTCAGGGGAGAAGACAGCAGTGCGGCTGATACGTATTATAACGAAATGCGGCATGGGTTCTATTGGGCTAAGACTAATCTTCCGGATGTTTGTATAGATAGTTTGGATGTATTACCTTCAGGGGATCTCGCTTCTTTACTGGCCACCTAGATTGTATGGCGTGTGAAAGTCTCAGATACCGTAATCCAATCACGGTATCTGACAGTTTCATTTTGTCAATTGAGTTGGCACAATGTTTCATTGTACTGCTCCTATGTATTGATGCTCTTATCCTTAATATATCTCGATATTTCTTCAAAAAAAAAAACAATATTCCACTCCATTTTTGCGATTGATTCCTAGAAAGGAATCAGTTTGCCACTTCCAATGTCTTTTGCCTTGTAAGACTGGTATTTGTGAAAAACACTACCATTGTAAGGTCTTCTTCCTCGCCATTTCTTTATACTTCGTCGAAGAGGAGGGCGCTCCTCTAGATTTGGAAGTCGTCGATTTTGATCATAACCATACATTAAGGGGACCATCCTAGCCACATCGAGAGCAGTCTTGGTGAAACTTCTTGAAAATGGGCTGAGAGAGAGGCATTCTTGGACTCCTGGATAACTCGTTTTAGTGTAGACTCAATCGTCTGTCCATTTGCAATCCCCTCCCTATCTCTGAATACTTGATATCCTGTTTCTGCCAACTTTGTATAGAGGTGATCGGTGAAATTGTGCCTGGTATCCTCACCTCGGAAACTCAAGAACACTTGGTAAGATTGAGACATGGAAGATAAGGCCTCCGAGAAGTTCATACTGACCAATCAAGAAAGACCTAAACAATAGAGTATGTAACTGCAAGCAATTTGTTAGCAAAAGATTACAGTATATAAGGAAAGAAAAACGAAGATGAAAAAAAGAGTATCATATGGAGGAGACGATTATTTGTTTGGGAGGAGGATGAAGCTGAGCGTCTATTTTCCACGCTGAGAGGTTTTATCCCAAAGTCCTTGGAGGAAGATTTACTATTATGGGGAGATCAGTTGAGACCTTTCTCAGCACGTAACTGTTACCAATCGCTGGAAGAGAGTGTGGTCAATTCAAGCGACCTGAAGATTCCAAATGTTTGGCGTAAGCAAGGAGCACCCCAATGGCAAGCGTTCATGTGGCTTGCGTGTAGGGAGAAGATTATTGCCAAAGGTCAGCTAATAAGATTTGGCATCCTGCCTGAATCCGAGGGTGCTTGCGAGGCATGTGGTCTTGCAGAAGGGGATTCCAATCATATTTTGCTTCACTGCAGGAGGGCTTGGGCATGTTGGTCACTATTATTCAGAAACTGGGGATTAAGCTGGGTGCAACCGCGGTCCATGGCAGAATTATTCATCCAATGGGCTGGTTTCTCAATACCAACTCGATGGCATGGATTATGGTACGTTTTGATATTTGCTTTTGCATGGAGTATTTGGTTGGGCAGAAATAGCAGAGTCTTCAGGAGAGAGGACACTAGTGCGATCGATGTGTTCTACAATGGTATGCGGCATGGTTTTTGTTGGGCCAAGACAAATCTTAAGGATGTTTGTATAGATAGTTTGGATTTGTTACCATCAGGAGATTTTGCTTCTTTGTTGGCCACATAGATCCTATAGATTGTGAAAATTCTCAGATACGGTAATCTAATTACGGTATCTGGCACTTTCACTTTGTCTATCGAGTTGGGACAATGCTTCATTGCTCTACTCACATGTATTAATGCTTCCAATCTTAATACATATCGATGAATTTTAAAAAAAATAGAGGAGATGGGGATCAGATGACTAACCTTATCACCCAGTTCAATATGAATATAAAAACGACTTAATTCAGATGACTAACTTTTGTTGAGAAGAGAAGGGCGAAGAATGGGTTGGCTCTTCTGCGAACAATTAGATGAAGGCTTTGTGATATTCCCGAATGGTTTTCGAATGTCAAAAGCAAACCAATCCACGGCAAGCTATCAAGACTCCATCATTTAGATGAAGGCATAATTAAATTACATTCTTTTTACAATCATTGAGTATTCCGTCAATGCTTAATAGCTTCTATCGGTACAGACTTAAACAAATAGTATTAAATCGTAAAACTTTCTCTATTCTTACCATTTTCTTTAAAGTTCAAAGCAACAGTAATATCGTGGCTAGTGCTAGGTAGTAGAACTGAAATTTCATAGAAATTTCTTTTTTTTTAAAATAAAAATTTAAAGCTTATGCCTTCCCTACTCTTCACACTGGTAACTAGCAGTAGAATTCTACAAAAACAACCAAGGCTAGGCACAGTGGGGTTGGTTATCCTTCTCTTACAAGACCAAATATAAAAAGACTTGTTCAGCCAAGGCGACTCTTCGAATCGATCAAAATTAGTTCCTGTTTTCCACAGTCATGCCTTGACGGGTAATACCACTGGAATAACACCTCCATTTCATATTATATTCATCTACTTTTCCTCCCCTTTTGACTGTGTCGTCGGGAGAAGGTGAGTGTGCATGCGTTTCCTGCCTCCAAATTACATTATTTGAATAAATCAATGACTGTGAAATGGATGTGTTTGTAGAGGAATCACGTGGGATGTTTAAAGTCAGAAATGATCATTATTAAGATAATTCGTGTAGGCCATTCATGTAGAAAGGAGAGAGAAACAAGATGAAAAAATAAGATAAGAAGCAACTCTTATACCACTGGGTTGGAGGAGAAGACATTGTGCAACATGGAAGCCATAATAATATAAAGAATAGGCGAAGAATGGCTTGTGCGGACAGTTAAATGAAAGCAAACCAATTCAAGACTTACTGATTGTTAGGATCACGACTCACACACTCAATCTAGATAAAGAAATATGAAGAATAAGAGAAAGATACGTGGTAACACCAGAATGGTAACCTCCACGGCGGCTAGGCTCTTTTATTGATTATTTCAGGCTTATATAGAGAATTCCCTTTCACAGACCCTAAATAATTACATAGGAGAGTATTTATATAGGTGTTACACTTAGCCATTAAGAAAACTTAACTATCAGACCCATAAGTAAACTTAAATATCAAGCTCCACAACCTAACAATTCTCCCACTTGGAGACTGATCCAGTCACCCAAAAATTGCATTCTCAAACATTGATCCCTTCATCATCAATATCTTCACCGCACCGCATCATCTGTAGAAACACAACTACAAAAAGCCAACCAAGGTTTTGCACAACCTCAGTTTTCCAATATCAACACATTTTGTCAACATGTTTGCTGGATTCTTTGCACCCTCTATCTTCTCCAAGCACATATCCCCTTCTTCCACTGCCTTGCGAGTGAAATGATACCGTCTCCTGATATGATTTGTCTTTGAATGATAGATTGGGTTCTTCACCAACTGTATGGCACTCTGGCTATCTGTGTAAAGAATCTTCTGGCGTTGTTTCCTACCCAATTCTTCCAGATAATCTGCCAGCCATATCATCTCTTTTCTAGCTTCAGCTATTCCCACATACTCAGCCTCAGTAGATGAAAGAGCAACACACTTCTGAAGTTTAGACATCCAACTCACTGTTGTTCCGCCTAAAGTGTAGATATAACCGGATGTGCTCTTGCTCGAGTCCACATCTCCACTAAGATCAGCATCCACAAAACCCTGTAGAGTCATTTTTCCATTGCCATAACAAAGTGAAGTACTGGATGTACCTCTCAGATATCTCAGAAGCCACTTAACAGCTTCCCAGTGCTCTTTCCCCGGGTTTGCCATGTACCTGCTAACAACTCCCACTGCATGTGCTATGTCAGGTCTAGTGCAGACTATAGCATACATAAGACTTCCAACTGCAGAAGCATATGGAACAAGTGACATGTGCTCCCGCACCTTATCTGTCACGACCCGGCCCCCGGACCCTCGGCTCAGCGGGTCCGGGCTTATATGTGTTGTGTGATGGTATCATTTATAACAAGATGCATCTTTTGGGCCCTGTGGTTATAAGCCCAACTGAGCGTTACAGTTGTGATCCATCACAAGCACATACACTTCCGGGCCCGCTGGGGTGAGACCCAGCCCGTAGAGGGGGTTAGGTTACCCAAATCCCACATCGGAAAGGAGCGAGGGGGCTTATATGTGTTGTGAAATGGTATCATTTGTAACAAGATGCATCTTTTGGGCCATGTGGTTATAAGCCCAACCGAGCATTGCAGTTGTGATCCATCACACGCACATACACGTCCGGGCCCGCTGGGCCGAGGGTCCGGGGACCGGGTCGTGACAAATGGTAGCGGAGCTAGGTTTATTCCCTCTTCCGGGTGGGCTTGGGCAGTGTTGTGTGTTCACGTTTGGGCACATGAGTTTGGGATCAAGGCACTTACGTTTGGCTCCTCTCGTGAGGACACGAGGTCTATAAGGAGGGGAGATTGTGAGACCCAGCCTGTAGGGGGTCAGGTTACAGAATCCTACGTCGGAAAGGATCGAGGGAGGTATTGGGTTTATATGTGTTGTGTGATGGTATCATTTGTAACAAGATGCATCTTTTGGGCCATGTGGTTAGAAGCTCAACTAAGCATTGCAGTACTGATTCATCACATGCACATACACGTCCGGGCCCGCTGGGCAGAGGGTTCGGGGGCCGGGTCGTGATGTCTTGGGTGATTTCTCCTTTGACAATTTTATGTGATTTTCCAACGGAGTAGTCCTGGGTTTAACATTATTCATCCTGAGTCTGGACAATACCTTCTCAATGTACTGCTCTTGGGATAGATTTAAAGTGCCGACAGATCTATCCCGAGAAATCCTTATCCCAAGAATTTGCTTTGTTGTACCCAAATCTTTCATCTCAAACACTGAAGACAGACTTGCCTTCAGACTGTTTATCTCCTTCATACTGGATACTGCAATCAGCATAGTAGAAAGACATAAGAATCAGTGTATTTCTTGAAGTAACAACACTGATCCTTTTCACTCCTCTTGAAACCACTCTTGCTCATAAATGAGTCAAACTTTTTGTACCACTGTCTTGGTGCTTGCTTCAGTCCATACAAGCTCCTATTCAGCTTGCACACCATGTGTTCCTTTCTCGGAGCTACAAATCCTTCTGGTTGTTGCATATAAATCTTTTTTTCTAGATCTCCATGTAAAAATGCTGTTTTGACATCCATTTGCTCCAGATGCAAATTCTCTGATGCAATAATACTCAACAAAATTCGGATAGTAGTTAATTTCACAACAGGAGAAAATATTTCAGCATAATCAATACCTTTCCTTTGTGAATAAACTTTAACCACTAACCGAGCCTTGAACCTTCTTTTGCCATCGGGTTCAGTTTTGATTCTGAACACCCACTTGTTCAACAAGGCTCTCTTCCTTGCAGGTAAATTAGTCAACACCCACGTGTTATTCTTCTCTAGTGAACTCATCTCATCATCCATGGCTTGCTCCCACTTGATTGAATCCTCCACGTGTAGGGCCTCATCAAAAGACTCTGGTTCCCCTTCATTAGTCAGCAACAAATAGTGTAATGAAGGTGAATATCTATCTGGTGCTCTGATGGTCCTGGAAGATCTTCATAACACCTGCTCAGGTGTTACTTGCTCCTTTTCTGGTTCTTCAGCAACAGTGTCTGGGATTAGTTGAGTTTCTGTTGCAACGTCTCTTGGTGTACTCTTATGCAACTCAACCTCAACTCCCACTTGCTTTGCAGTCTCTGAAACTTTCTGCTCTCTGTCCTTGTACAGGACATTCTCATCAAAAGTCACATCACAATATCTCAGGATCTTTCTGTTCTTATCATCCCAAAACCTATAACCAAACAAGTCAGAACCATAGCCTATGGAGTAGCACTTCCTAGCCTTAGCATCAAGCTTATCTCTTTTCTCTGGATCAACATGAACATAAGCAGTGCAACCAAAAGTTCTCAAGTGTGAGTATTTGAGTTCTTTTTCTGCCCATACCTCTTATGGAATCTTAAACCCCAAGGGAACAGATGGCCCCCTATTGATCAAGTATGCAGCTGTGCTTACAGCATCTGCCCAGAACATCTTAGGCAGCCCACAATGTATCCTCATGCTACTTGCACGCTCATTCAACGTTCTGTTCATCCTCTCACCAACTTCATTCTGCCTAGCCTTCCCGAGAATAGTTCTCATCAGTCTAATTCCCTCAGCTACATAGAATGTTTTGAATTCTGATTTCTTGTATTCTCCTCCATTGTCAGACCTCAGGCATTTGATTTTTAACTCGGTCTGATTTTCTATTTCAGCTTTCCACTTCTTGAAAGTTGCAAAAATATCTAATCTATGCTTTAAGAAGTGCACTCATACCTTCCTGCTGAAATCATCAATGAAGGTGACATAGAACCTAGATCCACCAAGTGATGATACAGGAGATGGCCCTCAAACATCTGTATGGACCATTTCCAATCGTACTTTCTTCGGCTCTCTAGTAGTCTTTGTGAAGCTAACTCGTTTCTGTTTGCCCATAACACAACTCTCACAAAGACCTATATCAACAGATTTCAAACCCTCCAAAACTCCCTTTGCAGCCAACATCTTCATTCCTTTAGCACTCATGTGTCCAAGTCTATTGTGCCACAGACTTGAAGCACCCTCAGCAACAACAGCCATGTTAATACACCCTGCAGTGGTGTACAAAGTTCCAGCTTTTGTGCCACGTGCTACCACCATAGCACCCTTCACAATCTTCCACGAACTTTTCCCAAACTCTGTTGCGTAGCTTGTGCTATCCAACTGACCAATAGAGATCAGATTCTTCTTGAGGCCAGGAATATATCTGACATCCTGCAATGTCCACTGATTTCCTGCTGGAGTCTTTATGTAGACATCCCCCTTTCCTTCAATCTCCAAGGCTTTGTTGTCAGCAAGAAACACCTTTCCAAAGTTTCCATATTGAAAATTTTGGAATAATTCCTTGCTAGGAGATGAATGAAAAGATGCACCGGAATCCAAAATCCAGGATTCAACTGGGCTGTCCACACTGAGGATTAGAGCATCCCTAATGTCTTCTGTTGAATTTACAGAATCATTATCATCTCCAGATTTCTGATGCTGCTTCTTCTTTGGTTTGGGACACTTCGTCCGATAGTGTCCTTTTTCTCCACAATTCCAGCAGGTTATGTTTGGCCTGTTTGGAGATTTTCCTTGGTTCTGTGATTTTGATCGGCTACGTTGGTTTTAACCCCTCAAGCTACCTCTCCCCCTTCGGTCAACACTGAGAGCACTGCTCGATGAATCGCCAATTTCTCGTTTGCGAATACTTTCGCTGAGAACAACATCTCGGACTTCATCAAACTTCAGTTTCTCAGATCCACAGGAACTGCTGATCGCAGCAACAACAGTATCCCAAGACTCAGGCAGAGATGACATCAAAATCAAAGCTTTAATTTCATCTTCGAAATTAATTTTCACAGAACAGAGTTGACTAACGATCTTGTTGAAATCGTTTATATGATCCGCAATAGATCCACCTTCAGACATCTACAAATTGAACAATCTACGCATCAAATATACCTTGACGATGTTTTTCGTACATATTTGATAGCGTGTTTAGGAGATCGGACGTAGTCTTATCCTTGACGATGTTAAAAGCCACGTTTCTCGACAAAGTCAATCGAATCAACCCAAGAGCCTGGCGATCTTTGAGCTTCCACTGCTCCTCCGTCAATGAATCCGGCTTCACTCCGGTCAAGGGTTCGTGAAGATCTTTCTGGTACAGATAATCTTCAATCTGCATCTTCCAGAAAACAAAATCGGATCCATCAAACTTCTCAATTGAAATCTTCGAACTGTCCATCTTTCAGATTGTGCTGAATCACTCCTAGCTCCGCTACCAGTTGTTAAGATCACGACTCACACACTCAATTTAGATGAAGAAATATGAAAAATAAGAGAAAGATACGTGGTAACACCAGAATGGTAACCTCCACGGCGGCTAGGCTCTTTTATTGATTATTTCAGGCTTATATAGAGAATTGTCTTTCACACACCCTAAACAATTACATAGGATAGTATTTATATAGGTGTTATATTTAGCCATTAAGAAAACTTAACTATCAGGTCCATAAGTAAACTTAAATATCAGGCCCATAAGAAAACTTAAATATCAGGCTCCACAACCTAACACTGATTACAATAAATATTTCTTTTGGATTTTGAGTATAGAATATTTTAAAGTTTTGGGTTAATTGAATTCGCTTATGTTAGAGGAAATTAATCAATTCCTATTTTTTCTATACTGAATAATAGAAAAAATTAACTTGTTCAGCCGACACTACTCCTGAGTCAATCAAAATCAATTCCTATTTTTTTCACACGGTCATGTGCCTTAGCAACAACTAGTGCATGACCGGACAGGCAGAGTACCGAGGCAGGCTCACATGGGGTTGAGTCGTTGACCAAGACATGAAGAATCAACTTGTTTACTCTCTATCCATGTAATTGGTTTTGGTTGATACTTCCATTTTCTATACCAGATATGCGAAAGCTTATTGGTCGGAGCAGTTGAAGAGTGGAGGTCGGAGAAGAAAGAGATGGAGAAGGAAGAAGCTGGACGTGGCGATAATGCTTTGATTGTGATGGACAAGGACGCTCCAAATTCTTCTGATGAAGAAGCTGTCGAGAACACGGGTTGCGATAAGTGTTCTCTGAAAAAAACCTAAGTGTGAATGGTTTCTCTCACTGTCCCCACCCTCCCCCCACTCTCTACTCCCCTCGCAAACACCAAGTCAAACACAGTCCCAAACACAGTCCTTACCCCAACATTCCCCCCCAATCGTGCTGATGATGAGATTGTGGGTCATTCAACAGACCCCACTCCGAATCCGGTACTTTCACCTGTCAAGCACAGTCTGGGTCAGACCAAATGGATTCCCAGCCAGGTGCTTCACAAAGATAGATATATCTCGTACTTCATTGAAGGGATACCTGAGGGATGGACTTCAGGTCACTTATTTAAGATAATAGCTGATGTTGAACCGGTAGTGGATGTGTTCATCTCTGGTCGTAAGTCACAGAGAGGCTTACGCTTTGGTTTTATTAAGTTTGTTCGCTGCGGGGTACAGGAAGAGGCTCGCCAGAGGAGGTTGCAGACACGCTTGGGTGGATATGCGTTGCAGCGCGTTAACGTGGCTCGGTATGCAGTGGGTACAAGGCATCGAAGAGTATCGGCTGGTGACAATACTCGATTGAAAGAACCACCAAAGGTAGCTCAGAAGCAACCAGTTATGAGTAGTGTGCTTTTGAGAGAACGAGATGAGCGCACATATGCAGAAGTCACAACTAGGTTGAAGATGCAGGAGTCAGAAGAAGTAACTATGGAGCTTTTCTCGGATCCGAAGATCAGTGCTCACCTCCACCGAAGTGCAATTGGTATTTTCTGTGACACATATACTGCAAATGTGGGTTTATCAGAGGAGGTAGAATGCCTGGACATGGGTCAGAACAAAAAACTCATCATCTTTGAGACAGTTGAGAACATGAGATATGAACTTAAGCACAATCCCACTTTTTGGAATGATAAGTTCTTTGATATTCATCCCTGGAGTGCTGAGGATACTGTGTTCAGAAGGTTGTGTTGGATAGAGGTTACCGGTCTCCCTCTCAATGCATGGTTTGAAGCTGCCTTTAGGAAACTAATCAGTCCCCTCGGTTCATTAGTACAAGTTCATCCTACAACTGCTATGTGGAAATCTCTGGAGGTGGCGGTTTTGCAAATAGCCACCGCTAGTTCTTTGGATATTGAAACAAGGATGAAGCTGAGGATAGAAGGAAGGGAGTACACAATACAGATTAAGGAAGTCAAAGCTACAATGCTTGAGAAGCTCGAGGTTGGTGAGAGAGAGTCCGGGTCAGGTGGGAGCAATAGCTTTTGTGTCCCCCTCACATCCCAACAAGAAAAGGAAAGGCACCATAGAACAGCAACTCAAGTTGCAGAAAGGAAAAAGGGATCATGTGTGGCACAGGAAACGGTGTTGGCTGCCCCAACTAGTACACTTCCTGCTGGTGTTGTGGGTCCTAACCAGCCAACTCCACTACAAATACACACGTTAGCCTCTCCAGTTCATTTGAATATTACTTGGTCTCACCATATAGCAGGATATAGAAGTCAATTTACGCTTGGTGAAGGACCCATTAGTAATTTCACTGCACCGGTGTCTACCTCTGGTGAATTGCTTGCTGATTGTTCACTCCAGGTTCCTCATAAGATGTTCTCAGAAGGGGCTCAAGGTGAATACTCAGTTGACAACTCTGGGTGTATCTCATCCTCTGAAGTTATGGCGTTCACTAAAATGAGAAAAGAAGGAGATAAAGCATCACGAGTGGCAGCTACGGGACGGACTGGAGATCGCCGACATGGCAAACACAAAAAACTTAAGCATATCAAACCAACGGGGAGTTTATCATCTGCAAAAGCCAGCCAGCCAGGTGTGGGTGTGGTGCATAAAGTGGTGGAAGATCCTTCGTTTCTAGTCAATCCAACAGAACCAGGAGAAGCAGTATTAGCTCATGGTTGCCCGGGACAGTCAGCTGAAGCAGTGTTTCTAGTGGAGCCTGAGGTACAGAAAACATTGACTATTGCGGATCAGTTGGGACTCAGTAGAAAGACCACGAAAGCAGCAATCCGAAGGAAGATAGTGGAGGAGAGAAAGGAATGGCAGGATCATTGTGATACTTAAGGTAACACCGGTATTTTTGCCCAAAAAGCTTGTTTTTTTGAATGGTTAATTTTGCTTTCTAGAATGTTAGAGGATGTCGGGGGAGGTTGAAGATGAATCAGATTAGCACTCTTATTTCTCAGCAACAGCTGAGCATATTGTTTTTATGTGAGACTAAGAGGGAGAGTTTTTCTGAGAGGTTGGCGGCCAGGTTATGGTCTGGAAACTCTATTAAATGGGAGGCCATTGATGCTAGGGGGAGAGCTGGGGGTATGGTCTGTATGTGGAATGACTTACAGGTAGAGGTTCTTGCTGTCGAAAAACTAGAGAAGTGGTTGTTGGTAGAGCTACGTATACGGGCTACTGGTTTTCAGTTTGTGTGTGTTGGTCTACATGCCTCCAATGTCGTGACTGAGCGAAGGTTACTCTGGGATGAGCTGCAGCGGAGGAAGGATCAGGATAGCTTGCCGTGGGTTCTTTTAGGTGATTTCAATGAATCCCTTACGATTGCGGAGCGACTTGGGAATTATTTCAATAGTACGGCCGCTAATTGCTTCCAGACTTTCATCAATAGGAGTGGGTTAATTGATTTGCCACTCATTGGTAAAGCCTACACCTGGTTTACCTCTCACAGTGCTTCCCGCATTGACAGGGTGCTGGCATCTCCTAGCTGGTGTTCTCACTTTAGTTGTCATCGGCTGTACGCGGGGGATAAGGGATTTTCGAACCACATCCCATTAATTCTGAAGACAGGCTCTCTTCACTGGGGTCGTCGGCCATTCTGTTCCTGGGATTTATGGTGGGAAGATAAGCACTTCATCAAAATAGTTGAAGAATTCTGGAGGGAGGCGGGTATTTGTTTTCCTGGTGAGTTTAGTGTAATCAAGAAGTTAGCGTTCTTGAAGAGAAAATTACAAGTGTGGCATACAGAACACTTCGGTGCACTAGAAATCAGATTAAAAACACTGCTGGCTGAGATTGATGTGTTAGATCAAAATAGAAGGGAGTATAAAACTGAAATGAGCAACAGATATCGCATTTTACAGCTACAGAAGTGTGAGAGTAAACACAAACTTGAGGCTATGTGGCGACAAAAGTCTAGACAGCAGTGGCTTAGGTGTGGGGATAGAAACAGCAAATATTTCCACGCTAGTGCTACCTTGCGTCGCTCAATTAATTTCATTGGTGTCATACGGGTACATGATATGGAGTTGGTCCAACCTGCGGATATCAAGGAGGCAGCGGTACAGCATTTCCAGCGATTCTTTGCGGATGCTGGGCAACGGCCGTTTGGTTTGGGTAGCTTGGTTTTACCTCAGTTATCAATCACAGAGGCTGAGCAATTACAAGCCCCATTCCTTGATGAGGAGATAAAGGGTGCAGTTTGGGATTGCGGTAGTCACAAGGCACCCGGTCCAGATGGTTTCAACTTCTACTTTATTAAGAAGGCCTGGTCGGTGATTGGTGGGGATATTATCAGAATGGTACAAGAATTTCATTCAAGTGGCACATTACCTCGAGGGATAAATACCAGCTTCATCACGTTAATTCCTAAGCTACCAGGCGCAGATGCATTTAGCTCTTACAGGCCTATCAGCCTTATCAGTAGTTTATACAAAATAATTGCCAAGTTACTGTCCAAGCGGCTTAAGCAAGTGATGGATCGCCTAATATCTCCCTTTCAAAGTGGCTTTATGGAAGGAAGATACATCGCGGATTCAATTATGGTGGCAAATGAAATTTTGCACACAATGAAGAAAACCAATGATCTCGGTTGGTGTTTGAAGTTAGACTTTCAGAAGGTTTATGATTCGGTCAATTGGTCATTCTTGCTTGAGGTTATGGGACAGATGGGCTTCGGGACACTGTGGATGAAATGGATTCAGGATTGCATATCCTCTTCTCGATGTGCAGTACTTATAAATGGAACACCAACTACTGAATTTTCGACGGGGCGAGGATTACGACAAGGCGATCCACTCTCACCATTGCTGTTTAATCTGGTCGCCGAGGTCTTGTCTAGATTGCTTACTACAGCAGCCGACTTTCAGTTGTTTCAGGGTATTCACTTTGGCGGTTTACATCTAACACATTTACAATATGCGAATGATGTTATTCTGTTTAGCAGGGGCGAACAGGAAGGAATTATCAACCTACAGCGGATTTTGCGCTGTTATGAACTATTATCCGGTTTAAAGATTAATTTCTTTAAATCTGGATTGGTAGGTATCAATGTACCAAATGGGGAAGCAGCAACTCTGGCATCCAGGATCCATTGCCGCTTGCAGGTTCTACCTTTCCTCTATCTTGGGGTGCCACTTGGAGCGAACCCACGCTGTAGGAGTACATGGAACATTGTGATGGGTCGATTTAAAAATAAACTAGCATCGTGGAAGGAATCATTGTTGTCGCTGGGGGGTCGAATGACATTGATTAAGTCTGTGCTAAATAGCCTTCCTATGTATTACATGACTTTTTTCAAATTGCCAATAAGTGTCAGGTTGGAACTGGAAAAATGGATGAGGCGATTCTTGTGGGCTGGAAAGGTAGAGACCAGATGTATGTGTAAAGTAAGCTGGTCGGTGGTGGTTCGTGGGAAAGCCACAGGGGGAGCTGGCATAGGCAATTTGCGGCTGAGGAATCAGGCCCTACTTACAAAATGGAGCACCAGAATTGCCACGGACACCTGCTCTTTGTGGCAACAGGTAATCAATCAGAAGTATAGACCACGATTAACACCTACTGGATTGGAGTGTGCAAGGAACAACGGATCTGCTATCTGGAGGGGCATAGTACAAACCAGTAGAGCTGTCTTACCCAATGGGAAATGTATCTCTGAATTTCATCGCTGGAAATTGGGACAAGGTAGTTCAATTGCGTTTTGGCAGGATAGTTGGTGCAGTGATCGGCCATTATTGACCATGTTCCCCAGATTATATGACATATCCCTTGAGAAGGAGGGATCCATTCTGCGGTTTGGGGCAGTGGTGGGACAGGAATGGGAGTGGAAACTGACCTGGCGGAGGCAATTGTTCGTATGGGAGGAGGATGAAGCTACCAGATTATTGTCTTTGTTGACAGGTCACAAACCAGATCCCTTGCAGGAGGATGAACTTGCCTGGGGACATCAGCTGCAACCGTTCTCAGTACGCAATTGCTATCAGACCATGGAGGAGCATTTGCTTCTACCCAATGCGCTGCATATACCAAATGTTTGGCGAAAGCATGGTGCACCTAAATGGCAAGCTTTTATGTGGCTTGCGTGTAGGGAGAAGATATATGCCAAACGTCAGCTCATTCACTTTGGCATCCTTCCTGGTTCGGCAGGTGCTTGTGATGCGTGTGGCCTAGCGGAGGATGATTCGAACCATATTTTGTTGGACTGCAGGATGTCTTGGACTTGCTGGTCGACTCTATTTCATAAGTGGGGTCTCAGTTGGGTTCAGCCACGGACAATGACAGAGCTATTTGTGCAGTGGGGCGGCTTCCATGTTCCAGTTCGCCGGCATGATTTATGGTATGTATTACTTTTCGCTTTTGCATGGAGCATATGGTTGGGACGCAATCACAGGATTTTTTGAAGTGAATTTTGCAGCGCGGACGATTTATTCTATACTGGCATTCGTCAAGGTTTTTGTTGGGCAAAATTTAATCTGAAAGGTGGTTGTCCAGATTGTTTGGCGTTATTACCAGCAGGAGATTTTAGTTCACTTTGGATTACTTGAACTGAATGGAGTGTGAAATTTTTAGATGCTGTACATTAGATATGGTTTCTGTTAGTTTCACATTACCTTTTGAGTGCTGACAATGTTTAATTGTCTGACTTCTTGTATTTTGTATATATATAATACATATCGATACATTTTCAAAAAAAAACACGGGTTGCGATCTTACATGTATCTCCGATGGCGATTATCACAAGGAATATCTGGATCTGCCTAAGAAGATTAAGAGCCTCGCGTAATCTTCAGTATATACTTCTTGATCCTGACTGGTGTTTTTTCTGTCGTTTTTGCATGAAGCCCATTAGAGCTGATTATTATTCTTGCGAACGGTGCAAATTTGTTTTACACATGGAATGTGCTCGTCCACCATGCATCTGCGAAGGTCAGAGACATCAGTTTATTCCCTTGCTAAATAATAAACATCAGTTTATTATTCTTGATCAGCCACCATCATCATCCCATTACCCTCAGATATAACCTCTTTCAAGATGATTCTGACGTAATCCCCAGTAGTTCTTGTGGAGTTTGCCTGAGAGAATTCAATATAGAATATGGAGGCTACATTTGTGGAACATGCAACTTTGTTAGCCATGTGAAGTGTGCAGTTATGTATCAAACACTGGTGGACGAGATTGTGCAGCAGGAAACGGATTCAAATGAGGTGATCAAGCATCCTAGTCATTCACATGAGTTAATCCTGGTTGACGAGGAGATCAGTGATCAAGATGACAAACTTTGCAATGGATGCCTTCTACCAATCCTCCCTCCGTTTTATACTTGCAGGAGTTGTAATTTCTGTCTAGACAAAACTTGCATCAACTTACCTAAGGAATGGCCTGGTAACACTGATCTGGTCTTTCGAGTAGAGGCTACCGATTTACAGCTCGGTGATATTATGAGCTGTATGGTTTGCAATCATTATTTTCAGACTGGCTTTTGTTATGTATAAGCCAGAATGATCGAGAAAACTAAAGTTGTAGATGTTCGATGCGCCAAGTATTTTATAGAAAGGGAAGGTGTAGTGCACAAAGGTCATCACCATAAGCTTTTCTTCTGTAATGTTCCATATTCTCAGGATAAGTCGAACTGTCGTGCTTGTGGTCAGAAAGAATATGCTAACATAGTAAGATGTGAAATCTGCGACTTCAATCTAGACTTCAGTTGTGCCAGTCTGCCGTTTAAAGTCATAAACGATAGGTATGATGAACATCCTCTATTCCTCACTTACCAACAGCAAGATGATGGGTGTGACAAGTATTACTGTCTTATTTGTGCAAAAGAAAAGAGACCCCAACAACTGGTTTTACTGCTGCGTAATATGCGGCTTTGATGCTCATCCTGATTGTCTTGTTGGCAAAAATCCGTACGTTAGACTTGGGAGCAGTGACACCTTCAACGGTCATCCCCACCTGCTCACTTTAGTAGAATTCTCAGAAGGAGATGATTACAATACTGATTGTCATGTGTGTCATGATCCCTGCCGCAACTTAGCCCTTGAATGTAGTGATTCCCACTGCAACTTCATTTCACACATAGAGTGCTTACGATTGCCTCCTTCAAATGTTGTTACCTACAGTTAAGACCACCTTTTATTTTTCTTTTCTTCTTGTGTTCTTTCTGTTAATTCTTGTGATCCTTTATGCCCTTTTGCAATTGGGATTGTAGTTGATGTCTATATACCAACGTTCATCTTTGGATCAATCCCCCGCAGCTCTGTAACAGTCAAAAGAAAACAAGTTGAGTGTGTTTTTGTGTTTTTCTACCTTCAACCTGCACTATTTAATATATTGAATGAAAAGACGTTTAATAAATCAAAGACTATGAAATGGATGTGCTCGTACAGAGATCACGTGGGATGTTTAAATTCAGAAATGATTAATATTAAGATAATTCGTGTAGGCCATTTTGTGATGGAGATGTAAGAATGGGTCGGTTTGTCTAAAGCAAACCAATTCATGAAGACTCCATCATTTGGCTGGCATAAAGGAAAGACAAAGGAAATAAAATCATTTGGCAAAGATTAAAGAATGGTTTTATCTTCTAATGAGATGATGATGCCGAAACAATTAGTATTAAATCGTAAAACTTTCTCTATTCCTACCATTTTCTTTAAAGTTCAAAGCAACCGTAACATCGAGGCAAGTGTTAGGTAGAAGAACAGAAATTTCATGGAAATTTCCTTTTTTTTTAAAAAAAAAAACAATGATTTAAAGATTATGCTTTGTCTACTCTTCCGTCTAGAATTCTACAAAAACAACTTAGGCTAGCTACCGTGGGGTTAGTTGATCCTTCTCTTTTTGTACTTGTTCAGCCAAGACGACTCTTAAGTCGATCAAAATTAGTTCCTGTTTCCCTCAGTCATGCCTTGGCAGGCCAAATGCACTCTTGATGGAATAGAAGAGATCATTTCTGTCTTTGCTTATCATGGAATAGAAGAGATTTTTGACATTGAAGTAATAAAAGAGACAGTGGGAGAGCAAAACCCAAGCAAGATATTAAAAATTGAATTTCCGCCCAAGGATGTTTTTTACTTAGATGATTGGTTTGCTGTTACTGCTATGCTATTCTCAATGTTGAATCTCTTTGTATGAACTTTCCGACTATAATTAAGGTTTCTACGCATCAGGAGGCAATAGCCCAAGAGGATATGCGACTAAAGTTCTTAATCCTTGGTTAATTTAATGATTACTGGGCTTAATTAATCAACAAAAGCTTCCTAATTACTTTCCTGGAAGCTACAGAGCCGAAGCTAAACCCAGGACAGGCACCCACATCATAACCCAAAGCCCAAAACACTTGATTGAGCGGGTCCTGTGTCCCATTACGCTCCTTATCTGGAGTCTGTGAAGTATCTAGAAATTGTAAAGAGCTAACTTTATTGATTGAAGCTGGCTCCTTCCTGAGAAGAAGGAACTTGTATACAGAAGTAGCAGATGAGAAACTAGATGAATAACAGATGAGAGTTCAAAGCAGGAAATCTGTAACTGTCATGCCCCCACCTCTAACCGAATGCTCTATTTATACATTTCCATAACCCCCTTGCTCACTAATGCCAATACTAACCGATCACAACTAATCCCTGAATCGAGCTGGCCTTACCGTTGATCGTAAACCTCTTCTTGGACCCTTGACTGGACCTTCAGCTAACCCTTGATCTGCTATATCCACATTAGGCCTTCCCGATATAACACTACTCCCTCCTCCAGTTCCAACCTTGTCCGCAAGGTTGCCATGAGGGAAACTCTTCAGAATTTGAGCACTGTCTTCCCAAGTATCATCAGCAGCTGACAGGCTCTCCCAACGGATCAACCATTGTTCCATCAACCGAGATCCACGCTGAATTTGCCGTTTCTGAATTATTGCCGCTGGTGTAAGAATGAGCGAAGTAGTCGTATCCACTAGATGCAAAGGAGTAACTTGTTGAGAAGGTACTCCACAACACTTCCGAAGCAACGAGATATGGAATACAGGATGGATACGTGCTACCTCCGGAAGGTCCAACTTGTATGCAACCTTCCCCACCCGTTGGATAACCGGAAAGGGACCAAAATAGCGAGGACCAAGCTTGCTATGTCGCTGCAGGCGAAGAGAGTGCTGCCTATACGGTTGCAAGCGCACATATACCCAATCACCAACCTGGAACTGTATATCCCGTCGTCCCTTATCTGTATAAGCCTTCATTCGAGCCTGTGCTTGAAGTAAGTTACAGCGCAGCAATTTGAGTAATTCATCCCGTTGCATCAGCTGTGATTCCACCAGAGGGTTGCCCGCTGAATCACGTATATAACGAGATATAGTCGGTGGAGGCCGTCCATATAACACTTGGAATGGCGTGAGTTTAGCCGAAGTTTGGTACGAAGTGTTGTACCAATATTCAGCCCAAGGCAAGCAATCCACCCAAGAGGTCGGTGTATCTCCCACAAAACACCGAAGGTACATTTCCAACGTCTTGTTCAGAGCCTCTGTCTGGCCATCAGTTTGTGGATGGTATGAAGTGCTGGTCAGCAATTTAGTCCCCTGTAATCGGTGAATCTCTTGCCAAAAAGAGGCTAGAAATTTCGGATCCCTGTCACTCACAATGGACACTGGTATCCCATGTAATCGCACTACTTCCGCCACAAAACATGCAGCCACCGATTCACTTGTAATCGGCAAAGAGAGGGCAATGAAATGTCCATACTTGGACAAGCGATCAATGACGACCAAGATCACTGATTTCCCTCTTGAACTAGGTAGGCCAGTTATGAAATCCATGGAAAGGCATTCAAAGACCTGGTCTGGTACGGCCAACGGCTGCAGCAGTCCTGCTGGTTTCATGGAAGAGTCTTTCATCCTCTGGCAAACCTGACACTCCCGCACATATCTCTCCACGTCCTGCCGCATTCCCTTCCAGAAAAAATTAGAAGAGACCCGGTGCCACATACGAGTCACCCCTGCATGCCCCCCTATTGGAGAATCATGCAAATCAGCTAGCACTTGCTGCTTCAGTGGAGAACAAGCTGGCACAACCAGTCGATCCTTCATCAGCAATAACCCACGCTTGAACTGATAACCTGGTAAGGACTGAGGGCTAGATCGGAGCTGCTGTTGATAACGTAGCAATTCTGGATCTGATGAATTGGCTTGCCGTAGTTGCTGAAGAAAATCGGCTGATGAAGCTTGCAAGGCAAAAATCTCGGCTGTAGGCATACGGGATAAAGCATCCGCAGCTATATTCTGCGCTCCCGCCCGATACTGTATGTCGAAATCGTAGCCGACTAGCTTGCATAACCACTTATGCTGCTCTGGAGTTTGAATCACTTGGTCTGCAAGATACTTCAAAGATTGCTGGTCTGTGAGTATGGTGAATCTCCTCCCTAAGAGATATTGTCTCCACTTGGCAACAGCTTGAGTTATGGCGAACATCTCCCGATGGTAAGCAGAAGCTTGCTGCATGCGGGGTGCTAGCTTTTGGCTGAAATAAGCAACCGGCTGCTTCTCCTGACTCAAAACAGCCCCGATGCCCACCAGTGATGCATCCGTCTCCACGCAGAAGGGCATGGAAAAATCGGGCAAGCGAAGGACTGGCGCCCCACTTAGCATCTTCTTCAATTCTTCAAACGATCTCTGAGCGTCTGTGTTCCATTGGAACCCTTTGTGCTGCAGCAAATCAGACAGACTACCAGCATGAGCTGCAAAATTTTTGATGAAACGCCTGTAGTATCCTGCCAGTCCTAGAAATCCCCTTACTTCCTTCACACTCTTTGGAACTGGCCACTGTTGAATAACAGCTATCTTGTCCGGATCCACTGATAATCCTGTAGCAGAAACTACGTGACCAAGATAGCCAATTCGTTGCTGCCCAAATTGGCACTTTGATAACTTAGCTACCAGCCGATGCTTCCGCAGTGTAGACAAGACAATCTGCAAGTGCTCCAGATGCATATTCCAATTGCTGCTATAAACGAGGATATCATCAAAGAATACCAATACAAATTTCCGGAGATAGGGACGAAAAACTTCATTCATCAGAGCCTGGAACGTTGACGGCGCATTAGTCAACCCAAAAGGCATGACTAAAAATTCGAAATGCCCGTCGTGGGTTCGGAAAGCCGTCTTGGCCACATCATCCTGATGTACTCGGACCTGATGATAACCTGCCAACAGATCCAATTTTGAAAAGAAAACTGCTCCATGAAGCTCGTCAAACAGTTCTTCAATTGATGGAATGGGAAACTGATCGCGAACGGTAACCGCGTTCAACGCGCGATAGTCCACACAGAAGCGCCACGACCCATCCTTCTTACGAACCAGGAGAACAGGCGATGAAAAAGGGCTGTGGCTCGGCCGTATGATCCCATCCTGCAACATCTCACTAATCAGCTTCTCAATCTCCTGTTTCTGGAAAAAAGGATACCGATAGGGACGGACTTTGACTGGTGCTGCCGAAGAATGCAAAGGAATCATGTGATCACAGGGCCTCGATGGTGGCAAGCCTTGGGGCTTATTGAAGACATCCTCAAAAACGGATAGAAGCTGCTGTAAATCTGGCGAAAGTGGCTCAGCCAATGGTTTCGAATTATCTAAAACTTCCAAACGAAAATAAGAAGCTGCGGCCTGAGTAAGGGCAAGCCGACGAAGTGCATGCAAAGAAGCCGGTTGTGCTGAATCCAAAAAATTCCCTGTCCATACAACAGACTTCTCCCCTTGTTTGAATTCAAACCTGGATTGTGAATAATCCATCACCACCGGACCTAACGAGGCTAGCCAAGTAACCCCCAACACTACATCCCATCCTTGTAAATCCAACACAAAGAAGTCCGCACATACCTCCGTGCCCTGTATCTCAAGCGGCATCTGCCGCACCAAACCAGTACACAGCAATTTCTCCCCATTACCCACAAAAACCCCGAAACTAGGAACAGTCTCAACCAACAATTGCAGAAATTTAGCAGTGCGAAGTTGAATAAAGTTGTGTGTACTACCTCCGTCGAGAAGCACCTGAACAGGAGAGCCACGAATACCACCCAGGAAACGCAACGTCGAAGGGGAAGGGCTGCCCGCCAAGGCGTAATGACAGATTGCCGAGTCATCTACCGCCGTTGCTAGCCTTTTTCCTTTGTCGACTGGTTCACTCAGCTCTCCTATCTGCACAGAATCGCCTGTCGACTCGTCGCCCTCCGCTTCAGAGAAAAACAATAGCTGAGGTTTAGCTTTACACTTGTGATCCCAACTATATTTCTCGTCGCACTGGTAACATAGCCCCTGTGCCCTTCGTCGAGAAACCTCTGCTGGAGTCAACCTTCGAACCGGAAGTTTGGTTCCTGTGGTCAACGTTGCTGAATCCTGCGAGTGAACTCCAGGTGAAGAAAAAGGAGTGGACTTGGGTGTTGGAAGAATACCCGGTCCAGCAAGCTTGGGCCTGATAGCCAATTTCTCAGAGGAAATTCGTGTTTCATGCAGATGGGCCAACTTGATGGCCTCTTCTAGATCCGTGATCTCCTGCAGAAGTACTGAAGCTTTAATATCATCACGCAGTCCGGAAATGAAACAGCGGACAACGAAGGCAGCAGGTAGAAACATGGATCGATTCATCAGAGCCTCGAATCGAGCTCGATACTCTTCCACCGTAGATTCTTGACGAACCTTAGCAAGCAATCCCTCAGGCGTTTCCAATTCGCGCGGCCGAAAACGTTTTTGAAGAGCCTCGACAAATTCTGTCCAACCAGCAAGTTGCCGATTCCTGTACATCCAATCGTACCAATCTGCCGCGGCATCATCGAAATGGAAAGAAGATATCGACAAACGATCCTCTTCCTGAATATCGTAAAACTCAAAATAGCGGGAAGCCTTGGAAAGCCAGCGATCCACGTGAGAACCATCAAAGCGTGAAAGCTCAATAGAAGCGAGCTTGTGGCGTGTCGGATGATGCATACCTCGATTAGGAAGACCAGAGGATGCAGGACCTGATCCCGAACGCGAGGCAGAAATATCCCCGAACGATTGACATGAAGGAGTTGCCACTGGACGAGCCAAGAGTTGCTGTAACAGTTGTTGTTGCGCAGCCAGCAACTTCGACTGTTCAGCCAAAGACGATGCCATAGAAGTGAAATCAGAAGCCATAGCGGTGACATTCTCCTGAAGCTTAGCTTGAGCTTCCCGGATCGTGGTTACCTCTGCATCCAAAGCCCGAAACCTAGTATTGTACTCTGCCATATGTGCAGAGGACAATGAAAGCACCAATGAAGTATCTAAGAATTGTAAAGAGCTAACTTTATTGATTGGAACTGGCTCCTTCCTGAGAAGAAGGAACTTGTATACAGAAGTAGCAGATGAGAAACTAGATGAATAACAGATGAGAGTTCAAAGCAGGAAATCTGTAACTGTCATGCCCCCACCTCTAACCGAATGCTCTATTTATACATTTCCATAACCCCCTTGCTCACTAATGCCAATACTAACCGATCACAACTAATCCCTGAATCGAGCTGGCCTTACCGTTGATCGTAAACCTCTTCTTGGACCCTTGACTGGACCTTCAGCTAACCCTTGATTTGCTATATCCACATTAGGCCTTCCCGATATAACAGTCTGGCCCGAAATATGGAAATTTCACTGTCTTTTTTGTTTTATTTTGAAAGGATATAAATAAATATAACAATTAATAATTAATTAAAATATATGTTAGAATCCTTAAATTATAAGGATAATTCAAATTGTTTAATTTTTTTAAAAATTACAGAAATATTTACTGTGGACAATAATCCAGCTGACCTTAAATAAGAAACCATCTAATAATTTTTTGCCAGATAGTATGTGTGTGAAATTATAGGTAGGTTGTATTTTTATATTCACGATAAAAAAATCTTTATACATATAATTTTATAAATCCACATTTAGGATCAAAACGCTCAGTGTGAGATTGGTTCTTACACCTGCGGATGATTCCGTCCAAATTCCTGAAAAAGAAGAGGGTCGTTTTTTATAAACTGAAGAGGTCAGGTGTTGATCCTTCCAGTTTTGGGCCAATGTTCATTGGGCTGCCAAACAGACATCGGAGCCATCTGCAGGTTGACTCCAAGCAAGATTTCACTCTATATTTGGGATGGTGGTTGATCTGAAACGCCTCTCCGGACTGGAAAAATAGGACAAAAAACTACTTCAAAAACTGAACTCACATTCTTCGGTGTCGTCCGATGTTTCAAAAAAACTTAGCCAAGGCTGGAGGATTTGTTCGGCATCGGGATGGTCCCACTCCACCTCATGTTCCCACCATTTCCTTGGACCAACCTTGATTTCATCAATAAATGGGAGAGGAAGAGAAATAGGTACCCTCTTCAGCATCCCACATTCTTCAAGTTGAATGTATTGCAAAGACTCACAAATCAGTTTCCCTCTGAAAATGCTGTCCAGATTTGGCAAATGCATTAGCCTTAGTTCTCTTAATTTGGAGAGACTCACAGAGTGGGAAGAGCAGCCAGTACTGCTTTCTTCACTTGCTACTATCTCCTTGACTCCACCACAGTCATTAACTTCGATTTCTGCCAGACTCTGCAGATTCTGCAACAAGTCCAGAGGAAACAGCTTCTCTATTCTGTCACAGTTTGATATTATGATCCTCCAGAGACAACCAAAGGTCTTTGTTGGAGGCAACGCTAGTGGAACTCTACCATTCTCATTCTCGTTCTCATAGGGAATAAGGCCTCGTAGATGATTTTCTAATGATAATTATCATAAAGGATAATCTCCTAAAATTAAGGGATAATTCTAGAAATTAAATCCTACATATTATCTCTTTATATCCAATCTTTAAAGTATAAAAAATTAATCTCAGTAATCCTATAAACATACTAGCCGGCCATACTTGTCTACACACCAAAAATACACAGAATCATAAAGCAATCAAACTTCTTCCCTACCCTTGCTACCTAAATTTCTTAACCTTTACCATAGCCAAATTCTTTCATCCTTCATCAAATTGCGGAAAATAATAGCTTGTTGGAAAGTTCTTTTCATCATCTATCTTGCTATCTTGGTTTGATCATCAGAAGGTCAATTCTTCCCTATGCAATCCTAACCGTAATTACTTAGGGTTTGGTGTCAAAATTCCGTGATTCATCCTTCAATTGGTTTATGTTGTTGTTCCTTTTGATCATATAATTTTTTGGCATCCATTTATGTTATAATATCATGAATTCATCCTTTGAATCTTCTCTATGTATGAAATCGGCATGCCCTATACTTTTGCCTCTTGTTGCTGATTTTGATCAATTAACTTGTCTATTGGTTTTTGATATTATTTCTTTTAATCATATGTGTAATTAACACCTAATCCTTCCTTGTAATCATGGAATCCCAACCCATAAACCTTGTATGCATGAAGTCGCAAATGCCCTTGTGAACCCTATCTTAGTGCCGAAACTTTGTCAATTGGGATAATAAACTAGGTTGATTATTATTGTGTTCCTGGCTATCACATCACACATCCGATGGGGAGGTCTCAGCAGCATCTGATCGCTAGTTTCTGATAGGTTTGGTAAGTGCAATTGGTAAGGAAATAGGATGTTTACTTGGTTATTGAGTATGCATGCTTAGTATGGCTTTGTCTTTGCTTTACGATGACATAGGTGGTTCAGATCCTCTAAATAAAGGGAAAGGAATAGCTACGTATTCAAAGACAAGAGAGGTGGGATCTATGCCTCATAAATTTCTCCAGATATCCTTGTTGTTTGATTGATGAATTCGGTATTTTTCCTTGCTATTGTGTATACACATGCCTTGCTTATTGTATGCATAAGTTGTGGATTGACTTAAGGATCACCTAGGTAAATTTGAACCCTTGAGATAGGTTGTGCGTGCCTAATTCGCATGTGTTGTGCAAATTGAATATACTGATTGTGTTGTGATATGATTAAGGATACCCTGTTATAGTATTATGCCTTGTACTTGCTTGTGTGTGCATGTACGTGTTTGTGTGTCGATATCTTTTTCCGGTGGCCATTCGGGGTAAACACTGATGCTCCTTGAGAGAGGAGAGGTTCTTACTGGTATGGGAGTCGTACGGGTGGCAATCCTTAGCTTGTGCACACTAGATGCCTAGTCTTGTGAGCTGGCTAGATACCTTATTCTGTGTGCTGGCAGGATGCCCTAGTCCTTGTATGGTTAAGATGCCTAGTCCTGTGTGCCATCTAGATGCCTTGTCTTGTGTGCTGCCAAGATGAATAGACTTGCTGATTAGCTTGTGTGCTAACCTTTACCCTTTGTGCAGCGAGGCCTTGGACAATACAGGTGTAAGGGGATGACTTTTCTTTGATATAATTGAATGATGAATTACCCGCCTGTGTACTTTTGTTTTGAGAAATATTTGCAGTCCATCCTCAACCTATAAGCTTTCGGCCCTATCCCTATTGATTGTCTAATGTTTGTGTGATATCCCTTTAGATGTTTAGGCTATCTGATGTTGTTCGGGAGATGTTTGTTTAGATTTCTTTAGATCTTATGAGGTTGTGATCCTACTAAGATTCTTATAATCTCACCCTGTTGTTTTCACCATTTTTCAGGCCTAGGTACATCATCCATTCGTTGTACTAGTGTGTGAGATCAAGACTGCACGATGGGTGATATTGCATCACATTCGTATACTTGTTTCCCTTAGTTGCTTGTGCGTATAACATGCAGTTTGATTGGACTACTTTCTGATTCTTTGAATGCCTCCTTTGCTTGATTGTTTCTGAAATTTATTGGGGGATTACTTGTTGGATTTTTAAATCCCTACGGGACTTGTGTGTTGTGGTACCTTTAATAAATTATAAAGACTTCCGTCGATGTTCTTATTCACTTCGTATATTGCCAGAATGTTTGTCTATTATCATGCTCCAACCTTTAAAAAGCATAAGAAAGAAACTTAATAAACATCGGATCTTAGGGAGGTTACCTTGTGAGATTCAGATAGGTCCTAGGTTGGGTTTATTTGGGTTTCACGGTGGTAAGGGTCCTATTAGGTTGGATTTGAGTCCTTACAATTAGTTTATGAATGGTAAGGGAGAGCTATCTTGTGCTTGACCCTGTAGTGTCTCAACAGGTTTGTGAACTGATAGCTGCAGAAATGGCTTTCTTCATCACTGATTATTGCTTTTGGAATTCCAAACTTGGTGAAAATGTTCTTCTTAAGAAACCTCAACACCACCTTAGCATCGTTGGTTTCAAAACCTTCATCCTCTACCAATTTGGAAACATAATCCATAACTAGTAGAATGTATTTTTTTTTGAGAAAGAAGGGGAAAGGGCCTATAAAGTCTATGCCCCAGACGTAAAAAAGTTCAACCTCCAACATTAATGACCTTTCATCTCTCTTTTCAATGTTACCTATTCTCAGACATCTGTCACATTGTAGGTAATATCTATACACTTCACAAAAAATTAAAGGCTAATAGAATCCAGATTTTAATACCTTTGCAGTTAAGGGAAAATATCATATCATCAGCGTAAAAACACGATGCCCCAAAACCTCCCTCCGCTCTCTAACCTTCATCCCTCCACTGTATCCCCACACATTCCATATTCTTCTCCTCAACAAAAACCATTAGATCGAGGCCCAGTTGGGATACCAGACGATCCCCATCCATCTTCTTCGGCTGTTCGAGATGTGTCTAGACCGAACACTTCCCAGTGGAAACCAACACAGGTGTTCAGTCCAGATCGATACACTTCCTACTTCATAGAAGACATTCCCGTGCAATGGACTTCTAGCAGGCTATTCACGGAGATTGCTAAGATTGAACCCGTCGTGGATGTCTTCATCTCTAATCGTAAATCCAGTAGAGGTTTGCGTTTTGGCTTTGCAAAGTTTGTCAGATGTGGGGTGCAGGAGGAAGCTCGTCATAGGCGGCTCAATCACACATTCAGTGGCTTTACACGGATGTGTTTTAATGTAGCTCGCTATGAGGCTAGAGCAGGCTCACGTCGTACTGACATGGGGGGTACTGCACGTCGCAGTGCAGCTGCTGCTTTACGAACTATACCCACGGTTGAGCTTCATCAATCCTGGAGGGAGCGTGATAGCCGAACATATGCAGAGGTGACACAGAGGCCGTTGTATACAGAAGGTGCGGACCTGTTAGTGGAGATCATCCCCAATAACGGAATTCAAGAGAAACTGCAACGGAGTGCCGTTGGTTCTTTTAGTAGAGGGTATTTTGACAAAGATTCCATAGTCAAGGGTGTAGACTGTGCTTATATGGGGGGACACCGGTGCCTTCTCACCTTTGCCACTGCTGCGTCCATGAGCCATGAACTGAGTTCGAATTTACGTTACTGGCAAGGTTTATTTTTTGACTTTCATCCCTGGCAGCCTGAAGATACAGGTATCAAAAGGTTATGTTGGGTGAAGGTAGTTGGTCTTCCTTTGCATGCTTGGTTTGAAGAAGCTTACAGGAAGATCATTTATCCAATAGGAACATTGGCACAGGTCTATAGTAAAACCACCACATGGGAACGCTTAGATGCAGCAGTCCTGCAAGTGGAGACCTCCCGATTGTTGGTTGCTGGTAAACTATTTCCAGTGACCATTGTGGAAGTCCAAGAGGAAGATTTTGAGGGGCCCGAGGTAAACAAAAAGGCAACAGTAGGGGGTGGGTACAACAGCTTCTCTGGCCATCTCCATCAGTCTTTTGCAGCTGCAAGGCAAGAGAAACCTGAGGAAGACAAGGGTAGTACGCTTTCTGCAGAGCCAAAGGATAATTGTCAACTGGATGTGACAGGGGATACAGATGTGGGCGTGGGCAGGCCTGACCCAACCAAAAGGGGTGATGCGGATCCTGGTATCATCACAAAAGGTTTAGTTGGGACACAAGATACACCAGTGGATAGTTCCCCACACGTGCTCCAAAATAATGAAGGCCAAGATAGTCTTTCTATGCAAAGTGGGGGGTACTTGAGTAATCTTACTGCTCCAGAATTGTCTAGGGTGCCAGGGGAAAGGCACGAAGATGCACAGCTTCAGTGTCCTCGCAGAGCAATGTCTAAATGTTTGCCCCACACTGTTGTAGACGAGTTGGTGGATTTCACTGGGTTGTATGAGGACATGGCTTTTACTAGGATGAGGAAGACAGAGACCAAAGCTTCATGTACTGAAGTAAAAGGCAGGGTAACCGATACTAGGATGGGCAAACAGAAAAAACTCAAACACCTCAAACCCACTGGCAGCCTATCTTCCGGAAGAACCAGCCAACAGGTGGCGGGGCTGGTTTCACAAATGGTTGACGAACCCTCCTTTCTGATGGTTCATCATGAGCCGGTTGATGGTGTACTGAGTAGACCTGGATCCAGAAGTACCGAACTCAACAGTTGTCCTGCTGACATAGAGGCTCAGCAGTCATTGGAGGTCTTGGAAACACTGGGTCTTAGTCGTAAGCAGACGAAAGCCGCTATTCGACGCAAGTTAAAGACACGGATCATTGAGGAAGGTGAGGAGTGGCAAGCTCACTGCACTTAGCAGTGCTTTGCAGGCCAGTTTCGGTTATGGGGTTTTCTTATTTCGGATGATTAATTTGGCCATGTGGAATATACGTGGATGTAGAGGTAGAATGAAGGGGCAACAGATTACTAATTTAATCATTAGGGACCAGCTAAGTATCCTGTTTTTATGTGAGACGAAAAGGGAAAGTTTCTCTGATCGTTTAGCAGGTCGTTTGTGGCGTGGACAGCATATTCAGTGGGCGGCTATTGATGCACAAGGAAGGGCTGGAGGCATTGTTTGTCTTTGGGATGATGAGAAGGTGCAGAATCTCGGCATAGAAAAATTTGCCCGGTGGATTTTATTGAAAATGAGGTTGAGGGTATCAGGATTTTGCTTCACATGTGTTGGGTTGCATGCCCCTAATGTGGCGGCTGAGCGTAGTGTCTTATGGAAGGAGCTACACAGCCGGAAATCTACGGATACAAGTTCGTGGGTTATCCTTGGCGACTTCAATCACGAACAGGAGAGGGTTGGCAATTCTTTCAATTGTGCTGTGGCCCGACGATTCCTGACATTCATTCATCAGATGGGGTTGATTGATATGCCCCTCCTAGGCAAGGAGTTTACCTGGTTTAGTGCCCAAAGTGCCTCAAGAATTGATAGGGTTCTGGTATCGCCAGTGTGGTGTGCACATTTTGCTAGGCACAGGTTATATGCTGGAGATAAGGGTCTGTCGGATCACGTCCCATTGATTGTGAAAGCTGATTCTTATTTCTGGGGTAAGAGGCCTTTTCGTTCATGGGATGTGTGGTGGGAGGACAAGCAATTCATTGGGGTGATTGAGAAATATTGGCAGGAGGCAGGCACACGTTTTCCTGGGGCTTTCAGTGTAGTGAAGAAGATGGCTTTTCTGAAAAAACAGTTACTGGTGTGGCATACAAACGTCTTTGGGAGGCTGGAGGTTCGGATGAAAGCTCTTTTGACTGAGCTTGATTCATTAGATCGGAGTCGACGGGTTTGGGAAGCTGGATCGCGTAGATGATATGAGGATTTACAGTGTCAAAAATGGGAGCTTAAGAAGCAATTGGAGGCTATGTGGAGGCAGAAGTCTAGACAACACTGGCTCAAATTGGGTGATAAAAACAGAAAATTCTTTCACTCGTGTGCCTCCATACGTCGCTGCTCCAATTTCATTGGAGCCGTGAAGATTAACGGGTTGGACAGCAGTACGCCTGCAGAAATCAGAACTGCAGCGGTAAGCCATTTCCAGTCAGCTTTTGCATGCGAGAGTCCCAGGTGGTTAGGACTGGGTCGTCTCCATCTTCCTAGACTTTCTATTGGAGCAGAAAATTCTCTTGAAGGTCCTTTCTTGGAGGAGGAAATCAAACGCGCTGTGTGGGATTGTGGCAGTCATAAGGCCCCGGGCCCAGATGGATTTAATTTCTATTTTATCAAGAAGGCGTGGGATGTAATCGGTGGCGATATAGTGACAATGGTGCAGGAATTCCATTACAGCGGAGTCCTACCTCGCGGTATCAACAACAGTTTTAATACCTTAATCCCCAAGGTTCCAGGTGCCGCTGATTTTCATTCATACCGGCCTATCAGTCTCATTAACAGTCTGTACAAGATCATTGCTAAGCTCCTGGCTACACGGCTCAAGCGGATAATGGAGCAGCTTATATCCCCTTTTCAGACTGGCTTTATGGAAGGTCGATATATTGCGGATTCCATCATGATTGCCAACGAAATTGTTCATACCATGAAGAGTTCCAAACAAAGGGGTTGGTGCTTCAAGTTAGATTTCCAAAAGGCGTATGATTCAGTGGATTGGAATTTTCTACTAGAAGTGATGGAGTAGATGGGGTTCGGTGGTCAATGGTGACGATGGGTTCAGACGTGTATATCCACAGCGCGTTGTTTCGTTCTTATAAATGGGGCACCTACGGATGAGTTTGCCACGGGGAGAGGGTTGAGAAAAGGCGATCCACTGTCCCCATTATTGTTTAATCTAGTGGCGGAAGTTTTGTCACGCATGCTTGGTGCTGCAGCTGAGTGTCAATTGTTTCACGGTATAGCTATTGGGAACTTACGGCTAACTCACTTACAATACGTGGATGATGTCATTCTTTTCAGCCAGGACGATTAGCAAGGATTATTTGGTTTAAAACGAATACTTCGCTGTTTTGAATTATTGTTAGGATTAAAGATTAACTTCTTTAAATCCGGTTTGGTAGGAATCAATGTGCCACTTGAGGAGGCTAGGGACATGGCGGCTATACTCCATTGCCGGCTACAGACCCTGCCCTTCCACTACCTAGGGGTGCCTTTTGGGGCCAATCCGCGCCGGCAAAGCACCTGGACTACGGTGATTGCCAGATTCAAGAGCAAATTGGCCTCCTGGAAGGGTTCTCTACTATCACTTGGGGGCCAGCTCACTTTACTAAAGTCAGTTTTGAACAGCATCCCGGTCTATTATATGACCTTCTTTCAAATGCCTGTAGGAGTGCGAAAGGAATTTGAGAAATGGATGCGGCATTTTCTATGGGTTGGAAAGGTGGAGAAGCGTTGTTTATGCAAAGTTAACTGGTCGGTGGCAGTGAGGGCGAAAGATAGGGGTGGTGCTGGATTGGGGTGTTTGAAGCTGCGGAATGATGCCATGCTGATGAGGTGGAGTTACAGATTGGCTACAGACACTTGTTCATTGTGGAGTCAGGTCATAGCTCAGAAATACCAACCCGTATTGCGGTATGAAAGAATCGTGAGTGCTGTGACTGACGGATCAGCCCTATGGAGAGGCATTGTGCGGACAAGCGGTTCATTTTTTCCAACTGGTCAGTGTCTCTCAGCTTTTTACCATTGGCATTTGGGTAAAGGGGATTCCATTGCCTTTTGGCACGATGTTTGGTGTGGCACGGTGCCTCTAAAGTTACTATTTCCTCGATTATTTGTGTTATCATTGGATAAGGAGGGACTAGTGTGGCGGTTTGGGACATAGATTGGAACGGTCTGGCGGTGGTCTTTCCTTTGGAGGAGACGGCTCTTTGCGTGGGAGGATGACGAAGTTGGGCATCTATTGTCCATGCTGGATGGACTTAGCCCGTCACCTGCAGAGGTTGACCTGCTATTATGGGGAACTCAATCCAGCCCTTTTTCGGTCCGTAATTGTTACTCTTCACTTGCCGAGTGCTTGGTTGTACCCAATGAGAAGCAAATTCCAAACGTCTGGAGCAAGCAGGGAGCACCAAAATGGCAGGCCTTTATGTGGCTGGCATGCAGGGAGAAGCTCAATGCCAAAGGACACCTCATTAGACCCGGTCTCCTATCCGAGTCAGATAGCTATTGTGACGCCTGTGGTTACATAGAGGGGGATTCCAATCATATTGTGCTTGACTGTCGGAAGGCATGGACATGTTGGTCGCTCTTGTTCAAATGGTGGGGCTTAGTTTGGGTCCAACCGAGGTCTATGGCAGATTTTTTTATGCATTGGGATGGCTATCAAGTTCCACGGCGGTGGAAAGAAGTGTGGTATGTCTTGTTATTCTCTATTGCGTGGAGTATCTGGCTGGGCAGAAATCATAGGATTTTCAGACACGAAGACAGTAGCGCTGCAGAATGTATGCATTGACAGTCTGGATTTGCTTGCTTCAGGTGACTTTGTTTCTTTACTAGGTCCATAGATTATATAGTGAATGTAAGTGTTAGATACCGACATAGATGTTTGGTATCTTCCAGTTCCATTTTGTCTATTGAGTGGGTACAATGTTTCATTGTCCCCCTCACATGTATTATCTGTTCACACTCTTAATACATTTCGAACCTTTCTCAAAAAAAAAATACCTTTGCAGTTGTCCTTTCCACTCTAAAATGTCCTCCATATGGTGAGGAATGACACTGCTCCAAGATTTTTCCCACTTCTTCCTCAAGGACTCCTTTTCGGATTATCTGATCATTACATTGTTTGTATAAGAAGGGATCCTCCCAAAAATAGAATTTGGTAGAATGGAGGAAAGATGTTCTGCCACCCATTTTCGTTTCCCTTCCTACCTTTGATTTCCAGATTGAACTCTGTAATAGATGTATCCACTAGATTAAGTGTGGTTTTGCATCCTTCTTTTCCATCAAATGTGTAACGACCCTAATTCCTAAACCATTATTCGTTGCTCCGATTAAGGTCATTACTGCCGTGAAACCCAAATAAGTCTCAACGACACCTAAGACCTATTAGAATTTCACAAGGCTACTCATAAGGTACCGATTTTAAACTTGTTTATTTTGTTGCTTATAAATCAATTGGAGCATGACATTGGACACATATTCTGGTAACATACGGAGTAAATAAAAACATCAGCGGAAGTCTTAAATTAATCCATTGGGTTCATAACACACAAGTCCCATAGGGATCCAAATAACCAGCAAGAATTTCATCAACCAAGTTCGGAAATAGCAAGCCAAACAAATGCTTAAAAATAAACCAGAACAATGTCCAATCTTTCAAGTTATTTGCGCAAGTAACAAGTAGTATTTGTGATGCGATATCGCCCCGCCGTGCAGCCTTGATCTCACATACTGGTACCACGAATAGAGGATGTACCTAAGCCTGAAAAATGGTAAAAACAACGGTATGAGATTACAAGAATCTCAGTAGGGTCGCAGCATCATAAGATCTACAGATTCCCTAAACACAAATCTCCCAAATTCACATAAGATCATTCCCTAATCAACTAAAGGGGTCACGCAATTCAACAATAAACCAAAGGAGGTTAAGGCCGAGATTAAGGTTGAGGGAGGACCACACTTCCGAAAGTTCAGAAGTACACAGGCAAGTGAAATACAACAAAATCACACTCAATGATGAAGAAAAGGCCATCCCCTTCCACCTGTGTTGTCCAAGACTTACTGCACAAAGGGTAGATGGTTAACACACAAACTAATCAGTAAGCCTTTCACCTTATCCTCGCAGGGATAAGCCGACTAGCCCCTCATGGAACAAGTCTTCCCTTAGTCGCAACCAGGGCATCCCCAAATCTCGCAAGATATGGGCTTCCTGTCTCGCAAGATAGGGATCCGGCCCCGCAAGGACAGATATCCAGCGCTAGCTTGCTGGTTCAACACCCATACACCTCCCATAAATCGATAAGAACCTCTCCTCTCCCTAGGAGCATCAGTTCTTACCCTGCGTGGCCACCGGAATAGGATCCTGACACACAAACACGTACAAGCACACACAGGCAAGTACAAAGCATAATACCACAACAGGGTATCCTCAATCATGTCAGGAAACAATTAACACATCCAAATCATATAACAATAGCATCCCAGGCACTCAATTCCTAACTCAGGGGTTCTATACAGCCTAGGAGATTCATATTCCGGATTTCATATTCTCTCCATACAATCCAATCACAAACAAATACAACAAAGGCAGGTAACAAAAACATCAGATAAGAGCAGGGGTTTCTGGAGAAACCGATGAGGCATAGATCCTACCTCTCTTGTCTCTAAACAAGAAGCTACTCCTTTTCCTTTATTAAGTAAATCTGAACCACCTAAATGATCACCAGACAAAGAAAAAACAGACTAAGCATGCATATCCAAAAGTCAATTGAATACCCTATTCCTTACCAATACCACTCACCAAACCTATCAGAAAACCAGTGATCAGATGTTGCAGGTGTCTTCCCTTTGGATGTGTGATGTGATAGCCAGGAATTTATCAAGATTCAACCTGAATTTACCATTCCAATTAACTATGCAAAAACCTATTGCTAAAAGTAGGGCATAAGACGAATTCGTCTCGACCTAAAACAATGAAATATTTACATCCAAGCTGCTATTTATATATGGTTAGAAAGAGAATGAAAAGATCTTTCCAACGATATATTATTTGCAAGATTCCAACAAACGAGTAGAAAGTTATGCTATTTTGAAGTTCAAGAAGATTTGGCGAAAACCTAATTCGGTCGCCGATTTTCACAGTAACATTAGACAAAGCAATACTAACCTCCTGATGGAAAACAAAATATGGTTGGAAAGCGGATGAAGAGAGCTTTCCAACAAGCTATTATTCGCAGAGATCCAATGAACTATGAGGGAGTTATGCTGGTTTAAAGTGTCAGTAAGTTCTGACGGCTAAAGGGAAGTATAGGGTTTTAAGCCTATACGAATTTTGTAAGGTTTTAGGGGAAAAATTTGTGGGGTTGGCTTCCTATTTATATTCAATGAGTGTAGCATTATTTCTACTACTTTTAATCAATCTATCAATCCAATATAATTCACTAAATAACCAAAACTCTTAAATTACCTTCCCTATTTTTAGGGACTTAATCTTTAAGCCAACTATCTACCTTAAAGGATGGTTCCTAAAGCTATTACCCATCTACAAGGACCTAAATCAAAAGAAATCAGAAGCAAATTAATTTACTGAACAATCTTACCAATTTTGGCTATCACACATCCTTCTCTTCAGGGGAAAAATCATCTTTTCACCTACACTGGCTTCTGGACTTCTAGGACTCAAAATTCGGGGTCTTACATTAAGGATATTTTGCATGCATAGAATCCTCAGTCTCCCAAGACTGCTCCTCAATTTGGCCATTATGCCAAACAACTCGTACCATAGGTACGTTTCGACTGCGAAGCTGTCGAACTGACCGGTCTAGTATGGCAACTGGCTGTACGGGATAGGATAGGTCTTCTTCAACTTCTACTGGCGGTTCTTTAAGCACATGAGCAGGATCTCGCATATACTTTCTTAGCATTAACACGTGAAATACATTGTGAATTCTTTCCATATTTGGAGGTAGTGCAAGTCGGTATGCAACAGGGCCGATTCTCTCCACAATGTCGTAAGGACCAATGTAGCGAGGTGTTAGCTTACCTCGCTGCTGAAAACGAAGGACTCCTTTCCATGGGGAAACCTTCAAAAACACTTTGTCTCCTACCGCAAATTCCAGCTCCCTTCGTCGATTGTTGGCGTAGCTTTTCTGCCGATCTTGTGCTGCTTTTAACCTTTGACGAATCAAGCTCAATTGTTCTGTTGCTTGGTCAATTAATTCTGGATTGTCTAGGCGTCTCTCGCCTACTTTATGCAACGTCTCCCATAAAGTGCTTCATAGGGTGCCATACCGATGCTTACATGAAAGCTATTGTTGTAAGCAAATTCCGTCAATGGTAAGCTTTGATCCCAGCCGGTTTGCTGGTCTAATACACTCGCACGTAGCATATCTTCAAGTGTTTGAATTGTCCTTTCTGATTGACCATCGGTTTGGGGATGAAATGCTGTACAGAACTTCAATCTCGAACCCAGTGCATTCTGGAATTTCTCCCAAAATCGTGAAGTGAAACGAGGGTCACGCTCTGAAACGATAGAAACTGGTACTCCATGTAAACGAACAATCTCGTCCAAGTAACAAATTGCCAATTTTTCTGGTGTATCTGTCACACGTATAGGAAGAAAGTGTGCAGATTTCGTTAGTCGATCCACGATCACCCAAATGGCATTGTATCCTTGCTGTGATCTAGGCAAACCGGTAACAAAATCCATTGTGATGTGCTCCCACTTCCATTCTGGAATCGGAAGTGACTGAAGTAAACCAGCAGGTCTTTGATGTTCAATTTTCACTTGTTGACATACAAGACATCGGGCAACAAATTCAGCAATATGTCGCTTCATGTTAGGCCACCAATACTGGCCCATCAAATCTCGGTACATCTTTGTGCTTCCAGGATGAATAGCAAACTTCGAACTATGCGCCTCTGATAGAATAAGGTTACGAAGATCAATATTTTGTGGAACACATACCCGGTTTCTGAAGACTAGAACTTCGTCATCTCGTATTCTGAAATCACGAACTATAGCATCAACACCATCAGCAAGTTGCTTCCGAACTGCAGCAAGTTTCGGATCCTCTAGCTGTTGATTCCGGATTTCTTCAATCAAGGTAGGTGTGACTTCAATTCGTGCTAGCAACGAACCAGAGAAATCGGTGCCAAGACGCACACGATTAGTTTTCAATTCTAACATCATTGGCAGATAATGAGTGCGCATATAAGCCAGAATTGAAGGAGAAGGAGAATGACACTTTCGGCTCAGGGCATCAGCCACAACATTCGCCTTTCCAGGATGATATTCGATGATCAAATCGTAGTCCTTAATTAGTTCCATCCATCTTCGTTGTCTCATATTCAACTCTTTCTGTGTAAGGAGGTACTTCAGGCTTTTGTGATCAGTAAAGATTCGACACGTCTCACCGTATAGATAATGTCGCCATATTTTTAAAGCAAAGACCATGGCTGCAAGTTCTAGATCATGTGTAGGGTAGTTCATCTCGTGTGGTCGCAATTGCCTTGAAGCGTAGGCAATGACTTTCCCATCTTGCATCAATACACATCCAAGTCCGGATTTCGACGTGTCGCTCTAAACCACATATTCTTTTCCGCAAATAGGTAAGGTAAGGATAGGTGTAGAAACTAACCGATTCTTTAGCTCGTCGAAACTTTGCTGGCACCTTTCATTCCATACGAACAGCTCACCCTTGCGTGTCAGTTTTTTCAATGGCCCGGCAAGTGATGAAAAATTTTCCACAAAGCGACGGTAGTAACCTGCTAAACCAAGGAAACTACGAACTTCGAACACACTTCGCGGAGGTTCCCAAGCAGTCACGGCTTCAATCTTCTTTGGATCAACATACACACCTTGGGCGGAAACAATATGGCCAAGGAAACTAACCTCACGTAACCAGAATTCGCATTTTGAGTATTTGGCAAACAATCGCTGGTCCTTCAGAATTTGAAGCACAAGCCGCAAGTGCATAACATGATCCTTGAGTAAATCAGAATGTCGTCGATGAAGACAATCACAAATTTATCCAGGAATTCGCGGAACACACGATTCATCAAGTCCATAAACACAGCTGGTGCATTGGTCAAACCGAATGGCATAACCAGAAATTCATAGTGGCCATACCGCGATCTGAACGCGGTCTTCGGAACATCAGCATCACGAACTCGCAATTGATGGTATCCAGATCTGAGATCAATCTTGGAGAATACCGCTGCACCTTGGAGTTGGTCAAATAAATCATCAATGCGTGGCAAGGGATATTTATTCTTCACGGTCACGCGGTTCAGCTGTCGATAATCAATGCACAATCGCAGCGAACCATCTTTCTTTTTCACGAATAGCATAGGTGCTCCCCACGGTGACACACTAGGTCGAATAAAACCACGATCCAGCAAATCTTCGAATTGCGTCTTCAGTTCCTTCATTTCCGCAGGAGCCATACGATACGGAGGAATGGAAATCGGATTTGTACCTGACACAAGCTCAATGTCGAATTCTACTTCCCTTGCTGGTGGCAATCCGTCTATGTCTTCTAGAAATACTTCCGGAAATTCACAAACCACAGGAACAGAATTCAGATCTGAAGATTCTTTAGAACTATCCTGTACATGCGCAAGGTACGCTGTACATCCTTTGTTGATTAATCGTTCCGCCTTAAGCCAGGAAATCATACAAGTTGGCACAACTCGCCTATCGCCTTCAAAACAGTATTCGGTACCATCAGCAAACGTGAACCACACCTGCTTGGTAAAACACTCCACACGGGCTTGATATTTTGCTAGACAATCCATGCCTAAAATCACATCCAGCTCCTTGATGTCTAATGGAATGAGATCCACTTCAAATACACTCGATCCCATACGTATAGCACAGCCGATATAGACCAGATCACAAATCAGTTGCTCTCCCAAAGGAGTTAGAACCACAATGGGAGGAGTCAAGGGAGATAGAGGATGATCTGCGCTAAGTGCTATCCTTTGACTCACAAAAGATCTATTTGCTCCTGGATCAAATAAGACTATAGTGTTTTGAGAAAAAACTGAAATAGTACCTGTCACCACATCAGGACTAGCCTCAGCATCAGTCAAAGTAAAGAGCCTTGTTGGTCTTGGTTGCGCTTCACTTGTGGATCCATTGGGTGGCCTTCCTGGTGCGCGTGCTGGGGGTCTAGCAGGATAGATATTCCCACCTCGGCTGGTGTTAAGTACCCCTGGGATTCGCCGTTTTGGGCATGCGGCCTGAATATGACCCATCTCGCCACAGTTGAAACATTGCCTTTTCACCTGCACTAGCTTCTGGACTTCTAAGACTCAAAATTCGGGGTCTTACAAAATGTCTGATGGATGTATGGTTTTTATACACAACTACTTTGGATCTGATCAAGTAAGATCATAATTTTTTGAAGGCGAACACCACTCCTAATAACTCTTCTCTGTGACTGTGTAATTTTCCTTGACTCCATTTAACGTTTTGCTGGAATGGTAAATCGGATGGAAAATCTTTTTTCTTCTTTAACAAAGTACAACACCTATAGCAAGATCCCTGACATCACATATCAGCTCAAAATCTTCCCAGTTTGGTGTAATGATAATTAGGGCAGTGACCAGTCTTGTTTTGATTTCATCAAATGCTGTGGTACACTATTTATCAAAAATAAATGTTTGATCTTTCTCTAATAACTTGCACTGGGGCTTGGTTATTTTGGAAAATCCTTGATGAACCTCTTGTAAAATCCAGCATGTCCCAAGAAATTTCCCACAGCTTTTACTGTTGTTGGAATTGGCAGTCCTTCAATAGTTTCAATCTTTGCTTTGTCTACTGCTAACTCTTTCTTTGAGACCAAATGGCTCAAGACTATGCCTTTTGTCACCATGAAGTGACATTTCTCCTAATTAAGAACTAAGTTTGTTTCCCTGAAGCTTTTTTCAGAATAGTTGCTAGATGTTGCAGATATTGGTCAATTGTGTCACCAAAAATAGAGAAATCGTCCATGAAGACTTCCATGCATTTCTCGATCAAATCTTTAACGATTGCCATCATTCATCTCTAAAATATTGCTGGTGCATTGCACAGTCCAAATGGCATTCTACGAAAGGAAAATGTTCCATAGGGGCATGTGAATGTTTCTGTCCTCTGGGGCTATCATGATTTGGCTATACCCCAAATATCCATCCAAGAAATAATATTATGACCTGCCTGACAGTTTATCTAACATTTGATCAATAAAAGGTAGAGTAAAATGATCCTTACAAGTGGACTTGTTGAGTTTGAGGTAGTCCATGTATACCCTCCATCCTGTCACAGTTCGTGTAGGCACAAATTCTCCTTTCTCATTCCTAACAACAGTTATTCCTCCCTTTTTGGGTATGCATTGTACAGGACTTACCCAGTTTCTGTCAAGGATTGGATAAATAAATCCTGCATCCAGCCACTTGATGACTTATTTCCAACCACTTCCTTCATATGGGGATTCAGCCGTCTCTAATGTTCAATTGAGGGTTGGAAGTTTTCTTCCATCCTAATTTTATACATACATAAGGTTGGACTGATTCCTCTTATATTTACTAGAGTTCATCCAAGGGCTGTCTTGCTACTCCTTAATACCCTAATTAGTTTTTTTCTTGAAGATTGGTAAGAGTAGCCAAAATGATTATTAGTAAACTATCATTTTCTCCCAAAAATTAATACTTTAAATGGTCGGGCAACTGTTTTAACTCCAGTAATGGTGGTACCTCTACTAATGGCTTAATTTTATTGAGTTTTCCCAATGGAACATCAAGGGACTCAAACTAATTTTTCTTCCATCTAACATTTGGTCCATGCTTTGCTGCAACTTCTCAGTCATTGATCCTTTCTCCTATTTATGCAGCCTCCAAATGGTCATAATATTGGAAATCTTCACTGGACAACCAATCATCCTCGTAAAGTACTACAATCGCATGGACTCTCTATTTCTTATGATGTTTCATCGAGGCGCATATGTCCAAAGTGAACTATTGATCAGCTACTCCAATTGTAAACTGTCCAGTTTGTACATGAATCAAGGCTTTGTCTGTGACTAAGATTGGTCTTTCCAAAATCAAAGAAACTTCTTTATCTTTCTCCATCTCTAGAATGATGAAATCCACAAGAAAGATAAATTTATTGATCTTGATTAGCACATCTTCCACTAATCCTCGTGAGAATGACAGTGTCTGATCAACTATCTATAGGATGCACGATGTTGTTTTATGTCCCTTAATTCTAACTTTTCTGCCATACTCAATGGCATGAGGTTAATACTTGCTCCCAAATCGCACAATGGCCTGCAAAATGGTTAGATCCAATCTCAGTAGGGATGGTAAAATTTCCTGGGTCCTTCGACATTGGAGGAAGCTTCCTTTGAATGATTGCTCTACATTCTTTAGTGTGGGCCACAGTCTCATATTCTCCAATTTTCCTTCGTTTGGAAGGAATGCCCTTCAAGAACTTTAAGTATGAAGGCATCTGTTCTAGTGCTTCTGAAAATGGAATGTTGATTTGTAATTTCTTGAAGACTTCAAGAAATTTCAGGAATTGCTTGTTCAATTTATCCTTCTTCAATCATCTGGGGAATGGTGGAGGAGGAAGCTCTAAGGGCTCTTTCTGTTCAAGCTTCTCTATCTCCTAAGGTTGCATTTCTTTGTTCTCTTGAGGACTCATTGGAGGAACTAGTGGTTCATGATCAGGAAGGACTTTCCCGGACCATAAGGTAATGGCTTTTAACTTTGACGGCTTCTTGGTGTCTGATGGGATATTGCCCTGTGGCCTATTTTGAATCATTTGAGGGAGCTGGCTCATTTATGTTTCCAAATTCTTGATTCTGGAATCCGATGACATTATGAACTAATGCATCAAATCCTCTAAGTTGCTCTTCTTCTCTGCTGGTGGCTGAGGAGGAGGATTTGGTGGGTTCTGGAACCCATGATGATATCTCTGGAATCCTCCTCTAGGCTGATTGGAATTTTCTCTATGAGATTGTCCATCGTGATGGTTCCTGCAAGAGAAATTTGGATAGTTTTTCCAGTTCTCATTGTAAGAATTCCCATAATTCTTACTTGGATTACCAATGTAGTTTTTTTCCTCCACTAGTGTTGGACACTGATAATGATTATGATTTTCACCACAGTGATCGCATCTTGCAAGGACAGGTTGTACACTTGACTATTGAATCTGGTTCACATTAGCCACTATCTTTTTGCTCTAGGCGATCTCATGCCTCATGGCTGCCATTTCCGTAGTGAGTTTTGTGATGGCATCCAACTCTAGCTTCCCAAGAATTCTGTCATAATCCGTATCCACATGCCACCACTGACTTCCCAATATTATTTCTTCAATGAGCCTGAATGCTTCAATGACCTCCCAGTAACTCCTTAAATCCTTCATATGCATCATACAATAACTCATTGGGTTGCTGCTTGAAGGTTTGAATCTCCTATCTCGGCTACAAAGTTTTGGAGATTAGAAAGAATCTTGCTAGGAATGCATTCATCAGCTGCTCCCATGTGGTTATGCTCTCTGTGCCAAGGCCATCTAGCCAGTTTGATGCACGTCTTGACAAAGAAAAAGGAAACAAATGGAGCTTAATTATCTCTAGACTCACTCCATTGATATGAAATGTCTCTGTAAGCTTGATGAAATTCTTCACATGCTTCATTGGATCTTCCTTCTTTGTCCCATAGAATTGGTGATTCTCCAAAATTTCGACCATGGCAGGCTTGATCTCAAAATGGTTGGCTTGAATAGCAGGCCTTCGGATACTGCCTCTGAGTGCCTTCACAGTAGGTGTGGCATAATCAAGGACAATTCTGCGATTCTGCTGACTTCTTTCATCTGGTTCGATCCTTACCTAAACGTTGACCACTGGGCTCCTTGATGTCTGCCTTGAGGAGGTGCTATTACTTCACCATTGTTCATGTTGTCCAAGATTATGAGTTTACACAATTTCTGGATAGTCTTTTCATTAAATAAATCACTTGGTTCCAAGACTATATTCTTGCTCCTCAGATTATACCTGCTATCCAGTTTCTGCAAAATAGAAAAGAATAATTTAATCTAGAAGAGGAATAAAAAATAATTGTTAAGCTTAAATCTGTTTTCCTAGAAATGACATAAAAAACTTGTTGCATAAATTGTAATCTCATACTCACAAGTATACGATCATCAATATGTAATATAGGTATAGAGTACCATTTATCGTTCCCTAAGAGAAACTCTTCAAGCTCAAATAATCTTTTTAATTATGACTCCTAGTAAAATGAATTGATAAAGTGGTCGGACTTTGCTGTCTAACCTATATGACTATGTAGCCCGACCTATCAAACTCACATAGTCCACTGAGATCCTTGTTTCATCCAGTATGCCTTCATAGAATGCTTGTTGATAACCCTGTTATCTATAGTATCATACACCATTATTTTTTAATACTTAGGCATAAATATGAATGATTATGACATAAATTGGAATGAAATAATCTAATAATAGTGTATGTATTGAGATTTTATTTGATATAGGATAAAAGGTGGAAGAAGCAATTGAAACACAATAATCACGTAAGACGACTCCTCGGATGACAAAAATCGACTCATCGGACCATTGGGTCCGACCCATCAGACTACAAAGTCCGAACTATCAGACTTAATAGTCTGACCAGTCAAACTTGATTGTTTGACCGGTCAGACTTACAAATCCGATGAATCAGACCTATTAGTTCGATGAGTCAGATTTAATAGTCCATTGGGTCGACCCAATTGTCCGATGAGTTGATTTTTGTCATCGGAGGAGTCGTCTTACATAATTATTGTGTTTCAATTGCTTCTTCCACCTTTTATCCTATATCAAATAAAATCTCAATACATACACTATTATTAGATTATTTCACATAGATAATAGGGTATGATACATAGTATCATTCATACCCATGGTGTATGATACCATAGATAACAGTGTTGTCAGCAGGCGTTCTATGAAGGCATGATGGATGAAACTAGGATCCTAGTGGACTCAATTTCCAATGGTTATCTACCAAGCCTAGATCATTGGGAAGCACGTAGACTCATTGTGAAAATGACCAGGGGATGAAAAGATACAATAAATTGGGAAGTTCAGCAGCTAGACGTTCAAAACCAGAGGATTTAGTAGTTGTAAAAGATCTTATCACGTCAAGTGTAAATGATGCCTTCGAGAAATGTACTGCCAAGATAGCCATGGTCCAGGCGAAGGATTGTGAGTTCATTGGACATGTAGACCACTAGAGCGATTCGTGTCCTACTATTATCAATAATGATGTACAGGATATCAATGCATACAATCAATACATTTCCCCGTATAAAAGGAACATAGAGGACATGAATAATATGTCCTACGAGCAACAAAGGAACCAATCCTAACTTGTCTTAGGGAGGAGGTTCACAAAGTCATCAAGACAACAGAAAAAAACTGAGTTGGAGGATCCTATGTAGACAAAAACCCATCAAGCAACCAAATAGATAAAATGGAGGAGTTAAAAAAATGATAAAAAAAATGGCCATCAGCCAACAAAGCTTCCTCACATAGTTGGCTACCACCTTGAACTGCAAGGAAGTTCGGGAAGGTAAGTTACCTGCTCAAATACCCCCTAAACATAATGTAAATGTTATGGTTTATAGGTTAGGAAAGAAGTTACAAGAGCTATCAACTTGGAAGAAATTCACATGCTTGGAGGCCCCAGTGAACTCCCGAGAAGAACAGGGATCGGAAAAAATCCCATTCAATGATCAAGCTTAGGCTGAACATGAAACGGAGTAGCCCAGCAGTTCCAAGGAGAAAGGTGTTGTTGTACCACCCATAGAGAAACCATAGGCTAAGATCAAGGTCATACCTTGACCAAAGATCACCATACCATTGTCCTTTCGTTCTAGGCTTGCAAAAAATCACAAATCTCAAGAGAAAAAAGAGATTTTGGAGGTGTTCAGGAAGGTTGAGGTTAATATATCTTTGCTTGATACCATTAAGCAAATCCCACAATATGCCAAGTTCCTTAAAGAATTTTTCACCAACAAGAAATGATTAAAGGATTATAAGAATGTCACAATGGGAGAAAATATATCTGTTGTGCTTCAGAAGGGTATGCCTCCGAAATACAATAACTTTCGCATGTTTTCAGTCCCAATGAATATTGGTGGACAAGAGGTGGCACAAGCCATGTGTGATCTTGAGGCCTACATCAATGTAATGTCCTTATATGTATATCAATCACTGGGCTTGGGAAAATTTTGGAAGACAAGGGTAATGATACAGTTAGTCGAAAGATCAGTTGTCCATCAAGTTGGTGTTCTTGAAGATCTGCTGGTACAAGTAAAGGGATTGGTATTCGATTTACTTGTCTTGGAGATGGAGAATGATGGCCCCCAGCTCACTTTGCTGGGAAGGCCATTTTTGAAGATCTCAATAACAAAGATAGATGTGCATGATGGATCTCTGACCATGGAATTTGATAACATAGTTACATTCAATATTTATGAAGCTATGCAACGCCTAAACACCAAGGCCACAACATCAGTTATAGACATTATTGAGCCACTTTCTCAAGATGTCGCAGTTATCATCAATCCAGATAAATTGACCAAGATAAGTGGCTCTAGAGCATAGTCTGAACCTCAGGCTTTTCAATAAAGATAACATGGAAATTGATGATCTGATGCTAGATGTCCTCCGTGATCTTGAGGGGGCACTAATGGCTTTGAGGAGCTCAATTATGTCAACTTGCTAGTATCTTATGAGAAACTCACCCCCAGCATTGAGTAGCCACTCAAGCTTGAAATAAAGTCATTGCCAGCTCAACTACAATATGCTTACCTCGGTAAAGACAACACTTTACTGATTATTATTTCCAGTAAGTTAACTGAAGAGGAAACTAGGCACTTACTCAAGATGCTGAAGGAACACAAAAGAGCTATTGGATGGACTTTCATAGATATTAAGGTTATTAGTCTTTCTACATACATGTGCCAGATACTAATAGAGGAAGGAACCTATTGTAGTTGAGATGCCCATAAGCGACTCAATCCGCCTATGGTGGATGTAGTGAAGAAAAAAATTCTGAAACTACTAGATGCGGGTATGATATACCATATTTCTAGCAGTAAATGGGTTAGTCCCATCTAGGTGGTCCTAAAAAGATCGAGGTCACAGTTATTAAGAACAACAAAGGGCAGATGGTATCCATGAGGGTTCAAAACATATGGAGAATCTGCATTGAGTATAGGAAGTTGAACAAAGCTACTTGAAAAGACCATTTCCCACTATCATTCATTGACCAGATGCTTGAAAGACTCGTAGGAAAGAGTCATTATTATTGCTTGGATGACGTTTTAGGGTTCCACCAGATTCCCGTGGCCCCGAAAGACCAAGAGAAACCACATTCACCTGCCTATTTGGTACCTTTGCCTATAGAAGCTTACCTTTTGGACTTTGCAATGCTTTAGTCACCTTTCAGAGATGCATGGTGAGCATTTTCTCTGAATATGTAGAAGACATCATTGAAGTCTTCATGGATGACTTTACCGTCTATGGTGATTCCTTTGCGACTTGTTTGAGTAATCTCACTAAAATCTTGCGAATGTCCATTAAGAAGGACCTAGTCCTTAACTATGAGAAATGCCACTTCATAGTGGACAAAGGGTTAATTCTATGACACATAGTTCAGCTAGAGCATAGAGGTGGATCAGACGAAAATTGAGACTATCAGGGCCCTGCCATACTCAACAAACACTATTGAAATAAGGTCTTTTGTGGGGCATGATGGGTTTTACCGCAGGTTTATTAAAGATTTTTCCAAGATCATGCAATTGATGTGTCCATTATTATAACAAGGCAAGCCATTCTAATTCTCAAGGGTTAAAGGATCAAGAGGATGTTAATTTCAGCACCGATTATCAAGGACTCGGACTAGTCCTATCCATTCAAAATAATATGCAACACCATCAATCATGCAGTTGGAGCTGTACTCAAATAGGGGGTAGAATAAGACCCCCATGTGATTTATTAAGCATCTAAGATACTTGATCCAACCCAGGTAAACTATTCTACGACGGAGAAGGAGCTTTTAGTGATTATTTTTTCTCTAGAGAAATTTTGCCCATACCTGCTGGGGACCAAGGTTGACCACCCTGCCCTCCATTATTTGATGACCCATAAGGAATTCAAGCTAAGATTGATCAAATGGATCTTGCAACTCTAAAAATCCGATTTGGAAATCAAAGAAAAAAAGTGAATAGAGAATTATATTATTGACCACCTGAGCCAACTGATGACCAAGATGGACCCCAACCACTCAAAGAAGCATTCCCCAATGAGCATAGGTTGTGAGTGGGAGAGACCATGATCAACCCTATGGAACGAATACCAATACCTGCCAGACATGTTGTTCCATTACCTTGGTATGTAGACATTTTCAATTACCTAGAAGACATGAATTAAAATGAGAGAACTAAGACAAAGGGTGAATCAAGATTGTGTGTACGGAATGAACCATATCTATAGAGGTATTGTACAAATCAGATCATCAACAGGTGCATTCCTGATTCTGAACAACATTCAATTTTACAATTTTTCCATTTAGAAATGTGTGGGGACAATTTTGGACCTTGATGCACAGCTTGAAAAATCTGGAATGTGGATTCTTCTAACCCACCATAATCTATGACGCTTATCAATTCTGCAAGGCATGCCCTCAATGACAACTTGAATGATCATTAGGGTGCAGGGATGGGGGACCCTAGCAGCCTATCATAGTTTGTGAAGTCTTGGATGTTTGGGGCATAGACTTCATGGGTCCCTTTCCATCCTCCTTCGGCAACATATATAATATTTTAGTAGTAGATTATGTATCAAAGTGGACAGAAGCCAAGACCACAAAGAAGAATGATGACAAGACCATCGTGGACTTTGTTTGTGCTAAAAGTTTTTGCAGGTATGAATTGCCCAAAGTTATAATCAATTCAAAGTGAATGGACAAAGATTAAAGCCTTACTATGGTGGGGAGGTATCTCCAGCCTCCACCATCATCTTGAAATCTGGAGAGTGAATTTTATAAGGTCATGCCAGGACCTAAACTAAGGCGCTGAAACCCCATCATAAAAAAAAGGAAGAAAAAGTGAAATGAGAGAAGAAAAGAGTTTGTTTCTGTGAAGGAAAATTAAGTTTGAAGGGGAATATGCGAAGAAAAACATATCGGTGAGGCATTCTCTTGACAATCAACAGGTCTGTATAAGACCAACGACCGGTCAATTTACATGGTGTCAAAACAATTGGTAAAGTCGAGAGTTTACTAACCAGTCGATGAATACCAACCGACTTGTCGGTCACAAAGACCCCAAAATGCAAGGCTTAACTGACTGGTCAGTTTCCCTTAACTTACTAGTCGGTTAAGTCAGGGAGGGTTTTTAAACACCCATCTTCCCCTCACTTTTTAAGCCCTAGCCATTCTAAAGAAAATCTTCTCTCTCTTAGCCCAAAAACACTCTCATTTCTATCTAAAATCTGACCTAAAAACACTCCTCCAAAAAAACTACTCTCCCCAACAATTTAACAACCACCTTTACCTTTTCTTTGCACTGAATTTCCAAATCCCTAACACTATTCATCATCTTCTACCTCAAACCCAGCTACATTATAGGTAGAACCAAGGGAACAACAGACCAGCTAGCAAGTTCTCCTTCTTATCGGTCGACTAAGCGTGATTGTAGCTCCATGTCCAGGACTTCAACATCAAGAGAGGTACCTGAAATTGATTCCTTCCATTTCACAATAGTTGTTGTTGAGAAGAGGTATGAAACGGTAATTCCAATAGGAGAATACTTCAAAAAAAATTCCAATAGGAGAAGACATTTAGTTTCATGTACTGGGAAAACTATGCAAGACATGGTATATTTGGTCTATAAAATTTTCAAGAATTATATGTTAAACTTGGTTGGGAAACGTTTGCTGTACAAACTCTTGTGGAAGATTATTCAGAACTTGTATATGAGTTTTATGAAAATATGCTTGATGTTGTAGATGGGTTTGTTATGGTTAGACAATATATTGTTAAAATTTTTGTTGATCTGCTTAACAATTATTAGTGGGTTTGGAGTATGAGAACGAAGGAGAAGATAAGGAGGAAGAAGAACCAAATTTGAGGATGGTATGTGGTGTGTTTACATTTAGAGAGGGGTGGAGGAGCCTCTTGGTGGCACTGTTACCACCACCAATTTTTGCAGGGAAGCAAAATTTTGGAGAATGTTCATGGGACATAATATGATCCCAACCTTCCAAGATTATGAAATCAAGAAGGGGGCTAGTTTTTCACCATACAAGTTTGTGTTGGGAGTAAGATTTAATGTGGGAAAGATAATTGCTGGAAAAATTCTTTCCTAGAAGCAGAAGGTGAATAATCGTATTCCATTCCCACATATGATATCGGTTTTGTGTATCGAAGCTGGAGTGATTCCAGTGGAGGAGTTGTATTTCCCAATTCTCAAGCCATTACTTCCCTTTACCTATTCCTATATTGTGGCAAAAATCAAGGTGACAGAAACAATGAAGGAGAAGATAGAGTATTCTTGCTATAATTATTACTAAAGATGTTATATAGGAGAGGGTGCTGCACCACCACTAGTGGCACCCCAAAAACCTACCAAGCCAAAGGAGATAGGTTCTTCGTCTTCGCGTACAAAGGTGGACGTTGATTTGGTGGCACAGCTTGAAGAGATTTCTATCCAGCAATGCATATTGGTAGGACAGCAGCAGGTTATCAAAGAAACTTTATGGGAGGTGCGAGCTTATCAAAATAGACAGATGGAACTGTTCCAGCAATTGCAACAAGAACATATGCCTTCCATACAATATCAGCAGGATACTACTCAATAGATGTATGAGCAGTTCTGGCATTTGAATCCAAGAGATCCACCTCCACCACAATGGGGTGATGGTGATCATGCATAAAGGGGGAGATAAGTTATCGTCTCACTTTTTTTTTATTTCTATTTGTGTTGTTTGAATTTCTTTTCATGTTATGTCTTGACTTGTTACGTTATTTAGTCGTGTATGTTACGGTATATGGGATTTGATGATTATGTCAGGAACGTTCATTTATGTTAAGTTTAAGGAGATTGGTTCACTTCTAAAAAACTAACAATGAATGCTGAATTTTGTTTAGTATGGTTGACTAAATTTAAATATGGGATGTTTTGAAATTGGTTTTATAAATTAAATGTGGCACTATGTTCAAACATTAACCAATATTTAGAGCAGCGAGGCATCGAATTGATTAGTTTATGTTGAGAAAAAAATTAAAAGAGTTTGTTAGTACTAGTTAAGCTCATAGTTGACTCACCAATGTTATGTTTGCTAAAGTTAAAGAATTAAATGTTTATGTGCTGGAAGCTATGAAAACAAAAGAAAGAAAAAAAATTTTTACAGCACAAATAAAAATACACTTATGGTGGGTTTAACTTAATTGGACCTTTGAGTTACACTTCTGAAATTTCAATAAGCATTCTGATTGATTTGATGAACTAATGCATGAATGTTCAGTGTTTTTCAAATCCTAATTCCTTTATGTAAAACTGAAATTGATGCAGCTAGGTAAGATTTGAAAGACCAGAATTTCAAAATTGAGTGTTATTTGTTGGTTATGAATGAAGTGAGCTAAATTTTCTTGATTGAAATTATCTGGGTATGAGTGTTTTTCTTTATCGAACTATTTTTGCTAGGAACTAGCAAAGCTCTAAGTTTGAGGAGATTTGATGTCATATTTTTAACATTGGTTATCCATTAAGATTTTGGTTCGATTTAAGGACAATTGCATTCTAATTGTGTAAATTTAGTGAACGTTTTGATCATTTGTTGAGTATTGTGTTTGAGCAGATGTGTGACGGATTTTAGGGATGAAAGGCAGTGTTTTTGTATAAAAATATGTCGAAATAACGATAATGACGTTAGTGAATGCAAAAGCCCACCAACTGGTCGATTGATACCAACCAACCAGTCAGTGAAAGTCGGGAATTTTTCCAAAGCATCACCGACCTATCAATTAAGGGACACTGGCCGGTCGTTTCACCAAGAATGAAAATCAAATGGACTTGCCCAAGCTCAATCGACTGGTTGGTTAAAGGACACCAGATGAGAAATCAGACATTCGTGTCGAACATCAACGAAACAGTTGATTCACTTACACCAACCAGGAGGTGATAGGGTCTAATATAAATAGACATCAGGAGGTCATTGTAAATCATCAAGTTCTTAGTTTACAAACAAAAACTCTAGTTCTTACTATTGGATTCGTCATCTTTCAAAGACTAATCTACGCTATGTAATTTGAATTTTAAGTATGGCAGTTAATTTTAATTTACTTGTCTTCCTTTTCTTCCATCATTTTAGTTTCTAAGCGCCCAAATAGGATTCAAACAAAATCTGTTAATCTATTAACTGACAAAGATTATTCTAGCTTGCTCTTTGATACAAAATTGATCACTTCGTTCTACATAAACCTAATATGGTAGTAATATTAGTTTAGATTCCGACATAGGGGTAGAATACCTAGGTCACTTAATTGTCAGAATAGGAATATATCTACCAAATCCTGGATTCATATTGATCACGGTTAATTAACTCTTAGCAGAATTAGCATAAGGATATAGCTAATTAGGGTTTTGGGTTAACCAGTAATATTCTAGGAAGGTATTATTGGAATCAAGAAAATCATGGACATCTTCTAGGTTAGTTAGTAACACTGATTCTAGGTGCGAATTTGAAAAACGAATGATTGATTATTTTCTATGAATCCATTACTACTATTTACTTTCAGTATTTTTTCAATTTACATCTACACACTATTCGATTGATTTAACTAGAGTAAAAGAATTTGGTGAATTGATCAGTTTTAGACAGATTTTCCCTGTGGATCGATGCTCGTTCTTTAAAAACTATATTACTTGTTTGACATTGTGTACTTGCGAGTAAGGTATGCTTAGTTTTACATTAACAACTAGTCTTGTTGGCTATAGTCTTGTCGTACTGATCTTAGATCCTCAATAGATTCAACCATGCTTCCTTTGTTATTTCACAAACTAAATAATGTTCACATCATAAACCCAAAGAAAACTATAAAGACACACAAACCAATATAACAATATTAGACTCTACAACTCAACATACTATTTTAATAATTAATGTCTGGCATGAAATGAAATTGATCACCATTTATGTCTAGCATGAAAACCCAAAATCACATCTGGGTTTATCAAAACTAACTTGTAATTTGACAATTATATCCTTAATGAACCAGTAAACCCTTATTTTTTATTTATATTATTAACCAAAACAGCCGTCACAGATGACTTTCAACTAAACAGAAGAAATACTAGGACCTGGAGAAGATTTGAAGAATCATTCATGCGATTTTTTTATAATTTTAATGTATTTTTTTCAGGTTAGTATTTTGTAGACTATATTTTATGAAAAATATTTTTTTCTGAGACAACATGTATAAAAAACTCATTCATCTCACACTTACTTTCTCTTTTATTATCATCTCCCTCTCTACTTTGATAAAAGTTCCGAACTTCGTTTTTTCAATATTGTTTCTATATGTTTTTCGATTTTGGAATATACATGGCATATTTTATTTATTCACGAGCATGTAGTTATTGTAAGTGGTCGTTTATAATTTTGTTCAATTGACTATACAAGGCTGTGTGAAAAAATACAAAGGCATGTATATGGTTTTCACACGACCATGTGTGAAAATACAAGCCTGTGTTTTTAATGTACATGACCATGAATTTTCACACACGGCCGTGTAAAATAATATACACACCTGTGTATAGTTTCACACGGCTGTGTAAAATAACATACATGGCCGTATATAGTCAACCGAACAAAATTTGTAAATAAATTTTCAAACTAAATTATATGTTTAATATAGTTATACATATCTCACTGCTACAGTATATCTGCAACAAATCTTTGACTAAAACCATTCAAAGGTTTAAGTCTCGAAGAAAGATAAGTGACGTTACAGAAACCGAAAAGGAGAAATTACTCAAAACGCCCTTGCCGCATGCTCTCTGGATGAACAATTCACCTATGTACTCACTGATTGGGAGAGGTCTGCAGCTGATAGTCGAATATTACGAGATGCTATAACCCGATCAAATGTCCCAATATTTTGATGTTTATAGTCAAGAATGGAATGATTTGGAAAACTACAAATGATATTCTCATTGAATGTGTATAGTCATGCAAAATATTGATGGAGATACACTGTCAAATGTATGACGCTCAGGTGGCATTGAGGAAGAGGATCTAGTTTCGATATAAACTTTCAATCTAGTTTCGTTTTTTTGTTTCCTTGCTTTCTCCATTTTCTTCACTTTCTTTGTTTTCTTCGCTTTCTTCACTTTCTGCCAGAGATGGGTGAGGAGGAGAAATTGGTATCCCCTCTAGCTCGCAACATTCATCAATATCAATGACTTGCAAGGACAGACAAATCAATTTCCCTCTGTAGATGCTTTTGAGGCTTGGCAAGTACCAAAGACTTAGTTCCACTAATTTGGGGAGGGTCACAAAATGAGAAGAGTAATTGGAACTGCTGCTTTCTTCACTTGTCACTATCTCCTCTAATTTTTCACAGCTCCATACGTAAATTTCCTTCAGGTTTCGGAGATTCTGCAACAAGTCCAGAGCAAACAGCCTCTTTATGTTGTCACATTCGCGAACGTCAATCCTTTCCAAAGACTGACAAATCAGTTTGGCACTGAAAATGCTTTTCAGACTTGGCAATTGTTTTAGTTCTAGAATCCTTAATTTGGGGAGAGTCACAATATGGGAAGAGTAATCGGTGCTGCTGTTTTCTTCACTTGCCATTATCTCCTCTAATCCATCACATTCGAAAACCCCAATTTCCTCTAGGTTTTGGAGATTCTGCAACAAGCACCGAGGAAACAGCTTCTTTAGGCCGTGACACTTGGTTATTAAAATCTTCCTGAGACAAGCGAAGGTCTTCGTAAAAGGCAATGCTTGTGGACCACCACCATTCTCATTCTCATTCTCATAGGGGGGAATAAGGTCACGCAAATTCCTCAAGTCATCAAGAAGTATATGCTCGACTGTTGAAAATATATCAGCTGACCTTCCACATACGGACACAAGACACTCAACTTCCTTGCAGCTGAAGATTTCAATGGACTTCAATTCACTTGCACCATTTAAGAGATAGGTCTCACTTAAGCTCCCTGCACCCAATTCACTGGCATCTTTTAAAGCTTTTATCCTGCGGAGATCATCATACGTATGAAGCATTAGAAGTATTTCACGTATTTCACGTATTTCTTGTGTTTGACCTTTTTTATTCACACAAATGTTGAATTTATTCAATGGCCTTGCTAGTCGGAGATACTTGTTGAACTCCGCTAGATTAGGGAAACTGCATCCTAAATCTTCCAGTTTTTTCAAGCATCCCACCTCCTGCCCTTTCAATGTTAAATCCCAGTGAATTCTTAAAACTTGTAGCTGGGAAAGTTTAGGTAATATACCTGCAGGAAACTCGTTCAACTTTATGCATCCTCTAAGATTTAAATACCTTAGCTTACGAAGAAACTTCATACCATCGGGCACATTTTTAATTCTCTCACAGCATTCAAGATCCAACTTCTCCAGTGCTGTGAGCTTGGCAAGTGATGGTATCTGCTTTAATTCGAAACAGTGTCTAAGCAACAGTGCAGAAAGCCTCACCAGATTAGAGATGGAGTCAGGTAATCTCTGGACATTTGTAAAAGAAAGATTGAGAACCTTGAGACCATCCAATCTCTCAAAAAAACAATCTGATATCGTTTTAAGTTTGCGATTGTCTGATAGCAACAATGTTGACAATTTGGGACATATTGGCTGCCAATCGTTAGAACCCATTTTCTTGATTTTGGTCCTCATTAACGAGACTCTCACAAGACTCTGCTTCCACTTACCTTCATCTGGACATTTCATCAATTCCTTACCAGATTTAACCATCGCCGATGGCTCCTCACTTGATATTTTAAGAGCCATATCCCTTATCAAATCATGCATTTTCACATAACCATGATGACCATATTCTAACAAGCAACGATCAACGAGTCCGTTCAGCATGACTTGGCCCTCATCAACTTCTTCCATTTTGCACTCCTCTCTTTCTACTATACCCTCAAGAATCATGTATTCAATTAACTCATCCCTCTTAATCTCAAAATCTTCTGGAAACAGTGCACAATATAGCAAACATTGCTGCAAACGATCAGTTAAGCGATTATAACTGAATCTCAGAATGTCAAATACTGGATCCAAACGACTTTCTCCAGGCTTTGAATCTTTCAGTTTAACCATTGCATTTCTCCATTCAGATTCATCATTTACTCCCTTCATGGTTCTCCCAAATGTTTTGATAGCAAGAGGTAGACCACCACATTCATTTACAATTTCCTGTGCAAGTGATTTCACATTGATGTTGTAGTCTCCAAGTTCTCTTTCGAACAATCCCCATCCTTCCTCTGGAGAAAGTGGCTCGAGTTTGATTATATTATTCTGGCAATCCATTTGCCTGCAAACCTCAAGTGATCGAGTTGTGAACATCAACTTATAGCCTTCATGAGGAAGTCCCACCTCTTTTAAATCAAAAAACTGCCACAAATCATCTATAATAAGAATAAAATTCTTTTTACCAGTCAATTCGTTGGCCAGTCTTGCTGCTCTATGTCTGTCATCTACTTCATTTGTAATATCCAAATGAATAATCTTGGCAATATGCTCTTGTAACTTACGGATGTCACAATCTTGTGAAGCAGTGATCCAGTATACATGAGGAAATTGTTGTTGCGATGTTTCCTGTAGTTGTTTATGGATATGCTCCATCACTGTTGTTTTCCCTATCCCTCCCATACCACAAACGCCAATCCTTACAACTTCATCCTTCATCAGCAGAGACCAAATGTTATCCCGAGCTCTTTCAAAACCTCCACCCACCATATCTGATACAAGGAATGTATATTTTCTTTTCCTCAGATCTGCTTCTACACCTATAAAAGATTAAGGTCATGACAACTTAAAAAATCATTAACTAATTATAATAAAAGTGCTTATACATTGAGAAGTAATCACAAACTTTACCTTTCTCGATGATTCTTCCAACATCATCGGCGATTCTTTGAATCACTTCTGCCTCATATCTACATAAAACATATATTAAGGAGAGAACAATTCATCAGGAAATTGAAAATAGATAGAAAAGGACAGAAACATTTATACCGGACAAGTCAAATGACTATGTCCGAAAGCACTGAGAAAAGGCTTTATTTCTTAATACAATACCTTTCCTCTTTAATGTGTTCTCCTTTTATTTCTCCAACTTTCCGCAAAGCCGCTCTCCAGTGCTCCACTTTTTCCATGCTGTCTTTGAACGACTCGTCATGTTTAAGAAAAGCTTCTGCAAACCTCCCTCTCTGATTTCTCACATCAGAAGGCTCCACATGATAGAAAACCGGAATAACGTTATGCGCTTCTTGTTCGTGTCGATTTATAATCGTCTCAAGTTCATCCAAGCACCACTTGGAGGAAGCATAATCAGGGGAGAACACTACTACGGATACTTTTGACTCTTTGATAGCTTCTTGTAGCGTCGATCCAATGTGTTGTCCATTTGTGATCCCTTCTTTGTCTCGAAATACTTTATATCCTCTTTCTACCAACTTTTGATGAAGGTGATCGGTGAAAGCATGCCGGGTATCTCCCCCTCGAAAATTCAAAAACACTTGGAGAGGTTGAGACATGGAAGATGATGAGGCTTCGGAGGAGTTCATATTGACCAATCAAGAAACGCCTAGAAAGTATGGAACTTCAATAAATATGTTAGCAACAGATAAGAAATATTGACTTGTTACTATTGCCAACTAACAATATGTTCACCACCCAAAATTCTAAATTCTTTGCTGCTTTGTGGAAAAGGAATAAAAGCAAGATGAAAAAAGCATGTAAGAAACAGAGGAGATGGGAATCCAGAGGAGACAGAGACAATTATTACCACCCGGTTGAAGGAGATAACCCTGTTGCTTTTTTCAGATGAATATTAAAGCAAACTAATTCAGATCAATAACCTTTATTGAGATCAGATGTGTGCGAGCAATGGATTGAGCAGAAACTTTGATCAGGGCTTCGTGATAACCCTGAATGTTTTTTCGTATGGTAAAAGGCAAATGAAAAGTAATTCAGAAGAATAAGCCCAAGCAATAGCAATCTTGGCCGCTCGGTAGGCTTCAAGGAGATGAGGCAGGAAAGAGTCATTTTATTTTCTACTGGGAAAACGCTAAAGAACTCCAGTCGACCAAGTCAATGAAAGCTAATTCATGTTTTTCAATTCATTTCAGGGAAACATCTAACTTTCCAATCACTTAATGCAGTGGTTGACAGGAAATTAATGAACCGAGAGGTACCATATTGAAAGAACGCCATAAAAGTCAGATATGCAATACAGAAATAAAACCACAAGCTGTCCACAAGGATCCAGTATGACAACTTGCCGAGAAAGGATATAGAGTTTCTTTCATGTTGAACAAGTCAACTAGTCAATCATGAATCATTTCTTTTTTTTTTTCAGAAAATTTTTTAGAAAAATTTATTAGCTGAAAGAATTTTCCATATACAACACTATGTACAAATATAAAAAAATCTTATTACGAATCTGTGAAAAGCTATAACGAATCAGGATACCTCTATCACACAGTGCATCCAAAATCCTTACAGCACTATTTATCAAAAAGATAAGCCCCTTCAAAATTCTCCGACATCAAATTAAAATCTGTTCTTCCCAAGAATACAATCTCCTCTTCCACCGAAAATCCCAATACCAGTTCCTTCGTAGAAATGCCCAAGATCTGCAACACAGGCGTCTTTCTGTAAACTCAGCTCAAACGTTGTCCATCCATCCACTCTAAAAGACCCATAAAAATTCTATTCCGGCAAAGACTTGCATATGCATGAAAACATTTAGTATTTTTATCTCCCAATTTAACCCACCATCATTTAGACTTTTGCCGTCACATAGCCGCTATCTTTTTCTTCAAATCCCACCTCTCCAACTATAAGAGTCAATACTTATCGTTTAACTCTTGGTCTTTTGCTGTCACGCCCCAGGATCCTACTATAAGAAACTATAAGAGTCTACCGGTTTACGGTTTAATGGGTTATTGGGCTTAAAGCCCAGCTCTCTAAGATATGAATCCTCACATTTGACCTCAACGTTGACCAAGAGTATATATCCAGCTGACTCAAGACCTTCCCCAACTTCTTATCTAGGTTGTCAAAGCTGGTTTTGTGCCATTGGGCCAGTTTCTTTCTCAAAAGCATGATGTCACGGGACTAGAGTTTTGCGGAATAGAAACTCTCCGTGCGGCCTTAGACTATCGCTCTTGCAATAGACTAAGTAAGCCTTCCTCACAAAGCTAGCTAGAATGCTAAGCTTAGAACACAACTGAAAAGAGAGAGACACAAGATAATGGAGAGAAAGCTCTAAACTCTCAATATTGCAAGTATTGCTGGATTTGCTGGATGATTACAAATGAGGGGAGGCACCCCTTATATAGCCTTTACAACTCCCCAATGAATGGTGGAGATCAAGCCGTATGATCTAACGGTTATATACAAAAGTAGAAAGCACAAACACGGATCCCAAGTGCATTCCTTGATTCCCTCTCTTAGAGAAAGCACAAACACGGATCCCAAGTGAGTTCCTTGATTCCCTCTCTTAGTGGGGAACATAGTGGGGAACATGGTCCCTGATTCCCTCCTTGATTAGCTCTTTTGGTGGGAAACGTGTTCCTTGATTTGGGGGTCGGGTCCCGCAAGAAGCCAAATGACGCGTAGTCTGATATTCGGTCGTGACAATGAGCTTTTTCAACACACAACACTCTTTAGCAAAAGCAATGTCACATTCCTCCCATAAGAGCTTTACAAGTTTAAAATTTTTCTACTCCCACCAAACATTCCAAATTCTAAATGGCTTAGATCCTCACCACAAGGAAACAGCTTTGACAATCAAAGGTACACGGTCTGAAAATCATTTGTTTGCAGCAAATAAACGATGTTTATTACACTGAGCAATCCATTCTTGGGAGACGAGAGCATGATCTAGTCTCGAAGCACTTTTTGAATTAAACTTCCTATCAATGACATATTGGGTAGCTTTGTGGTGCTTCATGTGCACCACAGTCTTATTTACACCGCCCTCTAATATGTAATAAAATATTATATCCAGTCAGCACCAAATGTGATTGTTGACTGGACATACATAAAATTTTCAAGTGCCCTAGTCGATCTTTTATGCTCCCGCCAACAACGTCATGTACGTACTAACTTAAAAAATTTAAATTTCAAATTTGAAACTGTCATGATAACAGAGATAAACTTTTTCATGTCTAACAAGATGTCTATCTTCCCTCTCATCTTCCCCACCCACTGGCACTGAAAAAATCTGAAGCTCCTCATATCTTCTTTTTGTAAAGAGATGTAGCAAAAGTGGCCAAATGCAAATCCCACATCGTGGGATTTGTAAAGGCATGTCTCCTCTTTTCTTATAAAAGGAGGAGACCTCCTTAGTTATCATCATACCAAAAAAACAATACAATATATACTATTTAATTATTGAGATAAATTATAAAAATTGTATTTTGTAATATTTTTTCAGTGAAATATTAAGTGGTAATGTCTGAAGATGTGTGCTAAATTGTGGGTGTTTTTTTTCTTTAAGTGTTTTTTTCTAGTTAATAGTCTTTGGTATAGTAGTTGTGGTTATTGTGCTAGTTATTTTTCTTATAGAAAAATATCTAGTACAATTGCTCACTCTCTTGTCTTTTATGAGATTAATTCCCAACAAGTGGTAGCGGAGCCGAAGGTTCGTCTTTAGAATCGGAGGTTCATCTGTAGAGGCGGAGGGTTGTTCGTGAAACCGGAGGATTGTTCGCATAGCCGAAGGTTATACTGAATATGCTCTGTGATTGTAGTTTTATCTGATCTGCCACAACATAAGAGTTTTTTACTTGGCTCATTGTTTCGCATTGATAGCTATTAACAGAAGTTAGAGGGAAAATGACAGCTAAAGAGGAGGCTATAGTGACATTAAGTATGACAACCAGGTCATCATGGTCAAGGATTCCACAACCCAGCTTGAAATTGGTGGTGGATATATTTGATGGTACTGGTCATTTCGGCATGTGGCAAGGGGCAGTCTTGGATTCTCTTTTCCAACAAGGCCTTGATATTGCCACTGACGAAAACAAACCAGAAGACATTGAAGAAAGAGATTGGATAACCATAAATCGGTTGGCGTGTGGTACAATTCGATCATGCCTGTCCAAGGAGCAGAAGTATGCATTCTCAAGAGAGACTTCTGCTAACAAACTATGGAAGGCATTGGAGGATAAATTTCTGAAGAAGAGTGGTCATAATAAACTTCTTATAAAGAAAAGACTCTTCCGATTTAATTACCGACCAGGTACTATTATGAATGAGCACATCACTATTTTTGACCAATTAGTTACAGATCTACTAAATTTAGATGTGAAATTTGAAGATGAAGATTTAGCTTTGATGTTGTTATCATCTCTTCCTGATGAATTTGAACATTTGGAGACTACTTTACTTCATGGTAAAGAGCATGTATGACTAGATGATGTTCGTTCTGCTTTATATAGTTATGAATTGAGAAAGCATGATAAAATAAAAGTCAAATCGTTGACGTCTGAAGAAGCATTGGTGGCACGAGGTTATCAACAAAACAAATCAACAAGGAGAAGAGGGAGGTCTAAATCGAAGAGCAGAATTGCTAAAGATGAATGTGCTTTCTGTCACGAGAAGGGACATTGGAAGAAGAACTGTTCGAAGCTGAGTAAGAAAACCATAGCTCCAAGTGATGCAAATGTCGCAGAATACAGAAGTGATAGAGAGTCAGATATTTCCTTGGTGATTTCATCTTCAGAAACACACCTAGATGAGTGGATATTAGATTCTAGATGCACCTATCATATGTGTCCCATTCGGGAGTGGTTTTTTGAATTTTAGGAACTCGATGGCGGAGTTGTTTACATGGGAAATAACAATGCATGTAAAACAACTGGGATAGGTTCAATCAAGCTACAGAATCATGACGGATCCACCAGAATTCTGAAAGATGTACGATATGTGCCAAAGCTAAAGAAGAATATGATCTTATTGGGGACTTTAGAATCAAAAGGCCTAGTTGTGACATTACGAGATGGAGTTCTCAAAGCAACTTCTAGAGCACTTGTGATGCTGAGAGGAATCAGAAAAAACAATCTGTATTACTTCCAAGGTAGTACAGTAGTTGGGACCGTGGCGACAGCAACTTCAAGTAGCAAGAAGGATGCTGAGATGACAAAGCTGTGGCATATGCGATTGGGACATGCTGGAGAAAAATCCTTGCAAATTCTGTCCAAGCAAGGATTATTGAAAGGTACAAAGACCTGCAAATTAGAATTATGTGAACATTGTGTGCTGGGAAAACAACGAAGAGTGAAATTTGGCACTACTATTCATAATACTAAAGGTATTATGGATTATGTGCATTCTGATGTATGGGGACCTGCCAAGACTCCATCACTTGGAGGTATGCATTATTTTGTCACTTTTGTTAATGATTTTTCCAGGAGAGTTTGGGTATTCACGATGAAGAGCAAGGATGAGGTGCTGGAGATTTTTTTAAAGTGGAAAGCTCAAGTTGAAAATCAAACAGGAAGAAAGATCAAAGTTCTCCGAATAGACAATGGAGGAGAATACAAGAGTGATCCATTCCAGGAGGCATGCCAAGAAAGTGGAATAGTCCGACACTTTACAATCAGAAAAACACCTCAACAGAACGGGGTGTCCAAGCGTATGAACCGAACACTAGTGGAGAAAGTTCGTTGTATGCTGTCTAATGCTGGGTTGGACAGAAGATTTTGGGCTGAGGCTGTGACATACACACAACACATTGTAAATCGTTTGCCATCATCTGCTCTTAATGGCAAAACTCCTTTGGAGGTATGGTCTGGAAAACATGCTACTGATTATGACACTTTACATGTTTTTGGCTCTAATGCATATTATCATGTGAATGAATCAAAATTAGATCCACGAGCGAAGAAAGCTCTTTTCATGGGCTTTACTACTGGCGTCAAAGGATATCGTTTGTGGTGTTTGGAGTCAAAGAAGACGATCATCAGTAGAGATGTTACATTTGATGAATCTTCCATGTTGAAGAAGGTAAATTCAGAAGAGACTGATAGTACTCAGCAGCAGGTGGAGCATACACCAAAATAAGTGGATTTCGAGCAGACATTTCTAGCCAGCAGCATTATGACTGATTCTCCGATGGCAGAGGAGGAGTCAGAAGATGAATATTTTCTGACCCAAGAAACTCAACAGCAATCAGAGCCAATTGCCATCAGACGAGAGAGAAGAGAGATTCATAAACCTGCTCGTTTTGCAGATATGGTGGCTTATGCACTTCTAATTCATGACGATGTTCCATCCACTTACACAGAAGCAATCCGAGCTATAGATAGCGAAAGATGGGCAAGTGCAATGGAGGAAGAAATGCAATCACTTGAGAAGAATAAGACGTGGAAGCTGACACAACTACCTAAAGGCAAGAAGGCAATTGGATGCAAATGGGTGTTTGCTAAGAAAGAAGGATTTCCTGATAAAGAAGATCCACGCTACAAGGCAAGGTTAGTGGCTAAAGGCTACGCTCAGAAGGAAGGAATCGACTACAACGAGGTATTTTCTCCAGTCGTTAAACATTCCTCTATCAGAATTTTATTGGCCTTGGTAGCACAGTTGAATTTGGAGTTAGCTCAACTTGATGTGAAGACCGCATTTCTACACGGTGATTTGGATGAGGAAATCTACATGGTTCAGCCAAAAAGTTTTAAAAGTGCTGGTAAAGAAAATTTGGTTTGTAAATTAAACAAATCTTTGTATGGACTGAAGCAATCTCCAAGGCAGTGGTACAAACGATTTGATAAATTTATGAGAAGCCAAAAGTACACAAGAAGCAAATATAATCATTGTGTTTATCTGCGAAGACTTGAAGATGAATCCTATATCTATTTACTCTTATATGTGGATGATATGCTGATAGCAGCAAAGAGCCAAGCTGAGATTGACAAAATAAAGGCTCAATTGAGTACAGAGTTCGAGATGAAGGATCTTGGGGAAGCTAAGAAGATTCTCGGTATGGAGATCAACAGAGACAGAGGGAGAGGCAAGCTTTGGCTGAAACAAAAGCAATATTTGGAAAAGGTACTACAACGTTTTGGTATGCATGAAAATACAAAATCTGTAAGTACCCCACTTGCTCCTCAGTTGAAACTTAGTAGCCAGTTATCTCCAACAACAGATGAAGAGCGAGAATACATGGCAAAAATTCCTTATGCAAATGCAGTTGGAAGTCTGATGTATGCTATGGTATATACGAGACCAGATATTTCACAAGCTGTTAGTATTGTGAGCAGGTATATGCATAACCTAGGCAATGGTCATTGGAAAACTATAAAATGGATTCTACGGTATATCCAAAGTACTGTAGACATTGGCTTGGTATTTGAAAGAGGAGAACCACTTGGTTTATGTATGGTTGGATATTGTGATTCTGACTATGCAGGAGATTTGGATAAGCGACGATCTACAATTGACTATCTGTTTATCTTAGCAAAAGCGCCAGTTAGTTGGAAATCTACTTTGCAGTCAACTGTGGCTTTGTCTACAACAGAGGCAGAGTATATGGCAATTACAGAAGCTGTGAAGGAAGCTATTTGGTTTTATGGGTTACTTGAAGACTTGAGAGTTGGTCAAAAACAACTTGTATTGTTTTCTGACAGTCAGAATGCTATTCATTTAGCAAAGAATCAAGTCTTTCATGCACAGACAAAACACATTGATGTTCGCTATCATTTTGTGTTGGAGATTCTCGAAGAATAGAAGATACTTATCCAAAAGATACATACAGCTGAGAATCCTGCAGATATGCTGACCAAAGTAGTTACAAGAACCAAGTTTGAACACTGTTTAGACTTGATTAACATTTTAAATTAGCGCCTTATGACGCAAAATTGGAGACACTACATTGGGAATAATGTGATATTTGACCAAGATGGAGATTTATAGCAAAAATGGCCAAATACAAATCCCACATCGTGGGATTTGCAAAGGCATGTCTCCTCTTTTCCTATAAAAGGAGGAGACCTCCTTAGTTATCATCACAACAAAAAAACAATACAATATATACTATTTACCCATTGAGGTAAATTGCAAGAATTATATTTTATAATATTTCTTCAGTGAAATATTAAGTGGTAATGTCCGAGGATGTAGGCTAAATTGACCGAACCTTGTTAAATTGTGAGTGTTTCTTTTCTTTAAATATTTTCTTCTAATTAATAGTCTTTGGTATAGTAGTTGTGGTTATTGTGCTAGTTATTTTTCTTATAGAAAAATATCTAGTACAATTGCTCACTCTCTTGTCTTTTGTAGGATTAATTCCCAACAAAAGAATCAACCCTCAAGGCCTTAGATGTATAGACATCCCTTTTACATTTCTATATTTGGTAGTTTCATTTGCCTAGAGGCTTTGTTCTTGTTAGCATGATGCATGCCACATGCCATTTCATCTTTATGTTTCAAATGGATTGTTTTGGATTCTGTATTTACGACTTGGTTTAGATAGCCTCACGCCTAACAATTAGTGTTTATTTAGTGGTAGATGAAACGAAAACTTTTTTCAGTTCTGATGATGATGTTGAGTGTTTCTCTCCTCTTTGTTTAGGTTTTGGTTTGCTTTCCAAGTGGGGAACGCAAATAGAGGAGGTTCCACTGTCATGAGGCTATTTCTAGTCTGTCTATGACTATGTTGATTCTCTTAGTTGCATAGACGTTGAGAATTACAGTCTCGTCTCAAATTTTCCTTGGGTTGTTTATGGTCCAGCCTCTTTGTGGAGCCAAATTAATGAATTTATATATTTTAAGTAGTGGCCACCTGTAAATGGGGTATTTCTGCTGTGTTTCGTAGCTTTTGGTTTACTCAAGTATCAATAATTAGTAATTACCCTTTGAATACTTATCAGATATTATATCGCTTCTTATCAGAAATATTTTCACAAAGTACCTGCTTGAGCTTGGAGGGGGATTGCTTACTTGAAAGCCCCATTTGATCAAACACTACCATCAACTTTTGAGCTTCTGCTTCCACTTCATTCGGAACAATCTCCGGTACCTTTAAGCATTCTCCTGCGCCATCAGTGTCTAACTCCACGCATCCCGGGCCTCCTTCTAAGAGTAGAAGCTTCTTTTTAATTGAAGTATCAGTTATGAGTGTAGCTCTCTGTCATAAGGCTGCCACTGTCCTTGATAATCTTATATTTGTTTTGCTTTCTCCCTGGTTTATCAAATCGACGATTCTTATCTTTTCCCAGAGAAGCCTTCATTCCTTCCTCATCTGTACAAAAGCAGTATCAGGGTTGGAGCCAAAGGTGACAGGGACAACTGTAGGGAGGTTATCGATCGTGGATTTCCGTTGGGAAAATTTCTCTTCTAGGATCTCTGGATCCCGCGAGGTCAAATGGGCCTTCTTTATTACTAATAATTCCACAGCTTGAGCCGGGCCATTAATTTCCACATAGGCCATGCCATGGGCTACACCTAGCCCATGTCTACGCGTTGACTATCTCTGACTACTTTCTCACAATACGCCAAAACCTGTAATGCATTGTCCCCAAGATGGAGGATGGCTGTGGTCTGGGATGGGATGGCTGAAACATGGTTAGGAGAGTTGTTTAATGTCGGGTGCGAGGGGTTAGAGAGAGGGGAGAGATTTTTGGCAGGCCCTTCTCCAGTGCGAGGGGTTAGAGAGAGGTGCTGTCTTCTCCAGTGCATTCTACCATGAGCTTCCGGTCAGGCCCTTCTCTTGGCCTACCAGCGTCAATCATCTCTTTGATACGTTTGATAAAACCAAACCCCAAGTGGAGGCATATCTAGCCAATCTCCTGCCTGATTTGGTTATGTATGACACTGCCTTCTGGATTCCTGCTTTGGGTCGAGGAAAGAGTCATGGATTCAAGTCTGTACGATACACAGTGGTGAGTCCAATCATTCAAGCATTCTATCTCACCCCTTCTCGGGAGTTGGAAAAAGAGATGGGCTCAGTTGAAGCTTTAATGCAGCCTCCTCCGGGCTTCCCTTCTCCCAATATTCACTTGAAACGCCACGAGACCGAGAAACTATCTGTTTTCTTTCGGATGTTCGGTGAGTTATCCTTTTAGCGGATAACCACGAGCTTCAGGGAAACTGATGCCATTGCCATCAGGTCTTAAGGTGAAATACAAGGACCTTTCTGTGATTTCATAGCGCAACAGTATGCAAAACCCTTACTGCTGACAGAGCCTCTCTTGCCTCAAGCATCCGCTGCACAGCCACAAAACAAGGAGTACTGTGTCAGCTGGCTTGACAATTTTGAGGCAGGTTCTGTGGTGTACTGCGCATTTGGGAGCCAAATCATACTACCCAAAACCCAGTTTCAGGAATTGATTCTGGGGCTTGAGTTCACAGGCCTACCGTTTCTAGCAGCTCTAAAACCACCTCATGGATGTGCAACAGTGGAAGAGGCCTTGCCAGAAGGGTTCATAGAGAGGGTTCAAGGGAGAGGGGTGGTGTCTGGAGGCTGGGTGCCACAGCGTCAGATACTACAGCACCCGAGCACCGGGTGTTTTGTGAGTCACTATGGGTTAGGTTCCATGTGGGAGTCACTGAGCAGCGACTGTCAGATTGTGCTTGTTCCTTTCGAGTCTGAACAAATCCTGAGCGCGAGGTTCTTGGTTGAAGAGCTTAAAGTTGCAGTAGAGGTGGAAAAAGAGGAGAGCATGTGGTTTTCCAAGCAAGAGTTGAGCAAAGCCATTAAGTTGGTGATGGATAAAGAAAACCCCGAGGCTGGTGAATTGAAAAGGAACCATGCCAAGTTTTCTGCTATTCTTTCCAGCAAAGACATTGAGGAGACTTATATCAACAATTTCATAAAAAGCTTACACCTCCTTTTGGAATCTAAGAACTAGAATTTATTATAATAATGGTTTAGTTAACTCTCTTCTTCTCCTGGAATCAAGCACTCTAGTCATGCATTAAGCTTCTACCCATCTCCATAATTTGTGTTGTTGTACCGTCATCTGCTTTAGATATCTGTCTTCAATATATTGACATAACACTTACTGGTCAAGTTTTGTTTGTCTGGAGATACTGATCTTCTAACTGAATTTGAACCTCTCAGACAGATATTGTGTATCTTTTCTTCCGGTTGATTCAAATAGAGGACTTGTTTGTGTTGCTGTGCAAGTTGTTGTGTTGCTTTCGTCACTGGCAGCTTCAACGTGTCTTCTGGCTTGTCATGCTAGTGGTTATGTGTTGCTTTTGTCCCCTAAGCCAGTTCAGCATGTTTTCTGTGATATCAAAGGTGTTGTTCTCAAGGGTTGTTCGGCCTACCCTTGACTGCCACCAGTGGCTTGAATTAATTACCTGCTGTATTGCCCTTACCTTTATCCTTTTCGTCCTAGCATCACTGTTATGTTTATTGTGTGAAAGTTGCGGAGTCACAGCGAAAATTTTCTTCCAGGAAGTGTTATAGACAACTTCTCATTCGGTTCAGTTGTTGGTGGACTTTGGACTTTGTACATGAGTTTTGGAAGATGTACTTACAGTGTATTCTGTATATGTGCAAGTGGTCCGGTGTTAGTTTTGTTATCTTGGCTGATTTAGTATGTATTTTGCATGATCGAATACAGTGTGAGACTCCAACTAACGACACTATGCTTCGGAGTAACAACATACATTGAACTGATTGGACAGACAATTTAAATTGTTTTTCCAGACGGTGTTTTGAAGATCGCTTTCTGCTTGTTGTGGATCTTGCTCTTTGTTTTTTGACGTTGGCCTTGGTAGGTGAAGGTCAGTTAGTACTGTGTCGTCAAAGATCTAATATACTATGCCGGAGGTTGTGTACAGTTAATGGAAGATTTTATAAACTTTGTCTTGCAGACGTACTTTGGGACTCCTACTGATAACTGACCCCTGAGCTTTGGACCGAATGTATCATCCTATTACTATTTTATCGTAGCATTCCTTTTTTGTTTATCCTAGCATCTTGTTGTCCCATATTATCCAAGCATAACAGTTATCTTTATTTGTGTGGATGGTGTGGTCTACAGTGAATTTTTTTTCAGCAGTGTTATAGACAAGCCTTTTTCAGATATAGCCTCCAATTGATTACAGTTCTATTCGACCCTACCACTTGTATGTCTTTAAAAACAGTTGCAAGTAAGAGAATTGATTTTTGATTCTTAATTATAAAATCTCTTCTCAGGACATCCAATAAGCACTTTCATAAAAACATGGACCTATGAGAATGTTGATCAGGGAGTCTGTACTGTAATCTCTGATTTCATTTTTTCATTTATTTGTTATCCTAAGTTGTCAAAAATTTATGGGACCTTTATTTCCTCAGTTGGAAGGTGGTTGATGATTTGATATTGAGAAAATTCAAGAACTGTGAGCTTGTTGATCAAGTTGGAGGAAATCATAGTGCTTGGATGCCCAGTAACACCGGAGATCTGAATTCTGACTCGTCCTTTTAAATCTATTTCCAGGACATCCATTAAGCACTTCTACAAACACATAGATCTATGAGAATGTTGATGAGGGAGTTTGTAATGTGATCTCTGACTTTTCTTTTTCACATATTGGTTATATTAAGTTGTTGAAATTTTTTGGGAAGGTGGCTAGTGCTTTGATTTTGAGAAAATACAAAGACTATTAGGTTGTTGATCAAGTTGGAGGAAATCATAGTGCTTGGATGCCCAGTACCAAGTGATCATATCCTTCCCTACTGGAGTTTTTTTCAACCATATTGCTACTGTTTCTTTAAGAACAGTTGCAAGTGAGGGATTTGAATTTTGATTCTTCTTTTTAACATCTCTTCTCAGGACCTCCAATAAACTCTTCCATAAACACATGGACCTACGAGAATGTTCATCAGAGAGTTTGAAATGCTATTTTTGACTTTTTCTCTTTTATTTATTTGTTATCTTAAGTTGTCGAAAATTTTTGAAACCTTTATTTTCTCAGTTGGAAGGTGGCTGATGATTTGATTTTGAGAAAATACTAGAATTATAAAGTTGTTGATCAAGTTGGAGGAAATCATAGTGCATGGATGCCCAGTAATACATGTTCATGATCCTGCCTTACGGGAGTTAAGATAGTTATCTTAACTTAGTTCTATCTGTTTCTTCAACAATGATGATTTAAGTCTTTTATTCTTTGATCATGTGCCTAATGTGTATGCTGACTATAATCACCGATGTCATCATCAGTAGCAGGTGTTGGGTTTATTTGATATAATTCTGCTTATTGATAAGATTCAATATTTACAATCTGACTCTTCTCTTATGATTCCCATGATAGTAATTGTCTAAATGTCCAACTACCATAACATATGATATATATTTTTTTATTTTCTCAAATAATAATCTCGGTAGTAAATAATTCTGTTGGTCATCATTTTCAAGGAAACACCTAACTTTCTATTGACTTAATGCAGTGAATAATAATGGCCAACTACCATGAAAGTAATTATCTTAATGGCCAACTTCCATAACATATGATATATGTTTTTTTAGTTTCTCAAATAATAATCTCGGTAGTAAATAATTCTGTTGGTCATCATTTTCAAGGAAACACCTAACTTTCTATTAGGTAGCTTTAAGGTGGTTCCAGAGAACCACCTGGGATTTACATCACCTCTCATATATATTATTTTATAATATTCATTCATTTGCCACTCAGTAAGCCAGGATTGTTAGTACAACTCAAATTTCGGGAGGGTAAATGGTCTTTTTATCTTTCCTGCCCTTCACTCAAAAATTAAATTTTTGCTCCCAAATTTGAATTTCAATTTCAGACCAAATATATAGATACAATCATGCCTGTTACCACACAATCCACATAGACATTACCACACAATCTGGTCATCCTCAAGGGAATCTGCAATATTCACCATATAATCTGTAGAACCCATGATTTTTAATATAATCTTCAAACTCCCACGAATCAACTCCAATTTTAATCCCGAAAAAACCTAGTTTGTAGATCGGAGGAATATCCAATCTTCAAGCCCCCCACGAGTGCTCAATATTTTGGTAAAACATTGGTGGTTCTGGGTAACTATTTGTGCAGAGTTTGTTTGTCGTTCTATAAATCCAAAATTTGTTAGTTTGCCTTAAGGATTTTGTGGATCTATTGATATTAGGTCACACTGTTGATATTGTATAATGAATGTATGTCTACGATGGTTTTAGTGTTTGTTTGTGTGGTGTAATATATGTTATATGGGATATTATGAATGTACCCAACACCATGTATGTACTAATATGTTTTTTTTATTTGCAGATGTCTGTTAATAGTGGATCTTCTTCTCAACAAACTTCACTATTATGTTACAAAAACAAATGGTGTCAAGAATGTGGGGAGTGAACATTGATAAGAATTTATCAATTGGATCCAAACAAAGGAAAGTTAATGTTTTGGTGTGGAGCTCACCATTTTGAAGGGTGGTGTATACCTATAAATGAGAACGATTGTACTAGAATACTTGAAATAAACCTGGATGATTTTTGACAGTCTATTGAAAATGTAATTGTTAATATTAGTATTATGAGGGATATGATAAAATTTAATTTGAAATTATTGATTACAATTCTTGTTATAGGTTTGTTGTTTGTAATAATCAATTGACAAGATGCATTTTGCATTATAAAATATGTTGTTCTAATGATTCTGAAATATATGAATCAATTGTCAAATACATATTTTGTGGCACATTTACAATGAGTATTCCTACAAACGCTGACATTATATGCATCACATGCGGTATGGCACTAATGTAATGTCGGTTGTTTCTATTGAATATTAGACATTACATAAGCCGTATGGGGCATGTACCTCATGTGCTGTGGTCCGATTCTATCAAATGGTGGACATTACATGCGTTTTATGAGGAGTGTACCTCATGTGAAATGACCCAATTCTATTTAATGGTGGACATTACATGCATTATATGGGGTGTGTACCTCATGTGATGTGACCTGATTCTATTAAATGGTGGACATTACATGCATTATATGGGTTGTGTACCTCATGTGAAATGGCACAATTCTATTTACTGGTTGACATTACATGCGTTATATGGGGTGTGTACCTCATGTGATGTGACCCGATTTTATTAAATGGTAGACATTATATGCGTTATATGGGGTGTGTACCTCATGTGATGTGGCCCGATTCTATTAAATGGTGGACATTACATGTGTTATATGTGGTGTGTACCTCATGTGATGTCGTTATATTATTGATAAAATCACAACCATAATGAATATTAATCGTGAACAATCAATCCACTGATAAATGTCATACAAAATCAAAGACATCAATACTAAAAGTTCCAAAAGCAAAAGTGGATATTTCAAAATATAGGAAATAAACAAAAAGATCAGTTCACATTTCAAAATAAACAAAAAGATCAATTCACATTGATAAGAATATAGGAAATAAACATTCCACTAAGCTTCATCCTGAGTTTCTTCTTGAAATTCATGTGGAGGTGTGGTAATGGGTCGCGACGGACCTTGACTCGATACGTGTCTTATCTTGGAACTTTTACAATCTCTACAGCCATGTCTGATCCACAAGATCAAACCGTCTAATCATATCTTTCCAAGTGTCCTCAAACGTGTCTTCATTTCGTATTTGTCATAGAATTGTATAAAACATTTTTTTGAAGTCTTTGTCACCCAACAGGTGCAGAATATTTTTCATTGCATTCCATTCTATGTGCCATTGACAAAGACTATGTTTAGATTCAAGGAACACAGTCCGACAAGCTGCTGCAATGGCTGGTGCCTGGTCGGTAAAAATAGTAATTGGTTGCTTCCCCCCATAGCTCTCAGGAAAGACTTGAACAACCAATCAAAGGTTATTTGGGTCTCATCGCTCAAGAAGCACATCCAACAAATACATTATGCCAATGACTATTTATGCAAATAAATGGAGTATAAGTCATATTGTATTTCTTAGTCCTATATGTGGTGTCAAAAATCACCACATCTCTAAATGCATCATAATGTAATTTTCACATACTATCCTGCCAAAAAAGATTCATCAATCTACCATCGTCATCAGGTTGCATGGCATATAAGAAGTTACTATCCTCCGCACTCATATTCCGAAAATAATCTATAACAGCAACCACATCTCCATGCTGGATCAAACTTTGCCTCTGTTTCTGTATGAAATTTTGACAGTCTTCCTCTATGAATCCAACATTCTAACTTCCCCCCGCTTCACCGGCAACAAAGCAAAATGCTCTAGATGGCCTCACACCTGCAACCACCAATGAGCCAATTAATTCCTTATTTTCAGCACCTAACCTTCTTGCAGATTTTATGAAATGTCTCTGTCTCCCATCAGTCATAGGATGATTATATTCATCCTCAAACAATGTCACTTCATAGCCTTCTGCAGTAACCTTGAATACAATCTTAGCTAGACATCCGCATCTATAATCCATTCGCGTTCGCTTCAGTGGGTTGGTGGCAGCGTCCATATCTACTTGCAATCTACACACCCATACAAAATTGTTAATGAAATCACAAGTCATTAATAACACCCTAAATTGACAGTCACATAGTAATATGAACCGAAACTAACACCTATGTTTGAAAGACAACAAATGTACATTGCGTTGGTGTAACACTTAATGTCCCTAATCTGATGTCCGGTGGTTGTGGCTCACCTATGTCAATCACAACAATAAAAGGTACATTATGTTGGGGACACACATAATGTCCCCGACTTAGTGTATAATGACATATACTGTATTATCCTAAATTGTGACTCACTTATGTCAATCACAACAATAAAAGGTACATTATGTTGGGGACACACCTAATGTTACCGACCAAATGTATAATGATACTTGATATATTATCCTAAATTGTGACTCACCTATGTCAATCACAACAATAATAGGTATATTATGTTGAGGACACACCTAATGTCCCCGACCCACTGTATAATGACACCCACATGTGGATCTATCTTATTTCTCACCGAGGTCATATCCCAATAAAGAGAATCTTCAGGTATGGTGCACAATTTTCTGCCATATACTGGCACTCCTTTTGAGCTTCCATATTTTAAAACTATCGAAAGACAGTATATTCCACAATGCAATGCACATTCTGTACGTGATATACAGAATGTCCCCCACATGCCAACAACGGATTGAGGGACCCATACATAGATTATACTCTTGTCTGTGAGTGGGCAAAATTATCACTGGAAATCACTGGAAATCACAGTATGTTTCGACATTGTTAAAAACACATCGGACATGGAAGAAACATCATGTCATGAAACAGGTGAAACAAATGTTTTGTCCATATCAGTTTTTCCAATAAGTGTCAAGGGACACAACAAACCTCATAACTCATATACGGTTACTCACACCTAACTCATTTATAAATACAATACAAGAATGTGCATTAAACATAGTAACTTTAGATTACCTAACAATAATAAACCCACGCTAGATTCTAAGGCTTCTAATGTCAATTTTTTCAAATTTATGAAGCTTTGCAATTTTTTTCTAGCTTCAACACCATCCAGCTCCGTCTTCTTGCCTTCTGACCACCAATTTGAAGAGAGAATCTCTGAAATTCAGCCTATACTTCACGCAGACAACCCTTTGTCAAAGTATTCTGACATCAAAAATTACTTTATCAGAAAGGTTGAGAAAGGTAAAAAGACCATTTACCTTCTGAAATTTGAGGTGTACTGACAATCCTGACTTACTGAGTGAATGCTGAATAATTGATGACTGAATATTATAAAATAATATATGTGAGAGGGTGGTGTAAATCAGATGGTTCTCCTTCAAGCTACCCCTTTCCATTCACTTAATGCGGTGGTTGAGAGCAAATGACAGAACCGAATGGTACCAAGTTGAAAAGCGATTTTTCACAGTAAAAAAAGAACGCCAGAAAAGTTAGATAAGCAATTCAGAAATAAAATCACAAGCCATCCACAAAGGTCCCAAAGGTCAACTATGACAACTTGCAAAATAGACAAGATGGAGTTGTCTTCATAAATGCTGTGGCTGTCACCAGTATCTAATTTTTTTAATAAATTTACACGTATAGGAAAAGCGTTTAACTGTAAAATTCAAGAACAAATATTTAGACCCTGTACAAACTGGTAAGTTTATAAACAGCCAGAACCTTCTGCTTTTCCTGCAAGCTGAAGAGGATCTACAGCCCAAATATGGAGATTCACGTGGTTATGTTCCCATGGTTCGCCTACGGCCATCTCATTCCCTTTCTCCACCTCTCGAACAAGCTTGCCGAGAAAGGACATAGGGTTTCTTTCATACTGCCCAAGTCAGCCCAGCTCAGGCTAGAGAAAGAAAACCACCATCCTGATCTTTTTCACTTCTTTCCAGTTGCCGTACCACCTGTGGATGGCCTCCCACCTGGAGCAGAGACCAACTCCGACGTGCCTCTTCACCTTGTCAATCATCTCTTTGATGCGTTTGATAAAACCAAGCCCCAAGTGGAGGCATATCTAGCCAATCTCCAGCCTGATCTGGCCGTCTACGATTTGGCATTCTGGATTCCCGCTTTGGGTCGAGGAAAGAGTCATGGATTCAAGTCTCTACAATACCAAGTGGCGAGTCCGATCGTTCAAGCATTCTATCCCACCTCTTCTCGGGAGTTGGAGAAAGAGATGGGCTCAGTTGAAGCTTTAATGCAGCCTCCTCCTGGCTTCCCTTCTCCCAATATTCACTTGAAACGCCATGAGGCCGAGAAAGTATCTGTTTTCTTTCGGATGTTTGGTGAGTTATCCTTTTATGAGCGGATAACCAGGAGCATCGAGGAAGCCGATGTCATAGCCCTCAGGTCTTACCGTGAAATACATGGACCTTTCTGTGACTTCATAGGGCAAGAGTGTGCAAAACCCTTGCTGCTGACAGGGCCTCTCTTGCCTCCAGCGCTCGCTGCACAGCCACAAGACGAGGAGTGGGTCAGTTGGCTTGACAAATTTGAGGTAGGTTCTGTGGTGTACTGCGCATTTGGGAGCCAAATCATACTACCCAAAGCCCAGTTTCAGGAATTGCTTCTGGGGCTTGAGTTCACAGGCCTACCGTTTATAGCGGCTCTAAAACCACCTCATGGATGCGCAACAGTGGAAGAGGCGTTGCCAGAAGGGTTCATAGAGAGGGTTCAAGGGAGAGGGATGGTATCTGGAGGTTGGGTGCCACAGCTTCAGATACTACACCACCCGAGCACCGGGTGTTTTGTGAGCCACTGTGGGTTAGGTTCCATGTGGGAGTCACTGAGCAGCAACTGTCAGATTGTGCTAGTTCCTTTCGAGGCTGAACAAATCCTGAGCGCAAGGTTCTTGGTTGAAGAGCTTAACGTTGCATTTGAGGTGGAAAAAGACGAGAGCATGTGGTTTTCCAAGCAAGAGTTGAGTAAAGCCATTAAGTTGGTGATGGATAAAGAAAACCCTGAGGCTGGTGAATTGAAAAGGAACCATGCCAAGTTTTCGGCTATTCTTTCCAGCAAAGACATTGAGGAGACTTATATCAACAATTTCATAAAAAGCTTACACCTCCTTCTGGAATCTAAGAACTAGAATTTATTATAGTAATGGTTTAGTTAACTCTCCTCTTCTCCTGGAATCTAATGGCAATAAACTCTTATCCTTTAGTTAACTCTTCTTGTAATGCTTTAGTCATGACATTTTAACCAAAGGCTCATTAGCGACTGAAGAAGTTGTTCTTTGCAAAGTGACAAAATGAGCATATTTTTTTTTTTAATTTCTCAAATAATTATCTAGTGTCGGTAGAAAATAATTGTGTTGTCATCATTTCCAAGGAAACATCTAACTTTCCAATCAATTAATGCAGGGTCCCTGGATCCAGTATGACAACTTGCTGAATAGACATATATTGAGTTGTCTCCATAATTGATGTGGCTGACACCATCATCATCAATATCTTAGATCCTTTCCAGCAGATTTTATGGTATGTGATAGCGCTTCGAATCATATAATCAATCTCAATCCACAATCAATCATATAATTGCATTAAAATTATAAAATAAGTTATTTTTCTGTATCTAAGATCAACTTCAGTAAAAGGTATAATTCAGGCAATCTGGGATTTTAGAAGAGAGAGGACGGAAAAGAGATAATTTATCAAATAACTCTTGAGGTTGGCTGTCAAGCGAACCAATTCTAGACAAATTGTACTAGTTAATGGATGATGAGTTTTTTTTTAATCGTAGTTATGATCCATCCTAACTGCATTGAATTGGAGTGATGCATAAACAATTCTTGAGTCAATCAAAATCAACTCATAAGACAGGTTAGTTGTGAAAAAAAAATAAAAATTGCTCCCGAAACCTTCCACCTCTCTCAACCCGTCCCCACCAAATCCCACACCACCCTTCCCCAATCTCAACCCAACTCAATACACACATCCCCCCTCTCGATTTGGTTTTATTAGTTTCTGTAAATTCTATAAAATTATACTGTTAGTATTTGATTATATAGTTAGAAATTTTAGTAAGAAATATTATTTATCCTTGATTAGTAGAGATTCTATTATATTTTTCTAGATTATTTGGTTTATAAGTTAGGATATTATCAATATTTTTTCTTTAAATACCAGTCATGAATGAGAGAGATATAGGCTCCCAAAGTATAATATATTCTCTCTTCAGTTCACAGCTTTTACACAGTTTCTTCTTATAACCCCATATAGCTTCATAAACCAACAAATTAGTAGCAGAACAAATTTCTTAAGGTATCTATGAGAATGGAGAGTGATATACAATCGACTTTTAACCACCACGTCGTGCAATTCAAATTATCAAGCATGGGCTGTTCGAATAAAAGTCTATCTTGATGCACTGGATCTTTGGGAGGCTCTGAAAGAAGACTGTGATAGTGCATCATTGTTTGCGAATCCAATGGTGGCACAAATGAAGAACTATAAGGGTGCATTGTTGAATCCAACGGTGGCACAAATGAAGAATTATAAGGGTGCATCGTCGAATCCAATGGTGGCACAAATGAAGAACCATAAGGATAGAAAGACAAGAAAGTAAAAATTATGGCTTGTCCTTTCTCTGCTATCACAAACACCATATTTACTAGAATCATGAATCAGAAGTCAGCCAAAGCTATATGAGATTATCTTAAGGAGGAGTACTAAGGCAATGAAAGAACCAAGACCATAAAAATTTTCAATTTAATTAGAGAATTTGAGATAATGAAGGTGAAGGATTCAGAAACAATCAAAGAATATTCAGACAAGCTATTGGGAAATGTCAACAAAATAAGAACTTTAGGCAAGGATTTTCTTGATGAAAGAATTATCCAAGCGATTCTTATTACCTTTCCTAAGAAATATGAGTAAAAAATCTCGTCACTGGAGGAGTCTAAGGATTTGTCAATCATATCCTTGACAGAATTGGTTAATGCTTTGCAGGTTTAGGAACAAAGAAGAATGATCAGATAAGAAGAAGAAGGAATTGTTGGGGGAGTTTTGATTATCAAATCTAAAAGCTCAAGACACAAAAAATATAACAATAACAATAACACTCATTGTCCTTATTGCAAGAAATCAAATCATCAACCAAAGAAGTGTTGATAGAGGCTTTATATAAAATGCAAAAAATGTGGAGGTATAGGACACATTCCGAAACAGTTATGGAAGAAAAAGATGAAGATATACTTTTCTAGAGATATATGAAGATTCGTCAAGTTGGGAATATACAAATACTATAGCAAGGAGGAGTGATAGATTATGTTGTTAATATTTGATTACGTAGTTAGAAATTTGAATAAATAATATTATTGTTTCTTGATTAGAGGAGATTCTATAATATTTTTCTAGATTATTTGGTTAATAGATTAGGATATTATCTATGTTTTTGTTTTAAATATTAGCCATGAATGAGAGAGACATAAGCTCACAAAATTCAATATCTTCTCTTTTTAGTTCACATGCTTTTACACAGTTTCTTCTTATAACCTCGTATAGCTTCATAAACCAACAGTTTCGTGCGTAAAGAACGATTGAAAGATGCAAGGAGGGAGAGGCTCAACAACTTGATTGTGGAAGGTGAGCGACTTAAGTTTAGCTTTGCTCGCTTCTACATTAACAGAAGGCCACCAAGGAGACCCCTATTGTCCCTATAACAGAAACTAGAGAGAGAATAGGTGATCCTGGCAAAGACTTAGCTGCTGCCATAGAACCTTCAAGGTTTGTGGAAAAGAGTAAGTCCTTTGCAGAGATTGTGAGAAATGAACAAACTCATAGACAAATCACAGTTTCAGCCAAATCCTCTGTTGCCAACAAGGATTGATTTAATAGAAGTGGTTGGAATAGCACATAATGGAGTCCTGAAGAAACATCATATCCCAAGCATTGTCATGGTTTGTGATATGGGTGAAGATATGTTTCTAGTTACTTTCCCTAACCATGAAGTCATGAGTAAAGAGTTAGAGTATAATTATAATCTTTAGAATGTGACTAGTTCAACCATGAAGTCATGAGTAAGGAGTTAGAGTATAATTATAATCTTTGGAATGTGACTAGTTAACATGGTGAAGATTTTGACTAACGATGTCACGACTCGGCCCCAGGACCCCAGCCCAGCGGGCCTGGACATGTATGTGTGCGTGATGGATCACAACTACAATGCTGAGTTGGGCTTCTAACCACATGACCCAAAAGATGCATCTTGTTACAAATAATATCATCACACAACACATATAATCCCAAGATCTCCCCTACTCCTTTCCGATATGGGATTGGGTAACACAGACCCTGGGTCTCACAGGAGAATATCCAAAGGAATGGCTTGGCAGGAGTGTAGTGGGAATAGCTAGGAATGGGAATATTGAAAGACTAACGTTCCCTAAGGACATGGGAGTGAAGGAGATGGGTGGAGATTTGTGGCTAGTCCCATTTGCTAATGTTGAATCTATGAGAAAGGAACTCATGTCAAATCTCAGCTATTGGGCTTCTCGGTTTTGTGACTTCCATCCTTGGATGGACGATGTCGGAGTAAGGAGAGCTTGCTGGGTGAAATGCATCAGTGTGCTGTACCATGCCTGGTGTGAAGATGCCTTCAGGAAGATTATTCTTCCTTTTGGTTCTCTAATTCGGATGCTCAAAATGACGATGTGTTGGGAAAATCAGACGGCTACCTACCTTTTGATCTTTATTGGCTTCCAATCAGAGATTATAGAGCGTTTCAAGGTGGAGGTTGTCTGGAAAGTTTTTCCGGTGATGATGGCAGAAGATAGAAGCTCATGTCCCAACAAAGAGGTGGAAAGGTGAAAAGATCAGTGCGTCAGGTGGCTGTAACAGCGTCTTCTCTCCTGTCAGAAAAATATTTTTCCCTATTAAGAAAGTCTCCTTTGTCAAGAATGATAGGAGAAGCCAACCGTTAACTAAAAGTGGATACGATGTTACGCTTATTAGAAGCGCCTGTGATGGTTCCCCTCAAGCGATGGACAATATGCTTGGATATGAGACCCAGCCCATAGGGAGGGTCAGGTTACCTAATCCCACATCGGAAAGAAGCGGGGGAGGTCTTGGGCTTATATGTGTTGTGTGATGGTATCATTTGTAACGAGATGCATCTTTTGGGCCAGTGGTTAGAAGCCCAACTCAGCATTACAGTTGATCCATCACGTGCACATTGTCACGCCTGTAGGCCCAAGAGTGGTAGGCAGGGTGGCTGATCCCACATCAGATAGAAACTGGGTGATCGTTGAGCTTATAAACATGGGTGCTGCACATTCCACCACTCGCGCGTCTTTGGGGAATAGAGTAATAACCCCGTGATAAGTGGTAGCGGAGCCAAACCGGGCCCTATTCGGTGTCCACGCCTATAGGCCCAGTGGGGTAGGCAAGGTGGCCCAAGTCAACGATGAGGGCGTCGTTGGGCTTGGTGGGGAGAGTATGTCACGCCTGTAGGCCCAAGAGGGGTAGGCAGGGTGGCTGATCCCACATCGGATGGGAACTGGGTGATTGTTAGGCTTATAAGCGTGGGTGTTGCACATCCCACCAGACGCGTCTTTTAGGAAGAGAGTAATGACCTCGTGACAAAATATACATCCGGGCTCGCTGGGCCAAAGATCCGGGGGCCGGGTCGTGACAAATGGTAGCGGAGCTGTTCTCGTTCCCTCTTCTAGGTGGGCTTGGGCAGTGTTGTGTGTTCACGTTTGGGCCCATGACTTTGGGCCCAAGTTAGTTATGTTTGGGCTTCCCTCGTGAGGACACGAGGTCTATAAGGAGGGGAGATCGTGATAACCAGCCCGTAGGGTGGTCAGATTACCCAATCCCACATCGGAAAGGAGTGAGGGAGGTCTTGGGCGTATATGTGTTGTGTGATGATATCATTTGTAACAAGATGCATCTTTTGGGCCATGTGGTTATAAGTTGAACTGAGCGTTGCAGTTGTGATCCATCACACGCACATACACATCCGGGTCTGCTGGGCCGAGGGTCAGGGGGCCGCGTCGTGACAAATTGTAGCGGAGCCGATCTCGCTCCCTCTTCCGGGTGGGCTTTAGCGGTGTTGTGTGTTCACGTTTGGGGCCAAGTCAGTTACGTTTATGCTCCCCTCGTGAGGACACGAGGTCTATAAGGAGGGGAGATTGTGAGACCCAGCTCGTAGGGGGATCAAGTTACCCAATCCCACATCGGAAAGGAGCGGGGGAGGTCTTGGGCTTATATGTGTTGTGTGATGGTATCATTTATAACAAGATGCATCTTTTGGGTCAGTGGTTAGAAGCCCAACTCAGTGTTACAGTTGTGATCCATCACGCGCACATACACGTCCGGGCTCGCTGGGCCGAGGATCCGGGAGTCGGGTCGTGACATTGGAAGTTGTGATAAGGACAATAACACTCCTTGCTTGGGGTAGATGAGCTGTGGTGTTTCCCAGGATGTCCAGATCATGTCCAGCCTATTCGTGGATCAAGGACATGGGGCCAGCCATAACCCCACTTCCACTCTTGGATTTTTTTTTCCAGAAGAAGCCCGTTGTAACAAAAAAAAGACAACCCATAAGTGGGTCACCTTCCCGATCATGGACGAAGCAGAAGTTTCTATGGAGGTCCCTAAAACCATCCCAATCATTATGGAATCAATATTCTCAAGAATGCGCAATGAGAGACCAAGGCTCCAAAAGTGGAGAGCAGAGCCAGATTATGCAATAGTAAGTCAAGCAAGCAAAAGAAGTTGAAACACCTCAAAGCTACTGGAAACTTGTCATCAAGTGCTAAAATAGATTGTTAGTAACGAGTATTGTCTCCAAGAATATTGGACAAAAGGTTTCCTTGAGGGAGGATCGAGGAGGTAGAGATGGGTCCAATATATCTTATTCTTGGATTCCGGAAACTGGAATGGATGCCATTGGAGAGGATGCATAGAAGACTTTAGACATTATTGACTCATTGGGGCTAAGTGAAAAGACGTCCAACTCTCCACTAAGACATAAACTGAACGAAAGAATAGAGGAGGAGGCTGCTGAACGGATTGGGCATAGAAACAAGTGATGTGTAGTTTTGCATACACTTAGGTTATTTTGCTTTTCTATGATTAATATAGCATCTTGGAACATTTGTGGTTTCCGGAGCAAAATGAAAAAGAATCAGATAACCTCTTTAATTAGCAATGAACTATTGAGTTTTTATTACAACAACACAAATCAAGAAAAAATAGATTTACAATTATGAGCATATCATACTGTAATTAATTAAGATATTGCATTAACTCACTATATTATTTTCAAGACTCGGTTTACCCTATATATAGGGAAGACCCTACTATTGTACAATTTAAGCAACTATCTATCATAAATAAAAGAGTTGAGCCTCTCGCGTTTTATCATGGTAGAGAAGCAGAATTTCAAACCTATGTACATCATGAGAGCGATTCAAGAAGTAAACCACCCAAATAATGGTGGTTCTGTGGTAGCATCACCAATACATTTAACGTCAGTATGGTTCTTCGAGCGGAGACCACAGATTTACGAATCTCTGATTGCATCAGGTGTACTTATTGCGATCACTATATTCATACTGATTTTTATTATGTATTTAGGGCCAGTAAATCCGAAGGCGTGGATGTTCGATGCGCCAAGTATTTGATGGAAACAGAAGGTTTTATGCACAAGAGTCATTATCATAAGCTTTTCTACTCTGATGGAAGATCAAGTCTTACTATTCATATCAGTCTTAAGTCCTCGCTCCAAAAGTCATGAGAGAGAATAGCAAGGGAACCTCTGCCCAAAATTCTCCAGAACAAACTCCAAACCTAAACACTACTCCCACAAATATCCTTCACCCACACCATCGTAATGCATCACTAGCTCAAACGCTAGTACCTGGCAACCAACGGGGTTATAAACATGATCAGATTTCGACAAAAAAAGAGTGACGCGAATATAGCTCAGCAGACGAGTTGGAACCCGAGAGTTATCTTCAATGATAAATGATACATCTCTTACTTCGTTGACCACATCCCAGAAGGGTGGAGCTCCAACGACTTGTTTCGAATGATCCATGAATGGGAACCGGTGGTGGATGCTTTTATCCCGAGGAAGCGAAGTGTGCGGAACACGCGGTTTGGCTTCGTCCGCTTTTTGCATCAAGGTGTTCATGAAAGCGAGAGGGTGACTAAGCTAAACAAGCTGCTACTGGAGGGTCATACGCTTATTTTCAGAGAGACCCGGTTTGCTCACAGGGAGAAGAATCAACCATAACTTGCTAATAGCATCCAATGAGAGGATGATAGGGTAAAGTGCACGCAACCTGTGAAGCGACCTATTGTGGAAGAAGGTCACATAAGGGGGAAGAGAACTTTCTCAGAAGTAGTGGTAGGGAAAAACGCTGGTGATGAAGTTGGGAGGGCAGAAGTCACTGTTCGGGTAGCTGAGATCACTCAGAATAGGGAGTGGTTGAACCGGAGTATAGTTGGCATAGCTAGGGATGGTGTCTTAAATAGTAATCATATCCCGTAGGAGGTGAGTGTGAGAAGTCTGGGTAACTTGGCCTTCCTGATAACCTTCCTCTCCTACGGAGATGTATCAAGCAATTACTGCTAAACTAGCAACATGGAAGGAGCTGTTCGTCGAGCTTCACCCCTGGAGACCGGAAGACACTCGGAGAGGAAGGGTGTGCTGTTTAAGTCTGATTGGCATCCCGCTGCACGTGTGGTCGGAAGATGGGTTACGTCGAATAGCAGGGGTGTACGGTGAGGTTGTGCAGATACACTCGGATACCCTGCAGTGTTCAAACCTAGAAGAAACGTTGGTGTGTGTGGGGGTTGATAGCTCTGACACGATAGACAGGCAGGTACAGCTCTTGGTGGAAGAAATTAGCTTCATGATTACTATCACAGAGGTGGGGCTGATGGAATGTAGCCTCAACAGGGGAGAAAAGGGAGGGAATGGAAGAGATAGAAGCGGAGTGCCGGCGTTTCCTCCAGGCAGACAGGTGCAGTCTCCAAGGCGGAAAGCAGGTTGTGAGTTACAACGTGTGAAATACCAGACTATAAGAAGAAGTACCAGTCTTCCGTGTGACAGAGAATTTGGAGATATGGAGAGGGTAATGGGGTTGAGTGGACAAGGCTTGGAGATTACTTGTGGGCCGAGGGACATAGGCCCAGGGGGAAAAGAAAGTCTAACAAGTCTGTTGGGGGGAAAGGAGCACCTAGTGCACAGCCTAGGGACAGGAGAGGCCCAGCTTGGGGGCAAAGGAGGAATGAGCTCAGGGGGAGGTTGTGGTCAGGCCCGGGTGTCCCAGGAAATAGAAAATGCCACTAGGAAGTCTAAACCTTGCAAACTATGGTACGTCAACCAACTAGAACAGCAGTCGAGGCCAAGATTGGTTGAAGAGATACTACAGGGAAATGAATTCAGAGAGAACAATGATGAGGAGGAAAGAAATAGTCCAAGCAGAAGCGGACTCGGATCAGATGAAGTTCTTGCAAGAGTATACGAGATGCTTATGACAGCTAGAGCAAGAACAGCTAAGGCTACGATAGAGAGAGGTGCAGGAACGCATTCAAGTGACACTGCAGGTATACAGACCCCAGTTTCGTGCGACTCCGAAGCGGCAAGCATGGTTCCTGATTCAGCGTACTCCCGGTCAAGAGTGCCTGAGTCGGATGGAGTTGAGGAGCTGGAACACAGAGTGGAGGAGGATGTCATTGAGCTAGAAGCACAAGCAACGTTGGAGGTCATGGAACGATTACAGTTGAGACCTCTCAAGACACGAGAGGCAGTGAAAGTGAAGATTGTGGAGATGGTGGAGGAAGAGCATGATCAACTGGGCCATCGTAGAGGTAGGTGAGTATCGTGCCTACCTTATGCGTGGTTAGGGAGTGTTACATCCTTATGTTTAATATCGGATTTTGGAATGTGAGAGGCATCAGGAGTACTGCGAAGTGCAAGGATGTGCGTGACTTAGTCCGTGTGCACAGACTTGTTGTTTGTTTCTTGGCTGAAACGAAAATTGAGAACATGGACGAGCGTTGGGTGCGAAGGCTATGGACTGGGGGCTCCGCTGGGTGGTATGCATGTAATACACAGGGACGATCGGGGGGGTTGCTGGCGTTGTGGAACACGGCAGAGGTGGCGGTCGAAAGTCAGTCTCGCTTTGATCGATGGATGGCTTTGAATTTCAGAGTGAAGGCTACGGGGTATAGGGTGTGGTGTGCGATCATCTACGCACCTAATATAGTGTCCGACAGGGAAGCAGTATGGAGGGAGATTCTGGAGTTTAAAGCGGTCACCACTGAGTCATGGGTCTTAATGGGGGACTTTAATGAAGTGATCTCTCGCAGGGAGAGGTTAGGCCGCAGTTTTGATCGTCGAGGCGCTGAAAGCTTGAGACGGATGGTAACGGAGGGGGGGTTGGTTGATCTACCATTACATGGTAGTAGTTTCACTTGGTTTTCATCTCGGTGTGCCTCACGAATAGACAGGGCTATTGTGAGTGCTGAATGGGTCGTAGATAATCCGGATTTCAGCTTATCAGCAGGAGGCAAAAATTTATCTGACCACGTTCCGATCCTGCTCAAGTCAGAGCCCGTAGATTGGAGACCAAAACCGGTGCGAGCCTAGGATGCATGGTGGGACGAGAAAGATTTCCTGCAGGTGGTTAAAGCTCACTGGGTGGAAGCAGGAGAATGGTTCACGGGGAAGTTTTCCACGGTGCGCAAGTTGAATTTCCTTAAGCATGGACTTAGGAGATGGAGTAGGGATAACTTAGTGAACCTAGAGGCTACCTTGACGAAGATACTGGAGGAGATCAAAGAGATGGACTTTAATAGATTAGAGGAGGAGAGTAGGAGTGATGAGGAGGTGAGGAGATACCAGCGGTTGGTCGAAGCGAAGTGGAGGGCTAAAACTCAGCTGGAATCGATGTGGAGATAGAAGTCCAGGGTGCAGTGGCTGAGGTTGGGGGACTCCAATACCAGGTTTTTCCACATCTATGCAAGTACAAGTGGGAAGGCTAACCAGATTACGGCACTAATGGTCGATGGACGACTCTCAAAAGATCCAGGGGAAATAAAAAGAGAGGTTTAGAAGTTTTACAAGAGCTTGTATCAAGAGGAATCCAAGCAGTGGTTGAGCATTGGAGGCTTACGATTTACCAAACTAGCAGCAGGGGCGGCCGAGCAGCTGGAAAAGAGAATAGATAAGGCAGAGATCAAACAAGTTGTGTGAGATTGCGGAAGTCACAAGTCTCCGGGTCCGGATGGATTCAATTTCTATTTTTACAAGAAGGCGTGGGAGCTGCTACAGTTTGAAATAAAAGGCATTGTACAGGACTTCTATACCAGTGGAAAGGTGCCAAAAGGAGTGAATAATTCCTTTCTAGTGTTAATCCAGAAGGTAGAAGGAGCAATTAGCTTGGGAAACTATAGGCCTATCAGCCTGGTGAACGGTATTTATAAAATCATTGCTAAAATTTTGGCAAGTAGGTTAAGCAGAATTGTTTTCCCTTTGATATCACAGACTCAGTCTGGTTTCATAGCAGGAAGACAATTGGTAGAGTCAGTGATGATAGCTTCAGAGATGATCCATTCTGTCAAGGTCGAGAAGAGGAAAAGGTGGTGCCTGAAAGTCAATTTTTGAAAGGCATTTGACGGTGTGTTAGGGAGCAGTGGTCGAGATCATGGAGGCCATGGGGTTCCCACATAGATGGAATAGTTGGATAGAACACTGCACGGCGACAACAACAGTTACAGTACTTGTGAATGGTGCCCTTACGGAGCCTTTTGACATGAGACGGGGACTGAGGCAAGGCGACCCACTGTCCCCGCTGCTGTTCGATATAGTCACAGAATGCCTATCGAATCTGTTAGACAAGGCAGAGGCAGTTGGCCTTATAAATGGTATCACGGTGGGAAGGAGGGTGTTAACTCATTTTCAATACGCAGATGACGTTATCTTATTTACCGCGGACGGGGAAGAGGGGCTGTGCAACCTGAAGAGAGTGCTTAGATATTTTGCTCTCATCACCGGATTGCATGTTAACTATCACAAAAGTGCATTGATCGGAATTAATTTCCCGCAAGAAGAAATGGACAGCATGGCTGCAAGGCTCCACTGCAGGTCAGAAAGACTCCCAATCAAATACTTGGGGATGCCTCTTGGTGCAAACCCAAGGAAGTATAAGACATGGGAAGGGGTAATCAACAACTACAGAAGCAGACTTGCATGTTGGCAAGGCCGGTTACTATCCATGGGAGGAAGGATTACTTTAGTGAAATCCGTGTTGAATAGCATTCCAATATTCTACATGTCGCTGTATAAGTTACCAGCGAAAGTGCAGCGCGAATTGGAAGGATTAACAAAACGATTTGTGTGGAACGGCACGGCTGATAAAAGGTGTCTCCACAAGGTAAAGTGGAGTCGGACCTGTAGGCGAACAGAGAAGGGGGGGGGGGGGGGGGGGGGGGGGGGGGGGGGGGGGGGGGGGGGGGGGGAGGGAGGGGAGGGATTGATATAATCCCACACTTACTGGTGATGGCATCAAGTTACATAGCCGTACAATGTCAATGGTTTGGAAAGGAATAGTGCAGTGCATCAACGGGGATCAAAAAGAGGCGATTGTTGTACGTGAAAATTTGCAGTGGAAGCTGGGACAAGGTAATGTTATAGATTTCTGGTCGGGCGTTTGGACGGGCAGTGGCTCCCTAGAGACGAGGTTCCCACACCTTTTTGAGCTGTCAACGAACAAGAATGCACGGGTGGAACAAATGGGTAGTTGGGTAGAAGGAAGGTGGGAGTGGAACCTCCAGTGGAGAAGAAATTTGTTTGCATGGGAAGCTGAAGATAGTGCACGGTTGATGGGGGGTTTTGGAGGATAAGCAGCCGACTCAAAATACCTGCGACAGGTTGGTGTGGGCGGATGGAGTGGAGGAGATAACAGTGAAAAGGTGTTCTAGAACATTGGAGGATGCGATTGCTGAGGAAGACGTGAATGACATTCCGGACGTGTGGCAATTCCCAGGTACTCCTAAAAGTAGGGCGTTTGTCTGGTTGGCATGTCAAAATCGTATATTATCAAAAGGAAGATTGTATAGGCTGAGACTCATCCGAGAGGAAGAGACGATGTGCGATGGCTGTAACCAGGTGGAGGAGAGTGCAGATCATGTATTAGTCACATGTAGAGTGGCGTGGGGGTGCTGGATGGAAGTGTTGAGGCGATGGGGGGTGCAGGGACCTGTCCCAGGTTCTGTGTGCCATGATACGACAATGGAGAGGTTTAAATCCGGGTAGGAAAGGTCATCAAGTATGGGAATGTATGCTGCTAGTAGGGTTTTGGAGTATATGGATTCCCAGGAATAGCAGAATTTTTAGGAACAAAGTGTGCATTTCAATAGATATTGCTGTGGAGGGGTTGTTGAGGAGCTTGGAGTGGGCAAGAGTCACCAGAGGCGTCAAGGGGTACAGCGGTATTGAGTTGCTCGCGATTGACGATTGGTACCAGGTTGTTTAGTCATCTCGAGATACTATGAATATTTAAGATGCTTGGTAGGAGATATTATGCAGCTTAGATATTCATAGATAGGCTAGACTTTTACCTTACGTAAGATGCTTCTGCTTCTGCAGTTTAGCAGGGCCTTCCGTGTAAACTGGGGTGTATCTAAACAGTTTTTGATCTTCAGTAATATATTCTTCTTCTGTCAAAAAAAAAAAAAGTCTTACTATTCGCTGTAATGCTTGTGGTCAGAAAGTTTTAGCCAAGTTACTAAGATGTGAAATCTCCGACTTCACTTTGAACCTCAGATGTGCTACTCTACCGCACAAAGTCATAAACGACAGGTACGATGAGCATTCTCTATTCCTAACATATCAACAAGAGGATGATGGGTGTGAAAAGTATTACTGTCTGATTTGTGCAAAAGAAAGAGACCCCAGCAACTGGTTTTACTGCTGTGCAATATGCGGCTTTGATGCTCATCCTGATTGTCTTATTGGGAAAAATCCGTACGTCATACTTGGGAGCAGTGAAACCTTCGATCGTCATCCCCACCCACTCACTTTGGTCGAATTCTCAGAAGAAGACATGTACTTTCCTGATTGTTCTCTATGCCATAAATTCTGCAGCAACTTAGCCCTTGAATGTAGTGATTCCCAGTGCAACTTTGTTTCACATATATATTGCTTACGGTGAATTTAAATTCCAGTCTTATAGTTTATCATCCGCCCAAGTTGGGATGATTTTTACTTAGATGATTGGTTTGCTGTTACTGCTATGCTATTCTCAATGTTGAATCTCTTTGTATGAACTTTCAGACTATAATTAAGGTTTCTACGCATCAGGAGGCAATAGCCCAAGAGGATATGAGACTAAAGTTCTTAATCCTTGGTTAATTTAATGATTACTGGGCTTAATTAATCAACAAAAGCTTCCTAATTACTTTCCTGGAAGCTACAGAGCCGAAGCTAAACCCAGGACAGGCACCCACATCATAACCCAAAGCCCAAAACACTTGATTGAGCGGGTCCTGTATCCCATTACGCTCCTTATCTGGAGTCTGGCCCGGAATATGGAAATTTCACTGTCCTTTTTGTTTTATTTTGAAAGGATATAGATAAATATAACAAATAATAATTAATTAAAATATATGTGGAATATTTAAATTATAAGGATAATTCAATTTTTAAATTAAAGGAATATTTACTGTGGACAATAATCCAGCTAACCTTAAAATAAGAAACCATCTAATAATTTTTTGCCATGACTGAGATAGTGTGTGTGTGAAATTATAGGTAGGTTGTATTTTTATATTCACGATAAAAAAATCTTTATACATATAATTTTATAAATCCACATTTAGGATCAAAACGCTCAGTGTGAGATTGGTTCTTACACCTGCGGATGATTCCATCCAAATTCCTGAAAAAGAAGAGGGTCGTTTTTTATAAACTGAAGAGGTCAGGTGTTGATCCTTCCAGTTTTGGGCCAATGTTCATTGGGCTGCCAAACAGACATCGGAGCCATCTGCAGGTTGACTCCAAGCAAGATTTCACTCTATATTTGGGATGGTGGTTGATCTGAAACGCCTCTCCGGACTGGAAAAATAGGACAAAAAACTACTCAAAAACTGAACTCACATTCTTCGGTGTCGTCCGATGTTTCAAAAAAACTTAGCCAAGGCTGGAGGATTTGTTCGGCATCGGGATGGTCCCACTCCACCTCATGTTCCCACCATTTCCTTGGACCAACCTTGATTTCGTCAATATATGGGAGAGGAAGAGAAATAGGTACCCTCTTTAGCATCCCACATTCTTCAAGTTGAATGTATTGCAAAGACTCACAAATCAGTTTCCCTCTGAAAATGCTGTCCAGATTTGGCAAATGCATTAGTCTTAGTTCTCTTAATTTGGAGAGACTCACAGAGTGGGAAGAGCAGCCAGTACTGCTTTCTTCACTTGCTACTATCTCCTTGACTCCACCACAGTCATTAACTTCGATTTCTGCCAGACTCTGCAGATTCTGCAACAAGTCCAGAGGAAACAGGTTCTCTATTCTGTCACAGTTTGATATTATGATCCTCCAGAGACAACCAAAGGTCTTTGTTGGAGGCAACGCTAGTGGAACTCTACCATTCTCATTCTCGTTCTCATAGGGAATAAGGCCTCGTAGATTGCTCAAGTGATCAAGATATACAGCCTCGAGTGTTGAAAATATATTAACTGATAATCCAGATACGGACACAATCCACTTTACTTCATCGCACCTGCAGACTTTGATGGACTTCAATTCACTTGCACCGTTTAAAACACATACAGAGTCACTTAAGCTCCCTGCATCGAATTTGCAGTTGTCGAATCTGAGATATTCGATCCCTTCTGGAAGCTTACGAAAATCTCCTCCACTGCGGAGATCACAGTTGGACAAATTCAAAAAATTATTTCCATTCCAAATATCTCTCTCCCCATTTGTTGGACTAACATAAATTTTGAATCTATTCGGTGGCTTTGCAAATCTAAGATATTTGTTGAACTCCACTAAATTATGGAAACCACATACCAAATCTTCCAGTTTTTGCAAGTATCCCACCTCCTGTGCTTTCAGTACCAACCTCTTGTCAACTTTCAGGACTTGTAGCCGGGAAAGCTTAGGTAATATACCCGTGGGAAACTCTTTCCACATAAAGCACGAGCTAATATCTAAATACCTTAGCTTTTGCAAACACTCCATACCCTGGGGTACTTCTTCAATTGCATAACACCCTTCCAGATCCAACCTCTCTAATGCTATGAGCTTGGTAAGCGATGGTATATACTCTAGTCTATAACAGCCTGCGAGCAACAATGCAGAAAGCCTCACCAGATTAGAGATGGATTCAGGCAATCTCAGGATACCTGTATAAGAAAGATCGAGAACCTTGAGACCATCCATTCTCTCCAAAAAACAGTCTGATATCATTTCCAGTCGGTAATTTCTTGATACCAATAATGTTGACAAATTGGGACATATTGGCGAATGATTAGATCCAATTTTCCTGAAGTCGTTCCAGATTAACGAGACTCTGACAAGACTCTGCTCCCACTCATCTTCATCTGGGCATTTTGTCAATTGCTTACCAGCTTCAACCATCACCGATGACTCCTCACTCACTATTTTAAGAGCCATATCCCTTATCAAATCGTGCATTTTCAAACAATCAAAAAGTTCATCTTCCAACAAGCAAAGATCGATGAGTTTCTTGAGCACGACTTGGCCCTCGTCAACTTCTTCATTTCTACATTTTTTTCTTTCTACTATCCCTTCCACAATCAAGTATTCTACCAGCAACTCCCTCTTAATCATAAAATCTTTTGGAAAGAGTGCATAGAATAGCAAACACTGTTGCAAGGAAGAATCATCATTTAAACAATTGTAACTGAATCTCAGTATGTGAAAAACTGGATCCAAATGACTTTTTCCAACCTTAGGATCTTTTATTTTATCCACTGCATTTCTCCATACAACTTCATCTGCTACTCCTCTCATGCTTCTCCCAATTGTTCTAATAGCAAGCGGTAAACCAGCACATTCTCTTGCAATTTCCTTTGCTAGTGGTTCCACCTTGGCATCGTAGCCTCCAATTTCCCTCTCCAACAATACCCAAGCTTCTTTGGGAGGAAGTGGCTCAACCTTGATTATATTTTTCTTACAATCCATTTGCCTGCAAACTTCAAGTGATCTTGTCGTGAAAATCAACTTATGTTCTCTACGAGGAAGTCCCATTTCTTCTAAATAAAAATGCTTGCACAAATCATTTATAATAAGAACAAAACTCCCTATGCCGGCCAATTTGTTGGTCAATTTTGCTGCTCTATACATCTCATCATCTTCATCTGCAATATCCAAATCAATAACCTTGGCAAGACGATTTTGTAACCTAAAGATATCACAATCTTGTGAAGCAGTTATCCAGTAAACGCGAGGAAATTGTTGCCATGTTTGCTGGAGTTGTTTATGTATATGTTTCATAACTGTTGTTTTTCCTACACCTGCCATGCCATAAACTCCAATAGGTGTAACTTCATCTTCCATTAGCATAGACCAAATGTTCTCCCGAACTCTTACAAAACCTTGACCAACCATCTCTGGTACGAGGAATGTGTATTTATTTTTCTTTAATCCTGCTTCCACATCATAAAAGATTGTGTTCATGATAAATTGAAAATTCATTAATTAATATAAAAGCTCCATCACAAACTATACCATTGTCGATGATTCTTCCAACATCTTCGACGATCCTGTGAATCACATCTGTCTCATATCTAAATATGACAAGTAGAGAACAATTTATTAGGAACTACCAAATCGATTTACAGCATTTTACAAGAAAAGCAACAACAGAAAGAGGAAAAAATGGCATGCTTCTTTGTGAATAGGCAAAGTTGCATATTTTTAATGATTTTTATTATACCGTTGTTCTGTAACATTAAAATGCTCTCCCTTTAATTCACCAACTCTTTGTAATGCCGCTCTCCAGCCCTCCGCTCTGATCTTCATTTCCTCATTATACGACTCTCCTTGTTGAGCAAAAGCTTTGGCAAAGCTTCCTCTCTGATGTCTCACATCAGATGGATCCACATGGTAGAAAACTGGAAGAACACTATGCCCTTCCAGTTTGTGACGGTTCATAATCATCACGAGTTCATCCAAACACCACTTTGAGGAAGCATAGTCGATGGAGAGCACAACTATAGATATTTTTGACTCCTGGATAGCTACTTGTAGTGTAGATCGAATGGTCTGTCCACATCTAATCCCTTCGTTGTCTCTAAATACTTGATATCCTTTTTCTACCAATCTGGTGTAGAGGTGATCGGTGAAAGAATAGCGGGTATCTTTACCTCGAAAACTCAGGAACACTTGGTAAGGTGGAGACATAGTGACCTTGTTCAATAAACGCAAAAATAATATGTTAACTGCACCAAATATGTTAGAAAAAGATAACTGTATATTGACATATCATTACTGCTACTAACAATATTTTGCCTAATAATGCGATGAATTCTTTAAAAACCGCAATAGTTTCACAACCCAAAATTCTAAACGCCTTGCTGCTTTGAAGAAATGGAAGAAAAGCAAGATGAATAAAGCATTTAAAGGAACAGGGGAGATTAGGATCAGAAGAAACAAGAGACAATCCTTACCGCTCAGTTGAAGGAGATGAGACTATGCAATAAGGATATGAAAGCAAACTAATTCAAATCACTATCCTTTCTTCAGATTGTGAGACAGCTTAGATGAGAACAATGGCTTGTGCCGATAATATTTTCAGGACTTGGTGACATGAAGCACCTTAAAATCTTAGCTGGTTTTCTTATGATAATTTAAAAAATTAAAATCGAACAAGAGTTTGGTTTTCTTATTATTAGCTCTAGAAATTCCTGCACAGCCACTCGCATCACATATAGTTGACCAAATCTTATTCTACTCATAAAACACATCTCCACAAGCGTTGAATCTTGCTGGAATCCCTATTTATAAATGTATACATATACTTAACCCAATTTGCAGATATCAGAAACAACTTAGACTTGCTATCTGGTATTGAGGTCGACCATGTCATGAGACAAGGTGGTGGGTTTTGTTGATCCTTCGTTTTTCTGTACCAAATATAAAAAGCCTTTTCAGCCGAGACTCTTTGGTCAGTAAGTTTTTTGGAGATCATTATTGAAGCAGTTGAAGAGGAAAGACCGGAGAGAAAGGGATGGAGAGAAAATTCTTCTAAATTCTTTTAACGAAGAAGCTCTGAAGTTCAAATGTCTGGACCTGCCAAAAGAGATGAAAGCCCACTTGCATCTGAAAATGCCACTTCCAGTGTTTTTTTTTTTTTTTTGAATAATTATCGATATATATATTAAGAAGTAAAATAGCAAAGAACTATACAATGATACAGCTCAATGGTACATCAGAGAATATGATGAATATGATAACCCACAGTAAAAGTCCAAACATTGACAACCAAATGCCAGTTTCTGTATGAACACCTAACCATCCACCGCCTTCACCAGCATAATACTGCAAAACAAGCTGCTCCACTCCACACTGCTTCCATCTTTTCCATAAAACCTGCTTTTTGAACCACTTTCACAGTTCAATGGTCTCCCTTGAATGAGAACCTCTCGGATTCTCTTCTTGATGAACCCTGAGAAAGTATGAGCTTTCCAGCGCCTTGGTGGCTTTGCCAAGCGAAGAACTCGCCTTTGCAGTGGCACTCTGTAACCAGCACGTACCCAAGGATCCAGTAACCCATCTTCAACGACTAAAAGACTCTTATTGGAACAACCAGTGTGTTCCAAATCAATAGACAATCTAAGTGTCCAGTATCCTCTTCTCCCATCAGAAGTAAAACAAATAAGCAAATGTTTCAGCAAATCAATTGCATCTTTATACCAGAAAGCACTCCAAGAATACTAAAATGAGAATACGTTCGCTGAACAAATCAATCAACTACCGAAGCACCCAGCGCAGATAAAAAATTTCCGGAAGCAATCAATCCCAAAATGTCTACATCAACATTCGACAAATTAAATCTGGCCCAGCAGCATCCATATCTTAAACCATTGTAACAAAGATCATTGACACTACTATCCTCCTGACGGAAAATCTTACGGTTTCTACCAAGCCAAATACTCCACGTAATGGAAAATAGCAATACGTACCAGAGATCTGTCCACTTTCGAGGAATTGAACAGCCACCCCACTGATCAAATAGGTCCGCCATAGACCTTGGTTGAACCCAAACCAGGCCCCACCACTTGAACAACCACGACCAGCATGTCCATGCCTTCCGACAATCAAGCACAATGTGATTGGAATCCTCCTCACCAGCGCCACATTCAATACAAAAGCGAGCAGAAACAGGTATTAGACCAAGTCGAGCAAGATGCTGTCTCGCAGAAAGCTTCTCCCTGCATGCCAACCACATAAAGGCTTGCCACTTTGGTGCACCATGCTTAATCCATACGTTGGGAATCTGCCTGACCGTGGACGAGGGCCAGCATTCAGCCAGGGAGGAATAGCAGTGGCGAACCGAAAATGACCTCGCCTGACTGCCCCACAAGAGGAGATCATCCTCCACGGATGAAGGTCGAACTGTATCCTGCAATGACGTGAGACGTCTAGCCTCAGCTTCCTCCCATGCGAAGAGCTGTCTTCGCCATGTAAAGGACCAACGCCATCCCGTTTCAACGAACGTTCCAAAACCCCGCACTGTCCCCTCCTTATCCAGTGATATTGCAAACAATCTGGGGAAGAGCAATCTGAGAGGTACCGAACTACACCAGATGTCATGCCAGAATGCAATAGAGTCTCCTTGTCCCAGTCGCCATTGATACAGGGATGAAAGACACTGACCAGTCGGCAAAGAAGACCTGCTCGTCCTCACAATTTCTCGCCAAATTGCTGAGCCCTCTGAAATTTCACATACAATGCCCTCAGGTCGCAGGATAGAATGATACTTCTGAGCTATAACCTTACTCCACACCCAATTATTATCTGTAGCCAAACGATAGCTCCACTTCATCAACAACGCATCGTTCCTTAATTTCAAACACCCCAACCCGACACCCCCACTATCTTTTGATCGCACTACAACCGACCATTTTACCTTACACATACATCGTTTGTCCACCTTACCAATCCAGAGGAAACGACGCATCCACTTGGTTAATTCCTTACGTACGCCAGCAGGCATCCGAAAAAAATTCATGTAATAGACCGGGATGCTATTCAAGACTGTCTTGAGCAAAACAATTCTACCACCCAAAGATAGTAGGGATCCCTTCCAGGAAGCTAATTTCCGTTTGAACCTATCAATCACCGTAAACCAAGTACTCCGTCGTCGCGGATTAGCCCCAAGAGGCACTCCAAGATAATGAAAAGGAATGATCTGTATCCGACAATGAATTGAAGACGCCATGGCCCTAACCTCCTCGCTTGGTACATTGATTCCCACCAAGCCAGATTTAAAGAAGTTGATCTTTAATCCTGACAACAGCTTGAAACAGCGCAGAATCCGTTTTAAGCTGAATAATCCCTGTTGTTCTCCCTGATTGAAGATGATAACATCATCCGCATACTGTAAATGCGTTAACCGTATATTCCCAACCGCTATACCAGTGAACAAATGCTGATCAGCTGCTGCCCCAAGCATACGTGACAATACTTCTGCCGCTAGATTAAATAATAACGGCGACAAAGGATCACCTTGGCGCAGCCCTCTACCTGTACTAAACTGGGAAGTAGGCACCCCATTAACAAGAACTGAACAACGGGCTGTGGTAACACACATCGTAATCCAGCGACACCATTGTCCACCGAACCCCATCCGTTCCATCACTTCAATTAAAAAATCCCAATCCACCGAGTCATACGCCTTTTGAAAGTCCAACTTGAGACACCACCCTTGTTGTTTAGAAATCTTCATGGTGTGGACAATTTCATTGGCAATCATGATAGAATCTGCTATATATCGACCCTCCAGAAAACCGGTCTGAAAGGGAGATATAAGTTGTGCCATCACCCGTTTGAGCCGTGTTGCCAGCAATTTGGCAATAATCTTATACATACTGTTGAGAAGACTAATAGGCCGATAGGAGTTGAAATCTGCTGCGCCCTTCACCTTAGGGATTAACGTAATGAAGCTGTTGTTGATGCCTCGAGGCAACATGCCGCTAGAGTGAAATTCCTGCACCATTGTCACTATCTCACCTCCAATGACATCCCAAGCCTTCTTAATAAAATAGAAATTAAATCCATCAGGTCCCGGCGCTTTATGGCTGCCACAATCCCACACCGCCCGCTTAATTTCCTCCTCTAAGAACGGATCTTCAAGAGCAGCTGCTTTCGCGGGAGGAAGACTAGGAAGAGTCAACCGTCCCAAGCCTAAACACCGAGTTCCTTCAGACGCAAATGCCTGCTGAAAATGCCTAACGGCTGCCCCTCTGATTTCAACCGGTGCACTTCTGCTCATTCCATCAAACGTGACGTTACCAATAAAGTTGGAGCAGCGGCGGATGGAAGCACAAGAGTGGAAGAATTTGCTGTTCTTGTCTCCCAATTTGAGCCACTGCTGCCGTGCTCGTTGCCTCCACATAGCCTCTAATTGTCTCCGTATCTCCCATTTTTCAGATTGCAACGATTCATACCGCTGACAAAAACCATCAACCCACTCCCGTCGATGTTGATCCAGAGAATCAAGTTCAGTCAATATAACCTTTAACCGAGCTTCCATTCCCCCAAAAACACTTACATGCCACACCTTTAACTGCTGTCGCAAGAAAGCCAACTTCTTGATGACACAAAATTCTCCAGGAAATCGAGTGTCTGCTTCCTGCAACAAATGCGCGACCACCTCAATGAACTGCTTATTCTCCCACCACACATCCCAAGTGCGGAACGGCCTCCGTCCCCAAAAATACGAATCAGCTTTCAACACCAATGGAACATGATCCGACAACCCCTTCGCACCAGCATACACCCTATGATTAGCGAACTGGACACACCATGCAGGGGCCACCAACACCCTATCAATTCTGGATGCGCTATGAGAATTAAACCAAGTGAACTCCTTGCCTAAGAGAGGCATATCAATCAAACCTGCCTGCTGAATGAAGGACTCAAAACGACGAGCTGCTGCAGAATTAAATGAACTACCAATCTTCTCCGATGCTTGGACCGATTCGTTAAAATCACCAAGAATAACCCACGGAATATCATCACCGGATTTACGACCATGTAACTGCTCCCACAAAACATTTCGATCATTCACCATATTAGGAGCATGAAGCCCTGCACACATAAAACAAAATCCTGATACCCTCACCCGCATCTTTAAAAGAATCCAACTAGAAAATCTTTCAATACTAAGATTTTGTACCTGCACATCATCCCAGAGACAGGCGATGCCTCCTGCCCTCCCTTGTGCATCCACGGTCGCCCACTGAATGTGTTCTCCTCTCCACCATCGACCTGCTAATCGATCAGAAAAATATTCCTGTTTCGTCTCACATAAGATTAGAATATTCAACTGTTCGTTACGGATCAGGTCAGATATCTGTTGCCCCTTCAACTTACCTCTACTGCCGCGAACGTTCCACATGGCCAGATTAATCATGCCAATAATTATAAACCCCTCGACTGCACTACCTAGAACCCACTGCTAAGTGCAATGAGCTAGCCATTCCTCACCTTCCTCAATTATTCTCGTCTGTAACTTCCTTCTGATGTCATTCTTCATCTACTTACAACTGAGCTCCAAAGCTTCCACTACCTCCAAAGAATGCTGTGTTTCCGTTTCAACTAAGCAGCTGTCAACCACAGGGTTTTGAACGGTAACCCGACTTGCTGCACCATCCGTCTTCTCGTTGCTACCCAACAGAAAAGAAGGTTCATCCACCATTGTCAAACCCAAATCCACGTTCGATTGGCTGAGTCGACAGGAAGAGAGGCTGCCAGTGGGTTTAACACGCTTAAGCTTTTTGTTTTTAATCACCCGATTGATGGCAACCCGGCCTGGAACTTCAACACAAGACGCTTTGGACCCGGTCTTCCTCATCCGAGAAAATGCCATCTCTTTATACAACCCTGTAAAATCCACCTGTGTCTCAACATCCTCCTGGGGCAAACCCTCCGATATGGCTCTCCTAAGTAGCTGGTAGTTAACAACTTCATGTCCATCCCCGTGAAACTTTGGAATTACAGGAACCGTGAAATTACTGAAGCACCCTCCACTTTGTCCAGAATGACTCCCTACTCCAACCATAGACTGATGCACGTGAGGACGACAATCAGCTGACATGTGTTTTGACTTGACTAAATCCGTTGGAATCGTACCAGACCCCACCAAGCCCTCATGTGTTGACTATGGCCCCCCTACTTCCGCACCCATGTCCCCTGTCATGTTCTTCTGACCAGCAGCTTTTGTACCTATAGAAGATGTACTGCCCTTGGCTTCTCCCACTTGCTCCTGTCTATCCGCTAGGGAAGATTGGTTGAGATAGCCAGCCGCTCTAAAATATCCATCCCTACCCGGTTTTTGTTTGGTCACCTCTGGCCCCACATAATCGCTCTCCGGAACTTCCACAATGGAGACTGCGAAGAGTTTACCAGCAACCTGTACCTGCATGCTCTCCTGTATCTGTGTTAAACGGGTGGTTTCCACTTGCAAGACTGCGGCGTCAATCCGTTCCATGTTGATGGTTCGACTATCAATCTGAACTAAGGTGCCTATCGAAGGAATGATCTTTTGATAAGCAGTTTGTGACTAGGCATGTAAAGGAATACCAACAACTTTCACCCAGCATAATCTTCGGACACCCGTATCTTCAATCTGCCATGGATGAATGTCAAAGAACAATCTTTGCCAGTACCCAATATTATCACTTAGTTCCAGCTTCATGCACTCGATAGTAGAAAACATTAACAAATAGCGATGATCCCCCATATAAGCACATTCTATACTATCAGGAATAGCTTCCTTGTCAATACTTCCCCTACCAAAGGATCCAACTGCACTCCGTTGCAACCTTTTCTGAATGTTAATATCAATACTAAGCTCCACATACGGTGTCAACCCTTGTAATGACTTTGCTGGACTGATAACTGCCGCATATGTACGACTGTCACGCTCCCGCCATGGAGTATGTAGCTTCACCTTAGACTGCTTCGGAGAATCTAACTCTGTTTTGTTACCTGCCATATTTTCCTTAGCTCTACTACTGAGACCATGCCGTAGATCATACCGCGCAACGTTAAAGTTCATTCGTTGCAATCCACCAAAAGCCTGGTTGAGCCGCCGTTGACGAATATCTTCCTGTACCCCACATCGGACAAATTTTACAAAACCAAAACGTGATCCTCGAACAAATTTTCGCTTGGAGATGAACACATCAGCAACTGGCTCGATCGCGGCAATCTCCTGAAAGAGCCTGCCTGGGGTCCAGGACGCGGGTATGTTGTCTACGAAGTAAGAGGTGTAACGATCAACACTGAGTACCTGGTGGGGAACCCACTGAGACGTAGCCGCTCGTATTCTGGAACGCTCAACCGAAGAGGAGGGGCGAATGCCGGCAGACAGTCCATATGATTCTTGCACAAACCGCTGCTGGTGAGAAGGATTGACAGACCGGTGGTTGGGTGGTGATGGTGGGTGTTTGAGTGGATGGGTGTTGGGAAGGAGGTTTGAAGACATCAATAAAATTGTTAAAAGACTCGTTTACTCTAATTCATTTGCAGCACAAAGAAGCTTAGTGGGGGTTGTTGGATTGGTAGTGTTTCAGCTGGGAAATGGATTTGGGTATAGGTTGAAAGTGTTTGGGTTGAGAGAATTTTATAACGCCTTGCATGCTTCGAAGTAGCATTTCCACAAACAGTGTATCTACACTCGCTCCAGCTTGCGTTCCCTGGTCAAGTTTTGTTTGTCTGTAAATGCTAGCGCCTCTGTACATTTGAACTGATGCTTCAAGCAGCACTTCCAGTCGAAGAAAATTTCCGACAAACTCGATCAAATAGTTACTGATTTTAATCAAGTAGAAAGGGAAATAGCGGCAGCTAAGACTATTGGAATGGGATGGGATTGAGATTGAGTGGAGGGGCTGAGATTTTTTGTGAGGAAGGAACAGTGTTTGGGTGTTGCCATCTCGTCATTTTATGCCGAAAGATATCTCTCTCTTTACATTGGTAAATAGGTATAGATGGAGGAGACTAGGGTCGAATCCAGTCATTTTGCCTTGGTTTGGCTTGTATTCAGTGACGGATCTTTGAGGACAGAGGTTTTGCATACAGCGATCAAGATCTCAACTTGCCACTTCCAGTGTTAAATAAATGTGTTTGGTATTCATATATCTTATGGTTGAATGTTTCTGTGTGGAGTATTTTTATGATTGAATATTTATATGTAAAATGTTTTTAAATTATTTTATAAAAAGTTTATAGCAACGTTAATTAATAGATAGCAGGTATTTTTTTATCTGATGTATTTATCTGAATTTCCATATATATTATACATCAAATTATCAAATTATAATATTAATTAATCCGTTAGAAGTAACCAAAACAATCCAGGCTGACCTAACTCTGTACTCGGTGGCCATACCAGGATGCGTTTTAATGTAGCGCGATATGGTGTTAAGGAAAGTTCACGTATTACTGCGATAGAGGGTAAGGTACATAGGAGTGCAGCAGTTGCATTACGAAATAAACAACCGGTTGAGAACAATAAGTCCTGGGGGGAACGCGATAGAAGAACTTATGCAGAAGTAATAAAGATGCCAAGGCATGCAGAATCTGTGGGCATGACAGTGGAGATCATTTCTAATAATAGCATTCACGAGAAGTTACAGAGGAGCGCTGTCGGGTCTGTCTGTGGAGGATTTTTGGATAAGGAATCTATACCTATGGGCGTAGCATGTGCAGCTATGGGGGGACACCGTAGCCTTCTTACCTTTGCAACTGCAGAGTTGATGAGACATGAACTGGAATTCAATATCAGATATTGGCAAGGTCTGTTTTTTGATATTCATCCTTGGCAGCCAGAGGATACAGTTACCAGAAGGATATGCTGGGTGAAGGCAGTTGGTATTCCTCTGCACGCATGGTTCGAAGAAGCTTACAGGAAAATCATTCAGCCAATAGGAACCCTGGTGCAGGTTCACAATAAAACAACAACTTGGGAATGTGTAGATGCAGTTGTTCTGCAAGTGGAGACTACCAGTTTGTCAGAAATAAAGGAAAGCCTGAAGTTGCTGGTTGATGGAAAGCTGTTTCCGGTGAACATTGTGGAAGTTCAGGATGGAGATTTTGTGGAGCCCAAGGTAAGCAAAAATGCAACAGTTGAGGGTGGGTGCAACAGTTTGTCTGCCCATAGCCATCATCCTTTGGCAGATGAAAGGAAGGAGAAGCCCGAGGAAGACAAAGGAAGCACATTCTCTGCAGAGACAATGGGAAATTGTCGGCAGAATGTTATGCAGGACAAAGGTGTGGAAAAGGGTAGGACAGGTGGATTTAAAAGGGGTGATGTGGGATATGCTAAAACATCACAAGGTTTAGTGGAGACACAGTACACTCCAGTGGATACTTTACCCCACGTGATGCAGAATAAAGGAGGACTATCTAGTCCTTCTATGCAAAGTGGGGGATATTTGAGTAATCTCGCTGCTCCTGAGTTGTCTAAGGTGCCAAGGGAAGGGATTAGTGAACAGAATCAGCATTCTCGCAGAGCACTTTCAGAGTGCTTACCTCAACATGCTGCAGAAGAGTTGGTTGATTTCACAGAGCTGTATGAGGATATGGCTTTTGCTAGGATGAGGAAGGCAGGTGCCAAAGCCTCATGCATTGGAGTCAAAGGCAGGGCAGCTGATAATAGAATTGGCAAACAGAAAAAGCTTAAACATCTCAAACCCACAGGCAGCCTATCTTCAGGGCGAACCAGTCAGCAGATGGCGTGCCCAATTTCCCAAATGGTCGATGATCCCTCCTTCTTAATGACTACTCAAGAGAAGGACGATGGTGTACACGATGGTGCACTGCACAGGACTTGTTCAAGCACCCCCGAAGAAAGTTGTCCAATTGAAGCGGAGGCCCAGCAGTCATTGGAGGTTTTGGAAACACTTGGTCTCAGTCGTAAGCAGACGAAAGCAGCCATTCTGCGAAAGCTAAAGACCAGGATTACAGAGGAAGGTAAGGAGTGGCAAGCTCACTGCACTTAGCAGTGCAGTACAGGTTAGCTCTCTCATGGGGTCTTTTATTCTTTGAGATGATTAATTTGGCCATGTGGAATATAAGAGGATGTCGTGGTAAGATGAAGGGACAACAGATTAGTAATCTGATCAATAAGAAGCAACTGAGTGTTCTATTTTTATGCGAGACAAAAAGAGAGAGTTTTTCTGATTGTTTAGCAGGAAGATTATGGCGTGGACAGCATATTAAGTGGGCTGCTATTGATGCCCATGGGAGGGCTGGAGGTATCGTTTGTCTATGGGATGATGAACAGGTGCAAAGTACTAGTATAGAAAAATTTGATAGGTGGTTATTATTGGAGATAAGAATACAGGTTTCAGGGTTTTGTTTCATTTGTGTGGGGTTACATGCACCTAATGTGGCAGCTGAGCCGAGTGTTTTGTGGGAAGAGATACAAACCAGGAAATCTACTGACACAAGGCCATGGGTTGTCCTAGGAGATTTCAACGAGTCAGTACACGAAACGGAGAGGATTGGCAGAATTTTTAATTGTGCAGCGGCTTGCAGATTCCAGATTTTTATAAATCAGATGGGGCTGCTCGATATGCCCCTTTTGGGAAAAGATTTTACATGGTTTAATGCCCAAAGTGCTTCAAGAATTGATCGGGTTCTGGCATCACCAGCGTGGTGTCTACATTTTGGTAGTCATAGGTTGTATGCTGGTGATAAGGGTCTATCAGATCATGTTCCAGTGATTTTTAAAGCTGACTCCTATTTTTGGGATGTTAGGCCTTTCCGATCATGGGATGTATGGTGGGAGGACAAACAGTTTATTGGTGTGGTTGAGAAATATTAGCAGGAGGCAGGCATACGTTTCCCTGGGCATTTCAGTGTAGTTAAGAAGTTGGCTTTTATGAAAAAACGGTTAAAGGTATGGCATAGAGACATTTTTGGGCAGCTGGAAACTAGGATGAAGTATCTTTTGGCAGAGCTTGACTCTCTTGATCAGAGTCGAAGGGATTGGGGTGATGGATCGCGAAGACGGTATGAAGAATTACAATGTCAAAAATGGGAGTTGAAGAAGAAGTTGGAGGCTATGTGGAGGCAGAAGTCTAGACAACAATGGCTCAAACTGGGTGATAAAAACAGCAAGTTCTTCCACTCTTGTGCTTCAATACGACGCTGTTCTAATTTTATTGGGACAATAAAGATCAACGGCTTGGATAGATATATGCCAGACGAAATTAAAACTGAAGCGGTCAGACATTTCCAAACGGTTTTTGCATGCGAGGGTAACAGGTGTTTAGGACTGGGCCGAATCAATCTTTCTAGGATCTCTCCTGTTGCAGCAAACATGCTTGAAGGCCTTTTCCTGGAGGAGGAAATAAAGAGAGCTGTCTGGGATTGTGGCAGTCATAAGGCCCCTGGGCCAGATGGATTTAATTTCTATTTTATCAAGAAAGCTTGGGAGGTAATCGGTGCAGATATACTAAAGATGGTGCAGGAATTTCATTCCAGCGGAGATCTGCCTCGCGGTATCAATAATAGCTTTATTATGCTAATCCCCAAGGTCCCAGGAGCAGCTGATTTTAATTCATACCGGCCTATTAGCCTCATTAATAGCTTGTACAAAATCATTGCCAAGCTCCTATCTACAAGGCTCAAGCGAGTAATGGACCAGCTTATTTCCCCGTTCCAAACTGGTTTTATGGAGGGGAGGTATATAGCTGATTCCATCATGGTAGCCAATGAAATTATCCATACCATGAAGAGTTCCAAACAAAGAGGATGGTGTTTCAAATTAGATTTTCAGAAGGCGTATGATTCGGTGGACTGGGTTTTTCTACTAGAGGTAATGGAGCAGATGGGGTTCGGGGTTCAGTGGCGAAGCTGGATTCAAACGTGTATATCCACAGCTCGCTGTGCGGTACTTATAAATGGGACACCTACAGAGGAGTTCTCCATGGGTAGAGGGTTGAGACAAGGAGATCCATTGTCTCCGTTATTGTTTAATCTAGTGGCAGAAGTCTTGTCTCGCCTGATTGGTACAACAGCTGAGTGCCAATTGATCCAAGGAATAAATGTCGGCAGCTTACAGCTAACACACTTGCAATACGCTAATGATGTAATTCTTTTCAGTCAAGGTGATCCACAGGGGCTATTTGGTTTTAAAAGAATATTGAGATGTTTTGAGTTATTGTCAGGATTAAAGATTAATTTCTTCAAATCCGGTTTGGTGGGAATCAATGTGCCAGTTGGGGAGGTTAGTAACATGGCGGCTACACTTCACTGTCAGCTCCAGACCTTGCCATTCCAATATTTAGGGGTGCCTCTTGGAGCTAATCCAAGACGCCAAAGCACCTGGTCTACGGTGATCGCTAGATTCAAAAGTAAACTAGCGGCATGGAAGGGCTCCCTGTTGTCAATGGGGGGCCGGCTCACATTGCTGAAGTCAGTATTGAATAGTCTACCGCTCTATTATATGACCTTTTTCAGGATGCCTGTGGGAGTGCAGAAGGAGTTGGAAAAATGGATGCGGCGATTTCTATGGACTAGGAAGGTGGATAAGCGATGTTTGTGCAAAGTTAGCTGGTCAGTGACAGTAAGAAAGACAGACAGAGGTGGAGCTGGATTGGGATGCTTGAAGATGCGGAATGATGCTATGTTGATGAAGTGGAGTTACAAATTGGCTACAGATACTTGCTCATTGTGGAGTTAGGTTATAGCACAAAAGTATCAGCCTACATTGCGGTATGAAGGTATTGTTAGTGCTGTAAACGAAAGATCGGCCATATGGAGGGGAATTGTACGAACAAGCAGCTCAACTTTTCCAAATGGTCAGAACCTCTCAGCTTTTTACCATTGGCGATTGGGCAAAGGGGATTCAATTGCCTTTTGGTATGATGTTTGGTGCGGTACGATGCCTTTAAAGATAATCTTTCCTCGTTTATATGAGTTATCACTTGATAAAGATGGACCAGTGTGGCGGTTTGGGACACTGATTGGAACAGTTTGGAGGTGGTCTTTCATGTGGAGGAGACGACTATTTGTGTGGGAGGATGATGAAGTTGAGCTATTAATGTCCATGTTGGAAGGGCTCAGACCGTCACCTGCAGATGAAGATATGTTGTTGTGGGGAACGCAGTTGCATACTTTTTCAGTTCGCAATTGTTACAACTCACTGGTAGAGTGTTTAGTCCCACCGATTGCGCAACAAATCCCAAATGTCTGGAGCAAGCAAGGAGCTCCCAAATGGCAAGCGTTCATGTGGCTTGCGTGCAGGGAGAAGCTTACGACCAAAGGATATCTAAGCAGACTTGGTCTATTACCTGATTTTGATCGATATTGCAACGCTTGTGGAGCCGTAGAAGGGGATTCCAATCATATTGTGCTTCATTGTAGGAAGGCATGGATATGCTGGTCGCTATTGTTTAAGCACTGGGGCTTAGTTTGGATCCAGCCACGGTCTATGGTAGATTTATTTGTGCATTGGGATGGTTATCCAATTCCCCGACGATGGAAAGAATTGTGGTTCTGTTATTTTCTCTTGCGTGGAGTATTTGGCTGGGCAGAAATCACAGAATCTTCAGGAATGAAGATAGTAGTGCTGATGATATGTTTTATAATGGTCTGCGGCATGGTTTTTATTGGGCAAAGACTAATCTTAAGGAGGTATGCATGGACAGTCTGGATTTGTTACCCTCAGGAGATTTTGTTTCTTTGCTGGGTCCATAGATTGTTTAGCGAATAATGTTCAGCAGCTCCTGCAGGAGGCTCAGAATCATGAAAGGGTCTAAAGCCTGAGACGTGGGATGTGATAAGCTTGATTTGCTGCAGAGAGCTGTTGCTGATAGAGCAGAAGAAATGATCAGCGAAGGGATTAAATGATCACGCAAGTAGATTCTCTGGAGTAGGAAAATTCAGACTCTGTAACTCATCATAGGATTTGTCAGTTTCATTTGGTTCATTGAGCTGGTACAATGTTTCATTGTCCAGCTTCCCTGTATTATTACTTAATCCTTAATACATCTCGATATTTCTTAAAAAAAAAAAAGTCAAGCTGAATGGTCTACCGACTTTCTCTAATATTAAATTAAAAATTAATCCTGGCCTTACGTTCTCGTCACAACCGATTAATCTTGATCGTCCATCCCAAGCGCCTGCCCCTATAAATACGATTCTCAACTCTTCAATGATTTATATTTTGTGGTTGTTTTTCTCGTTCTGTAGCGCTCACGTCTTTACTCAATTGCTTTTGGTTTTAGCATTTTAGTTGTGCTTCTTATTGGAGATTGATTTCGTGGATTGTGCGGATCTGTTGTAAAAATCAGAGAAGTTTAATTCTGTTATTTTCATCTGAGTATCTGATATCGTTATTGGTTGAATTTGTGCCTTCAGAATTGAGATTCTAGTTGAACGATGTTCTGCATCCTTATGATTCAATCATGTGTCTCTACAGGATATGTCGTGTGATTTAATTTTGAGAAACAAGTACTATGAGGTTGTTGATCAAGTTAAAGGAAATCATAGTGCTTGGATGCCCAGTAACACGTGTTCATAATCCTTACGGGAGTTTTTATTCAACCTTATTGTCTTTGAAAACAGTGCAAGTTAGAGATTTGAAATCTGATAACGATTTGAATTCTGATTTTTTTGTTTAAATACTCTTCCCAGGACATGCAATAAGCCTTCAATAACCATGGACCTACGAGAGTGTTGATCAGGGAGTCTTTATTGTGATCTTTGACTATGTCTCTTTGATTTATTTGTTATCTTATCGAGAATTTTTATGACTTTTATTTCCTTGGTTGGAAGGTGGTTGCTGATTTGATTTTTTGGAGGAGATCATAGTGCTTGGATTCCCAGTAATACGTGTTCATGATCCTTCCTTACGGGAGTTTTTATTCAACCCTATCGTTTCTGTGTTTTTAAGGACAGTTGCAAGTTGGAGATCTGAATTCTGATTTTTCTATTTTAAAACTCTTTTTAGGACATCCAATAAGTTCTTCCATAAACGAGCGAGAATGTTGATCAGGGAGCCACTTGTTCTAGATCATCATCGGTTTGTAATAAGTTGGACATTCTGCTTCGGACTTTTTTAATTCTCTTTGGTTGCCTCAATATGACGGCAGGTCTGATTTTGTCTTCTATTCGAGAAATTGAAGGATTCTTCCAGTGGGGCATCTGTGCGGTGAATTGGGCGGGAAGTTAAAGATTGTAAAATTGTGGTCATTTTTATCAGCAATGATGATCCTTGAAGTCTGATTTTCATCATGTTTGTTCATCACATTTGAGGGTTTTTTAGTTTGCAACAAGCTGGGTGAAAATTCTAGTCGGAACAGAGGGCCTGATGATGATTAATCCTAGTACAGAGCTTCTCTGTCCTGCATTTAAGAATAGTTCAAAGTGAGGTCTCATATATTCTCAGGACAACTCGTACCCTCTGACCTGGACCTATGATTCGATCAAGGAATTTTTCAATGTAGATTCCGACTTTGTCTTTTTCATTAATTTGTCATCCCACAAACTTTTAGGTGGCTGATCTCATGCATCCAGGTTACAACTGCTTTTATTTTTTATTATTATTTTGTTTTTGTTACTATTTACTTTGTGACAATGATTTTGTATGCCAAGGATTTAAAGTTTCTTAGCAGCAGATTTTTTCTGCGGCGAGTGCCTCTTGCAGTTTGCTGTTTGAATACAATATTGGAAGGAGGTACAAAATAAAGTAAAAATAACAGAGGCTATATCTCAATTTATAAATGTTTCTTTACCATATATGTATTGTTTTCTGAATTTCTATACCTGCATCTAGGCTCAGCTTGTATTGGATGTTGTTTAAATTCCAGGTTTCTTTTTGTGTTAGAAGAAGCACATATATGAGCAAACGGAGAGCACTGTCTAAAGGCTTGTTTCTAGGAGTTTGGTTTTATAGATGCTTCCATTTCGGTTTAATAGGTGTTTCCTGCGTCTCATATTGTTTTCTGCATTCTTATATCCTGTAAATAAGCTCAGCTTGTGTTAGCCCTTTTCCAATGTCTCTGGAACAAACTAAATTGGGTAGGCGTCTCCTCTCGTTGTTGCTGTCATTCTGACATGCTGTTCTCTGAATCATCCTGAATGTAGGCTCAGCTTGTGTTTGGATCTGTTCAATGCGTGTAGGCTGTTGTTCAATTACTAATGGCAGTTTATCAGTGGTTTGCTCTTTTCTGAACTCTCTGGAACCAACTACATTGTGTAGGAGCCTCCTCTACTTATTGGTTTTCATTCGGACATGTTGTTCACTGTATCAGTTGTTCTGATTCATCTGGTGGCTTATTTTGGTGTTTGGGATGCTAACTTGACAAGGTACTTAACCCTTCTCCAATTTTATGTGGTTTATGCATGTTAATCATCAGTTGGTAGTTCTTTGTCAAAATTTTCTGGGACCTTTTTTCCTTTAATTCGAAGGTGGCTGACCTCTTGATTTTGAGAAAATACAAGAACGATGAGGTTGTTGATCAAGTTGGAGGAAATAATAGTTCTTGGATGCCTGGTAACACGTGTTGCATACAGGAGATTTATTCAACCCTACTACTTTTTTTAAGAAATATCGATATATATATTAAGAAACAAAATACCAAAGAACTATACAATGATACAGTGTACCAGCTCAATGAACAAAATGAAACAAACAGATCCTGTGAGGAAATGACAGGATCTGTGACTTTCAGAGCTCCAATTTCTACGGAACCAATACAAGAACAGTATCCCCAACAAGCAATACAGCCAGACTAGCAATACCAACCCTACTACTTCTGTGTCTTTAAACTAGCTGCAAGTTAGATCTGAATTTTGATTCTTTATTTTAAAATCTATTCTTAGGACATCTAATAAGCTTTTCCATAAAAACATGGATCTATGAGAATATTGATCAAGGAGTCTGTGCTGTAATCTCTAAACTCAGCCAAATTATTCCGGGCAATAGCCGAGGTGGAGCCTGTGGTAGACGTATTTCTTGCTGGACGACTATCCAGGGGAGGCTTACGCTTTGGCTTCGTCAAGTTTGTACGTTGTGGGGTGCAGGAAGCTTCCCGACTTCGGAGGTTAAACTCACACCTTGGTGGTCATGCGTGGACACGTATCAATGTGGCTCGGTATGCAGCAGGTGCAGGGGCTCCACGGGTACAGAAAGTTCCAAATGCTCCAGTTGCTGATTCCTCTTAAGTTACCTTCAAAAAGTTCCTTCCCAGGTCCTAAGCTTTTGAGGGAGAGGGATGGCAGATCCTATGTTGAAGTCACTGCAGCGAGCTCTCTTCCGATTCAGGACTTTCGGCGCGCCTTCAGCGAAGTGCAGTCGGTCTTCTTCGCAGGCCTTCCACCACCCAGTTGAATTTCCCAGCTCACGTTGAATGTTTTGATATGGGTCTTCAGCAGAAATTACTTGTCTTTGAGTCAGCTGAGGCTATGCAGGCTGAACTTACACGTAATATAGCTTTCTGGACTGCCAGGTTCTATGATTTGCATCCATGGAGCATAGCCGATACGGAGCCTAGATGATTATGTTGGGTGAAGATAGTTGGGCTTCCTCTTAATGTATGGTTTGATGCTGCCTTCAAGCAAATTATACAGCCCATTGGTGCTTTGGTTCAGGTTCATCCGAGCACAGCAACATGGACTCACCTAGAGAGTGCTTTGTTGCAAATCGCCACCACCAACCTGTTGGAAATTCAGCAGAATTTGAAACTGATGATTGATGGCCAGCTATGCACAGTGCAGCTGTTGGAAGTTCCAAACACAGCCATTGCGGAGCCCAAGGTAGGTGACAAGGGCTCTGTGTCAGGAGGGTGTGACAGCCTTTCTGTTCCACTCCAACCCAACCTTTCAGTTGACAGGCACAGTTGTGTTGGTAAGAGCTTGGGCAGTACTCCTGCAGTCAAAAATCAGGCTGGTTGTCAGAAGGAGATCCTGGGGCATGGTAAGAGGATGGCGGTAGGTATTTCTCCCATCTGCTGGGGTGGGGGGGCCCATACTCAGTCCTTAAAGTTAGGAGTGCCACAGCAGCAAGTTATAGAGGGACTGACTCAGCATCCTGGTCAGCAGAAGGAAGGCCATTTATGTCATTTTACGAGTAGTGGGGGATTCTTAAGTAATTTTACTGCTCCTGTACTTACTCCTGAGACCTTGGTTCCTGCGGATCAGTTTCCTCTTCCTCGTAAGGCCATATCTGTGTGTGCAGCAGGAGAACTCTCACCTGACTCCTGTGCTTTACACTCTTCCTCTGAGGTCATGACTTTCACTCGCATGCGGTTAGAGGGTGACAAGGCATCGCGGGTAGAGCAGTCCAGCAAACCTGGCACCCGCCGGACTAGCAGGTCCAAAAAACACAAACATATTAAACCTACTGGGAGCCTCTCTTCCGGGAAGGTTAGCCATCCGATTGGTGATGGGCTGTCTATATTAGCCGATGACCCTTCATTTCTCGTCGAGCCTGCTGATAAATGCGATGATTCCCAGCCTCGTATGGACAGTGTACCCTCAGATGTGGCTGTCTGTTCAGTAGACTTGGAAGTACAGAGAACAATGGCTGTTGTGGAACAATTGGGTCTCAGTCGTAAAAATACGAAAGCCGCAATCCGACGTAAGCTGAAGGAACAGATCGTTGAGGAGCATAAGGAGTGGCAAGCTCACTGCACTACATAATGTAGTAGTGGTGGCTTCTGGTTCGGGGTCTTTCCATCATATGGTTAATATAGCTTTCTGGAACATCAGAGGATGTAGGGGGAAGATGAAGGAGAGTCAAGTTCGTTCTCTTATCAGGCAAGAACAGCTTAGCATTCTATTTTTATGCGAGACCAAGAGGGAGACGTTTTCTGACAGATTGGTGGCCCGATTTTGGGCTGGTCCTACCATTAAATGGGACACCATCGATGCTTGTGGGAGTGCTGGGGGTATTGCATGCTTCTGGAATGAGTCAGTTGTGCAAGTTCTCGGAGTGGAAAAATTTGAGCGTTGGATGCTACTTAAGCTGCAAACTCGGGATACTGGGTTCACATTTGTATGTGTGGGGTTGCATGCACCTAATACAGCGACGGATCGACGAATACTTTGGGAGGAGATGGAACCAAAGAAGGACGCGGATACCGCTCCGTGGCTGATTCTCGGCGATTTCAATGAGTCCATTGTAGCGGCGGAAAGGCTGGGTACTTCCTTTAATCAATTAGCTGCATCTCGGCTGCTGATGTTTATTCACAGGAACGGTTTGGTTGATTTACCTCTCCTTGGTAAGGATTACACCTGGTTTACTTCTCATAGTGCTTTGCGTATAGACAGAGTATTGGCATCCCCTCACTGGTTTTCCCAGTTTAGTCGTCATCGACTTTATGCAGGTGTTAAAGGGTTCTCAGATCATGTGCCTTTAATAGTGAAGGCCGATACTTTTCAATGGGGTAGCAAACCGTTTCGATCATGGGATATCTGGTGGGAGGATCCTCAGTTTCTGCCGACAGTGGATGGTTTTTGGGGGGAAGCTGGAGTTCGCTTTCCTGGTGATTTTTGCGTGGTGAAGAAATTTTCTTTTCTGAGACAAAAATTACGGGAGTGGCATATGAATCATTTCGGTGCATTGGAGAATAAACTGACAGCCTTACTTGCTGAAATTGATTATGTTGATCAGCATAGAGGGGAGCTGGGAGCTGGCTCGAATGATAGATACCACGAGTTACAAACTCAGAAGTGGGATATAAAGCAGAAACTTGAGTCAATGTGGAGACAGAAGTCTAGGCAACAGTGGTTGCAGTTGGGTGACAAGAACAGCAAATTCTTCCATCTGAGTGCTAACCTGAGGAGTGCATATAATTTTATTGGTTCCATCCGCGTGCAGGATAGAGAGCTCACAACGCCTGCGGAAATTCGAGGAGCTGCTGTGGATCATTTTCAGCGGCTGTTTGCGGATGAAGGTTTTCGATGGTTGGGTTTGGGTAGTCTTAATTTACCCGTCTATCCACTGCCTCGGTGGATCAGTTGGAAGCTCCTTTTCTCGCGGAGGAGATTAAGAGTGCAGTATGGGATTGTGGCAGTCACAAAACACCTGGACCGGATGGTTTCAATTTCCATTTTATCAAGCAAGCTTGGTCTGTAATTGGCAGGGACATTGTTGCGCTGGTGAATAATTTTCATGGCAGCGGGGTGCTTCCTAAGGGGATCAACAATAGCTTCATCACGTTGCTGCCAAAGACAGCAGGTGCGGCTGATTTCAATTCGTACAGACCTATTAGCCTCATTAATAGTCTATATAAGATAATTGCCAAGCTTTTTTCTAAGCGGCTGAAGAGCGTGATGGACCAGCTTATTTCCCCGTTTCAAACGGGATTTATGGAAGGCCGCTATATTGCAGACTCTATCATGATTGTAAATGAGATCTTACACACCATGAAGAAGTCCCAGCGGCAGGGTTGGTGCCTGAAATTAGATTTTCAGAAGGCCTATGACTCGATTAATTGGGCTTTCCTCATTGAGGTTATGGAATGTATGGGTTTTGGAGTGCAGTGGCGGAAATGGGTTCATGGTTGCGTTTCATCGGCTCGCTGCGCCGTTCTCATCAATGAGGCGCCAACCACTGAGTTTTCAGTTGGCCGTGGTCTACGTCAAGGTGACCCGCTCTCGCTTTTTCTGTTCAATCTCGCGGCAGAGGTGTTGTCAAGGCTATTGATCAGAGTTGCAGAGTGTAACTTATTTCAGGGCATTCCCATTGGCAGTTTTGTCTTATCACACTTACAGTACGCTGACGATGTAATTTTATTCAGTAATGGTGATCCGCAGGGTGTGATTTGCTTACAACAGATACTGAGATGTTATGAATTACTCTCTGGGTTGAAGATCAACTTTTATAAATCCGGTCTAGTTGGAATTAACGTATCCCATGGTGAGGCGGCGGCCCTGGCTTCTAAGATCCACTGTAGGTTGCAGGCTATGCCATTTTCTTACCTTGGAGTCCCCCTTGGAGCGAATCCTCGTCGACGTAGCACGTGGAAAACGGTGTTGGACAGATTCAAAAGTAAATTGAGTTCTTGGAAGGGGTCCTTGTTATCAATGGGAGGAAGACTGACTTTGATTAACTCGGTATTGAATAGTATTCCTGTTTACTATATGAATTTTTTTCAGATGCCCGTCAGCATACGCAAGGAGTTGGAGAAATGGATGCGCCGTTTCCTGTGGGCTGGGAAAATAGAGAAGAGTTGTTTGTGCAAAGTGCGCTGGTCAGTTGTGGTTCTTGCAAAGGATAGAGGCGGTACTGGGATTGGTTGCTTACAATTGCGGAACCAGGCCTTACTTACCAAGTGGTGTGCCAGAATTGCTACTGACACTTGCTCCTTGTGGAAACAGGTGATCCAGCAGAAATATCATCCTCGCCTGAACCATGATGGGATCGATTGCACAGTGACGAATGTTTCTGCGATTTGGCAAGGGATAGTGAAGACCAGTCGCAGCCTCTTGCCTAACGGCCAGTGCCTCTCTGAGTTTCATCGCTGGCGAGTGGGTCAAGGTAATTCTATTGCTTTTTGGCAGGATATTTGGTGTGCCACTCGGCCTCTCTTGCTGTTGTTTCCTAGATTATATGATCTATCGTTGGCGAAAGAAGGCTCCTTGGTACAGTTTGGGGTACTAGTGGATCAGGTGTGGGAATGGCGTCTGTTATGGCGGCGAAGATTGTTTGTGTGGGAGGAGGAGGAGGTTACTCGGTTACTCTCTGTGTTGACCACTGCTATGCCGCGGGTGGGGCAAGATGATGAGTTGCTGTGGGATGATCAGCTGACACCATTTACAGTCCACCACTTTTATACAACACTGGAAGCACATATGTTTCCGGTTGATGAGCAGCGGGTTCCCAATGTTTGGTGCAAACAAGGGGCACCCAAGTGGCAAGCTTTCATGTGGCTGGCCTGTCGGGAGAAGGTTCATGCCAAAGCACAGCTTATTCGCATGGGGATCTTACCAGAGTCTGCAGGGGCATGTGAGGCTTGTGGTTGGGCGGAAGGTGACTCTAATCATATTTTACTGGATTGTCATCAGGCATGGAAATGCTGGTCACTATTATTCCAACATTGGGGTTTAAGTTGGGTTCAACCCAGGTCTGTGGCAGAATTGTTTGTGCAGTGGGCAGGTTTCTCCATCCCATCCCGATGGCAGGGTCTTTGGTATGTGGTACTCTTTGTGTTTACGTGGAGCATTTGGTTGGGAAGAAATGCCCGCTTCTTCAGGCGTGTGGTTTGCAGTGCGGAGGATTTATTTTACAATGCCATTCGACATGGTTTTTGCTGGGCGAAATATAATCTGAAGGGGGGTTGTCCTGATTGCCTGACTTTACTGCCTTTAGGGGATTTCCTATCCTTAAGGGCTATGTAGGGGTGTGGTAGTTATGTATGGCTGGTGAAAACTCCAGATGCTGTATGCTGTCTATATGGTATCTTGAGGTTTCATCTGGTCTATCGCGTCACGACAATGTTTCTTTGTCTGTCGCATATGTAATATCGTTCTTCTTTTAATACAATATCAAATTCATTCAAAAAAAAAAAACTTTATTTTTTTATTTATTTGTTATCCTAGGTTGCCGAAAACTTTTGGGATCTTTATTTCCTCAGTTGGATGGTGGTTGATGATTTGATATTGAGAATATATAAGGACTGAGAGATTGTTGATCAAGTTGGAGGAAATCATAGTGCCGGGATGCCCAGTAAACCTATCGTTTCTATGTCTTTATGAACAGTTTTTTTTTTTGACAGAAAGAAGCATATATTAATGGAAATCAAAACTGTTTAGATACATCCCAGTTCACACAAAAGGCCCTGCTAAAAAACTGCAGAAGCATCTTACGTGAGGTAAAAGTCTAGCCTATCTATGAATATCGAAGCTGCATAATATCCCTACCAAGCATCTTAAGTATTCATAGGATCTCGGGATGACTAAACTACCTGGTACCAATTATCAATCGCTAACAATTCAATACCTCTATATCCCTTGACACCTTTGTGAACCTTTGCCCACTCCAAGCCCCTCAGCAGCCCCTCCACCGCAGTATCTGCTGAACTTTGCACTTTGTTCCAAAAAATTCTACTATTCCTGGCAATCCATATACTCCAGAACCCTGCTAGCAGTATACATTCCCATACTTGGTGACCTTGCCTACTCGGATTTAAACCCCGCCATTGTCGTATCATGTCACTGACCGAACCAGGGATGGATCCCTGCACCCCCCATCGCCTCAACACTTCCATCCAGCACCTCCACGCCACCTTACATGTGACTAATACATGGTCTGCACTCTCCTCCACCAGGTTACACCCATCGCACATCCGCTCCTCCTCTCGGATTAGTCTCAGCCTATACAATCTTCCTTTCGATAATATTCGATTTTGACATGCCAACAAGACAAAAGCCCTACTTTTAGGAGTAACTGGAAGCTGCCACACGTTCGGGATGTCATCTATGTCGTCCTCAGCAATCGCGTCCTCCAAAGCTCTGGAACAATTTTTAACTGTTATCTCCTCCGCTCTATCCTCCCACACCAATCTGTCACTGGTATTTTGCATCGGCTGCTTGTCCTCCAGAAATCCCAGCAACCGTTCGCTAGCTTCAACTTCCCATGCAAGCAAATTTCTTATCCACTGGAGATTCCACTCCCACCTGTCGTCAACCCAACTACCCATTTGCTCCACCCATGCAGTCTTATTCGTTGACAACTCAAAAGGATGTGGAAATCTCGTCTCCAGAGAGCCACTACCCGTCCAGGCGCTCGACCAGAAATCTATTGCATTGCCTCGTCCCAGCCTCAACTGCAAATTTTCACGTACAACAATTGCCTGTAGATGATCCCCGTTAATACACTTCACTATGTCCTTCCAAACCATGGACACTGTACTGCCATGTAACTAGATGCCATCACCAATAAGTGTGGGATTATACAAGTCCCTCACCAGCTGAGCCCACATTGAGTCCTCTTCCGTGAATAACCGCCAGCACCATTTAACTAGCGGCGTTGTGTTTTTTTTCACCACACTCCCCAGTCCTCACACACCCCCCCCCCCACCCCCCCCACCCCCCTGTCTGTTCGCCTACACGTCCGACTCCACTTTACCTTGTGAAGGCACCTTTTATCAGCTGTGCCCTTCCACACAAATCGTTTAGTCAATCCATCCAACTCTCGTTGCACTTTGACTGGAATTTTGTACAGCGACATGTAAAATAATGGAATACTATTCAACACCGATTTCACTAAGGTAAGCCATCCTCCCATGGACAATAACCTTCCTTGCCAACCTGCAAGTCTTCTTCTGAAGTTGCTTATCACCCCTTCCCATGTCTTGTACTTCCTTGGGTTTGCTCCTAGTGGCATCCCCAGGTATTTGATAGGGAGTTTTTCAGACCTGCAGTGTAGCCTTGCCGCCATGTCTTCCACGTCCTCTTGTGGGTAATTGATTCCTATCAACGCACTCTTGTGGTAGTTAACTCGCAATCCGGTAATTAGAGCAAAACATCTCAGCACTCTCTTCAGATTGCACAGCCCCTCTTCCCCGTCCGCTGTGAACAAAATAACGTCATCCGCGTATTGCAGATGAGTTAACACTCTCCTACCCACATTGATACCATTTATAAGGCCAGCGGCTGCTGCCTTGTCTAACAGATTCGAGAGGCATTCTACAACTATATCGAACAGCAGCGGGGACAATGGGTCGCCTTGCCTCAGTCCCCGTCTCATGTCAAAAGGCTCCGTGAGTGCACCATTCACAAGGACTGTAACTGTTTCTGTCCCCGTGCAATGCGCTATCCAACTATTCCATCTATGTGGGAACCCCATGGCTTCCATGATCTCAACCAATGCTCCCCAACACACCGTGTCAAATGTCTTTCTAAAATCAACTGTTAGGCACCACCCTTTCCTCTTCTCGACCTTGACAACATGAATCGTCTCTGAAGCCATCATTACGGACTCGACCAGTTGTCTTCCTGCTATGAAGCCAGACTGGGTCTTCGATATCAAGGGGGAAACAATTCTGCTTAGCCGACTTGCCAAAATTTTAGCGATGATTTTATAAATACCATTCACCAAGCTGATAGGTCTGTAGTTTCCCAAGCTGATTGCTCCTTCGACCTTCTGAATTAACACCAAAAAGAATTATTCACTCCTTTTGGCACCCTTCCAATCAAATAGAAATTCTCTACAATGCCTTCAATTTCAGACTGTATCAGCTCCCGGTCCCGGAGACTTGTGGCTTCCACAGTCCCACACAGCTTGTTTGATCTCCGCCTTATCTATTCTCTTTTCCAGCTGCTCAGCCGCCCCTGCTGCCAGTTTGGTAAAGCTCAAGCCTCCAATGCTCAGCCACTGCTCGGATTCCTCGTGATACAAGCTCTTGCAAAACTGCTGAACCGCTCTTTTGATTACCCCCGGATTTTTGAGAGTCGTCCATCGACCGTTAGCGTTGTGAGCTGATTAGCCTTCCCCCTTGTACTTGCACAGATATGGAAAAACCGGGTATTTGAATCCCCCAGCCTCAGCCACTGCACCCTGGACTTCTGTCGCCACATCGATTCCAACTGAGTTTTGTCCCTCCACTTCGTTTCGACCAGCCATTGGTATCTCCGCACCTCCTCGTCGCTCCTACTCTCCTCCGCTGATCTATGCAAGTCCATCTCGTCGATCTCCTCCAGAATCTTTGACAATGTAGCCGCCGGGTCCACTAAGTTATCCCTGCTCCATCTCTTACCTGGTTGGCATGTCAAAATCACATATTATCAAGAGGAAGATTATATAGGTTAAGGCTCATTCGTGAGTAGGAGATGGTGTGTGCTAGTTGTAACCTGCTGGAGGATAGTGCTGATCATATATTAGTCATATATAGAGTGGTGTGGATTTTCTGGATGGAAGTGATGAGGAGATGGGGGTGCAAGGACCTATTCCAGGTTCGGTGAGTGATATGATATGCCAATGGGGAGGCCTAAATCCAAGCATGAAGGGAAATCAAGTTTGGGACTGTATGTTGCTAGCAGGTTTGTGGAGCTTATGGACTGCCAGGAATAACCGAGTTTTTAGGAATAAAGCTATACGTCCAAAGGATATTGCGATGGAGGGATTGTTGCGGGGCTTGGAATGGGCAAGAGTCAACAGGGATGTAAAGGGATACGGAGGAGTTGAGCTGTTCGCTATTGAAGATTGGAATCGAAGTATTTGAGTAATATGGTAGTTTTTTTAATGATCACTGTTTTAGTTGTTATCAGGTTTTGTGTTTAAACCGGGATGTAATTAAATCGTTTTGATCTAATATACTCATCTTTCTGTCAAAAAAATAACAGAACAGAGATCTGATTTCTGATTTCTCTATTTTAGAACTCTTTTTAGGACATCCAATAAGTTCTTCCATAAACGCGCGAGATGCGCGAGAATGTTGATCAGAGAGTCACTTGTTCTAATTCATCATCGGTTTGTAATAAATTGGATATTCTGCTTCGAACTTTTTTTAATTCTCTTTGTTTGCCTCAATATGACGGCAGGTCTGAATTTGTCTTCTATTCATGAAATTGAAGGATTCTTCTAATGGAGCATCTGTGCGGTGAATTGGGCCGGAAGTTAAAGATTGTAAAATGAGGTCATTTTTTATTAGCAATAATGATCCTTGAAATCTGATTTTCATCATGTTTCTTTATCACATTTAAGCGTTTTTTAGTTTGCAACAAGGGCCTGATGATGATTGATCATAGCAAAGGGCTTCTCTGTCCTTTTGGTAACTGAGGGCCTTGATGATGATTGATACTCAACAATTTATTGATTGCTCTTTAACTATGTTTGTCCTGCATCTAAGAATACTCGATTCTTTGTTCTTCTTCATGTATATTCTTAGGACAACTCGTACCCTCTCACCTGGACCTATGATATTCTGACTTTGTCTCTTTCATTAGTTTGTTATCCGACAAAATTTTTGGACCTTTTTTCCTCAGTTGGAAGGTGGCTGATCTCATGCCCTCAGGTCACAACTGTTTTTATTTATTATTATTATTTTGTTTTTGTTACTATTTATTTTGTGACAATGATTTTGTATGCCAAGTATTTGAGGTTTCTTAGCAGCAGACTTTTTCTGCAGCGAGTGCCTCTTGTAGTTTACTGTTTGAATACAATATTGGAAGGAGGTACAAAATAAAGTATAAAAAACAGAGGCTATATCTCAATTTATAAATGTTTCTTTACCATATATATATTGTTTTCTGGATGTGTATATCCTGAATATAGGCTCAGCTTGTTTTGGATGTTGTTCAAATTCCAGGTTTCTTTTTGTGTTAGAAGGATATATATGAGCAAACGGAGAGCAGTGTCTGAAGGCTTGTATATTTGACATATTGACTGGGACGAAAATCGAGACGGTAAAAATTTACCGTTTTACACCTATCAGACCCGAACTTGTTTCCGGGCTTATTTATGTCCCTAAGGCCTTCTTCGTATCATTGTCTTATTTCCGGGCTTGTTTATTACCCTAAGGCCCTGTACGTACCTTTTTAAGCCCGTCCGCTTACCCTAGCTGCTATTCTTTTCTCACATTATTTTGACCGGCCGCCATCAGTTCTTCTTGTTTGGTGCGCCTTCCTCCGTACAACCCAACGTTCGCCTCTAGCCCTTTTGTTTTCCACTGTTGGTTTGTTCTTTAGTTCTATAGATCGGGGAGGGAATGGTAGGAATTTCTATCCCGTATCTAAATTCTGGTATGTAATTTTTTGTTCTGATAGTAGTTCGATTCAGGTGGATCTGAATCAGGGTATCGCGATAAGGGCAAAGGAATTACCACCAGTTAATCTGCATGCCAGGTAGGAGTCTATGCCTCATAAGTTTGAACGGCAAATTCCCTTGTTTCTAAATCTGTTCTTTGATTAATGCCTCCTACCTTGATGCACTATTTGTTCTTGCCTTCCTTGTTTGTTTGATGCACTAGTCTTTGCCTTGCTACTGTATTCTTGCCTTGCTCTATTGTTGATGCGTCTCTCCTGCTTGCGCAGCTTACTCGTTCTTTTAAATAATTGTTGTAGCCACTGACCCTCCTTATTAATGTTTCATTGAGAATGTCTATTTTCTTCATCGTCTCTGTGATTAGTGCTTTACGTTTTACTCCCCTTTCTCTGTTTTGCTTAGTAAATTATGTCGTAGCTGAAGATGATGGTGTTGTGTAGATTATACCATTGACTTCTGCACTCCAGTTTCTACGTATGTTAGCGTGGGTGGCTGGGACTGGTTTTATTCTATCTTTTAATTAGGTTTAAACCAACAACCTAACTTCTCTGCTATTCTTGCTCGGAAATCATACAGAACAAAAGGGAACCTCCTTTTGTACGTCAGTTACTTCAGACCACATTCATCTCCCTGTAATTGGACGAGCACTTCTTGTGCTTTAACAGCTGTTTCCTGCAAAGTTTAACGTTGTCCATAAAGAAGCAGTTTATGCTGCTTGACCCCTTTCAGATCCAGGTACTCGGACGCTGGACCTACCCTCTATAAACGGACGGACACACTATCTGCAAAGAGGAGCCCTACAAAGCGAAAACTCCCCGTCAAAGCCGAGCACCTCCTTTCTCTCGTTCCTTTTCCTGTCCGCCATTTTCAGAGCCCTAGGTTGACTCGTCCTATTCGTCACTCAACCCATCCTATTTGGCTGCTCAATCTTTCCGGTCGAGCGAGGAGTAGGAAGTCACCAGCCTAGCCGAAGCCTCACCGTCAGTCGTGCTATCCCTCTCCTGTTCCTTCACATTGAGCGAGATATCTTCCCCTGTTTGCTCCATCTTTTTCCCCTACAAATCTCCTTTCTTCTATGTCGAGCGAGTGCTCTTCCATTTGCTGGTTTCGTGAACTCCTTCCACCTGCCGTTCCATTGCGTGGTGACCTATTTTCCCACGGTGTTGCCCTGTTTTGTGTCCCTTGTGAGCGACAGTTCTTTCTTCTTCCCCTAGACCTCGGCTGTCCTGCGCTCGCGACTTGCCAGCCGATTCCTCTTCTTCCATACCCAGCAAGCGACAGCGAACATGGCGTCTTCCTCTTTTCCCTGGGACATTACCTGTTTCTTGTTTTTTGAGCGAGGCATGCTCTTTGTTCTCCCTGCATTTTCCGACCGTGAGCTTGTCCCCTACTAGAATCATGCGACCGTGAGCTTGCCCTCTTCGTGCAAACCGGATGCCCTCTTCGTCCTGCCTTCTTCCTTCCCCTGGGCACCACCTGCTTCTTCCGTCTTACCCAGCTCACGTCTCCAACTGTCTTTTCTTTCTTGTTCGTCGAGAGAGATGAGCCTTTCGGCAGCCCAGCCGATCTTTCCCCACTGGCTGCTTCTGCATTTCCAGACCTGCGTTTTCTTTCCATTTAGTTCCTCTTGTCGCAACTTCTTCCTGTTGTGGTCTTGTGCCCGTGGTTGCTCCCTTGATTTCCACCGGCTGTCCCTGTGAGTTGTCTTCGTCCTTCTTTCTTTTCTTGTTCGTTGAGTGAAGTGTGTTTCCTTCTGTTCCAGCGAGTTTATTGCTTTCCACATGGTTGCTCACTATCTCCTAAATGACATGTACATGATAGTGATTGGGATATATAGGTATAAATGTAAATTAACTAAACCCATTCTAAAACAATAATTCTAAGTATGCTGTTAGTGGCAATATTACAAGGTTAAAATATTTTATTGGGTAAAGTTATATCCTGCCGGATTTGGATGATTTTTTTATATGTTTATTAGTCACTAAATAATCTTGCTTTCATCTATTGCATCGTAACGGTAAGTAGGAATATCATTAGAGGATCTTCTGGTTATTAGTTATTTAACCTTAGTTAATTGTAGGGTGGTTTATTCTATGTGTGCGTTTTACATTCAATTATAAAAATAGGGTGATATACTATTAGTTTAGGCAAGCGTATTGGTTTATTAACCTATTGTGTTGGTATTGTGGATTTATTCAAGTATATTAATAACGTTGTATTTTCAGGAACTGTAACGTTTGACAAAAATCTAGTTTTATAAACTGTCTATATGCCTCAGTTTGTGTATCTACAGTTACTAAACGTTCGCTTGGCCAATGCAAGGTGAGTATACAAAATCCCAATGTTAGGAGAGTGTTGCTTACCTGTTTGGGACTCATATGGGTGTTGTCTTTGTTTGTCTGTCGCATCTTCGCAGGTTGGTTCGTTTCGTTCGCCTGCCACGTCTTCACAGGTTGGTTCGTATGGAGTATTGAGATGTGTATGATATGTGTTGTGTTTTCTCTGCCTAGTCTTGGACAGCACTAGCGGTAAGGGTTACATATTCAGTATTTTTCTAAAATATAAATTTACACTGCCAGTGGGCTCCCGGTTTCCCTTTAGCTGGGGTTACTCGAGGAGTGATTTATTATGTCCATCCCGATGGTTTTCTGGGTTGGCATTGTTAACTGTGTAACATTACGAGTTGTCGTGTTATAACCTATTGGGTTGGAATCTTATTCTACGTCATGAAAATTTAATTTGTGAATTCCATATTTTTCGGGTTGTTTCGAATTCGTCCTTGTTCGTATAGTAATCCGTTTCCCCTCTTTCTTGTATGTGTTCTCGTTTCCCCGTAAGGACATATGATGCTGTGACTCCTACTGAGATTTTATTATCTCACTCGTTGTTGTTTCCCCCTTTTCAAGAGTAGTTCGCGAGCCGTAGAAGGTGTTTGAGGTGTGAGAATTTCTTACGACTTGGCTGGACTATCGCACTTGCATATTTTACACGGTTTTCTTTTTTGGCATTTCCTGTTTGACTCGTTTTGATGTTTTGACTCACATTATATTTTTACGCATTTATTACTCTATTGGATACGGTTTTTATGTTCAGGGCTTTAAGCCCAGTTTGTGATTTTGGGCTTGTAACTGTATGGACCCGTCTTTTGTTTTGGATATTTTATCCATTTAAATAAAGACTTCCGCTGTGATATATTGTTCACTCCGATTTTTACGCCAGATGTCTGTTTTTTATTTGATATGCTCCAATTTTTGAAATATTAAATATGTTTATTTTGGGAATCGTGTTTGAAAAGTCGTCTAAGCCTTGTGGGATTCGGATTGGTCCACGTGTTGGGCTTGTCCGGGTTTCACGATGGTAAGGGCCTGGTTTTCGGGTTCAGGTCCTTACAATGTAACCCGACGCAAACGAATCTGAAACCTGAGACCCTTGTCCTCATCTCCAATAGCAGCCACCTCTCGAATTTTTCTACACCAAGATTCTGTACATGCGCATCATCCAGAGACACACAATGCCACCAGCCCTCCCGTGTGCATCAATAGCTTCCCATTTAATAGTATGAATAAGCCATGATCGGCCTACCAGCCTATCAGAAAAACTCTCCATCTTCGTCTCACATAAAATCAGAACACTAAGCTGCTCCTTGTTGATCAGATTACAAATCTGATTCTCCTTCATCTTGCCATGACTCCCTCTGATATTCCACATTGCCAAATTAATCATCCAAAGATAGAAACCCTTGAGCAAAGAGTCACCTGCACTACGCTACAAGGTGCAATGAACTTGCCACTCCTTCCCTTCCTCTACAATCCGTGCCTTAAGCTTTTGTCGAATGGCTGCTTTTGTTTGCTTTCGGCTAAGACCCAATGTTTCCATTACTTCCATCGACCGATGGGTCTCCTCTTGAATTGGACATTTAACAAAATCTGAAATCCTGAAACATGTCCTCACTGATATATCTTCTTCCTTCTCTCGGGTTTCAGTAAGAAAAGAAGGATCTTCCACCAGTTGAGAAATGCTGCACAACGCTGGTTGACTAGCACGCCCTAAGGATAGACTGCCTGTGGATTTTATATGTTTGAGTTTTTTCTGCTTTCCAATCCTGCTATCTGCTGCCCGTTCCTTTGATCCAATCCGCAAGGCTTTGTTGCCTTCCTTCCTCATTCTTGTAAAAGCCATGTCTTCAGTGACCGACGTAAAATCGGGATACTCAGCTGTAGAGTCAATAGGCAGACACTCTGATATTGCTTTGCAAGTATCCTTGAACTGTCCCCCTTCACTCATCTCCCCTCTCACTTGGATAAACTCACGAGCAGTAAAATTACTTAAAGTCCCACCACTGTACGTAGAATTATTGGAAAGTCCTTCCTTATACTGAGTTACTTGGGGGTTAATACCCACGTGTGTAGTCTGCTCTATTAAAGGTATCTGGGATGTCGAAATATGGCCCACTTCTCCCACTTTGATTCTCTCTATTCCGTCCTCTCCCACAGTTTTGTTCTCCATCAAGTCCTTCTGACAAGAGTCTCCTTTCCCTGCAGTAGACGTGCTACCCCTCCCCTCAGTAGACCTACCCTTCCACCCTGCTGATAGGTTATGGTTCATAGGAGTAGAAAGGCTGTTAAACCCACCCGACACTGTTGCCTTTTTGCCTACCTCGGGCCCCACAGAACCTCTCTCCTTGGCTTCCAAGATACTCACCGTGAACTTCTTGCCGTCAACCAACAGCTTCATCTTTTTCTATATTTTCGACAACCTTGCTGTATCCACTTGCAGCACTGCCGCATCAAGACATTCCCAGTTGGCTGTTTTGTTGTGTACCTGAACCAGAGATCCAATCGGCTGGACTATTTTCCGGAAGGCTTCTTCGAACCACGCATGCAGGGGAATTCTGATAACCTCCACCCAGCACAACCTTCTGTTTCCAATATCCTCTGGATGCCAAGGGTGGATGTCATAGAATTGACCAGTCCAGAAACTGATATTGGACGTAAGTTCTATTCTCATCATCTCTGCAGTTGCAAAGGTAAGAAGTCTGTGCCCCCCATATCTTTACACCCAACACTCGTGGGCAAACAAAGCTTATCAATGTGTCCGCCACGGAGTGATCCAACAGCACTCCGCTGAAGCCATTCCTGAGTACCTTTATTGGAATAAATCTCCACTGGCTCTTCCTCGAAGGCATGATTGTTTGACACCGCTGTAGCTTTTGTGTAAGTTCTGCCATCGCGCCCCCGCAGTGGCATATTGGGCGCAACCAACTGGATTTTTCTCAGTTCGAAAGGTGCATCCTTTCGTAAAGTGTCAGCTAACAATGTTCTGCGTTGTCCTGTATCAGCTGCAAAACGGGCCATATTAAATCTCATCCAAGTGTGGCCACCTAGTACCAAGTTAAGCCGCCTTTGTCGAGAAGCCTCCTGGACCCCACACCGCACAAACTTGACAAAACCAAACCGTAAACCCCTTCTAGATTTGCGATTTGGTATGAACACATCTGCTACGGGCTTGATAGCAGCAATCTCTTTAAAGAGTCTGCTGGAATTCCATCCCTCTAGTATACCTTCTATGATATGTATCTGTCCTCACTGAACACCTTTGCTGGTTCCCATTTGAGATGTGCATGCCCTGACATGCCATGGACGTTCGGAGGAGGCGAGGAGGACATTGGTGAGATCCCCGAAATCCTACAACCGGCATTCTTGAGGTGAGTGTTGGAGTGGTTGGTGTGATTGGGAGCAGTGTTCAGGTTTGGGTTAGAGAGAGGTGGGAGGTTTTGAGAGGTGAGAGAAGCCATTTATTCTCGCTCTTGGAGTTGTACCTACTCTTCTGTTGTGAACTTCCTTTCTTCTTTCTGCCGCCAGTGACTTGAAATAATTACCTAATGTATTGTCCTTACCTTTATCCATTTTGTCCTAGCATCAATGTTATGTTTATTATGTGAAAGTTGTGGAGTCACAGGGAAAATTTTCTTCCAGGAAGTGTTATAGACAACTTCTCATTCTCTTCAGTTGTTGGTGGACTCTGGACTTTGTACATGAGTTTTGGAAGATGTAGTTATAGTGTATTCTGTATATATGCAAGTGGTCCGGTGTTACTTTTGTCATCTTGGCAGATTTAGTATGTATTTTGCATGATCGAATACAATGTGAGACTCCAACTAACGACACTATGCTTCGGACTAACTGGACTAACAACATACATTGAACTGATTGGACAGACTAAAGATACTTCTAGCTGAACTTGATTTGCTCGATCAGAACAGACAGAGTTTGGGGACAGCTTCGATAAGGAGATATGAGGAGTTACAGGTACAAAAGTGGGATTTTAAGCGGAAGATTGAGGTTATGTGGCGACAGAAGTCCAAACAACAATGGCTCAAACTTGGGGATAAAAACAACAGGTTCTTTCATTCCTATGCTACCATATGGCAATGTCATAACTTTATTGGTGTTATCCGTGTCAATGGCATGGAAATCTGTAAGCCCGATGACATACAGGCTGAAGCGGTTGGTTATTTTCAGCATATCTTTGCGGCTGAGGGTATCAAGTGGTTAGGATTGGGTAGTCACAAGGCCCCGGGACTGGATGGCTTCAATTTCTATTTCATTAAGAAAGCATGGATAGTGATTGGTGATGATATTGTCACGATGGTGCAGGAATTTCAATCCAGTGGAGTTTTGCCGAGAGGGATAAATAACAGTTTTATCACTTTAATCCCCAAGATTTCGGGTACAACTGAGTTTACGGATTATAGACCTATTAGCCTTATCAATAATCTGTACAAAATTATTGCCAAGCTCCTGTCTAAACGACTTAAGCATGTAATGGATCAGCTAATTTCTCCATTCCAAACTGGTTTTATGGAAGGCCAGTTCATCGCGGATTCAGTTATGGTCGCCAATGAGATCATTCATTCCATGCAAAAGTCTAAACATCAAGGATGGTGTATCAAACTAGATTTTCAGAAGGCGTATGATTCGGTTGATTGGATCTTCTTATTTGAGGTGATGGAGAAGATGGGTTTTGCAGCGCAATGGCGAAGCTGGATACACGCGTGTATTTCGTCAGCTCGCTGTGCAGTCCTTATTAATGGAGCGCCAACAATTGAATTTAATTTGGAGTGCGGTCTATGACAAGGAGACCCATTATCACCATTGTTATTCAATTTAGTGGCGGAAGTTCTGTCACTCATGTTTGGTAGAGCGGCTGAATGTCACCTTTTTCAGGGAATAAGTGTTGGTAATCTGCAGCTCACGCATCTTCAATACGCAGACGACGTCATTCTATTTAGTAACAGCGACCAGCAGGGAATGCTCAATCTCCAAAGCATCTTGCACTGCTATGAGCTATTATCTGGGCTAAAGATTAAGTTTTTCAAATCCGGTCTTGTGGTGATCAACGTTTAGAGGCTGAGGGGCTGGTATACTCACTTCACGGCAGGATGCAGACCTTGCCGTTCCAGTATCTCGGGGTACCCCTTGGGGCCAATCCACGTTGTAAAACTACATGGGCAACGGTGGTTGCTAGGTTCAAAAGTAAGTTAGCTTCTCTGCTGTCGCTGGGGGGCCGAATCACATTGATAAAATTAGTGCTCTGTAGTTTACCAGTGTACTACATGACTTTTTTTCAGATGCCTGTGGGAGTTAGGAATGATTTTGAGAAATGGATGAAGCGTTTTCTTTGGGCTGGGAAAGCGGATAAACACTGTATGTGCAAAGTGCGCTGGTCAGTGGTAGTCAGAGCAACCGAAAGTGGGGGTGCAGGCCTGGGTTGCTTGAAGCTGCGGAATGATGCTCTGCTTACAAAGTGGAGCTACCGAATTGTTAGTGATACGTGTTCCCTATAGAGACAGATAATCGCCCAGAAATACAGGCCCACACTCAGTTTTGATGGCATAGCGAGTGATGTCAGTAAGGGCTCAATCATATGGAACGGCATAGTACGGACGAGCTGATCGATACTGCCCAATGGAAAGTGCATATCAGCCTTTTATCACTGGAAATTGGGTAGAGGGGACTCCATTGCCTTCTAGCAAGATGTCTGGTGCAGTACGTACCAATTGCGAGTCACCTTCCCTAGATTATACGAGATCTCATTGGATAAGGAGGGGTCAGTCTTGCGGTTTGAGTCGATTCTTGGCAATGAGTGGCGGTGGAATATCATCTGGAGGCGCCGACTATTTGTGTGGGAGGAGGAGGAAGTCCGGCACCTATTGTCAATGCTGGGCGGCGTTAGACCGAATTTACTGGAAGAAGACCTGCTTCTGTGGGGAGACCAGTTGAGTCCTTTCTCGGCACGTACCTGTTATCAGTCACTGGCAGCGAGTGTAGTCACGCCTAGTGAGCAGCCGATTCCAAATGTTTGGCGCAAGCAGGGAGCCCCCAAATGGCAAGCGTTCATGTGGCTGGCGTGCAGGGAGAAGATTACTGCCAAAGGCTACTTAATCAGACTTGGAATCCTTCCCGTTTCTGACAGGGATTGCGAGGCCTGTGGCTGTGTGGAAGGGGATTCCAATCATATTTTGCTTGATTGCAGGAAGGCTTGGGCAAGTTGGTCGCTGCTATTCAAGAATTGGGGCTTAAACTGGGTCCAACCGCGGTCCATGACAGATTTATTTGTACAGTGGGAAGGGTTTCCAATTCCCCTCCGCTGGCATGGATTATGGTACGCTCTGTTATTTTCTTTCGCATGGAGCATTTGGTTGAGCAGAAACAATAGAATTTTCAGGGGAGAAGACAGTAGTGCGGCTGATATGTATTATAACGGCATGCGACATGGGTTTTATTGGGCCAAGACTAATCTTACGGATGTTTGTATAGACAGCTTGGATTTGTTACCTTCAGGTGATTTTGTTTCTTTGCTGGCCAAATAGATTGTATGGCTTCTGAAAGTTTCAGATACCGTAATCCAACTACGGTATCTGGCAGTTTCATTTAGTCTATTGAGTAGGCACAATGTTGCATTGTCCTACTCCCATGTATTGATGGTTTTATCTTTAATACATCTCGATATCTTTTCAAAAAAAAAAAGTATCATCTTACCTTTTTCCATTTTATACTGCGTTGCCATTAAAATTGTTTTTGCAGACGGTGTTTTGAAGATCTCTTTCTGCTTGCCCTAGTTGTTGTGGATCTTGCTCTTTGTTTTTTGAAAACTTTGGCCTTGGTAGGTGAAGGTCAGTTAGTACTGTGTCGTCAAAGATCTAATATACTATGCTGGAGGTTGTTGTACAGTTATTGGAAGATTTTATAAATTTTGTCTTCCTGACATACTTTGGGACTTCAACTGACAACTGACCCCTGAGCTTTGGATCGAATGTATCATCCTATTACTATTTTATCGTAGCATTCCCTTTTCGTTTATCCTAGCATCTGGTTGTCCCATATTATCCGATCATAACTGTTATCTTTATTTGTGTGGAAGGTTTGGTCTACAGTGAAATTTTTTTCAGCAGTGTTATAGACAAGTCTTTTTCAGATATATTTTCGAGCCTCCAATTGATGAGTGTCACCAGTGCCGAATTCTGACATATTCTCTTTCATTTATTTGTTATCTTAACTTGTCAAAAATTTTTTGGGACCTTTTTTCCCTCAATAGAAAGGTGACTGAAGATTTGACATTGAGAAAATACAGGGACGAGGAGATTGTTGATCAAGTTGGAGGAAATCATTGTGCTTGGATGCCCAGTAACACCGGAGTTTTTATTCAACCCTATTGTTTTTGTGTCTTTAAGAACAGTTAACAAGTTAGAGATCTGAATTCTGACTCTTCCTTTTAAATCTATTTCCAAGACTTCCAATAAGCACTTCTACAAACACATAGATCTATGAGAATGTTGATGAGGGAGTTTGTAATGTGATCTCTGACTTTTCTTTATCAAATATTGGTTATTTTAAGTTGTTGAAATTTTTTGGGACCTTTTTTTTTTATTTCCTCGGCTGGAAAGTGGCTAGTGCTGACTACTCATGAATGGGCTGAATACAATCACCTATGTTATGTTATAAACAGTAAAAAATGTTGGGTTTATTTGATATAATTCTGCTTGTGGTTATAAGATTCCATATCTGCAATCTGACTTTCTCTTTCCATGATAATAATTGTCTTAATGGCCAACTACCATAGCATTTTTTTTTTTTTTGAAGAATTCATCGAGGTGAACTACCATAGCATATAATATATATTTTTTTAATTTCTCAAATAATAATATCGGTAGTAAATAATTCTGTCGGTCATCATTTAAGGAAACACCTAACTTTCCAGTCGGTTAATGCAGTCATTTTTTATTAGCAATAATGATCCTTGAAATCTGATTTTCATCATGTTTCTTTATCACATTTAAGGGTTTTTTAGTTTGCAACAAGGGCCTGATGATGATTGATCATAGCAAAGGGCTTCTCTGTCCTTTTGGTAACTGAGGGCCTTGATGATGATTGATACTCAACAATTTATTGATTGCTCTTTAACTATGTTTGTCCTGCATTTAAGAATACTCGATTCTGGGTTCTTCTTCATGTATCTTCTTAGGACAACTCATACCCTCACACCTGGACCTATGATATTCTGACTTTGTCTCTTTCATTAGTTTGTTATCCGACAAAATTTTTGGACCTTTTTTCCTCAGTTGGAAGGTGGCGGATCTCATGCCCCCAGGTCACAACTGTTTTTATTTATTTTTATTTTTTTTTGTTACTATTTATTTTGTGACAATGATTTTGTATGCCAAGTATTTGAGGTTTCTTAGCAGCAGATTTTTTCTGCAGCGAGTGCCTCTTGTAGTTTACTGTTTGAATACAATATTGGAAGGAGGTACAAAATAAAGTATAAAAAACAGAGGCTATATCTCAATTTATAAATGTTTCTTTACCATATATATATTGTTTTCTGGATGTCTATATCCTGAATATAGGCTCAGCTTGTTTTGGATGTTGTTCAAATTCCAGGTTTCTTTTTGTGTTAGAAGGATATATATGAGCAAACGGAGAGCAGTGTCTGAAGGCTTGTTTCTAGGAGTTTGGTTTTATAGATGTTTCCATTTTGGTTTAGTAGATGTTTCCTGCAGACTGACGTATATTGTTTTCTGCATTCTCTTGTATATGGCTCAGCTTGTGTTGGATATGTTCAGTTCATGTTGGCTGTTGTTCAATTACTGATGGCAACTAACCCGTGGTTAGCTCTTTTCCAATGTCTCTGGAACGAGCAACATTGGGTAGGGGTCTCCTCTTTTTGTTACTGTCATTCTGACATGCTGATCACTGTATCATCCTGAATGTAGGCTCAGCTTGTGTTTGGATCTGTTCAATGAGTGTAGGCTGTTGTTCAATTACTTTTTTTTTTGAATAAATGTTGTTCAATTACTTCTTTTTTATTGAATAAATGTTGTTCAATGACTAATGGCAGCTTATCAGTGGTTTGCTCTTTTCTGAACTCTCTGGAAAGAACTACATCGTGTAGGAGTCTCCTCTAATTGGCTTTCATTCTGACATGCTGTTCTCTGTATCAGTTCTTATTCATCTGGTGGGTTATTTTGGTGTTTGGGATGCTAACTTGACAAGGTACTCAACCCTTCTCCAATTTTATGTTGTTTATGCGTGTTTATCATCAGTTGGTAGTTATAAGATTCCATATCTATCTGGAAAAATGTCTCTCTCTAAACACATATCCCTCCCCCCGCTCTCTAACCCTGTTAACAACCCCACTCAAACCTATAGTCTGTCCCCACCTCCCCCCGTGCAACAGGGTCATGGCATGACTACGGGTTCCTCAGCAGCAGATGCTTTACCCAATACTCAAGCCTCTATTCCCTTAGTTAAAACTCAGTCGCAGTGGAAACCCTTGCAGATATTTCAACCAGATAGGTACATTTCCTATTTTGTTGAAGGTATCCCGGAAGGTTGGAGCTCCACTAAACTGTTTCGGGTCGTCGCTGAAGTAGAACCGGTGGTAGATGCTTTTATCCCAGGGAGGCTTTCACAGAGGGGTCTGCGCTTTGGTTTTGTGAAGTTCGTACGGTGTGGGATACAGGAAGATGCTAGACATCGCCGGCTGCACATTTGTCTCGGTGGTTACGCTTGGTCACACATCAACGTGGCCCGTTATGCAGTCGGTTCAGAGGCTTCTCGGGCGTTGCCTGTAACAAAGACACCAGGACCCATGGCAGCTGCTCTACCATCTAAACGGTCACCCTCAGGATCACCGCCCTTGAAGGAGACAGATGGTCGCTCATACGCAGAAGTTGCTGCAGTACATGCCATGTCTGTTCCAGGGGACAAGCCGGTCGAGCTCTTTTCAGACCCGGGGCTCTCGTTGCGGTTACAAAAGTGTGCTGTTGGTATTATTCGAACACCCACATTGTCTCAGTTAGAGCTTCCATCCTATGTCACCTGCTTGGATATGGGGCTGCACCAGAAATTACTTGTTTTCGAGACAGTGGAACAAATGCAGCATGAACTTAATCATAATATAGAGTTTTGGAACGCGAAGTTTTATGACATGCATCCTTGGAGCCCTGAGGACACCAATCTTCGCCGTTTATGTTGGGTGGAGATACGGGGGCTGCCTCTCCATGCATGGTTTGAAGGAGCTTTCAGACAAATCCTGCAGCCCTTTGGATATGTTGCTCAAGTGCATTCGAATACAATGACATGGACTCAGTTGGAGCGCGCGATTATGCACATAATCACCACCAGCACTGTGCACATTCAACAGAGCTTGGCGATGGTGGTTGACGGTAAGCAGTACCCAGTTCAGTTGAAGGAAGTCAAGGATCCGAGTCTTGAGGGACCTGAGGTAGGGGAAAAAGGTTCTGTTTCAGGAGGCTGCCACAGTCTTGTCTCTTCTTCCAAACTCAACCTTTCAGCTGATAGACATAGTGGGGTTGGTAGGAGCAAGGATGGCACTCCTGAGGCTGAGGTCAAGGGCGGTTGTCAGCAGCAGACGATGGGGCATGGTCAGATACGAGCAGCAGGTAATCATTCCATCTATTTTGAAGTGGGGGCCCCCTCTCGGTCAGCACGGACAGCATTATCTGTGCAGTCAGCCCCTAATGGAGCAACCCATAGTCTCACTCAGCAAGGGGAAGGACATATATGGAATTTAACCAGCAGTAGTGGGCTTATCAGTAATTTTACTGACCCAGGCATTATCCCAACAGCTATGGTCACTGTGGACCAGGAACCTGTTTCTCGAAAATTACCCTCGGATTGCATCCCAGGAAATTACTCAGATCTTCCAACCGTTCCACAATCTTCCTCTGAGGAGATGACCTTCACGCGGATGAGGATTGAAGGTGACAAGGCATCGCGGGTTGGGAACACTAGACGATCTGGTTCCAGGCGGCTTGAGAAGTCCAGAAAACTCAAACATCTTAAACCAACGGGAAGTCTTTCTACAGGAAAGATTAGCTACCAAGACGGATGCGGGAAACCTCTTCTCGCTGATGAGCCTTCCTTTCTTGTTGCACCTAATGATAAGAGCGATGACTCTCAGTTGAGAAGGGATGGTCTGATCCTGGGCGTGGTTCTCTGTACAGCTGCGGAGGAAGTACAGCGTACACTGGAGGTTGCGGAGCAATTAGGCCTTAGTAAGAAAAACACAAAAACCGCTATTAGGCAAAAACTGAAGGTACAGATAGCCGATGAAACAGGGATTGGCAAGCTCACTGCACCACATAGTGTGGTGTTGGTGACCTTCGGGATAGGGACCAGAAGTATAATGGTTAATCTGGCTCTTTGGAGCATTAGAGGATGCAGAGGGAAATTGAAAGCACGTCAAGTTTGTTCTCTGATACTATAGGAACAACTCAGTATTTTTTTCTTATGTGAGACGAAGCGGGAGAGTTTCTCGGATAGATTGGCGACCAGCTTTTGGTCTTGTCCGACCATCAAATGGGATGCTATCGATGCTTGTGGTAGTGTCGGGGGCATAGTTTGTCTATGGAATGATTCCTTGGTGCAGGTCATGGGGGTTGAAAAGTATGGCTGCTGGATGCTCCTACAGATGCGTGTCCGCGAAACAAGTTTCATGTTCCTTTGTGTGGGCTTACATGCACCCAACGTGGTTGAGGATAGACGGGTATTATGGGAGGAGATCACACGGCGGAAGGGTGAGGATACCACTCCCTGGATTATACTAGGTGATTTCAACAAGCCGCTCACTGCTGAGGAAAGGTCGGGTACTTCTTTTAACTATACTGCTGCCTCTCGATTGATGTTGTTTATTAGCAGCAACGGTTTGATAGATTTGCCTCTTCTGGGCAAGACTTATACATGGTTTAATTCTCGTAGTGCCTCTCGTATAGATAGAGTTTTGGCGTCGCCACAATGGTGTACCCAGTTTAGTCATCATAGACTATATGCAGGTGATAAAGGATTCTCAGATCATGTACCCCTGATTGTGAAGGCTGATTCTTTCTATTGGGGTTCCAAGCCTTTTCGGTCATGGGATATATGGTGGGAAGCTCCTCAGTTTCTTCACACGGTGGAGGGATTTTGGAGGGAGGCGGGTGACTGTTTCCCTGGCAATTATTGTGTGGTTAAGAAATTAGCGTTTCTGAAACAGAAATTGAGGGTGTGGCATCGGACCCAGTTTGGCATGTTGGACAGCTAGTTGAAAACTATATTAGCTGAAATCGATGCATTGGATCAGTTAAGAGGACAGTCGGGAGAGGTATTGCCTGGCAGATATCAGGAGTTACAAGTCCAGAAATGGGATTTAAAGCACAAAATTGAGGCGATGTGGAGGCAAAAATCAAGGCAACAGTGGCTCAAGTTGGGTGACAAGAATAGTAAATTCTTTCATCTCAGTGCGAATATACGGAGGACCCACAACTTTATAGGCTCCATACAAGTGCAGGATCGGGAGTTCACCACGCCTGTGGAGATCAAAGACGCTGCTGTTGAGCATTATCAGCAGCTTTTTGCGGATGGGGGTGCTCAATGGCTGGGTTTAGGTACGCTTGACCTTCCCTGTTTATCCAGCGCATCGGCAGAGCATTTACTGTAACGACCCTAATTCCTAAACCATTAGTAATTGCTCCTATTAAGGTCATTACCGCCATGAAACCCAAATAAGTCTCAACGACACCTAAGACCTATTAAAATTTCACAAGGCTACTCATATGATACCGATTTTAAACTTATTTATTTTGTTGCTTATCAATCAAATTGGAGCATGCTATTGGACATATATTCTGGTAACATACGGAGTAAATAAAATCATCAGCGAAAGTCTTAACTCTATCCATTGGGTTCATAACACACAAGCCCCATAGGGATCCAAATAACCAGCAAGAAATTCATCAACAATTTTCGGAAATAGCAAGCCAAACGAATGTTCAAAAATAAACCAGAACATCATCCAATCTTTCAAGTTACTTGCGCATGTAACAGGTAAGTGTTTATGATGCGATATCGCCCCTCCATGCAGCCTTGATCTCACACATTGGTACCACGAATAGAGGGTGTACCTAAGCCTGAAAAATGGGTAAAAACAACGGTATGAGATTACAAGAATCTCAGTAGGGTCGCAGCATCATAAGATCTACAGAATCCCTAAACACAAATCTCCCAAATTCACATAAGATCATTCCCTAAACAACTAAAGGGATTACGCAATTCAACAATAAACAAGAAGAGGTTAAGGCCGAGATCATGACTGAGGGAGGACCACACTTCCGAAAGTTCAGAAGTACACAGGCAGGTGAAATACAACAAAATCGCACACAATGATGAAGAAAGGCCATCCCCTTCCACCTGTGTTGTCCAAGACTTACTGCACAAAGGGTAATTGGTTAACACACAAACTAATCAGTAAGCCTTTCACCTTATCCTCGCAAGGACAAGTCGACTAGCCCCACATGGACAAGTCTTCCCTTAGTCGCAACCAGGGCATCCCCAAATCTCGCAAGATAAGGGCTTCCTGTCTCACAAGACAGGGATCCGGCCTCGCAAGGACAGATATCCAGTGTGCACTTGCTGGTTCATCACCCATACACCTCCCATAAATCGATAAGAACCTCTCCTCTCCCTAGGAGCATCAGTTCTTACCCTGCGTGGCCACCGGAACAGGATCCTGACAAACAAACACGTACAAGCACATACAGGCAAGTACAAAGCATAATACCACAATAGGGTATTCTCAATCACGTCAGGAAATAATCAACACATCCAATTCATATAACAATAGCATCCCAGGCACTCAATCCCTAACTCAGGGGTTCTATACAACCTAGGAAATTCATATCTCATTCCGGATTTCGTATTCTCACCACATAATCCAATCGCAAACAATACAACAAAGACAGGTAACAAAAACATCAGATAAGAGCGGGGGTTTCTGGAGAAACCGATGAGGCATAGATCCTACCTCCCTTGTCTCTGAACAAGAAGCTAGTCCTTTGCCTTTATTAAGTCAATCTGAACCACCTAAATCATCACCAGACAAAGATAAAACAAACTAAGCATGCATATCCAAAAATCAATTGCATACTCTATTCCTTACCAGTACCACTCACCAAACCTATCAGAAAACCAGTGATCAGATGTTGCAGGTTCCTCTCCCCTTGGATGTGTGATGTGATAGCCGTAAATTTAACAAGATTCAACCTGAATTTATCGTTTCAATTAACTATGCAAAACCTGTCGTTAAAAGTAGGGCATAGGACGATTTTGTCTTAACCTAAAAACAACGAAGTATTTACATCCAAGCTGCGATTAACATATTTTTGGAAAGAGAATGAAAAAAGCTTTCCAACGACATATTATTTGCAAGATTCCAACAAACGAATAAAAAGTTATGCTATTTTGAAATTCAAGAAGATTTGGCGGAAACCTAACGCGGCCGCCGATTTTCAAGGTAACATTAGACACCTAAATACTAATCTTCCGAAGAAAATACAAAGCTTTTTGGAAAGAGGATGAAGAGAGCTTTCCAACAAGCTATGATTCGCAGAGATCCAATGAACGATGAGAGAGTTATGCTAGTTTAAAGTTTATGCAAATTCTGACGGTTAATGGGAGGTATAGGGTCTTAAGCCTATACGAATTTTGTAAGGTTTTAGGGGAAACTTTTGTGGGGTTGGCTTCCTATTTATATTGAATGAGTGTAGAATTAGGTCTACTACTTTTAATCAATCTATCAATTTAATACAATTTACCAAATAATCAAAACTCTTAAATTACCTTCCTTAATTTTTAAGGTAACTATCTACCTTAAAGGATGTTTCCTAAAACGATTACCCATCTACAAGAACCTAAATCAAAAGGAATTAGAAGCAAATTAATTTACTGAACAATCTTACCAATTTCGGCTATCACACATCCTTCTATTCAGGGGAAAAATCATCTTTTCACTTGCACTGGCTTCTGGACTTCTAGGACTCAAAATTCGGGGTCTTACATCCTCCCCTCCTTATAAGAATTTCGTCCTCGAAATTTTAACATTAGTACCTAATCGAACAAGTAAGGATATTTTGCATGCATAGATTCCTCAGTCTCCCAAGACTGCTACTCAATTTGGCCATTACGCCAAACAACTCGTAACATAGGTACGCTTCGACTGCGAAGCTGTCGAACTGACCGGTCTAGTATGGCAACTGATTGTACGGGATAGGATAGGTCTTTTTCAACTTCTACTGGCGGTTCCTTAAGCACATGAGCAGGGTCTTGCATATACTTTCTTAGCATTGAAACGTGAAATACATTGTGTATTCTTTCCATATTTGGAGGTAGTGCAAGTCGGTATGCAATAGGGCCGATTCTTTCCACAATGTCGTAAGGACCAATGTAGCGAGGTGTTAGCTTACCTCGCTGCTGAAAACGAAGGACTCCTTTCCATGGGGCGACTTTCAAAAACACCTTATCTCCTACCGCAAATTCCAATTCCCTTCGTCGATTGTTGGCGTAGCTTTTCTGCCGATCTTGTGCTGCTTTTAACCTTTGACGAATCAAGCTCAACTGTTCTGTTGCTTGGTCAATTAATTATGGATTGTCTAGGCGTCTCTCGCCTACTTCATTCCAGAAAATAGGGGTTTTCAATGTCTCCCATAAAATGCTTCATAGGGTGCCATACCGATGCTTACATGAAAGCTATTGTTGTAAGCAAATTCCGCTAATGGTAAGCTTTGATCCCAGCCGGTTTGCTGGTCTAATACACTCACATGTAGCATATCTTCAAGTGTCTGAATTGTCCTTTCTGATTGACCATCGATTTTGGGATGAAATGCTGTACTAAACTTCAATCTCGAACCCAGTGCAATCTGGAATTTCTCCCAAAATCGTGAAGTGAAACGAGGGTCACGATCTGAAACAATAGAAACTGGGACTCCATGCAAACGAACAATCTCGTCTAAGTAACGAATTGCCAATTTTTCTGGTGTATCTGTCACACGTATAGGAAGAAAGTGTGCAGATTTCGTCAGTCGATCCACGATCACTCAAATGGCATTGTATCCTTGCTGTGATCTAGGCAAACCGGTAACAAAATCCATTGTGATATGCTCCCACTTCCATTCTGGAATTGGAAGTGATTGAAGTAAACCAGCAGGTCTTTGATGTTCAATTTTTACTTGTTGACATACAAGGCATCGAGCAACAAATTCAGCAATATGTCGTTTCATGTTAGGCCACCAATATTGGCCCTTCAAATCTCGGTACATCTTTGTGCTTCCAGGATGAATAGCAAACTTCAAACTATGCGCCTCTGATAGAATAAGGTTACGAAGATCAACATTTTGTGGAACACATACCCGGTTACTGAAGACTAGAACTTCATCATCTCGTATTCTGAAATCACGAACTATGGCATCAACACCATCAGCAAGTTGCTTCCAAATTTCAGCAAGCTTCGGATCCTCCAACTGTTGATTCCGGATTTCTTCAATCAAGGTAGGTACGACTTCAATTCGTGCTGGCAACGAACCAAATAAATCGGTTCCAAGATGCACACGATTAGTTTTCAATTCCAACATCATTGGCAGATAATGATTGCGCATATAAGCCAGAATTGTTGGGGGAGAAGGATGACACTTTTGGCTCAGGCCATCAGCCACAACATTCGCCTTTCCAGGTTGATATTCGATGATCAAATCATAATCTTTAATTAGCTTCACCCATCTTCGTTGTCTCATATTCAATTCTTTCTGTGTAAGAAGGTACTTCAGGCTTTTGTGATCAGTAAAGATTCGACACGTCTCGCCGTATAAATAATGTCGCCATATTTTTAAAGCAAAGACCACGGCTGCAAGTTCTAGATCATGTGTAGGGTAGTTTATCTCGTGCGGTCGCAATTGCCTTGAAGCGTAGGCAATGACTTTCCCATCTTGCATCAATACACATCCAAGTCCGGATTTCGACGCGTCGCTGTAAACCACATATTCCTTTCCGCAAATAGGAGGTAAGGATAGGTGCAGAAACTAACCGATTCTTTAGCTTGTCGAAACTTTGCTGGCACTTTTCATTCCATACGAACGGCTCACCCTTGCGTGTCAGTTTTGTCAATGGTCCGGCAAGTGATGAAAAATTTTCCACAAATCGACGGTAGTAACCTGCTAAACCAAGGAAACTACGAACTTCGAACACACTTCGTGGAGGTTCCCAAGCAGTCACGACTTCAATCTTCTTTGGATCAACAAACACACCTTGGGCGGAAACAATATAGCCAAGGAAACTAACCTCACGTAACCAGAATTCGCATTTTGATTATTTGGCAAACAATCGCTGGTCTTTCAGAATTTGAAGCACAAGCCGCAAGTGCATAACATGATCCTCTTCCGACTTTGAGTAAATCAGAATGTCATCGATGAAGACGATCACAAATTTATCCAGGAATTCGCGGAACACACGATTCATCAAATCCATAAACACAGCTGGTGCACTGGTCAAGCCGAATGGCATAACCAGAAATTCATAGTGGCCATATCGCGATCTGAATGCGGTCTTCGGAATATCAGCATCACGAACTCGCAATTGGTGGTATCCGGATCTGAGATCAATCTTGGAGAATACCGCTGCACCTTGGAGTTGGTCAAATAAATCATCAATGCGTGGCAAAGGATATTTGTTCTTCACGGTCACACGGTTCAGCTGTCGATAGTCAATGCACAATCGCAGCGAACCATCTTTCTTTTTCACGAACAGCACAGGTGCTCCCCAGGGTGACACACTAGGTCGAATAAAGCCACGATCCAGCAAATCTTTCAACTGCGTCTTTAGTTCCTTCATTTCCGCAGGTGCCATACGATACGGAGGAATGGAAATTGGATTTGTACCTGGCACAAGCTCAATGCCGAATTCTACTTCCCTTGCTGGTGGCAATCCGGCTATGTCTTCTGGAAATACTTCCGGAAATTCATAAACCACAGGAACAGAATTCAGATCTGAAGATTCTTTAGAAATATCCTGTACATGCGCAAGGTACGCTGTACATCTTTTGTTGATTAATCACTCCGACTTAAGCCAGGAAATCATGCAAGTTGGCACAACTCCCCTATCGCCTTCGAAACAGTATTCGGTACCATCAGAAAATGTGAACCACACCCGCTTGGTGAAACACTCCACACGGATTTGATATTTTTCAAGACAATCCATGCCTAAAATCACATCCAGCTCCTTGATGTCTAATGGAATTAGATCCACTTCAAACACATTCGATCCCATACGTAGAGCACAGCCGATATAGACCAGATCACAAATCAATTGCTCTCCCAAAGGAGTTAGAACCACAATAGGAGGAGTCAAGGGAGATAGAGGACGATCCGCGCTAAGTGCTATCCTTTGATTCACGAACGATCTATTTGCTCCTGGATCAAATAAGACTTTAGCGTTTTGAGAAAAGACTGAAATAGTACCTGTCACAACATCAGGACTAAATCGGCATCAGTCAAAGTGAAGAGCCTTGTTGGTCTTGGTTGCGCCTCACTTGTGGATCCGTTGGGTGGCCCTCCTGGTGCGCGTTCTGGTGGTCTAGCGGGGTTGACATTCCCACCTCGGCTGGTGTTAGGTACCCCTGGAATTAGCCGTTTTGGGCATGCGGCCTGAATATGACCCATCTCGCCACAGTTGAAGCATCGCCGTTGCAGAATCTGCCATGACGATCCATTATAATTGGAGCCAGAAAAGTTCCTCCTGTTGGTGTTCCCATTGTCGTTGATCCGCGGAGGAAGAGACCGTAAGGGATAGGGTCCCCTTCTTCGGTTGAACTTTGAATCTCGCCTATAGGATCTGCCACTATTAGCTACGGGTGGCTTCCTGGTTTGCACGATATTTTCAGCTTCGGTTGCGGCAGCTATTAGTTCTTGCAAATTCTGCACTGGTGTCGTACCGACGATGGTTTTGAGTTCGACACTCAACCCATCCTGAAATCGTCTCGCCAGCTGGTACGGTGTATGATCTTCTTCTGGTGCAAAGCGGGACAACTCCCTCAACACCTTCTCATATTCCAGCACCGAACGGGTGCCTTGTTCAAGTTTGTAAAATGCCTGCCGCTGCTCATTTTTATGGAATCTCGTATAAAATCTTTCATCGAATTCATACCGGAATTCTTCCCACGTTGGCAAACGGTCGCCGAATCGCAAGCTCACAGATGTCCACCAAGCGAGGGCTTCTCCCTCAAGTAAGAATGTAGCAATGGCAACCTTGTCGTCATCAGAGATACTCAGGAACAAGGATACTCGGCATAAGGTATCCATCCACTCCCGAGCGGCTGCGGCTCCAGCTGAACCACCGAAATCTTTACATCCAAGTTGTCGAGCTTCCTTCAGTAATTTTGAAATCATGACGGGAAGTCTCTCTGTCTCCTTCATGTGTGCCAGCTGTACAGGTTCTTGTACAGGTTCAAGTGGAGGGATGAATCCAGGTGTAGGCACAGGAGCACTCTGAAATTGCGCCTCCATCCGCTGCTGATTTGCAGCAATTCCTTGTAACACGTTTAAGATCTGTGCCATGACAGGGTCAATACCTGGTGCGACTGGTGTCTCAGGTTGGTTTCCAGACTCAGCTTGCTCAACAGGTTTCTGTTCATTCCGAATCTCAAACCTACCCCGTTGGTCCCTTTGTTGCCTCGAGCGTGCCATACTACACAAGTGTACGATTGTTACTCAAACAAACACTAAATACATTACTAGGAATAGGAGTGGTACCTGGTGGAGAGGCATGCACCGGACGATACGCATATGCTGGAAAACATTATACAATTTTCGAAAATCATATGCACATATGCCATGCACACTCGGCAATTAACAAACATTATAGCAAACATCAAGCACACATCATCCGGCAATGCACATAATCACGCATATACATATTCATTTTGTAATGACAAGAAACATAGCTAATCATCCACTCAAACACATTAAGGCATACTAAAGATCAACTAACACATCAACAAATAATAAGTCAGCAAATAGCAAGTTATCAACCTAAACCATGCTCCGTTACCACACTTGTAACGACCCTAATTCCTAAACCATTAGTAATTGCTCCTATTAAGGTCATTACCGTCGTGAAACCCAAATAAGTCTCAACGACACCTAAGACCTATTATAATTTCACAAGGCTACTCATATGATACCGATTTTAAACTTATTTATTTTGTTGCTTATCAATCAAATTGGAGCATGTTATTGGACACATATTCTGGTAACATACGGAGTAAATAAAATCATCAGGGGAAGTCTTAAATCTATCCATTGGGTTCATAACACACAAGCCCCATAGGGATCCAAATAACCAGCAAGAAATTCATCAACAATTTCCGGAAATAGCAAGCCAAACGAATGTTCAAAAATAAACCAAAACATCATCCAATCTTTCAAGTTACTTGCGCATGTAACAGGTAAGTGTTTATGATGCGATATCGCCCCGCCATGCAGCCTTGATCTCACACATTGGTACCACGAACAGAGGGTGTACCTAAGCCTGAAAAATGGGTAAAAATAACGGTATGAGATTACAAGAATCTCAGTAGGGTCGCAGCATCATAAGATCTACAAAATCCCTAAACACAAATCTCCCAAGTTCACATAAGATCATTCCCTAAACAACTAAAGGGATCACGCAATTCAACAATAAACAAGAAGAGGTTAAGGCCGAGATCATGGCTGAGGGAGGACTACACTTCCGAAAGTTCAGAAGTACACAGGCACGTTAAATACAACAAAATCGCACACAATGATAAAGAAAGGCCATCCCCTTCCACCTGTGTTGTCCAAGACTTACTGCACAAAGGGTAATTGGTTAACACACAAACTAATCAGTAAGCCTTTCACCTTATCCTCGTAAGGAAAAGTCGACTAACCCCACATGGACAAGTCTTCCCTTAGTCGCAACCAGGGAATCCCCAAATCTCGCAAGATAAGGGCTTCCTGTCTCGCAAGACAGGGATCCGGCCTCGCAAGGACAGATATCTAGCGTGCACTTGCTGGTTCATCACCTATACACCTCCCATAAATCGATAAGAACCTCTCCTCTCCCTAGGAGCATCAGTTCTTGCGTGGCCACCGGAACAGGATCCTAACAAACAAACACGTACAAGCACACACAGGCAAGTACAAAGCATAATACCACAATAGGGTATTCTCAATCACGTCAGGAAATAATCAACACATCCAATTCATATAACAATAGCATCCCAGGCACTCAATCCCTAACTCAGGGGTTCTATACAACCTAGGAAATTCATATCTCATTCCGGATTTCGTATTCTCACCACATAATCCAATAGCAAACAATACAACAAAGACAGGTAACAAAAACATCAGATAAGAGCGGGGGTTTCTGGAGAAACCGATGAGGCATAGATCCTACCTCCCTTGTCTCTGAACAAGAAGCTAGTCCTTTGCCTTTATTAAGTCAATCTGAACCACCTAAATCATCACCAGACAAAGATAAAACAAACTAAGCATGCATATCCAAAAATCAATTGCATACTCTATTCCTTACCAGTACCACTCACCAAACCTATCAGAAAACCAGTGATCAGATGTTGCAGGTGCCTCTCCCCTTGGATGTGTGATGTGATATCCGGAAATTTAACAAGATTCAACCTAAATTTATCGTTTCAATTAACTATGCAAAACCTGTCGCTAAAAGTAGGGCATAGGACGATTTCGTCTTAACCTATAAACAACGAAGTATTTACATCCAAGCTGTTATTAACATATTTTTCGAAGGAAAATGAAAAGAGCTTTCCAACGACATATTATTTGCAAGATTCCAACAAACGAGTAAAAAGTTATGCTATTTTGAAATTCAAGAAGATTTTGCGGAAACCTAACGCGGACGCCGATTTTCAAAGTAACATTAGACAACGAAATACTAACCTCCTGAAGCAAATCCAAATATTGTTGTAAAGAGGATGAAGAGAGCTTTCCATCAAGCTATGATTCACCGAGATCCAATGAACGATGAGAGAATTATGCTAGTTTAAAGTTTCTGCAAATTCTGACGGCTAATGGGAGGTATAGGGTCTTAAGCCTATACGAATTTTGTAAGGTTTTAGGGGAAAATTTTGTGGGGTTGGCTTCCTATTTATATTGAATGAGTGTAGAATTAGGTCTACTACTTTTAATCAATCTATCAATTTAATACAATTTACCAAATAATCAAAACTCTTAAATTACCTTCCTTAATTTTTAAGGTAACTATCTACCTTAAAGGATGTTTCCTAAAACGATTACCCATCTACAAGAACCTAAATCAAAAGGAATTAGAAGCAAATTAATTTACTGAACAATTTTACCAATTTCGGCTATCACACATCCTTCTCTTCAGGGGCAAAATCGTCTTTTCACCTGCACTGGCTTCTGGACTTCTAGGTCTCAAAATTCGGGGTCTTACATTTACAGGCACCCTTTATTGAAGAGGAGATTAAAAGTGCAGTGTGGGATTGTGGCAGTCATAAAGCACCAGGTCTGGATGGCTTCAATTTTTATTTTATAAAGAAGGCTTGGTCAGTCATTGGCAGGGATATCGTGGTGATGGTACAAGAGTTTCATTGCAGTGGGGTACTTCCTCGAGGCATAAACAACAGCTATATCACACTGATTCCAAAAATTGCGGGTGCCTCTGATTTCAATGCGTATAGGCCTATTAGCCTGATCAATAGCCTCGACAAGATTATCGACAAGCTTTTGTCCAAACGTCTCAAGACAGTGATGGATCAACTAATATCGCCGTTTCAAACTGGTTTCCTGGAGGGCCGACATATTACGGATTCCATTATGCTAGCTAATGAACTCTTACATACGATGAAGAAGTCCAGGAAGCAAGGATGGTGTCTGAAGCTGGATTCCCAGAAAGCTTACGACTCGGTTAATTGGAACTTTCTTTTCGACGTCCTTGAACGCATGGGTTTTGGGCGACAGTGGCAAAAGTGGATTAAGGGTTGTGTGTCATCAGCTAGATGTGCTATTCTCGTCAACGGGGCGCCTACTAATGAGTTTGAGGTGGGCCGAGGTTTGCGTTAAGGAGACCCGTTATCGCCCTTGCTCTTCAATCTGGTAGCAGAGGTTCTATCACGGTTATTAATCCGAGCAGAAACCTGCCGATTATTTCAGGGTGTTTCCATCGGTGGGCTTGTTCTATCACACCTACAATATGCCGACGATGTGATTTTATTCAGTCAAGGGGATTCACAGGGAGTGGTTAGACTACAACGGATATTGCGTTGTTATGAACTCTTATCTGGACTGAAGATTAACTTCTTCAAGTCGGGTCTAGTCGGTATCAATGCCTCCTATGGGGAACAGATCGAACTGGCATCCAAGGTGCACTGTCGCTTACAGCATTTTCCATTTACCTATCTCGGCATTCCCCTTGGAGCGAATCCTCGCAGACGTAGTACGTGGAAAGTGGTATTGGACAGATTCCGTAGTAAACTGGCCTCTTGGAAAGGCTCCTTACTATCGCTGGGAGGACGCTTGATATTAATCAAAGCAGTATTAAATAGTCTGCCTGTATTTTACATGACATTCTTTCAAATGCCAGTCAGTGTTCGTAAGGATTTGGAGAAATGGATGCGGCGTTTCTTATGGGCAGCTAAAATAGAGACTTGTTGTTTATGCAAAGTCCGCTGGTCAGTAGTGGTTCGAGCCAAGGACAATGGGGGTGCCGGTATAGGTTGCATGTTGGTGCGGAATCAAGCACTCATTACCAAGTGGTGTATCCGCATTGCCACTGATGTCAGTTCCTTGTGGAAACAAGTGATTATGCACAAGTATAATCCACGCCTGACCCATTCAGGGATTGAGTATGCCTCGACACAGGCCTCTGCAGTCTGGCGTGGGATAGTTCAGACAAGTCGCACGTTACTGCCAAGTGGACAATGCATTTCTGAACTACATCGCTGGAAAGTTGGAAATGGTAATTCAATTGCCTTTTGGCAAGATATTTGGTGTACCTCTCAGCCTTTATTGATACTATTTCCCAGATTGTATGCTCTATCGTTGGAGAAAGAAGGACCTTTATGCCGATTTGGGGTTAGAGTCGGACAGGTTTGGGAGTGGCGAATTCTTTGGCGGAGAGACTTGTTTGTATGGGAGGAGGAGGAAGTGACACGATTGATGGCTTTGCTAAATGATTGCAAGCTGAATCTGGAACATGATGTATATTATAAGAATCAGTAAGACAAGAGAGCTGAACAGTGAAGCTATGTCCACGCTCAAAGGACAAAATGAAACAAACAGATCCTGTGAATACATGACAAGATCTGTGTCTTTCAAAAATCCTACCAACTATGTATCCAGTACAACAACAAGGACCCCAACAAACCAGACTTCCACCACATCAAATCAAACATCGGAGAAATTGAGCATCACCTAAGAAACCCAAACCATTGACCATGGAGTTAAAAATCTGCTACGTTGCTCATTGCGATTTGGATATCTTGAAGGAAATAACTGGCGGTGGAAACTCATCTGGAGGAGACAAATTTTCGTATGGGAGGCAAATGAAGCTGACCGGCTACTGTCTTTGTTGACAAATTACACGCCGAAGGCCATGGATGAAGACCGGTTATTATGGGGAGACCAAATGAATCCTTTCTCGTCCCGCACCTGTTATCAATCATTGGAAGCTGTGTCTGTTATGCGAGAAGAGTGGCAAGTACCAAATGTATGGAGTAAACAAGGAGCTCCTAAATGGAAAGCATTCATGTGGTTGGCGTGCAGAGGAAAAATGGCAAGCAAAGGTCATCTGATACGTATTGGTATGCTGCCTGCAAGCGAAGGTGCCTGTGACGCCTGTGGTTTGCTGGAGAGGGATTCAAATCATGTTCTACTCACCTGCCGGAAGGCCTGGGCAAGCTGGTCCTTATTATTCAAACACTGGGGCTTAAGTTGGGTGCAACCTAGTTCCATGGCTGAGCTGTTCATACAATGGTATGGTTTCTCAATTTCTTTTCGCTGGAAAAAGGTGTGGTATGTCCTGTTGTTTTCTCTTGCTTGGAGTATCTGGTCGAGTAGAAATCACAGAATCTTTAGGGGAGAAGTGGTCAGCACGGATGATATGTTTCTTACAGGTTTGAGGCATGGTTTTTGTTGGGCCAAGACGAATCTTAAGGATGTACATTTAGATAGCTTGGATCTGTTGTCTGTGGGAAATTTTCCTTCCTTGTTGGACAGTTAATTTTCTATTTTCTGCAAAGCTGATACTATAACCACTTATAGTGTCAGCTATTTTCGTTTTCATTCTTCAGTGGGTACATTCTTCCATTGTCCAACACTTCTTGTATTATGGCTACTGTTATTAATACTATCGACATATTTTCAAAAAAAACTCCATGGTCAATGGTTTGGGTTTCTTGGGCGATGCTCAATTTCTCCGATGTTTGATTTGATGTGGTGGAAGTCTGGTTTGTTGGGGTCCTTGTTGTTGTACTGGATACATAGTTGGTAGGATTTTTGAAAGACAGAGATCCTGTCATGTATTCACAGGATCTGTTTGTTTCATTTTGTCCTTTGACCGTGGACATAGCTTCACTGTCCAGCTCTCTTGTCTTACTGATTCTTATAATATACATATCGATAATTTTCAAAAAAAAAAAAAAGATTCCATATCTGCAATCTGACTTTCTCTTTCCATGATAATAATTGTCTTAATGGCCAACTACCATAGCATATGATATATTTTTTTTTAATTTCTCAAATAATAATATCGGTAGTAAATAATTCTGTCGGTCATCATTTAAGGAAACACCTAACTTTCCAGTCGGTTAATGCAGTGGTTGAGAGCAAAGGACAGAACCGAGAGGTACCATGTTGGAAAGCGATTTTTCACAGTAAAAAAAGAACGCCAGAAAAGTTAGATAACCTGTACAGAAATAAAATCACAAGCCATCCACAAGGGTCCTAAGGGTCCCGAGGGTCTTCATAAATGCTGTGGCTGTCACCAGCATCTAATTTTTTTATTAAATTTACACGTATAGGAAAGCGTAGAACTGTAAAATTCAAGAACAAATACTTAGACCCTGTACAAACTGGTAAGTTTATAAACAGCCAGAACCTTCTGCTTTTCCTGCAAGCTGAAGAGGATCTACACCCCAAATATGGAGATTCACGTGGTTATGTTCCCATGGTTCGCCTACGGCCATCTCATTCCCTTCCTCCACCTCTCGAACAAGCTTGCCGAGAAAGGACATAGGGTTTCTTTCATATTGCCCAAGTCAGCCCAGCTCAGGCTAGAGAAAGAAAACCACCATCCTGATCATTTTCACTTCTTTCCAGTTGCCGTACCACCTGTGGATGGCCTCCCTCCTGGAGCAGAGACCAACTCCGACGTGCCTCTTCACCTTGTCAATCATCTCTTTGATGCGTTTGATAAAACCAAGCCCCAAGTGGAGGCATATCTAGCCAATCTCCAGCCTGATCTGGTCGTCTACGATTTGGCATTCTGGATTCCCGCTTTGGGTCGAGGAAAGAGTCATGGATTCAAGTCTCTACAATACCAAGTGTCGAGTCCGATCCTTCAAGCATTCTATCCCACCTCTTCTCGGGAGTTGGAGAAAGATAAGGGCTCACTTGAAGCTTTAATGCAGCCTCCTCCTGGCTACCCTTCTCCCAATATTCACTTGAAACGCCATGAGGCCGAGAAAGTATCTGTTTTCTTTCGGATGTTTGGTGAGTTATCCTTTTATGAGCGGATAACCAGGAGCATCGAGGAAGCCGATGTCATTGCCCTCAGGTCTTACCGTGAAATACATGGACCTTTCTGTGATTTCATAGGGCAACAGTATGCAAAACCCTTGCTGCTGACAGGGCCTCTCTTGCCTCCAGCGTTCGCTGCACAGCCACAAGACGACGACTTGGTCAGTTGGCTTGACAAATTTGAGGTAGGGTCTGTGGTGTACTGCGCATTTGGGAGCCAAACCATACTACCCAAAGCCCAGTTTCAGGAATTGCTTCTGGGGCTTGAGTTCACAGGCCTACCGTTTATAGCGGCTCTAAAACCACCTCATGGATGCACAACAGTGGAAGAGGCGTTGCCGGAAGGGTTCTTAGAGAGGGTTCAAGGGAGAGGGTTGGTGTCTGGAGGCTGGGTGCCCCAGGTTCGGATACTACAGCACCGGAGCACCGGGTGTTTTGTGAGTCACTGTGGGTTTAGTTCCAAGTGGGAGTCACTGAGCAGCGACTGTCAGATTGTGCTAGTTCCTTTCGATATTGAACATATCCTTAGCACGAGGTTCTTGGTTAAAGAGGTTAAAGTTGCAGTGGAGGTGGAAATAGACGAAAACATGTGGTTTCCCATGCAGGAGTTGAGCAAAGCCATTAAGTTGGTGATGGATAAAGAAAACCCAGAGGCTGGAGAATTGAAAAAGAACCATGCCAAGTTTTCGGCTATTCTTTCCAACAAAGACATTGAGGAGACTTATATCAACAATTTCATAGAAAGCTTACTCCTCCTTTTGGAATCTAAGAACTAGAATTTATTATAGTAATAATTTAGTTAACTCTCCTCTACTCCTGGAATCTAATGGCAACAAAACTCTTCTGCTTTAGTTAACTCTTCTTGTAATGCTTTAGTCATGCCATTTTAACCAAGGCTCATTAGCCACTGAAGAAGTTGTTCTTTGCAAAGTGACAAAATGAGCATATATGTTTTTTTAATTTCTCAAATAATAATCTAGTGTCGGTAGAAAATAATTCTGTTGTCATCATTTCCAAGGAAACATCTAACTTTCCAATCACTTAATGGCAAAGATGCGATCGTACATTGGAACAAAGATAACAATGGCAACTCCTTTGAAGCATTGAAGTGAAGCTGCAGGAATTTGTAAACCTGAGACCATTGTCCTGTCTATTGTTGCTGGTGTAAATTTACAAATATGGTCAGTGAAGATGCAATCTTATTTTGAAGTCCGAAGTCCTTGATCTTTGGGAAATTGTTTCAGAAGATAAGCCTGTGAATCCATTACCTAGAGATCCTACTATAGCACAAACCAAAGCTCATACAGAGGAGAAGACTAAAAGATTCAAAGCAAAGACTATCATTCAAAATTCAGTTGGAGATTCAGTGTTTCATCGGATCATAACTTGTAAAATTACTAAGGAGGCATGGGATAAGTTACAAGTGGAGTATCAAGGAAACATCAGAACCAAACAAATACAGGTTGTGAATCTAAAAAGAGATTTTGAGACTTTGAGAATGCTAGAGGATGAAAGTATTGCTAGATACTGTGACAGGATTTGATTGTTAACAATATTCGTCTACTTGGAGAGGATTTTCCAGAAAGCAGAATTGTGGAAAAAGTTCTTGTGACTCTCCCTGAAAGATTTGAAGCTAAAATTTGTTCTTTGGAGGAGTCCAAAGATCTGTCAATAATTTCATTGGCAGAATTTTTTTTTGAATATGAGTCGATTTATATAAATAAGGAAAAGTAGATACAAGTATGTCCTTAACCAATATCCCAGTTCCATAGAGCCGGTGAAAATTCAAGATACTTGCACTGGAGTAAGCATCTGAAATTGTCACCAGCCGTGCTATCTAGTGGAAACGGAAAAAAGCAAAATCCCCTGAAGGAAATATAGACAGACAATCAGGACATCCCCTTGGCAAGTTATACTTAGCCCAACTAAAACCATGTCGAATTGCCTTGTAAAACAGATCATCCACATTACAAGTAGCTTGGCAGAAGATTCTTGCATTTCTGCCCAACCAGATGCTCCATGTGAGTGCAAAAAGTAGCACGTACCAGAGATTTTTCCATTTAGCTGGAATAGAAAATCCTCCCCACTGGGTGAACAAGTCAGACATACATCTAGGCTGTACCCACGTTAGGCCCCATTTGTGGAAGAGGAGAGACCAGCACCTCCAGGCCATTGGACAGTGAAGTAAAATGTGATTCGAATCGCATTCCTCCTGGCCACATGCACCGCAATCCTTATCCGAATCTGATAGGATACCAAGGCGAACCAGCTGACATTTGGCTGTGATCTTTTCCTTACAAGCCAACCACATGAAAGCTTGCCATATGGGAGGGCCCTGCACTCGCCACACGTTCGAAATCAATGGTTCTCTGCCCGGGTAAGTGAGTGCTTCCATTGCAGTATAACATTCACGTACAGAGAATGGTCTCAGCTGTTCACCCCAAAGTAATTCGTCTGCCCGTATAGAGTTTGGAACTACCCCTCTCAGTAAGTCCAGCAAGCGAACAACTTCCTCTTCTTCCCACACAAATAACCGTCTCCTCCATAATGGTCTCCACTCCCAAACCTGTCCAACCATCACCCCAAATTGGGATATGGAACCCTCTTTATCCAGAGAAATATTGTACAAGCGAGGGAACAAACTCAATAAGGGGCGACTACTGCACCAACAATCCCTCCAGAAATCAATAGCAGTACCTTGGCCTAATCGCCAACGGTGGAAATCAGAAATGCACTGTCCGTTAGGTAAAGACATTCTGCTGGCCATCACTATCCCGCGCCAAATTGCTGAGCCGTTGCTCACCGAACTCTCTATGCCCGCTGGACGTAAACGAGGTCGGTATTTTTGTTCAATCACTGTCTTCCACAGCGAGCAAGTATCATTGGCCAATCTTGCACACCATTTATTAAGTAGTGCCTGATTCCTGAGTTGCAAGCACCCCAATCCCACCCCGCCTTTGTCCTGCGCGCATACCACCTCTGACCATTTAACTTTATAGAAACAGCGAGAATCAGTTTTCCCAGTCCATAAGAACCTCCTCATCCACTTTTCCAATTCCTTTCGTACACTCGCTGGCATCTGAAAGAAGGTCATATAATATACCGGAAGGCTGTTCAGCACTGCTTTGATTAAGGTGATTCGTCCTCCCAGCGACAAAAAGGAACCTTTCCACGAAGTCAGCTTACCTTTGAAGCGTTCCAGCACCGTTTGCTAAGTGCTTCTGCGGCGTGGATTCGCACCTAGTGGAACGCCAAGGTATATAAACGGCAACTCCTGCTGTCTACAATGAATCCTGAATGCCAGTTCAGCAATCTCCACATCAGGAACGTTGACTCCCACTAAACCAGACTTGAAGAAATTAATCTTCACACCAGATAACAATTCATAGCATCGCAGTATCCGCTGGATTCGAATAATTTCTTGCTGGTCACCCTGACTAAAGAGAATAATATCATCCGCATACTGCAAATGGGTGAGACGTAAGCCGCCCATGGTTATCCCTTGGATGACTTGACCGTCAGCTGCTGTAAGCAGTAATCGTGATAACACCTCAGTAGCTATATTGAACAACAAAGGGGATAGCAGATCACCTTGACGCAAACCACGTTCCACCAAAAATTCCTCCGTGGGCGCTCCATTTATTAGGATAGCACAGTGAGCCGACGAGATACAGCTCTGAATCCATTTCCTCCACCTTCCACCAAATCCCATATGTTCCATCGCCTCAAGAAGAAACATCCAATTAACTGAATCGTAAGCCTTTTGGAAGTCTAACTTCAGACACCACCCTTTCAGTCGTGATTGCTTCATACTATGAAGTATCTCGTTAGCCACCATAATAGAGTCACTGATGTGTCTACCTTCCAGGAAACCGGTTTGGAAAGAAGAAATTAACTGAGGCAGCACCCTCCTGAGTCGAGTAGATAGCAGCTTAGCAATAATTTTATACAGACTATTCAGGAGACTAATAGGTCTATGCGTCGAAATCAACTGCACCAGAAATCTTGGGTATGAGCGTGATGAAGCCATTATTGATCCCTCTAGGGAGATCACCACTGGAGTAAAATTCAGCAACCATTGTCACTACATCCTTGCCAATCACAGACCAGGCTTTCTTCAGAAAATAGAAGTTAAACCCATCCGGTCCTGGTGCTTTATGGCTTCCACAAGCCCAAACTGCACTTTTGATCTCATCTTCTAGGAACGGTGCGTGTAGCTGGTCCGCAGTAGATGCTGATAAGCGAGGCAGGGCTAAGTTTGCTAGACCCAACCATCCAGTTCCTTCGTTCGCAAAGAACCGTTTAAAATGCTCCACTGCAGCACCTTGTATCTCAGACGGCGTGGTGCAAACCCTACTCTGAAACCGAATGGAACCAATAAAATTGTATGCACGCCTCATCATAGCACACGCATGGAAGAACTTACTATTCTTATCCCCCAACTTAAGCCACTGCTGTCGAGATTTCTGTCTCCACATCGCTTCAAGTTTCTGTTTGAACTCCCATTTTTGCAGCTGTAACTCTTGATATCTATCACCCCGTACATTCCCATCAGCACCTCTAACCCTGTCTATAGAATCAATCTCAGTCAGGATACGTTGGAGTTTACCTTCCAATGTCCCGAATTGGGATTTGTGCCACTCCTGCTAACGGTTCTTTAAAAACGCAAACTTCCTTACCACACAGAAATCACCCGGAAACACTTGCCCAGCCTCCCTCCACAAACCGGCCACCAGCTGAAGAAACTGCGGGTCCTCCCACCAAATATCCCAGGAACGAAAAGGCTTACAGCCCCACCTAAATAAGTCAGCCTTCACCAGTAAAGGTACATGATTAGAAAAACCTTTATCGCTTGCATACAATCTATATCTGCTGAAATGAGAGCACCATTGGGGAGAAGCTAATGCTCTGTCTATACGGGATGCACTAGTCGAATTAAACCAAGTGAAAGCTTTCCCTAAAAGAGGCATATCAACTAAGCCAACTCGACTGATAAAATGTAATAAACATGAAGCTTCCGTAGCATTAAACGAAGGACCTAACCGTTCATCCGCTGAAAGGGACTCATTGAAATCACCCAGAATGAGCCATGGGGCATTGACGACTGCCTTCCTTCTTGCCAGCTCAGCCCAAAGCTCACGCCGCTCCACCGCCACATTAGGAGCATGGAGACCAACGCAAATAAAAGTATAGCCTGTATCACGCACCCGTAGCTCCAATAGCATCTAGCGCACATACTTCTGAACATCCAAGACCTGCACACGTAAATCGTCCCACATACACAGAATTCCTCCTGCACTCCCTTGGGCATCGATAGCTGTCCAGTGAATGTGTTGACCAGGCCAGAAACGAGCTACCAACTGATTAGAGAAACACTCCCTCTTTGTCTCGCATAAAAACATAAGCCCCAGCTGCTCCTTTATAATAATGGTGCGAATCTGACTCTCCTTCATCTTCCCCCGACAACCGCGTATATTCCAAAAGGCTAAATTAATCATTGGATGACAACACCCTGAACTCCTAGCACTGCAACTACACTAAGAAATGCAGTGAGCCAGCCAGTCCTTCTCTTCCTCAACAATCTAAGCCTTCAACTTCCTTCGGATCGCAACTTTTGTGTTCTTGAGGCTTAAACCCAAATGGATCCCAATGTCTAAAGTCCGCTGTGCCTCTATGTCACTTGGAAAGTCGTCCTCACCTGGTTGAGCAAGGCATCCACTGGTAGAGGAACCATCTCCCTTTTCCGTTCTCTCCACCAAAAACGAAGGCTCCTCTGCCAGCACAGAGACTCCGCCTCCATTGATTGGGTTGTGATTCTCCGAAGACAAGCTTCCATTAGGCTTGATATGTTTGAGCTTTTTCTGCCTACTAAGCCTTCGCTCCCTAGCCCATCCATGTACACCAACCCTGGAAGCTTTCTCACCTTCTGTCCGCATCCTGGTGAAAGCCATAACCTCAGAGGGTGGCAAGGTTGAAGGGATCGTTGTATGGTTCACTGAGTTTCCCCCAGAAAGAGCCTGTCGTGAATCACACCTTTGATCCTCAATAGTAAGACCAGGCAACATGAAATGACCGCGCAGCCCTTCAAAAATCTGTGAAGGACCTACACGTCCCTCTCCCTGCTGAGTCTCTACGGTGCTTGCAACCACCTGTGCAAGCTGACTATGAATGCTAAGCTGAGCTGGAGGACACTGTGGCCTATTATCCGGATTGGTTAGGACATGATCTGTGGCCATTCCTTTTGTCTGTACTGCTTGCCTACTAACATGATCCATAGCTTTGCTGCTGTGTCTATCAACTGATGTGTTGTGTGTAGGTTGGACAAAAAGGTTATGGCTACCTCCTGACACAGACCCTTTTTCCTCATCCTCGGGCCCCACACCTTCTTTAACTTTGACTTCTGAAAGCTTCACTGAACATTGTTTGCCGTCTAACCTCAAATGCACTATTCGTTGAAGCGCCTGCAGAATTGGAGTAGCAATTTGTAGAACTGCACTGGACAAGTTACTCCATTTTGCCGTGGAGGGATAAATCTGAACCACCATTCCCACCTGGCTAATAATCTTCTGGAAAGACTCCTCCACCCAAGCACTAAGGGGAAGATCAGTGATTTCCACCCAACACATTCTACGCACCCCAGCATCTTCAACCCTCCATGGATGCAGCTCATAAAACTTGCTATTCCAAAAATCACGATTAGAACTCAGTTCATACTGTAGCTGCGCGGTAGTCTCAAAGACAATGAGCTTCTGGAAGGGACCCATATCATTACAGTCAATCCCCGTCGGAAGGTCTATTAGGACGTGAGCTACCTCACGTAACAGACCAACAGCACATCTTTGTAGTTTATGCATGAGCTCGGGATCTGAGACTAGCTCCAAAGGACCGTCCGCAAACTCCGGCATTCCTTGAGCAGTAGTGACAGCTGCGTACGTGCGTCCGTCTCTCTCCCGCAAAGGCGGATCACAAAGGCCTGTATCCTGTGGGTGTCCTTCGTTTGATGCTTGAGCTCGAAAGCTAGCTTGTGGACTTTTCTGAACCCGTCGTGCCCCCCTTTCTTCCTCAAACCGGGCTACATTAATGCAGGTCCATGCATACCCTCCAAGTTTCGAGTGCAACCTAATTTGTCTTGCTGCTTCCTGTACTCCACACTTAACAAACTTAAGAAAGCCGAATCTCAAGCTCTTTTGAGAAAGACGGCCGAAGATGAAAACATCTACCACCGGTTCCACCTCTGCTATCGTTTGGAATAATTTAGAGGACGTCCAATCTGCAGGGATACCATCGATGTAGTAGGAAATGTAGCGATCCTTTCGGAACACCTGTGCTGGTGACCAGCTGAGGTTAGCCTGTTTAGGAGCCTCCACGGGCTGGGAACTGTGATGGTTAGGGGCAGGGGGGAGGACTCGGGACTTACCATTGACACGAGGGATGGGTGAAGAGTGTTGGGAGGCTGGGGTTAAACATGGGAGTAATTGGGTTTAGAGAGAGGCGGGAGCACGGGTGTGGTGAGAGAATCCATGTCTTTGTTCTACTTAACGGACCAACTTGGCCAATTGGTAACGTCCTCTTCACTAGTTAATGCCAAGGCAGGATTAATTTTTGTCCAATTCCTTTGAGTAGTTCTACCAACCATCCCACAGATTCTCAAAAATGAATTCCGTTTCTGCCTTATGATACTATATATCTTTAAGTTCTACTACCAAGAAGGAAATTAAGTTTTTTTTTTAAGAAACGATGAATCTGATGTATTGATGATCAAAATTATCTACATTCAGTCTGGGTTATACACAATGTCTTTCAAGTAAATCTGATGCCAATTCTCTATTGCCAGTAAATCTACTCCCCTATACACAATGTCTTTCAAGTTCACCTTAGCCCATTCCAACCCCTGAATCATCCCCTCCATTGCTATTTCTTTGGGGCTTTTTTACTTGCCTCTAAACACTCTATCATTTCTTGCTAACCATAAACTTCACACACCGGCTAATAGCATACATTCCCACACCCTTTCCTATTTTTTACCAGGAAATAAGCCACTCTATTGTGTTATCAACTCTCCCAACGAACCTGGCAGTGCCCCTCTCACGCCCCATTTTCTTAAAATCTCCATCCAACATTTCCATGCTGTAGGGCACAACAATAACGCGTGATTCGCATTCTCCTCCACCCTGTTGCAGGCATTGTATCTCATTTCCTCTTCATTTGCCAACCTCAACCTGTTAAGACACCCTTTGGTCAGTATTCTATTTTGGCAAGCCAACCAGGAAAAGGCTTTGCTCTTTAGGGTGCCTAAGTATTTCCAAACAATCGGAGTGTTCACCTTTAGATCCTGGAACTGAACTTCTTCCAGAACTTTTCAGCAACTTTTTACTGAAAACTCTTCTCTTCCGTCTTCCCAAATAATTTTGTCCAGTTCCTCTTGAATCGGACTTGCACCCACTATTCGGTTTTGTAATTCCTGCAGCAACTCTTCTTCCCAAACCAATAGTCTTCTTCTCTAAACAAAAGACCAGACCCACCTATCTGCAACCCACTCTCCCATCATATCGACCGAGTGATGTTTCTGAACCGAAACATCAAACAACACCATTTTCAGCTCTTCATCACCAACCCAAACATCAGACCAAAAAGATATAGTGTTTTCTTTTTCCAACTTCCATCGCAATCTCTCTCTTATTGCTCTAGGCATTGGATGATTCCCATTCAAGCAGCTTAGAATGCCCATCCAGATCCTATAAATAATACGAATGGAAAAAACCTCACCGTCTCTCACAAATGTAGGTTTGTACACGTCGTAGACTAGCTGGGCCCAAAAGCTTTCCTTCTCAGCAAAAAGTTTCCAGCACCATTTCAATAAAAGTGTATTATTCTTCACCTCTATACATCCAACTCCCACCCCTTCTTTTTTCATAGGAAAACACACTGTCTCCCATTTCACTTTATGCAAACATTTAGAATCCACACATCCCTTCCAAACAAATCTCTTTGTCAACATCACCATCTCTCTCGTTACCTTCTATGGTAGTTTGAACAATGACATATAGAACAATGGAATGCTATTAAGAACCGATTTTACTAAAGTGATTCTCCCACCCATGGATAAGTATTTTCTCTTTCCAGCCCACAAGTCTCCTCCTAAACTTACGGATTTCCCCTTCCCATATCTTGTACCTTCCTGGATTGGCTCCCAAAGGTATTCCCAAATACTTTATTAGGAAAGATTCAGATTTACATAGCAAACTACTCTCCATAGACTCCACCTCTTCTCAAGGGTAATTGATCCCTATTAGAGCACTTTTGTGATAATTCACCTTCAACCCTGTGAGTAAAGCAAAGCATCGGAGTACCTTTTTCAAATTCCTAAGACCAGCATCCCCATCGCTACTAGACAGTATCACGTCATCTGCATATTGTAGATGGGTTAGGGACTGCAAACCCATCTTTATACCCCTTATAAGAGCGACCTTTTCAGCTATTTATAACATTCTAGATAATGCTTCCGCAACTATGTTAAATACAAGAGACGATAGTGGGTCTCCTTGCCTCAAACCCCTCCTTAGCTTAAATTCTTGGGTGAGGCCCCAATTTACAAGGACATTAGTCCTTACTGTTGCCACGTAACTTTCCACCCATTTCCTCCATTTCCTTGGAAAGCCCATATTCTCCATTATTTCCAGCAAAGCTCCCCAACACACTGAATCGTAGGCTTTACATAAGTCAACCTTTAGGCACCACCCCTGTTGTCTAGAGGTTTTAGTATTATGAATTACTTTTGATGTAATCATAGCATATTCCGAGAATTGTCTACTACCAATGAAACCCATTTGGAAGGGGGATATAAATGGAGAAATAAATTTTCTAAATCTCTTAGTCATCATCTTGGCCACCACCTTATACAACCCATTAATCAAGCTAATAGGTCTGAAGTTATTGAGGCTAGATATGCCCACCACCTTCGGAATGAGAATCAGATAGGAGTTGTTTACTCCTTTTGGCAATTTCTCCAAACTGAAGAATTCGTCCACCATTGTCTTTAAATCCTTTACTAACACGTCCCAAGCCTTCTTATAGAAAAAGAAGTTGAACGCATCAGGCCCAGGTTCTTTATGACTCCCACAATCCCATATAGCCTCTTTGATCTCATCAATTAGAAAAGAAGAAGGAAATTAAGTAAGGAAGCTTGTATGACAATGCAAGGAATACCAAATCCTAGGGACCAACTAAGGTTATCTTGGATGTAAATAGAGATAATGGTTGTAATGAGAACGACTGTTGATAAACCAAAATACCACCATTTAAAGGAGCCTCTAGCCTTGCTCTCTTCTAGATCTTCTACACCAAATTGTTCAACTCCAAGAAAAATAAAAAACTTGTCTGTCTCTTCAAGCAAAACCCTCTCAACTCCCTCGCCCTCAAACACCAACCTAAACACTGTCCCAAACCAACCCATAGCCAACACCCTTGTATCAAATCCTCCTCCACGTGCTTCGCAAGATCAGGTACCGCTGAAGAGAAAATGAAAACATGCTAAGTTCTTTGTCAGTGACAAGTTCATTTCATATTATATGGAAGGAATTCTAATTGACCGAAACCCAGACCATCTCTTTCAAGAAATGGCTCACGTTGAAATGGTGGTTGATGTCTTTATCCTGAACAGGAGAACTAGAAGGGGGTCAGCGTTTTGGTTTTTTTTTTTTTTTTTTTTTGCATATGCATCGATATGTATTATATATAGTAAGATTACAGAAGAGTCAAACAATGAAACATTGTCATAACTCAATAGATAATGTGAAACTGCGAGATACCATATCTAATGTACAACATCTAAAAGTTTCACAATCCATTCCGTTTAAGTAATCCGTAGTGAGCTAAAATCCCCTGATGGCAATAACTGCAAACAATCTGGACAACCATCCTTCAGATTAAATTTTTCCCAGCAAAACCCATGTCGAATACCAGTATAAAATAAATCTTCCGCGCTGCAGATTACTCCTCAAAAAATTTTGTTGTTTCGTCCCAACCAGATGCTCCATGCAAATGCAAAAATTAACACATACCATAAACCATGCCAGCGAACTGGAACGTGAAAGCCTCCCCACTGCACAAATAAATCTTTCATAGTTCGTGGCTGAACCCAAGTTAAACCCCATTTATGAAATAGAATCGACCAGCAAGTCCAAGCCATTCGACAATCCAGCAGAATATGATTCGAATCATCCTCCTCTAAACCGCACGCGTCACAAGCACCTGCCGAACCAGGAAGGATGCCAAATTGAATGAGCTGACGTTTGGCATGTATCTTCTCCCTACACGCAAGCCACATAAAAGGTTTCCATTTGGGTGCACCTTGCTTTCGCCAAACATTTGGTATACTCGGCTCACTTGGCAGAATCGAATTCTCCTCCATGGTCTGATAGCAATTGCGCATTGAGAAAGGTTGTATCTGGTCTCCCCATAAGAGCTCATCCTCTTGCAATGGGTTCGGTGCAAGACCTCTCAGTAGATGCAATAATCGGGTAGCTTCCACCTCCTCCCAGACGAACAATGGTCTCCTCCAGGTAATATGCCACTCCCATTCCTGTCCCACCACAGCCCCAAACCGCAGAATTGATCCCTCCTTCTCAAGGGATATGTTGTATAATCTGGGGAACAAAACCAATAATGGTCCAGTGCTGCACCAGCTGTCCTGCCAAAATGCAACGGAGCTTCCTTGTCCCACTTTCCATCGATGAAATTCAGAAATACATTTCCCATTTGGTAATGTCGATCTACTGGTTTGCACTATGCCGCGCCAGATAGCAGATCCGTCATTCCTTGCACACTCTAATCCAGTGGGGCTTAATCGTGGCCTATACTTCTGGGTGATTACCTGTTGCCACAAAGAGCTAGTATCCGTGACGATTCTGGCACTCCATTTTGTGAGCAGCGCCTAGTTCCGCAGCATCAAATTCCCTATGCCAGCGCCCCCTTTGGCTTTCCCGCGAACCACCACCGACCAGCGTACTTTACACATACATCTGGTCTCTACCTTTCCAGTCCATAAGAAGTGCCTCATCCATTTCTCCATTTCCATCCTGACACTCACTGGCATCTGAAAAAAAGTCATGTAATACACGGGGAGACTATTTAACATAGATTTAATCAATGTCATTCGACCTCCCAATGATAGTAATGAACCCTTCCACGATGCAAGTTTACTTTTGAATCTAGCCATCACGGTGTTCCACGTACTCCTACGGCGTGGGTTTGCTCCAAAGCGTTTTGGTTTTGCAAGGTTTATGAGATGTGGTGTGCAAGAAGATGCTCGATGGAATAGATTGAACCCTAGCTTTGCTGAAAAGGAACCTATTTGTTTCAATGTGGCTTGCTTTGTTGCTTACCAGGGTCAAACACAAGTGTAACCATGAGGTGACGTGTCGAAAGCTGTAGAGAGAAATGCTGAGGAAAGGCAGCGAACGTTAAGCTTACGATACAGGAAAAAGATGATAGGTCATATGCCGAAGTTCTCTTAAGCAAAAAAGACAATTCTACCAATGTTGATCTAGTACACATGGTAAAGATTTGAATGACTAATACCCAAAGGAATGGCTTGGTAGGAGCGCGGTGGGAATGGCTAGGAATGGGAATATTGAAAGCCTAACATTCCCTAAGGACATGGGAGTGAAGGAGATGGGTGAAGATTTGTGGCTAGTCACATTTTCTGATGTTGAATCTATGAGAAAGGAACTCACGTCAAATCTCAGCTATTGGGCTTCTTGGTTTTGAGACTTCCATCTTTGGAGGCCTGTCAAAGTCGGAGTAAGGAGACCTTGCTGGGTGAAATGCATCAGTGTGTTGTACAATGCCTGGTGTGAGGATGCCTTCAGGAAGATTGTTCTTCCTTTCGGTTCTCTAATTCGGATGCACAAGATGACAGCGTGCTAGGAAAATCAAACAACTGCCTACCTTTCAATCTTTACTGGCTTCCAATCAGAGATTATAGAGCGTTTCAAGGTGGAGGTTGACTAGAAAGTTTTTTCGGTGACGATGGCAGAAGATAAAAGCTCGTGTCCCAAGTAAGAGGTGGAAGGTGAAAAGATCAGTGCGTCTGGTGGCTACAGCAGCGCCTTCTCTCCTGTCAGAAAAATATTTTTACCTTTTAAGAAAGTCTCCTTTGTCAAGAATGATAGGAGAAGCCAACCGTTAACTAAAAATGGATATGATGCTGCCCTTATCAGAATCACCTGTGATGGGTCCCCTCAAGTTATGGGCAATGTGCTTGGAAGTCGTGATAAGGACAATAGCACTCCTTGCTTGGGCTAGATGGGCTGTGGTGTTTCCCATGATGTTCAGATAACCCTACTTTCGCTCTTGGATATTTTTCCAAAAGAAGCCCGTCGTAACAAAAAAAAGACGACCCATAAGTGGGTCATCTACCTGATCGTGGACAAAACAAAAGTTCCTATGGAGGTCCCTGAAACTTTCCCAATCATTTTGGAATCCATGTTCTCAAGAATGCACAAGGAGAGACCAAGGCTCCAAAAGTGGAAAAGAGAGCCAAATTATACGATAGTAAGTCAAGCAAGCAAAAGAAGTTTAAACACCTCAAAGCTACTGAAAACTTGTCATCAAGTGCTAAAAATAGATTGGCAGTAACAAGTGTTGTCTCTAAGAATATTGGACAAACGGTTTCCTTGAGGGAGGATAGAGGAGGCAGAGATGGATCCGATATATCTTATTCTTGGATTCCGGAAACTGTAATGGATGCTGATGGTATGATAAAATGCGGTTTTACATTAGGTAAAAAACCAGCCGGTTAGCACTTTCTATTTCCTAATATATACGTTTATAGAGTTATTACTGATATCTTACAAGATTTCTCTGAAAGCAGGAATTCACAGGATATTTTAAAGATTTAAAGGGGGATTTCCTAAAGGAGAATCAGAAGCCGCAATTCGATAGCTGCTGTCCTGGAAAATCGGAGGTCTGACCGTGATCACGGTCCGAGAATCTGCCTGGTATCTCTGGAGATCCCAACTGATATGGCAGTAATCTGATTCAGATCCTGCGAGATCTTGGTAGATAGTATATATAGGCCCTGGCCGCCTGTGGCCAGAGGAGGGAGAGGATTTTTACTTTGTTTCGAAATTAGACATCTTTATAGCTTCTACTCCGGAAACTCAATGGCGGGCTAGAACTTCTTTTTCCTTGATTTAGTTCATTAACCAGACCGGACCCTTGTGAGGCCCCGTTCAATCCATTATTCAATTTCTTCTATTATTTCTCGTCATTATTTGTGCATAGTGATGTTATGGTGCTTGATCAACTCCACAACAAATTAGAAGCCAAACACTGATAATCGTGAGTGGTGAGTGAAACACGTGTGACGAGAGGGCACACTCAGATTAACTACGTTGCAGATCTGAGGGTGAGGTTTTCTGGGAAGTTGGCCACGAAAGGGCGGAGGACGTTCTTCCCCCCTGGAGTGCTCAGTCGTACCGAGCAACCAACTAACTAGGATCCAACAGAAAAGACATGAATGCATCCGTGGAAGGCCCGTGTGTGAGACCCCGCCCTTTTCAAGTGCCGAGTCAGCGTGTTGGTGGGACCTGAGTGTCGATCGAGGATGTATTAAAGCCCATAGTGTGTTTAGATGTGTCGTGTGAGTGGTTTAGTGCGTTGGTTTAGGGTAGAGTCGGTGGAAAACCGTCGAGCTGATTTCTGGTCCGTGTTGAGTGACCGTGGGCCTTTTGGGCCGATTCTGATTTCTTTGAGCCCGTTACTATTCATCGAGCCCAACTAGCTAATTGTGAGCCCATTTAATCAAACACAAGCCCAATTAAGCCATTTGACGTTTTAAAAATATTTTCGAGCTTCACACGTATTTTATCGAGTTTCCGTTTGATTGTTGGGCTATTTCTTTGCAGGTTTGGGCCTGCAACTTAGCCCAATCCTTTGGTTTAATTTTTCAGCCCAAACCTTAGCCTATAAATACCCAAGTTTAAGTCTGGAACCTCATTTCCTCCTTCCCCTTTCTCTCTTTTGTTGCTCATTCCCGATTTTCCTCTCCTTTCTCTCTACAAACCTACACAAATCTTTCCTTCACCAAAATTTTCACCAGAATTTGATAGGTTATTGTTACCCTATCACTTCCCCTTCTTTTCCCTTGGTTCTCCACTTGTTAGGAGTCCTAGAAGGGTGTTTTCTGTGCAGGTTTTGCTTAAGGTCGAGTTTGGTGCTTTTGGAGGTAAGTTGTGATTTCTGGTTCTTCCAGTTCAATTCTTGGTTGTTTGATGTTTCTGGTGTTGTTCTTAGCCTACCCTGATGTTCTGTTCTGGTTTAATGCTTTGTAGAGTTTGGTTTGAGATTCTGGAAATTGGTATGTGTGTGATCATTTTAGGGATTTGATGAATTGGTTGTTGTTGACTGATTATTGTGCTTGAGGATTGTTGTTTGAGTGGCTTGGAATGTGAGTTTCTTGCAGAAATGATGGGGTGGTACACCTCTGTTTCAGAAGGTTTTGTTTTAGAGGTTAGAATTCTGGTTTGTTTTGGGATTGAGATTAAGAGGCATTGATGATGCCTAAGGTTGTTTTAGAGTGTTGTTAGTGTGCCTTCTAGGTGAGTGTGTGCTAAGGGTCCTTAGGTTGTATTTTGTTAATTTTTGTTCCCTGTTTTGCCCTTAGTTTATGTCTGTGATTTAATGTCTGATAGGTGGTGGTTTGACTCTCGACAAAGGCAAAGGTATCGCCAGAGAGTCTACGCTTCAAGAGGTGGGAGTTTACGTTTCATACGTGTATACGAAATGTTTGATTTCGATAAGCTAAAATGTGACTTACATGATTTGTTTTGAATAGAGGCTTGACTGGAAAATACGTTCTGAAATCATGCTAGAATCATACGCTTGTGTGCCATGATTTATGCATGAAACGTTACCTTAAAATGCTATGCATGTATGCTTGTCAATGCATTGGATGTTGGGCAATTGGTGATGTGTTTGTTGCTGGATTTTCATCCCAAGTGAGAGTGTTTTGTACAGTCTTTAAATTGGATATGTAATCCATTCAATTGTGTGTTGGTTGAGGATACTTTCTGAGGAGAATTTGGTATTAGGGGGGTGTCAAACACAAAGGAAAGGTTCTGGAAAAATATTCTGGAAAAATATTCTGGAAAAACTCAGTTTTGTTCAGTCTTTAAATTGGATGTAATCCATTCAATTGTGTGTTGGTTGAGGATACTTTCTGAGGAGAATTTAGTATTAGGGGAGTGTCAAACACAAAGGAAAGGTTCTGGAAAAATATTCTGGAAAAACTCAGTTTTGTTCAGTCTTTAAATTGGATATGTAATCCATTCAATTGTGTGTTGGTTGAGGATTCTTTCTGAGGAGAATTTGGTATTAAGGGAGTGTCAAACACAAAGGAAAGGTTCTGGAAAAATATTCTGGAAAAAAATTCAGTTTTTGATCAGTCTCGTATATTTCTGGAAAAATATTTGGTATTTTGCCGTAAGCTGGAAACACTCCAAATTAGTTTCGATTGATGCCCAATGTCGTGTAATTTTCGTATGATGCATCTGTGATTTGAAATTTATACTTTTCAAGTGTGTTTACATGTAAGAACGTCCCTTGTTGGGACTGATTGATTTAGTATACGATTGTAATTTTCCTACATACGAACTATATACGTATTTTCTAGGAAAATTGTGGAATTGACGGACGCAGCTAATTGATCAATCAGGGTAAGTAATTGGAAGGATTCCCAGGTAAAGGGGAATGGTTACTTACTGTTTTGGAGGGTTACGGAGGAAATTGATTGTGTGCCTAGCTGAGTGACGACTAGCAGGACACGTTGGACCCGAAGGGTCATTTACTGGTACCGATGAAATGTTCTATGCATGCATGCTGAGTAATTGAATGTGATAGATGATTTGCTCCATTTAATTACAGATAACATTGATGGTAAGGGGTATTTCTGAATATTATTATGTTTTGACGAAATGGAATTAAAACCATCAATGGGCTTTGCGCTACCTTTTAGCGGGGGTAGTCCGAAAGCAACCAATGTCTGCCTCGTTAGTTTTGGACGTATTAGCCCAACTGATTTTGATGAATGTGGATTTTAAAATGCATAAGATTTTTTTGTATGGTCATTTATGCATTTCTGGAATTTATTGTGGTTATATGCATTATAGCGAGCATGGATGATTAAATGAATTTTCTGATCACGTATGTTTAATAAATTGATTTGGTTATGCCTCTATTCCCACGGCTACGTGTATGACGCTGTAACTTCCACTGAGATTTTATTATCTCACCCCCCTCTTTTCCCCTTTTCAGGGCTAGTATGTGATCGTCTAGACGTTGTCGCAGAGGTTTAGTCCCGGTGTCTTTCTATAGGGCTGGACTATGCATTCACACGTTTTGGAGACTCGGCATGCTTTGTAATTATTGTATTATGAGCATACATGCTTGTGTTGGATTTCATTCTCTGAATTGCACTCGTTGTGGATTTATTTTCGGTTATGTTCATGATTATGCATGTATGATTCACATGACTGATTTATGAGTTGGTTTGAGTGCCATGGGCACGTGTTAGTCCATTTGGGCTTGTGAGTTATGGTTTCGCAGATTAAAGACTTCCGCTGATTTTTATATGACTCCATTGAATGTTTAAGCCGAGTTTAAATTGAAACGTGCTATGCTCCAATTTATTTTATAAAAAATTCAAATTGATACGAAATTTTGGGTTTGTGATTTGTAAGATTAAATTAAGCCTTGCGTGACTTCGATTGATTCACGTGTTGGGTCAATCGAGGCTACGCGGCGGTGAGGTTCCCATTTACCGGGAGCGGGTCCTCACACCGTGATCATGGGTGGTCTAGGTATGGATTAAATCGAGGAATATCAAAAACATTTGAGTCAGAACTTTATTTCCCAGTTTCAATTAGTTACACTTATTCACTCAATCTCTATCTATTACTGTGAACCCATAAACCTTCGATCTTATCGACCGTGGGCACACCGTGACCACGTCCGATTCCACATTAAGACTTCCAACTCTTACAAGCCATCTCCCTGAGGATTCGACCTTCCTTGCTGCTAACTACCTGTCCAAAAAGAGGAAGATTATTTTGGTGAACGCACGACAGTCCATCAGATGCCATTGGAGAGGATGCATAGAAGACTTTAGACATTATTGACGTCTTGGGGCTAAGTAAAAAGAAGTCCAACTCTCCACTAAGACATAAGCTGAAAGAAAGAATAAAGGAGGAGGTTGCTGAATGGATTGGACATAGAAACAAGTGATGTGCAGTTTTGCATACACTTAGGCTGTTTTGCTTTTCTATGATTAATATAGCATCTTAGAACATTTGTGGTTTCCGGAGCAAAATGAAAAAGAATCAGATAACCTCTTTAATTAGCAATGAACTATTGAGTTTTTATGACGACAACACAAATCAAGAAAATATAGATTTACAGTTATGAGCATATCATACTATAATTAATCAAGATATTGCTTTAATAAAACTTTATTAATTTGCAAGACTCGATTTACCCTATATAAAGGGAAGACCCTACTATTGTACAATTCAAGCAACTATCTATCATAAATAAAAGAGTTGAGCCTCTTATGCTTTATCATGGTAGCAAAGCAGAATCTCTAAATCTATGCACATCATGAGAGCAATTCAAGAAGTAAACCACCCAAATAATGGTGGTCCTATGGTAGCATCACCAATCACAAACCCTAAATCACCTTACTATATTACCAATTCCGATAACCCAAGTATTCCAATTAGCCCCACAATTCTTACAGTTAATAATTTTGGTTCTGGACAGCCTTGCTCCATAACAACCTCCAAGCCAAAATGAAATTGGGTTTATAGATGGAACCCTCAAAAGATCCACTAACAATCTTGTAGAAGCATGAGCATGGGATCGCTGTAGCTCCCTTGTGAAAGGCTACATTATAGCCTTAGTTGATGCCAAAATAAGGACATCCATCATCTATGCAGCCACGGCTAGGGAAGCTTACTTGATGGTCCAACATCGTTATGCTCAAACAAATGCACCTTTCATCAATCAAGTAAAGAAAGAGATCCAATTACTATAACAGAATACTATGTTTGTTATTGTATGAGGACCCCCTTCCTGGAGGAACAAGGTAATTGGAGCAATGAATCTCCAACTCAACTAACATATCAGGTATTGTTTGGGAAAAACAACAAATCTCTGTGGTCAAAGGCCCAATGGAACATGTTTATTCCGTGGCATTCTGCCACTGGGAATCGAACCACCACCTACTGCCATTTGTTCCTTCAAGGAAGACGTCTCTCACCAAATAAGTTGCAACTGAATTAGTGAGAGTCATCCTCCTTGAAGGAATAAAGTGGTGGTTCGAATCCTAGTGGCAGCGTGTCAGGGATTAAACGTGTTCCACTGGGCCTTGGATCGGAGAGATTCGTTACTCTCCCCACACAATACCTGATATGTGAGTTGCCTTGTTCCTCCAAGGTGGGGGTCCTCACATGTTGAGTACTATAACAAGCTGCATGATATGTGAGTTGAGTTGGAGATTTGTTGCTCCAGTTGCCTTGTTCCCCCTCCTCACATGTTGAGTACTATAACAAGCTACACACGTTGTGAGAAGAAGTTGCCTTGATCCTCTAGGGAGGGCGTCCTCATATGTTGTAAGAGGGGTTCACATGGGAGGGGGTCCTCACATGTTGAGTACTACAACAAGCTGCACATGTTGTGGGAAGAACTTGAGCAATTGAATCCAATCCCAAGGAAAAAAAATTTGAAACAAAGAGAAGAAAAGAAGACCCATCAGTTTTTACTTGGGCTAAATAATCCCCGGTTTAGAGTCTTGCGAACACAGATTCTTGGAACAGACCCATTGCCTGACTTGGACAGAGTATTTTCTGCGGCCATGACTGAAGAATGCCACCATGAAATCTCAGCAGAACGTGAGAACCATATAGAGGTTGCACAGCCTTGGTTGTAGTTCTAAAAGACATGGACCCTAGGCTCATGTATACCCATTGTAAAAAGGAAGGCCATAATCAAACCACTTGTTTGTGGCTTAAAGAAAGACCTAGTAATACATACAAAGAGAATAATTTCCGACACCCACCAGCAAAGTCATATCAAAAATTTGATCATAATAGTACCAATCAAGCTTTATAGGTCAATGAGGGTCAAACTTCCAATACTACTTCATAAAGGCAACATAATGAGACCGTTTCTTTTGCTGATACGGCATCCCAACTCATCACACTTCTCAAGAATGGCCATAAATCTCCTAAAACAACTCAAATGACTAGTAAGATCCTTCATGTTTCCTTTATAACGTGGATACTAGACAGCGGTGCAAGTAACCATATAACGAATCAAAAATCAATATTCGAGAGAATACATACCTTATGTCAACCTCTCCGAATCTTTCTTCGAAATGGTGCTTTCTTTTTAGCAACAAAGGCTGGAGATGTTCTAATAGATTCAAGGCTCCTTTTCACTAATGTGCTATATATACGAGCTTATTCCTGTAATTTGATTTCCATTCGGCAATTAACTCATGATACTAATGTCATGATATACTATGATGTTGTTTCTTGCAAAATAAAGGACCTTGTTCGGAGGATTACGATTGGCACGGCTAGGATACGTGATGGAGTCTATTGCCTAGAAGATGTGACAAGTGGAAAAGCATTATCAAATATAATTAAGGAGAGAAACCCACTTTTTCGAGATAATGGGTCCTCTCATCTCTCAACCAATTCCCCCTCCATCTCCTCCCCGCCCTAAGCCCCGCACCCAACCTCATGCCCCTCGCCAGATCACGCGGAACGTTGGGAAATCACCAGTCCACTGTCAGGTCCATCAGGAAGATAAGGTTACACCTCGATGGTCGTCAGCTAAGTGGGATCCCGTGAAGATCCTTAGTCCCGACAGATACATCTCCTATTTTGTTGAAGATATCCCAGAGGGATGGTCAGCCAATAAAATTTTTAAGGAGATAGCAAGCATAGAACCTGTGGCAGATGTGTTCATCTCGGTTCGTAAATCTCGTAAAGGTTTACGTTTTGGTTTCATCAAGTTCGTCCGCTGTGGCACACAGGAGAGTCACAGATTGCGGAGGCTCACGGAAGCTTTTGGTGGGTCTACGAGAATGCGTTTCAATGAAGCTCAATATGAAGCCAGGTCAGGGCGACGTGTTTCAACCACTGGCCCTCACGACCCTGTCACTAGTATCCTACAGGCACCTCCTACAAGGGTTACCCGCTTGCCTCCAACAGAACGAGATGGTAGAACCTATGCAGAGGTCATCACGGGACCGCGTCATCATGCACCGGTCCTAACGTTTATATCAGTATCGGCCAATGCGGGCAACTTAGAACGGCTACGTCGCAGTGCAGTGGGCTTTCTACGAGACGGAACTAAGGCTGAGTTGATTCTCCCTTCTGGTGTTGAGTGTTTTTCAATGGGAGGGACACAACGTTTAATTGTGTTTGCCAGTGCTGAAGTATTGCATCGAGAGACCACTTTAAACATGCGTTTCTGGACTGAGAGATTCTTTCTGTTTCATCCGTGGGTCCCCACAGATATCGGCTGTCGAAGGATCGTTTGGATAGAGGTGAATGGCTTACCACTTCATGCATGGACTGAGGATGTTTTTCGTACGTTGGTTTCCCAGTTTGGATCTCTAGTCCAAATACATCCTAGTGCAGTGACTTGGCAGAACCTTGCTTCAGTGAAGTTGCAACTGGCAATTACAGGGCTGCAGCGAATACAGCAGCAGCTGCACCTGTGTGTGGATGGGGACCCTTTCACGATAGATATTGAAGAAGCACCGGAGCCGGTGATGACGAACGATGGGGCGGGTAATACACCGACTGCGCCAGGAGAAGGTTGTAGCCGTTCTGCACGGATACATCTTTCACCATCACGAGACTGTCGGGATAGGACCTTTAGAGGTAAGGGGCGCATGTCTCCCCTGGACAAGAAGGAGGCCTGTCAGGAAGATTTAATGCGGCACAGTGTTGAAGAGAGTATTAAAGCAGATGGATTCAAATCTGTTGGATTGAGCCAGCATGAGAGGTTCCAACCCCAGACAATGGAACAGAGATCGCACGTGGGAAAGAGTAAAAACCTATATCCAACTAAGGAGGGACAATTTTGTCATTCCCAGTCCAGTGATGAAGGCACCAGCTTGTGCTCCGTTCCAGCTTTCCTTATGGTCCGAAATGAATCACTCGTGGGGGAACAGTTACAGGCCTTGCAATCACCTTCGAACATGAGACCGCCTCCAGACTCCTCTGAATGGCTTTCAGTTCCCATTCCCTGTCTTCCAGCCACCAAGTTCCCTCCCTCGTGGAAGGTTGGATACAAAGAACTGAGGAGAAGAAAATCGAGCAGCAAGTTAGCTTACAGAGTCAGGAGGCAAAAAAAAATTCGACATTTAAAACCCACCGGCAGTCTTTCATCAGGCCGAGTTAGCATTACAGTGCAGGAAGGTGCCCCTCAATTCGTAGAAGATCCGTCGTTCCTGGACGAAATCGGTGAAAATGGGGCAAGCATGATGGAGACCCAAGCGTCCAAGGGACCCGAATCGGGCCCATGCTTTATCGAGGTAGAGACTCAACGTTCGATGGACATCGCGGAGACCCTGGGTCTCAATTGTAAGCTGACAAAGGAGGCAATCCGACAAAAACTGTTGGGGAGAATTGTTGAGGATGGACAAGCCTGGAGGACTCACTGCGCCAAGTAAGGTCTTTTCGGTATTGATTCATGCTCAGGGTATTGCTTACGTTTATGGTTAATTTTGCATTATGGAATATACGTGGTTGTCATGGTCGACTGAAGGAATCCCAGATTAAACAACTCATTGTTAGAGAAAGCCTTAGTCTGTTGATTCTTTGTGAAACAAAGGAGGAACATTTTTCAAATCGACTAGCCAGCAAATTGTGGTCAGGTAGTAGTATAAAATGGACAGCTATAGATGCACAAGGATTGGCTGGTGGATTGGCATGCTTGTGGGATGACGCCCAGCTTCAGATACAGGGGATTGAGAAATTTGAACGCTGGGTGTTGCTGGAGCTGAAGATTCACGATACAGGTTTTCAATTCGTCTGCGTCGGCCTCCATGCACCCAATTCAGCAACTGAACGCAGAGAATTGTGGATTGAGTTGCGGCGCAGGAAGGACTCAGACTCGACTCCTTGGATGGTTATGGGTGACTTCAATGAAATCACTACCGCTGAGGAGCGGACAGGGCGAACTTTCAATCTGAGTGCAGCACTGTCGTTTCTCCAATTTCATCAACCGGTCTGGCTTGGTTGATATGCCGCTCCATGGCAAGGGATATACTTGGTTTAGTTCCTACAGTGCATCTCGGATTGACAGGGCACTAGTTTCTCCCAATTGGATGTTATACTTTAATCGACATCAGTTGCACGTTGAGGATAAAGGTTTTTCTGACCACACACCTATAATTCTGCGAGCGGATGCATTCTTTTGGGGCACAAAACCATTTCGCACGTGGGACATATGGTGGGAGGATAGAAGATTTTTGCAGATGGTGTTGGAGAAATGGCAGGAGGCAGGCCGGCTATTCCCTGGGGATTTTAGCGTTGTGCGTAAAATGGCTGTCCTGAAGCGGAAGTTTCAGGAATGGCACAGAGAATCCTTTGGCTCTTTACCGACCCAATTACAGAAGATCCTTGCAGAATTAGACATACTTGACCAGCGAAGAAGTCATCAGGGGCCTTCTTCAGTGGCGAGATATGCCGAACTTCAGACACAAAAATGGGATCTTAAAAGGAAGATAGAAGCAATATGGCGACAGAAATCTCGACAACAGTGGCTACGTCTTGGGGACAAAAATAGCAGATTTTTTCATTCCTGCGCCAGCATTAGACAATGTAGGAATTCCATTGGGACAATCCGGTTCAACGGTGAACTTTTGACAATGCCTACCGCAATCAAGGCTGCAGCTGTCCAGTATTTTCGGCAATTCTTTGCGGACCCAGGTGTACAGGGCTATGGATTGGGATCCTTGACTCTACCTCGGTTGCCTTCTGCTGTCGCTCATGGCCTGGAAAGACCATTCCTTGAAGATGAAATCAAGTGTGCTGTCTGGGAGTGTGGCAGCCATAAAGCCCCAGGGCCGGATGGCTTCAATTTTTATTTCATCAAAAAGGCGTGGGCAGTCATTGGGGCTGATATTGTTCGGCTGGTACAGGAATTCCATTCCACAGGGACACTTCCTAGAGGAATCAATACCAGCTTCTTGATTCTAATTCCCAAATTGCGGGGTGCTATTGAATTTTCGGATTTCAGACCGATTAGCCTAATCAATGGACTATACAAAATCATTGCAAAGTTGTTGACATCTCGGCTTAAGTAGGTGATGGATCGATTAATATCCCCATGGCAGACCGGGTTTATGCAGAGTCGTTCAATCGCAGACACAGTAATGGTGGTGAATGAGATACTCCATTCTATGAAAAAGTCCAAACGGCGTGGCTGTTGTCTGAAACTGGACTTTCAAAAGGCATACGATTCGATAGACTGGACTTTCTTACTGGAAGTGATGGATAAGATGGGATTTGGGGATCAATGGCGCAGATGGATACAGGCCTGCTTCACGAATACGCGCTGCGCAGTGTTGATAAATGGAGTACCAACCGAGGAATTCACTTTAGGGAAAGGCCTGCGTCAGGGATATCCTATGTCGCCACTCCTTTTCAACCTTGCAGCAGAGGTGTTATCCTGTATGTTGGATCGGGCTGTTGAGTGTCAACTCTTCCAAGGAATGACCATTGGCACCTTACAGCTAACGCACCTTCAATACGCTGATGATATTATTTTATTCAGCACTGGCGACGGTCAGGGCCTTCACAACCTTCAGGGCATTCTTCGCTGTTATGAACTAATGTCAAGGGCTCAAAGTAAATTTCTTTAAGTCCGGTCTAGTCGGGATCAACGTCTCTTCCATGGAGGCTGAGCGCATGGCATCCTTGCTTCACTGCAGGTTACAGAATTTACCATTCCAATACCTGGGAATCCCTCTCGGGGCAAATCCGCGGCGTCGTAGTACATGGGAGATGGTGCTGGCTCGCTTCAAAGGCAAAGTTAGCTTCGTGGAAAGGCTCACTGTTATCGTTGGGTGGAAGACTAACGCTGGTGAAAGCGGTGCTAAATAGCTTGCATGTTTACTACATGACCTTTTTCCAGATACCGGTGGGTGTAAGGAAAGAGTTAGAAAAATGGACAAAGCGCTTTTTATGGGCAGGAACAGCAGAGAAACGATGCATGTGCAAAGTGCGATGGTCAACGGTAATCCGTGCAACTGATCAGTGGAGGTGCAGGGGTGGGTTGTCTGAAACTAAGGAATACTGCATTGCTTATGAAGTGGAGTCATCGACTTGTGATAGCGCCTGATTCCTTATGGAGTAAGGTAATCTTACAGAAATATAAACCTACCTTAACTTCTGATGGCCTTGCATGTTCTGCCAGAAATGTGTCAATACTATGGAATGGAATTGTGAGGACCAGTAGATTGTTATTACTGGATGGTACTTGCATATCTTCCTTGTTCCGTTGGAAATTCGGTAATGGCAGTTCAATTGATTTTTGGCATGATGTTTGGTGTGATTCTCTTCCATTACGTTTGGCTTTTCCAAGATTATTTGCTTTAGTTGTGGTAAAGAGGGGTGTAGTGTTACAGTTTGGGGAGATGAATGGAACAGTATGACAGTGGCATTTTATCTGGCGAAGGGAGCTATTTACTTGGGAGGAAGAGGAATCCCAACGTTTGCATGAGTTACTGGCTGCAGTTCGATTCCATCCAGATGAGGACGACTGTTTGCGGTGGGGAGAAAAGCTAGAGTTTTTTTCCACCAGAGCATGCTATCAGTCATTGGAAGCGAATGCAATGATGGACAGCGACCGACTGATTCCAAATGTTTGGAGTCAAAAGGGGGCTCCCAAATGGCAATCATTTATGTGGCTGGCGTGCAGGGAGAAGTTGTCAACCAAAGGCCAGTTAGTTAGGATAGGCATCCTATCAGCATCAGAGCAATACTGCGATGCCTGCGGCGGAGTGGAAGGGGATTCCAATCACATCCTTTTGACTTGCAAGAAGGCGTGGTATTGTTGGTCTTTGTTGATACGCAAGTGGGGCTTCCAATGGGTTCAGCCGCAGACTATTGCAGAACTAATCGTTCAGTGGCAAGGATTTTCAATCCCCCCTCGCTGGAAAGGTTTATGGTACGTGCTTATGTTTTCTTGCACTTGGAGTATATGGTTAGGTAGGAATGCTAAACTTTTTCGCGGAGAAGAAAGCAGTGCAGCTGACTTGTATTATAATGGCTTGCGTCATGGCTTTTTTTGGGCAAAGGCCAACCTACCGGATGTTTCCCTAGACAGTCTGGATGTATTGTCTTCAGGAGATTGTATGTTCTTATTAGCTCATTAGATATCAGGACAGATGTAAGTAGCAGATACCGACCTATGTTTCTGGCATCTGTAGATTGCATTTTGTAGATGGGTGGGCACAATGCTTTATTGTCCAGCACTTGTATAGATTTCAATTTAATATAATTCGATATTCTTCAAAAAAAGGTTGCCTTCACACCCTGCCTAGCACACAGTCTTGCCATGTCTACCATAGGAATCATGAGGCCAAAGGCCATGTACGGGAAGAATGCAATGTGGAGATCTCGATAATTAGGCTGCGATTCCATTTGGGCTCAATGATAAGAAACAACAGAAGATATCAAGGAGTTTGGAGAGGTTGTCTGGGTCATCTGAGTCTAAAGTCTTCCTTTTTATAGGAGTTTTTCCTGGTAAATTTCGTCGGCGCAGAGTCACAAAAGATTTTGCTCCCTAACCAAAAAATGGTGTGATGGATCTCGGATTATGCTTGCTATAATTTTCCATAGAAAGGAACCAGTAAAGATATGATTCGAACAGATGCCAGATTTGTTTCTAAATAATAAAAAAGAAAAGGTAGATACCGGATTATGGGTAGTAGTTATACGAGCCATTCCAAGGGTTGAAGGAAGAACACACTACGAAATATTCATTTTGGAGTTCTCAGTTCTGTGTCATGCGTTTGGTGAGAGTTATAAATGGAAATATAGATTTATTAATTAATAGAATTTTACCATCTGGTAGCCAAGGCAAGAATAGTTAAAATAGATTTCGGGATGTGATATTGAAATGAATATGATCCTGCAAAATCTGGGATGTAAATTCACATTAGGAAAGACATCTATCAAACATTAACATAAGCATATAAGTATGAACCAAGATAAAAGTATCATAATCCAATAGATAAATTGCAAATTATAACAAACGATGATGAGGATAATAATTAAAAAATCAACCACAGTATATGTATATATATTGTTGTTTTTAGATATCTTTAATCCGTTATCTACAAATATATCTTTCCCAGATAAATTTTTGCAAAACAGAGCAATGATATTTTAAATATCAGAAACAAATTTGAGAACTTAATAAGAATTCAGCTTTAACAGTACTCAAATTTTAAAGACCATTTCTTATTCATCTGCAGCATATTAAAACATTTCTATGCGAAGTTTATCTTATAACATCGATACAAAAAGACAATTTACTGGTGTTTAGTATTATATGCATTAGAATTAAACATTTAACATATATCTACCAAATTTGACGCTTGTAATAAAATAACTACTGATGGATTAACTAATATTTAATTATAACTATTGGTTTTTTATCAGTAGTTTTGAGTGAGGGTGTCAGCTTGCAGAAACTAGTGAACGAAAGTCGAAAAATGCTTCTAATAAAAAAAAACGATCCTTTTTCCTTAAGTTTATGATGCATCACAAAAATCTTCTTACAAAGCCACCTCTAACAAAGAACTGTTCAGGATAAGATTTGGGCTGTTTTTTAATGTTTTGATTATTTTGTCACGCCAGGAAAATTTATATTTTTTAGTCTGAGCAAGTGCACCAAGACCTTACCGTATATAAGAAGATTTTTTAGATTCAACGTTATAGCAGAGCAGAGGGCCTTACATGCTTTACGCTTATGCCGTTTTCTATGAGAAATCCTTCATTTTATGGAATTTTGTTTCTTTTAGAGCTAATCCTTGTACCTTTCGCAACATCATCAGTTCTCAAAGCCCAGAAAGAGAATACAGATTCTTCTCCAGTTCCCACCAACTTTCTCTTTGGGACTGCATCCTCCTCTTATCAGGTTTATCTCTTCTACAAACTCCTTAAACTAATTATTTAGTGCATTTTCATATTCTTCGCCCACATTCAAACAAAGAGTTGGGAGGGTACCCACCTTACGAGGTATTCATCTAAGCATAATTTCAAGTCATGGAAGCTATTTTTCCCTCGATTTTAACAGTTTGAAGGAGCTTACTTGAGTGATGGAAAAGGTTTAAGCAACTGGGATGTATTTACGCACCAACCAGGTAACATCCATCTTTCTATACGTGGTTTGTGCAATTTCTTAACTCGAACAACATACCACAAAGGAAAAGCTATAAAATGAAAAAAAAATCTGTCGAAATTTAGCACAAGCCAGCCACAAGTTCTTCTTCTCATAGGAAAAATGGCAGGTCGCGTGATCGATGGAAGCAATGGAGATGTTGCTGTGGATGAATATCATCGTTACTTGGTATCTTCCATCCCTTTGGCTATCTACTCAACGAACATTGGGTTTACCAAAAACAAAAGAAATTGATCAGCCAACTATGAATGCGACAGCATATAAAAGCTAAACACTTTGATACAAAAGCTGATAGCAACTAGGCAACTGATTGGAATAACTAATTCTAAAAGTTGGTCCGTCTTTGTCCTTTCTCTTCGGGCACCTCTCGAGGTCTGCTAATAGTTGATGCCAGGAGGATTAGTGATAATTATGTGCCAATTTCTTTTGATAATATAATATTTGCATATCATGTCAACAGGAAGACATTGATCTGATGGTCTTCCTTGGAGTGAATAGCCACCGCTTCTCTATTTCTTGGGCAAGAATTCTACCCAGTAATTAAGATCTCTTCAAACCCAACCTCTCCATTTTAGTTATGGGAACACAAAAAACAAAACGTGGAATCTCATGAAATTTGAAAACAGGAGGCAGATTTGGAGAAGTAAATTTGGCAGGCATTGACTACTATAACAGACTGATCGACGCTCTCCTGCTTAAAGGTTTTCTTCCATACAATGGTTTGATTTACTCGAAGACCACCAATTCCATATGCCTTCGTTATCCCTAACTTTATACATTTGCAGGAATCCAACCGTTTGTGACATTAACCCACTATGACTGGCCGCAAGAACTTGAGGATCGATATAGGAGTTGGCTAAGTCCTGAATCCCAGTATGCAATTCATTTCCTTTCACAGTTTATACACTTTCTTTATTAGGAGTCATAGTCATTATTAAAGAGAGTGGGGTGGAATATAATAACGAGTCATTGCCACTCTTCTTCCGCCAAAGACGTGACAAATAGCCAATCCACGTCAATACTGAATCTTCGCCCATTAGTAAATTCATTTATTCTTATTGTCTCGATTAGGGAGGATTTTGCATATTATGCAGACATCTGTTTCAAATACTTTGGAGACCGAGTGAAGTATTGGGTCACCTTCAACGAGCCGAATCTTCAAGTCTCCTTTGGCTACCGTAGTGGAGAATATCCCCCTTCTCGTTGCTCAAGTCCTTTTGGAAATTGTACTTATGGCGATTCAGAGAAGGAGCCTTTTATCGCTGCACATAATATAATCTTATCACATGCAAATGCGGTTGATATCTATAGAACCAAATACAAGGTATGTATCTAACAATGTTGAGGGATTCCTTTCTTAGAGACAGGAAATTCCTCCAGTCGGAAAGGTTTATTATTATAAATTCATTGGTGCAATAACTAAACAGAAAATGCAAGGTGGCTGCATTGGGATAGTGTTACAAGCCATTTGGTTTGAACCCATCAGTAATTCCACTGCAGACAAATTAGCAGCAGAAAGAGCATTGGCGTTCTTTATGAACTGGTTTTCTTCTCTTCCAATTTTCTTTTTATTGTGTGTGCATGACTTTGATTCATTTTGTACAAACGCACGCCGTGAATCCTAAGCATAATGCAGGTTTTTAGACCCAATAATCTTTGGAAAATATCCTTCAGAAATGACCGAAATTCTGGGGCCCAGTTTACCATTATTTACAAGTAATGACAGTGAGAAATTGAAGAAGGGATTGGATTTTATAGGCGTCAACCATTACCTCAGTTTATACGTTCAGGATTGCATTTATTCTATTTGTGAACCTGGGAAAGGATCCACAAAGACAGAAGGTTTTTGTCGGCTAAGTCAGGAAAAAGATGGAATCCCTCTTGGTGAAATTGTATGTCCATTCAATAGACTACTGTGTTTCTTCTCAATTCACTGCTAAAGCTTTTTCTCTTTTGGTGAATGCAGGGAGAAGTAGATTGGCAGAATGTTTATCCAGAAGGATTTGAGAAGATAATTACATACATAAAACAGAGATACAAGAACACGCCAATGATCATCACAGAAAATGGTGAGTAAAACGACCAGGAAACTTTTGAAATAAGAACGACCAGGAAACTTAACTTGCAATGTCTTTCTTACAATTGACTAGGGATGTTGTAGGTTATGGTCAGGAAGAATATCCAAACCTTGCCAATGCAGAATCTCTGCATGATGTAAAAAGAGTGAACTACATGTCCAGCTGCTGGAATTCCTTATTGACAGCTATGAGGTATGCTAAATAATTTTTAATAAACCCAGAAAATATGATTGAATCTTAAAACTCACCATTGAATCCTGGATACCTCTTAATTAAAAAAATATATATTTTTACTTTATTTTCTCCATACATATCAGTTCTGGTTGACGAGAAAACATCCCCGACATGCTCACAAGGAGATATTTTTATCAATGTTCTTTTTTTTTTCTTTTTTCTTCTTCTGCTGTCTTATTTCCTGATTAGCACATTACCCTTCTCTATGTTTTCAGGAAGGGCGCTGATGTGAGAGGGTATTTCGTCTGGTCATTGCTTGACAACTTTGAATGGACAGAGGGTTATACTGTAAGATTCGGACTTCACCATGTAGATTATACCACACAGAAAAGAACCAGAAGACTGTCTGCAGCTTGGTTCAAAGAGCTCATCGCAAAGTATAAGGTAGCGAAATCCAAGATGTAAGAAACCCCAGGAGTAAGTTTTTGAGATGCGGTCAGATCCCAAGTTGTAACTTTTATGTGAAACACTTAACTAGCAATCTATGATTTATTTTAAATTATTCTAGAGATGATAAATATGAGAATAATCAAAAGAAAACACAAGATACAAAAATAAAAAAAGGAAGGACATGGAAGCAAATCAAATGAAATCCTAAGATTATAAAAACCTATTTACCTAAGAAAAGAGATTCTGTCCTCAGAAGCTCCTCCCAATCCACATCTCTAAGGCTCCGATATGTTTAACTTACACTAAGGGGTGTTTCGGAAGCATCAAACACAATAAAAAATAAAAAATAAAAAATAAAAGATAAAAATTCTGATGGGCTGGGTTTGTTGATTAAGCTTGGGTTGGATTTTGGGCCTCGAAAAGTGTTGGGAAACTAAACGGACCCAAATGCACGAATGATAAAAAGGCAACAAAATTTGTATAATTACGAAGACTTAATAGTAATGTTATATTAATTAAAATTAGCTATTTAAATATTTATTACTGTCTTTTCTTTAGCAAAACAATGGCGTTATTGCTAGTTAGGTTGAAATTTGTAGTGATAAGAATGTAACTATCATTAATAGTTCGAATGGTGCCGGAGGTAGTTGGTATATGCCAATCCAAAGATCTGATTCGTCACAAAAATCTTTCTAAGATCTCTGACAAGAAAGCATATCATGAGAGCAGTTTTTTTTTTAATGTTTTGATTATTTTCTTACTCCAGCTAAATCTTATATTAGTATTTAACATTGTTATAATCGTAGCATTTAACAAGACTGCTTGCATACAAAGCTATAGCAGACCAGAGGGCCTTACCTGCTTATCGCGATGGGAAATCTTTCAGTCTATGGGATTTTTTTTCCTTTTACTGCTAGCTCTCGTAATATCATCAGGTCTCAAAGCTCTGAAAGAGAATTCGGATTCTTCTCCACTTCCCGCAAACTTTCTCTTTGGGACTGCATCCTCCTCTTATGAGGTTTGTCTATTCTGCAAGCTCCATTGACTAATATTTACCTTCCCTTTCATCTTCTTAGCCAATTTTCCCTTTAACAGTATGAAGGAGCTTACTTGAGTGATGGAAAAGGTTTGAGCAACTGGGATGTATTTTCCCACCAACCAGGTAACTTGCTAGAACTGTAAACGTTAGCATCCATTCTCTTTATGTGGTGGGCGACAAGTTGTTCTTCTCATAAGAAAAGTGGCAGGTCGAGTGACCGATGGAAGCAATGGAGATGTTGCAGTGGATGAATATCATCATTACTTGGTACATTGCAATGCTTATTTATTTGATTTAGGCTATGCCATGTTATGTTCCATCTCTTTGGCTGATCAACTAGCATTGGGTTTACCCAAAGCAAATAAAAGAAATTGTCAGCTAAGAACAAATGGGTGGTCAACTATCATGAAGTACTTGAAGAATTGTGAATTCCCTGAGGTGATTGATTTGATAGGCATACCACGTTGACAGGAAGAAGTTGATTTGATGGACTTCCATGGAGTCAATAGCTACCGCTTCTCCATTTCTTGGGCTAGAATTCTACCCAGTAAGAGCTCTTCAAACCCCAGCTCTCCATTTTATGAGAACACAGAAAACCAAAACCCAGAATCTCATGAAATTTGAAAACAGGAAGCAGATTTGAAGAAGTAAATTTGGCAGGCATTAGCTATTATAACAGATTGATCGATGCTCTTTTGCTTACAGGTTTGCTTTCTAATTATAATGGTTTTAGTTTCGGCCAGGAGTGCCAATGCCGCTGGACGTCATTATATCTAACTTTATAAATTCGCAGGAATCCAACCATTTGTGACTTTATGCCACTTAGATTGGCCGCAAGAACTTGAGGAGAGATATGGGAGTTGGCTAAGTCCTGAATCCCAGTATGTATTTCATTTCCTCTCACAGCTTATACCCTGCAATTTTTTCATGTTTTTTCCGGAGTGTCAATATCCAGGCATTATATCAACTCCAATTGTTAAGCCGAAATTTGTTATTCATGCGTAACCCAAAAGTCTAAACCAAGACCAAATCTCGAAAAGCTTCCCAAAAATAGGTACATCAACTAAAGTTGCAGTATGATCGGTAATTTTGTTACTAAGAACTCTTAATCACGAACTAAGCCGGTGACCTGAGCAACACAATAGGATCAGTGAGACTCTGGTGAGTTGGATCATAAAAAATAACATACTTTCCAAAGGATATACATTATAGAGAATCTATAATGCAACATAAAAAATAAAACTTATGACTCAAGTATAAAATCGTAACACAATGTAATAAAAAAGAGATAATTAACATCAAAATCAAGGTACGAAAACTGACAAAAACACAAAGTACGATAAAACATGAAAAGCTTACCGAGGAGCACCAAAACATAATCTCAAACTCTTGGAAAATTACTAGAAAATCCACCAAGAAAGTAATACAATAATCTTGCAAGAGTAAAATGTCATGTTCGTTATCACAGTAATAGTTGGACCGTAAAACTGACATAAAAACTTCTTTTCCAAATCCAAAATGACTGCCCAAGATTAAAAATCTCGCGCAAAAGATGCGCGCGAAAAACAAATTGCGCCTCCCAGGCGCATGTTCCGTGTACTCGTGCACATGAGATCTGGACACCAAGGACCACATTCTTTTCCCAACACTAGAATCAGGACCCAAAATGGTGTCGTTTTTGTGGTGGTTCAGCACCCACAACTTGGGTAGGTTGACCCGTCCGAGTCTTTTTACCTAGCAAAGCCATAACAGGGCCATGGCCAAATCCGACCAATTTTACGGCACGAAATTGGTAATTTCCAGTGCCCGCAAATAGCTCTCACTCAGAGCTAACTTTTCCAGGCCTTCATGCCAAGTTTACCGGAAACTCAAACTCACACACGAAACCCTCCACCCTCGTTATCCCCGTCGATTCATATCCAAAACACAAGTTCTTGGAAAGAAATACTTCCTCTGACAGCTAAAAAAATAAAAGGAAGAATAAATGAGGAGAATCATATGGGGAGAGTAAGGACACAGCATGGTCCTCAAAGCACACACAAAAACAATAAACATACGTGTAAGGGATGGAATGTATAAGGGTTTATTCATGATCAAGACCTAACTCACAAAATATATAAAACATCCATTTACAACCTAAAACCAATCCAACAACATCTAGAGACCAACTATTAGCACAATGGTAAATGGCATGCTGTATTTTTTTATTTCCAAGATCCCTGGATTTCCAATATAATACAATTAATTAGGAGTGGACCCTATAATTTGAGAATTTTTAAGATAGATATGATATCATATCAACTCATAGTTCTGGATTGGAAAAAGTTAGTTTAATCATTAAAAAAAACATCCACAATCTCAATCATCCAACAATGATCCAATTAATCAACAATCTAACACTTTGCGATGGTAACAAGGGGATGTTTCTAGTCCTTAAATCATACGAGAGTCCAAGAACTCCTCTTAGTTTATGTTTGTAGCAGTCTTAGCCTTCAATATGTGTTTAGGCATCAATAGGGGATGTTTTGGAGCATCAAACACCGTAAACAAGGCTTTGGAAGGAATTTGTTGTGTAGTGAGGGGAGAGAAAATCAGGGAGAGAAAAGTAAAATGAAGAAAAATATAAAGTTGGGTAAGTTGGGTTATATTTGTTGGGCTTAGGTTGTATTTTTGAGCCTGCAAAAGTTCTTGGGCCACACAAAATGGGTAGGAACGGCATGCCTTGAAAAAAAAGAGAGTGAAAAAAAAAAACTAAATACAGATTAAATTATATGCAGAATATTAGTTCCAATCCTGTTATAGATGATTGGAATATGCTCGTTGCAAAATAATTAAATAAGTACACTAAAACTGATTCGTCAGAAAGATCTTCCTAGAAAGCTAACTGTAACAAGGAACTATACCCTAGTGGCTGTTTTTTTTTGAAAGATATAGATTAATAGAATGAAAGAAAATACAGAATCGTAGCAGACTTACTAGCTGTTTTTTAATGTCGTGCTTATCTTATTGGCTGTTTTTCAATGTCGTACTTATCTTTTTTTAGCACAAAGGAACCTTTCTTTAAGTCTCAGCACGTGGCAAATTCCAAATCAATAGGATTGGGTTTAAGATGTCCAACACGCGTTCCGAAATAAGCTTTCGTAGTAGGGTTTTTATTTTAAAAAAAAGATATCGATTTTAGCTGTTTTTTTTAATGTTGTGCTTTTTTCATTAGCTGTCTTTATACCGTGCGTATCTTTTTTTCTAAGCACAAGGAACCTATTTCTAAATAGTCTCAACACGGGGCACATTTTAAATCAATAGATTGCGTTCAGAAATAAGCTCACCTCTTCCCGAGAGCTGAGGACTTTGGAAACACACGTTACTCAGGATTGTGTTCTTTGAATGTATAATTCTAACATGTGACTTTGAGGTCAAATTAAGAAGAATAAAAAATATTCTTAATAATATAATCTAGAAGGTCAACTTTTATGAGATTTATAATATGAGATTAACAAGTCATATATAATACAATAAAATCATATGCTTTCGGATAATGACACGGATTATACTTCTAAGCACGAAACCATGTAGGCTAGCTAGGTGTTTATGTTTTCTTCACTCAACAAAATATGAAGAATATTATGGTTGATTCAAACAATATATCAAAAGAAAATGATTTGAAACACACACGTTTATACAATATTTATAAATTTATGTATTTTCTATTATCTGTTTGAATAATTGCAAGAAATAAATTATGATTTAAAATTTAGCTTCATAAACTATATCTAGACGTTACTTATATAAGAAGCTTATCTAGATACAAAGCTAGCAGCGCAGAGTCTCTTACAGGCTTACCACATTTTCAATGGAAAAGCCTAAAGTCTATGGGGTTTTGTTTCTTTTTGAGCTAATCCTGCTACCTTTCGCAATATCATCAGATCTCAAAGCTCTGGAAGAGAATGCAGATTCTTCTCCTACTCCCACCAACTTTCTCTTTGGGACTGCATCCTCCTCTTATCAGGTTTATCTCTTCTACAAAATCCTTAAACTAATTATTTAGTGCATTTTCATATTCTACGCAAAAGATTAAGCAAAAAGTTGAGAGGATATATGAGGTGTTCATTAAAGTATAATTTCATGTCATGGAAGCTATTTTTCCCTCGATTTTAACAGTTTGAAGGAGCTTACTTGAGTGATGGAAAAGGTTTGAGCAACTGGGATGTATTTGCGCACCAACCAGGTAACATCCATCTTTCTACATGTGGTTTGTGCAATTTCTTAACTCCAACAAGATACCTCAAAGGAAAAGCTATAAAATGAAAAGCAATCTCGTTGAAATTTAATTAGCACAAGCCAGCCACAAGTTGTTCTTCTCACAAGAAAACTGGCAGGTCGCGTCATCGATGGAAGCAATGGAGATGTTGCAGTGGATGAATATCATCGTTACGTGGTAGGTTGCAATGCTTATTTATTTGATTTGGGCTATACCAAATTAACTTCCTTACGTTTTGGGTAACTACTACTATGCTATCATTTAATGTTTCAATAATAAACATTTAATGATTTATCCATCTAATCATTTGTATCTTAAACGCATAGATGCATGGTAAGACAAGTATACCTGACAGTTTCTTGGCTGCGACTTCCAAAATTTGTCTAGTTAGATTATGAAATGATTGATTAGGAGATGATATATGCATACCATGTTAACAGGAAGACATTAATTTGATGGACTCCCTCGGAGTCAATAGCTACCGCTTCTCTATTTCTTGGGCAAGAATTCTACCCAGTAAGACCTCTTCAAGCCCCAACTCTCCATTTTAATTATGAGAACACAGAAAACCAAACGTGGAATCTCATGAAATTTGAAAACAGGAGGCAGATTTGGAGAAGTAAATTTGGCAGGCATTAACTATTATAACAGACTGATTGATGCTCTCTTACTTCAAGGTTTGTCCTTTCAAATTGATAATCTGATTTACTCAACGATCACCAAGGTAATATGCCTTCTTTGTCCCCGATTTTATACATTTTCAGGAATCACACCATTTGTGACGTTATGCCACTTCGATTGGCCGCAAGAACTTGAGGAGAGATATGGGGGATGGCTAAGTCCTGAATCCCAGTATGTAACAAATTTTCTGCAAATTTTCCCTTATTGGTGATTGATACATAATCAATTTATTAGTCATATCATTCCTGAATCGTCGCCAATCAGTTTATTCTCATTGTCTCGATCAGGGAGGATTTTGCATATTATGCAGACATTTGTTTCAAACATTTTGGAGACCGAGTGAAGTATTGGGTGACCTTCAACGAGCCGAACCTTCAAGTCACCTGGGGCTTCCGCAGTGGAGAATTTCCCCCATCTCGCTGCTCAAGTGCGTTTGGAAATTGTACCAATGGCGATTCAGAGAAGGAGCCTTTTATCGCTGCACATAATGTAATCCTATCACATGCAAATGCGGTTGATATCTATAGAAACAAATATCAGGTACGTATCAACAAGGTTGACGGATTCCCTTTTTCAAGAGACAGGATACTTTTCTAGTCAAAAAGGTAAATAATTAATCATAGATTCATTCCTACTATAATTAAACAGAAAGTTCAAAGAGGCAGCATCGGGATCGTGTTACAAGGATCTTGGTTTGAACCCATCAGTAATTCCACTGCAGACAAATTAGCAGTAGAAAGAGCATTGTCGTTCTCCATGAACTGGTTTTTTTCTTGTTTACAGATGAGTTAAATTCTTTTTTTTTATTACTATTGCATCCACACGCAGTAAATCATAAGCATAGTGCAGGTTCTTTGATCCAATAATCTTTGGAAAATATCCTTCAGAAATGACCGAAATTCTGGGACCCAGTTTACCACTATTTTCAATCAAGGATACTGAGAAATTGAAGAATGGGTTGGATTTTATTGGGCTTAACCATTACACCAGTTCATATGTTCAGGATTGCATCTTTTCTATCTGTGAACCTGGAAAGGGATCCACCGAGACAGAAGGATTTTCTCGGGAAAGCCAGGAAAAAGATGGAATCCCTCTAGGCGAAATTGTTAGTCCATTCAACATATATTACTATGTTGCTTCTCGATTTATTGCTAAAGATATTTTTGTGGATGTAGGGAGGAGTAGACTGGCAAATCGTTTATCCAGAAGGATTTGAGAAGATAATTACATACTTAAAAAAGAGATACAATAACACGCCAATGATCATCACAGAAAATGGTACAGACAAAGACCAGAAAACTTACACAATGAAAAGGCACCATTGTTTTTTCCTTTTTTTTTTTTGAAATATATCGGTTTATAGATAGAAAGAAAATGCAGAGGGACACAATTACATCAGACCAGGCACCATTTGCAATGTTTTTCTTAAAATTGACTTGGGATGTTGTAGGTTATGGTCAGGTTGAATCATCAAATCTTAGCGTTTCGGAATCCCTGCATGATGTGAAAAGAGTGAACTACATGTCCCGCTACTGGAATTCCTTGATAACAGCTATGAGGTTCGTAAATATCAGTTGAAGTTTCCAAGGCTTTGCACTTCTGTTTCCTAACTGATACATAGTTTCCTTGCTCTACGTAATCAGGAAAGGCGCTGATGTGAGAGGATATTTTGTCTGGTCATTGCTTGACAATTTTGAATGGACACGGGGTTATACTGTAAGATTTGGACTTCACCACGTAGATTATGCCACACAGAAAAGAACTAGAAAACTATCAGCAGTTTGGTTCAAACAGCTCATCTCAAAGTTCAAGGTAACAAAATCCAAGATGTAAGAAACCCACAAGGATGCGCACAATGGATAGATGATCTTAAGGTGTAACTTGTTTTTATGGGTAGACCAATAACAGAGTAGGATTATGGCTTTGTGATCCTAAATGTAAAAAGTGTGTTGTTTCCAAACACTAAAAAATAATACTTGTTTCTACTGGTGATTTTGTAGTATAGGGACTGGGGTCCCACAGAGAGTCAGGAAAGTCACGACACCTCCTCTCGAAAGATAAGGGATGTTCTTAGCTATTTGATTGGTAGGGAATGATTGTAATAAATAAATGTAAAATGCTAGAAATGAAATAAAGGAATTTTCAATATTGTAACTATTTATCAGTGTCATGATCATAGGTCATTCATATATTGAAATTATCTTCATAACAGGGCCACCGGATATGATCATGGCATTCTAGGTTTAGTACGATTCAAAACTATTTTATTTATCCTATTATCGATTACTTTATCCTCAAAATTCTTAACACAAGTATCCTTAAATATTTTCATTATTCTCTTATCTATCACTCACCCAGATTGATACGATGAATGTTTAGCTTTGAGTATAAGAATTTAAGTATATTGAATTATCAGAAATAATATAAAAAAACTCAATAGAATTTAACAAAAGTAAGATGAACGGAAATAAACTTTAATTAAATAAAACTAGGTCTCACACACGGCCATGAGACAAACCACAAATTAAACTATAAAAGGTTTCTCCCTGAATATAATTCTGAAAAATTCAAAACTAAGAATGTTCAAGCGTGAATAAAATCTGATTCGTGCCATAGGGCAACAATGGGTTTTTAAATTCATAATCAGCTATAATCTAAATCTTCTTGGATATCTCTTTCAAATTTGAAATTCGATTTTGCCCCATGTTCACAAGACAACATCCTTGCTATTTGTCCTGATTTTCTACAATATTCTCACAATTATGGTTTTAGAATAATATTTTCAAAAAGATAATACAAAATCAAATCTTTTCAACTAAATTCAAACTATATAAACCAACATAATCAGCACAAATATTATGATGAATATCCTTATATTTTGTCAAATATCCTCATAGTTAACAGATATATGTCCTTAAACATTTATCCAAGCAAAAATTTCAAATCAAAGCATTCACCATCCAAGTCTTATCACCCTACACAATACACATCATTATCCACCAATCTTATCAACACATAAGGGCATAGCTTCAATATAAATTTCTATAACATAAGGCATGTACTATAAATGACGTAGATATGTGTGTAACATAAATCGTACACACCCCTATCTTGTATAGCATAGGGTATGTACACATACCATATAACATAAGGTATGCACACTTTCATAAAAATAGACAAAAAATGTTATTCATAATAAACTGAAACTTAGAGGGTGTGTTAGACAAACCAAAAGGCATAACCAAAAATTTGTAGTGCCCGTCATGTATACAAAAAGTTTTCTTCTCCATGTCAGTGGATCGCATCGTAATCTAGTGATATTCTGCAAGAAGGTCTAGCTTAGAGAAGTAATAAACACCAAACAATTCATCAAATAACTCATCCATCAAAGGAATCGGAAAACAATCACGAATAGCCCCTGCATTTATGGCACAATTGTCTATACAAAATCGTCAAATCTCATCTTCTTTATGTAGAACGGTAGAAGTAGGACATGGGATGAGAATGAGCTCTTACTTGGTCGGATATTTCCCTCCTTGATGTGTTGTCGAAACATTCAAATTAATTATCCAATCTGCTTGTAAGGTAGCAAAGGTAAGAGGGGTTAAGTTCATTGAGGAGATGAGATCAAGTATGGATGAGACTGCGGTTGTGAGTGCGTAGTGCCCACGACACCTTCTGTAAGACCCCGAATTTTGAGTCCTAGAAGTCCAGAAGCTAGTGCAGGTGAAAAGACGATTTTGCCCCTGAAGAGAAGGATGTGTGATAGCCGAAATTGGTAAGATTGTTCAGTAAATTAATTTGCTTCTAATTCTTTTTGATTTAGGTCCTTGTAGATGGGTAATAGCTTTAGGAACCATTCTTTAAGGTAGATAGTTGCCTTAAAGATTAAGTCCCTAAAAATAGGGAAGGTAATTTAAGAGTTTTGGTTATTTAGTGAATTATATTGGATTGATAGATTGATTAAAAGTAGTAGACATAATGCTACACTCATTGAATATAAATAGAAAGCCAACCCCACAAATTTGTCCCCTAAAACCTTACAAAATTCGTATAGGCTTAAAACCCTATACCTCCCTCTAGCCGTCAGAACTTACTGAAACTTTAAACCAGCATAACTCCCTCACCGTTCATTGGATCTCTGCGAATAATAGCTTGTTGGAAAGCTCTCTTCATCCTCTTTCCAACCATCTTTTTTTTTCTGTCAGGAGATTAGTATTTCTTTGTCTAAAGTTACTTTGAAAATCGGCGGCGGAATTAGGTTTTTGCCAAATCTTCTTGAACTTAAAAATAGCATAACTCTCTACTCGTTTGTCAGAATCTTGCAAATAATATGTCGTTGGAAAGATATTTTCATCCTCTTTCCAACCCTATATTAATCGCAGCTTGGATGTAAATATTTCGTTGTTTTGGGTCGAGACGAAATCGTCTTATGCCCTACTTTTAGCAATAGGTTTTGCATAGTTAATTGGAATGGTAAATTCAGGTTGAATCTTGATAAGTTCCTGGCTATCACATCACACATCCAAGAGGAAGGCACCTGCAACATCTGATCACTGGTTTTCTGATAGGTTTGGTGAGTGGTATTGGTAAGGAATAGGGTATTCAATTGACTTTTGGATATGCATGCTTAGTTTGTTTTGTCTTTGTCTGGTGATGATTTAGGTGGTTCGGATTTACTTAATAAAGGAAAAGGATTAGCTTATTGTTCAGAGACAAGAGAGTTAGGATCTATGCCTCATCGGTTTCTCCAGAAACCCCTGCTCTTATTTGATGTTTTCGTTACCTGCCTTTGTTGTATTGTTTGTGATTGGATTATATGGTGAGAATATGACATCCGGAATGAGATATGAATCTCCTAGGCTGTATAGAACCCCTGAGTTAGGAATTGAGTGCCTGGGATGATATTGTTATATGAATTGGATGTGTTGATTATATCCTGACGTGATTGAGAATACCCTGTTGTGGTATTATGCTTTGTACTTGCCTGTGTGTGTGCTTGTACATGTTTGTGTGTCAGGATCCTGTTCCGGTGGCCACGCAGGGTAAGAACTGATGCTCCTAGGGAGAGGAGAGGTTCTTATCGATTTATGGGAGGTGTATGGGTGTTGAACCAGCAAGTGAGCGCTGGATATCTGTCCTTGCGGGGCCGGATCCCTGTCTTGCGGGACAGGAAGCCCTTATCTTGCGGGATTTGGGGATGCCCTAGTTGCGGCTAAGGGAAGACTTGTCCATGTGGGGCTAGTCGACTTGTCCTTGCGAGGATAAGGTGAAAGGCTTACTGATTAGTTTGTGTGTTAACCATCTACCCTTTGTGCAGTAAGTCTTGGACAACACAGGTGGAAGGGGATGACCTTTTCTTCATCATTGAGTGTGATTTTGTTGTATTTCACCTGCCTGTGTACTTCTGAATTTTCGGAAGTGTGGTCCTCCCTCAACCATAATCTCGGCCTTAACCTCTTTTGGTTTATTATTGAATTGCGTGATCCCTTAGTTGTTTAGGGAATGATCTTATGTGAATTTGGGAGATTTGTGTTTAGGGATTCTGTAGATCTTATGATGCTGCGAACCTACTGAGATTCTTGTAATCTCAAACCGTTGTTTTTACCATTTTTCAGGCTTAGGTACATCCTCTATTCGTGGTACCAGTGTGTGAGATCAAGGCTGCACGGCGGAGCGATATCGCATCACATATACTACTTGTTACTTGCGAAAATAACTTGAAAGATTGGACATTGTTCTGGTTTATTTTTAAGCATTGGTTTGGCTTGCTATTTCCGAACTTGATTGATGAATTTCTTGCTGATTATTTGGATCCCTATGGGACTTGTGTGTTATGAACCCAATGGATTAATTTAAGACTTCCGCTGATGATTTTATTTACTCCGTATGTTACCATAATATGTGTCCAGTATCATACTCCAATTGATTGATAAGCAACAAAATAAACAAGATTAAAAATCGGTATCATATGAGTAGCTTTGTGAATTCTAATAGGTCTTAGGTGTCTTTGAGGCTTATTTGGGTTTCACGGCTGTAATGACCTTAATCAGAGCAATGAATAATGGTTTAGGAATTGGGGTCGTTACAAGTGGGGTAGCGGAGCATGGTTTAGGTTTATAACTTGTTATTTGCTGACTTAGTTGCTAACTTTAATGATTGCAGGTGATTGCAGGTAAGAATATAGGCACACACTCACTCACTTAGGGACTAAAACTGAAAAAGAAATAGAGATAACATGGGATTTAAAGGATGGCAATAATAATAGCAGTTGTGTCGAATGTTTATCTCTAGTAGGGACACCATGTACGACTATGGCACTTCAGGGACTTAGTATGACTTTAGATTCTTTTGTTTACCTTCTCGTTAATAACCCAATCTTTGAATTGCTAATGTAGTTAATTTTTAGATTTCCTTACCTTTCTCTTGTATATCACTCAACACTATATGACGATTACTCCAGTTCACCTCAGATGTGTCACTCACCTTGGGAGTCACTCACTAGTGTAATATTACTACTATGATTTTGACAGTTAGTGTGAGAATTCAATCTCATATTAGAAAAAAGTGGGGGAGGTCTTGGATTTATAAGTGTGAGCTTGTGAAATTATATACATTAAGATATCTTTTGGACCGAGAGGATAAAAACTCAACACAGTGTTGAACTTGTGATTTCACACACACACACTCACATCCGAGCCCATTAGGTCGGGGTGTAACAAATAATAACGGAGTCTATCCCACTCTCTCTTTCGTGTGGACTTGGACCTTTAATTTGGGCTTGTACCTCAGAAGATGATATTGAGGGGTCAGTTTGGACTCCCCTTGTGAGAACACAAAGTCCTAAAGTGTGAAATCACGAATTTTGAGTCCTAGAAGTCCAGAAGCTAGTGCAGGTGAAATGACCATTTTGTCCCTGAAGAAATGGATGTGTGATGACCGAAAATGGTATTGAAGGTTTAGTGTTCCTTTCTGATTTCATTTCTCCTTTATTTCATTTCATTATTGGTCCAAACTTACCTTAGATGATAATTTCCTAAAATTAAGGGGATAATTCCAGAGTTTAATTCTAATGATTATCTCTCCATATCTAGCCTTTAAAGTAGGGAAAATTAATCCCATAAACACCCTCTGTAAAGAGTAGTTGGCCACACTTAGTTCATACACAAAAAATACACAAAATTATCAAGCGATCAAACCCTGCACCCTACCCTTTGGTGTCGAAATTCCTTAACCTTCATGCTAGCCGAATTCTTTCATCTTTTGTCAGATTTCTGCAAATAATAACTTGTTGGAAAGCTCTTTTCATCCTCTATCTAGATATCTTAGTTTGATCATCATAAGGTCAGTTCTTCCCTGCCAAAACACTTTTCGCAATTTGATGGGTATTTGTGCTGAAACTGTGTGATTCTTCCATCAATTGGTTTCTGTTGTTGTTCTTTTTGTTCATTTGATTGTTTGGCATCCATTCATGTTGTAATATCATGAATTCATCCTTTGAATCTTCCCTATACATGAAATTGGCATGCCCTACACCTTTGCTTATTATTGCCGATTTTGATCAATTGACTTATCTATTGGTTTCTGATCCTGTTTCTTTTAATTATATGTGTTATTAACATATAATCCTTCCTTGTAATCATGAAATCGCAACCTCTACACCTTGTATGCATGAAATCGCAATTGCCCTTGTGCCCTATCTTAAGTGTCGAAATTTGTATGAGGTTGATTATTGTTGAGTTTTTAGCTTTCACGTCACACATCCAAGGGGAAGACACCTACGGTATCTGATCATTGGTTTCTGATAGGTTTGGTGAGTGGAATTGGTAACGAAATAGGATATTTACTTGATTATTGAATATGCATGCTTAGTATGATTTTGTCTTTGCCTTATGATGATATAGGTGGTTCGGATCCCTTGAATAAATGCAAAGGAATAGCTTTATGTTCAGAGATAAGAGAGGTAGGATCTATACCTCATCGGTTTCTCTAGACATCCTTATTGATTGCTTGTTATTTTCGGTGCATGTTCTTGATGAAAAATTTATGCACATGCCTTGTTTGGTGTATGCATGAATTGCGGATTGAGATATGGTCCTTTAGGAATTGTTGAACCCTTAAGATAGGTTATGTGTGCCTAATTTGCTTGTGTTGCGTGTATTGAATATGTTGATTGTGTTCTGACGTGATTGAGGATGCCTGTTGTGGTATTGTGCCTTGTATTTGCCTGTGTGTGCTTGTACGAGTTTATGTGTCAGGATCCTTTTTCGGTGGCCATTCGGGGTAAGCGCTGATGTTCCTTGGGAGAGGAGAGGTTCTTACTGGTATGGAAGTCGTATGAGTGGCAATCCCTAGTATGTGCATGCTGGATGCCTAGTCCTTGTGTGGCTAGATGTCTTATCCGGTGTGCTGGCAAGATAAATAATCTTGCTGATTAGCTTGTATGCTAACCCTTTACCCTTTGTGCAACGACGCCTTAGAAAACACAGGTGGAAGGGGATGACTTTTTCTATTGACAAGATTGAGTGATGATTTTTGTTGCTCGTGTACTTCTGATTTTTGGAAGTGTTTATAGTCTACCTCAGCCTTAGTTTCAGCCCTGTCCTTTTTTGGTTGATTAATGAATGCATGATACCCTCTAGTTGTATAGGTTGATCTGAAGTTGTTTGAGAGATGTTTGTTTAAGATTTCTGTAGATCTATGATGTTGTGACCCTACTGAGATTCTTGTAATCTCACCCTGTTGTTTTCACCATTTTTCAAGCTTAGGTACATCCTCTGTTCATGGTACCAGTGTGTGAGATCAAGGTTACACAGCAGGACGATATCACATCACATTGGCATACATGTTTCCTTGATTACTTGTGCATATAGCATGAAATTCAATTGGACTACTTTCTGGATTTTTGAATGCCTCCTTTGTTTGATTGTTTCCAAAATTTACTAAGGGTATACTTATTGGATTTTGAGATCTCTATGGGACTTGTGTGTTATGGTACCTTTGTTGAATTATAAAGACTTCCGCTAATGTTTGTAATCACTTCGTTTATTGCCAGAATGTATGTCCATTATCATGCTTCAATCTTTAAAAGCATAAAGGATAAACATACTAAAATCGGAATTAGATGAATAAGCCATGTAGGATTCAGATAGGTCCTGGTTTTGGGTTTGTTTGGGTTTTACGGTGGTAAACGCCTACTAGGTTGGACCAGGGTCCATACATAAAGAAGAGGAGATTATGAGAACACAATCCCACCTTAGAAAGAAATAGGAGAGGTTTTAAGCTTATAAGTGTGAACTTATGAAATTATATGCATCAAAATATCTTTTGGGTCATGAGGACAGAAGTCCAACACATTATACAACCTAAAAATAATTTAACAACACCAAGGGATCAAAGAAAGCCCAAATTCTTGCCATGAATACCTTTGTTCACATCCATCCCACTAAGCAACACAACATATCCAAAGCAACAATCATCCAACAATGATCCAATCAACAGTGCAATATTTTGTAAGATGAGCTCTTTGAACTAAGCAAACGGTGACAAGGTAAAGTTTCTAGTGCTTAAATCATATGAAAGTCTTCTATCATAGTGAATTACACTGACTTTGTGCATACGTTGTGACTACTTTGTGCATACTTTAAATTACACTGACTATGCACATACTGAGATTACCCTCCAAGAAAGTAAAGGAATTAAAGCTCCATGGAAAAGGACAAGAACATGACTTTTGGCAAAATCATTAGCTACATTTCCCAATACCCTTACAACCTAAAAAACACAAATAAAATAAAAGAAAAAAAAAACTTGGTCAAAGTAAGCCAACATACAAAAAAACTCTCAAAAAAGTACAAAACAATTCATACTACTTCTTCACAAACAACATCATTGGGGAAAGCCAAAAGCTCAACAAATATAAGGACAACTCCACGATCAATTACCACCTTGATGTTTTTAGATATTCCAGAAATATGTAGTGATATTTTATTAAGAAGTTAATTCATTGGATAACCAAATACAATGCAAAAATGAGCTCCTCCATGCCACAAAAGAAAAAATAGCATGTGCACATACTTGTGTTAGCATATTATCGCCTGTGTCAATATTTCTAATAGTGTAAAGAGAGAGAATGACACATAAGAGAATGAATACCTGAAGTAGATTTGAAAATTAAGATTTTAGAAAATTAAAACAGTTTATAAAACTATTAACAACAATAATAGAGTTATGTATAGAAGTACAACTATGTCTGATGCTCAACCAAACACGCATATACATCTGCTTTAATAGCAACTTGTATTTTGCTATTGGTACCATTAGAAAGGTATAAGAGTGTTCAACATGCAACAGTCACTTTCTCATCATAGGAAATGATAAGATGTGCAGGAGTTGGGAGTGCAGGCTTGACCTGTTGATATCATACAAAAAATAAAAATTAGCATCCAAAACCCTAAAGATAATAAAAGATTAAAAAATCAACATGACTTCTTCGAAATCAATTCTTCTTGCAATTCAATATTTAAAGGAGTGGCTATTGACCAGCAACACATGAATAACTGATTCATTATATTACTATGATTAAAGGTTAATAGTAGAAAAAAAAATTTCAGAAACCAATATGATCAAGCTAAGATTGCGATTTGTCTCAGCAGAAGTTGGAGAGTGTCCATGTAGCACTTTAAGTATGGAAAGTTTGGCATGCTTGTTCAACTGAGCAAATAAAAGAATCAAAGCTCAATATCACAACATCTAAGAGAATCACTAGCTATGTGTGCCAATGCCCTCACAACCTATAAAAATACAAACAAAATAAAAGAAAAAGTAGTTTGGTTAAAACAAGCCAACATACAAAACAACTCTCAGAAATATACAAGACAATTCATACTACTTCTTCACAAACATCATTGTTGGAAAAGTGAGAAACTTGATGAATAAAGGGACAGCTCCATGATCTACCATTTACCATTTTTTTTTTTTGAAGAATATCGAATTGTATTGAAATTGAAATCAGTACAGGTGGGGAACAACGAAACGTTGTGCGCATCCAATTACAAAATGCAAACTGTAGATGCCAGAAAACAGTGGTCTGGTATCTGCTACTTGCATCCGCCCTGTAATCTAAGTTGCTAGTAATAACAGAAAATCTCCTGTAGGTAGAACATCCAAACTATCTACATCAACATGCAATAGATTGATCTTGGCCCAATAAAAACCATGTCGCATACCATTATAATACATGTCCTGTGCGCTACTATCTTCTCCACGAAAATGTTTCTTATTCCTACACAACCATATACTCCAAGCGACTGAGAATAATAACACATACCATAATCCTCTCCAGCGAGAGGGGATGGGGAAACCGTTCCACTGGACGAACAGGTCGGCGATGGTCTGGGGCTGGACCCAGCTGAGTCCCCAATTCCGGAACAACACGGACCAGCAAAGCCAGGCCTTCTTGCAGTTCAAGAGGATATGAGTGGAGTCCCCTTCTACATCGCCGCAAGCGTCACAATATTGCTCAGTTGCTGGTAGGAGGCCTATCCGGTGTAAGGAACCTTTGGTTGACAGTTTCTCCCAGCACGCCAACCACATGAACGTGTGCCATTTGGGAGCACCCTGTTGACGCCAAACGTTAGGAATTATCCGTTCGGTATCCGTCATGGCGTTCGCTTCCAATGACTGGTAACAGGTTTTGGCTGAGAAAGATTCCAACTGTGCTCCCCACCGCAAGCAGTCTTCCTCCGCTGGATTTGGGCGGACATCATGCAGCAGCCCTAGCAGACGGCCTGCTTCCTCTTCCTCCCAAATAAATAGTCCGCGCCTCCAGATAAAGTGCCACTGCCAGACTATGCCATGCATCGCCCCAAACTGTAAAACTGCACCCTCCTTGACCGTGGCTAAAACATATAATCTGGGGAATGTCACGCGTAATGGCTGTGAACCACACCATACATCATGCCAAAAATCAATTGAACAGCCGTTACCCAATTTCCACCGAAACAGAGAGGATATGCAGTTACCATTTGGCAGTGACGATCTGCTGCTCCTCACAATGCCATTCCAGATGGGCGACATAGTCCTTACAGCACAAACAAGACCATCAGGACTGAAAGTGGGTTTATACTTCTGGACAATTATCTTACTCCATAAAGAACTGGGATCAGTGACAAATCGATAACTCCACTTCATAAGCAAGGCAGTGTTCCTTAACAGCAGACAACCTACACCTGCACCACCGCTATCCCTTGCTCGGGTAACCATGGACCATCGCACTTTGCACATGCATCTTTTCTCTGCTGTTCCTGCCCATAGGAAACGCTTTGTCCATTTTTCTAAATCTCTCCGTACGCCCACCGGTAACTGAAATAGAGACATGTAGTATACTGGGAGACTATTAAGCACCGCTTTCACCAGCGTTAATCTTCCACCCAGCGACAGCAACGACCCTTTCCAGGAGGCTAGCTTGCCTTTGAAACGAGCCATCACCATGTCCCATGTGCTGCGCCGTCGCGGATTGGCTCCGAGTGGTACTCCCAGGTAATGAAGAGGTAACGTCTGTAACCTGCAGTGTAGCGACAGGGCCATACTCTCAGCCGCTCTGGATGTAACATTGATTCCTACTAGTCCAGACTTGAAGAAATTAACTTTGAGCCCGGACAAGAGTTCATAACACCGCAGTATGCCTTGGAGATTGAGTAGTCCCTGGTGATCTCCGGTGCTGAATAATATAATGTCATCAGCGTATTGAAGGTGTGTCAGCTGGATGGCGCCAATGTTCATACCCTGGAAAAGTTGACACTCTGCAGCCCGACTCAGCATACATGACAGCACCTCAGCTGCAAGGTTGAAGAGGAGTGGTGACAATGGATCTCCTTGGCGCAAACCTCGTCCTAAGGTAAATTCCTCTGTTGGTGCGCCGTTAATCAATACGGCACAACGCGCGTTCAATAAGCATGCCTGTATCCACCTGCGCCATTGGTCCCCGAATCCCATCCGTTCCATCACTTCCACAAGAAAATTCCAATCTACCGAATCAGGTCTTATCTCCACTTTCCGGTGATGTTGTGAGATGCACCCGTGCAGAACGGCTACTGTAATCACCTGGCACGGTAGGCTTGTCGCCAACCCCATCACTCATCGGCTCCATATCCGTTACTTCCTCAATGCCTACAGTGAACACTTGTCCATCCACACACAGTGGCATCTTCATCTGTATACGCTGCGAGCCAGAGTTTGCCACTTGCAACTTTGCTGAATCTAGGGACTTCCAGGTGACTGTGCTAGGGTGTATCTGAACCAAAGAGCCAATCAACGATACCAACAATCAAAAGATTTCTTCCGTCCATGCATGAAGTGGTAAGCCAATCACCTCTACCCAGCAGATTCGGCGACATCCCACATCAGTTGGGTGCCAAGGATGGAATGCATCGAATCGCTCATTCCAAAAACGAAAGTTGGTATTTATCTCGCTGTGCAATTGTTCAGTACTGGCAAACACAAGTAAGCGTTTTGTTCCACCCATTGATAAGCACTGGACATCAGAGGGGAGAATCAACTCATCCATAATACTATCGCGGAGAAAACCTACGGCACTACGATTTAGCCGTTCAATATGCCCCGTATTTGACGACACTGATAGTGGCGTTATGTCAACTGCAGTATTACACGTCCCCTTAGTGACCGCAGCATAGGTTCTACCATCACGTTCTTGTGGAGGCGGTCGTGCAACCCCCAAGGAAGGTAACTGGGCTGTACCAGAGGCAGAGGCTTGACCGACGCGACCATGTGATTGAAAGCGTCGCCCTGTCTTAGCCTCATATAGAGCTTCGTTGAAACGCATTCTGGTGGACCCTCCGAAAGCCTCCATAAGCCTCCTCAAGCGGTGACTCTCCTGCGTGCCACATCTAACAAACTTAAGGAAACCAAATCGTAAACCCTTCTGGGACTTGCGGTTCGAGATAAAGACGTCGGCCACAGGTTCGATGGTGGCTATCTCCTTAAAAAGTTGATTAGATGTCCACCCCTCCGGAATATTTTCAACAAAATATGAGATGTATCTATCCGGTGCAAGGGCCTTCGCAGGATCCCAAGTAGTAGCAGGCCTCAGTGTAGTTTCCTTGTCAGCCGGTGGAACCTGACGAGGAGCTGATGATTTCCCAGTCTTCCGCATGTCGTGGTGAGAGGCATGAGGTTGTGGAATGGGTTTGGGACGGGGAGTAGAGAGAAGCGGGAGTGTGTGAGAAGAGAGAGAGACCATTTTTTTTTGGATAAAGTCAGAGTTAATGTGCTGGATTATACTTACCATTTACCATGAAAACAGAATCCATTATTTGTTTTCCTGAATTGAAGAAACATGGAAATTGTCTACAGTATTTTTTTGTATTAATAGACAAAACAACCCCTCCATAACCTAAATAGAGGGAATTAAGTTCTTATTCTTTAATATTTTCAAATAATTTAACCACCAAAAACATCATTAACAGGTCAATAACTGCTGATTATAGTGAATTAGAAACGAATTTTATGAACATTCACATAAAAACATAAACAAAAGATGCAAAAATCCATTATTTGGAGTATGGGGTAACTCATTGTGAGACATCAAACTTGTGTTTTTGCTACAATTTGTAAATGTGAGTAGCTCTTGAATAGTGTTGGAAGTGAAGATCTTTTAAGATCTTGTGAAGCAGTCACGATATAAAGAGGTTTCTTAAGATGTTTGACTGCGGTAAAGAAAGATAAATCATGATGTTGTGCACACGGACATCGCCGCATCTGTAGGAGGTGGATATTTGGCTGAAATTTTTGAGTGTATTTTTGTCAGTATCCTTAATATGTTTAAGATAATTTAGTTATGTTAACCACCCAGTTCAATAGTGTTTTCAACGACAAGAATGATTCCATTTCTTTTTTTAACAAAAATCAAACAATAAAAAAATGGAAATAGAGCCACAAAACACAGCGTTGGGTTGAGGTATAGTTAGACATGGTTTCTCTCACTTCTCAAATCCTCCCCCCTCTCCCTACTTCCCGTACCTCCCTCCCCACCCACCCGATACTAGTTTCATCGTCCCCCACCTTGCAACCGGTTCGCAGCACTACAGGGAAAGCATCGATATCCAGGGCGACTCCTCTGGCGGATCCGGGTCCACCGGTCCGGTCTCGTCCCACCTGGGATCCTGCCACGGTATTTCGTGAAGATAGATACATCTCCTATTTCATTGATAATATTCCAGAGGGGTGGGGTTTGAATAGATTATTCAAAGAGATAGCCGATATTGAACCAGTTGCGGATGTGTTCATTCCACGCCATAAATCCACCAGTGGAACGAGGTTTGGTTTTGCAAAGTTCGTGCGTTGCGGTTCTCAGGAGCAACACCGTCTAAGGAGACTCTCGTCGTTCTTGGGTCGAGTTCATCGGATGCGCTTCAGCGTGGCACGCTTTCCAGATAGAAAAGGGTCTCGTGTGAGAGGTATGGCTGCTCCGAGCCCAGACCAAGTCCCTCAGTCGATGGAAATGCCGAAGGACGCTCCCAAGGTAGCCATGCATGAATGTGATGGACGATCTTATGTCGATGTCATTACAGGGACGGTCTCTCAGCTCAAGGAAGACACTCCAGTTGTGCTTCCCGTTCAGCAGGGCTTGTTAGAAAAGTTTAAGAGGAGTGCTGTAGGCTTTCTTCGAGAAGATAATTCTGAGGAGCTGCTGTTTCCCCAGGCAGTTGAGTGTGTTCAAATGGGAGGGTCTCAGAGATTGCTCATTTTTCCCACGGTTGCACTGATGAATCAGGCACTCACTGTCAATCTCAGTCTCTGGTCGGCCAAGTTTGTAGGGTTACATGCCTGGTGTTCAGCTGATGTTGGTGGCTGATGACTTTGCTGGGTGAAGGTGATTGGTCTTCCTCTTCATGTATGGTCTGCGTACGCCTTTTCCAGGATAGTTCTACCTATTGGCTCCCTAGTTCAAATTCATCCTGATACTGTTCATTGGACCCGTTTGGATGTGGCCAGGCAACAAGTTTCAACATCTATTCTGTCAGCTTTTCAAGAACAGGTACAAATACAGGTTGAAGGACTCACCTTTATGGTACGTGTGGTGGATGAGCTTGTTGATACGAGAGTGAATCTTAAGATTGGCACACAAGGAACCACACCAGGCGGACCCCCTAGCCACCCTATCCACTTGTCCTATAGCACATCAGTCTGGCGTCAGGACAAGGATGCTGCAGAGCAGGGACATACATCCGTTACTGGACAAGCTGATCTGTGGCAGAAGGAGTTGTTGGTACAAAGGAGAGCAGTGGAACCTGGTGTAGAGGTAGTTACCTCTACAGCTGTGGGTCCTACCCAACCACACAAAGGGGGACTACAGACATGGATTGGGCACGTGAGTTCTACATCAGGGACCAAGCTACATCAGGAAGTATCTTTTAGTCTTTCCCCTTCCAGTGAAGAGGACATTAGTCATTGTTCTACTCCTGATTTCCTATTGGTTCGTGAGGAGTCCACTGAAGGGAGTCAACTTCAGCCCTTTAGGAAAGCCATGTCTAAACAGATGCCCATGGCACCTATCTCTGAGGTCCCAGTGACTGTCTCGGTTCTTGCTGATACAGCTTCTACTCGGCAGAGGAAGGCTTGTCATAAGGTACCCCGGATCGGTTTCAAAGGCTGGGCAATGCATAGTCGGATGGGGAAGCAGAAGAAACTCCGCCACCTTAAACCCACTGGTAGCCTTTCGTCCGGGCGGGAGAGTCAGATGGAGAAGGGGGGGGCCTCACAATTGGTAGAGGACCCTTCCTTCCTGCGGGCTGATTGCGAACAGTCTGCAAGCCTATCGGAGCAATCTTGTTCCAAGGATACTGGGTCGGATCACTGCACCCTTGAGGAGGAGGCTCAACGTGTACTCGAGGTGGCAGATGCTTTGGGTCTTCGCTGTAAGCAAACAAAAGATGCCATACGACAGAAATTGAAAGGACGTATATTGGAGGATCGACAGGCGAGGCAGGCACATTGCGTCAATTAGCGCAGGTTAGTATCATAGTGGTTGTGGGTATTTTTTGTTGATGATAAATATGGCTATATGGAATATTAGAGGTTGTCGTGGTAAGCTGAAGGAGAATCAAATCCGCAAGCTTATAGACATAGAGCATTTGTGTTTGTTGATATTGTGTGAGACAAAGTGGGAAAATTTTCCTGGCAGTTTGACACGCAGGTTGTGGTCTGGTTTGGACATACAGTGGACAGCAGTAGATGCATGTGGCCGGTCAGGTGGGCTTGCTTGTGCATGGAACGATGCGATAGTGCAGAATTTGGCAACCGAGCACTTTGAACGCTGGATGTTATTAGATTTGAAAGTTCGGGTTTCAGACTTTCATTTTAAGTGTATTGGGCTGTATACCCAGAATCTAGCAACTGAGCGCCGAGGCCTTTGGGAGGAAATACAGCAGCGGATATCGGGGGATGATGGTCCTTGGGTGATTATGGGAGACTTTAATGAATCTCTCCATGCGGAGGAACGTTCAGGTCGCTCCGTCAACGAGAGTGTCGTACGCAGTCTTCAGAGTTTCATTCATCGGAATGGACTGGTTGACATATCTCTCATTGGCAAGGAGTATACCTTGTTTCGTACTAACAGTGCTTCTCGCATTGATCGGGTGCTGGTTTCATCGGCTTGGTGTTTACAGTTCAGTCGTCATCGCCTGTATGCTGGTGATAAGGGATTTTCAGATCACGTGCCTCTCATCCTGAAAGCGGATTCCTTGTCTTGGGGTAGCAGACCATTCCGTTCTTGGGATGTTTGGTGGGAGGACAAACATTTCTTGTCAAGGGTGGATGAGATGTGGCAAGAGGCAGGGATTCTTTTTCCTGGAGAGTTTACAGTGGTCAGGAAATTGGCTTGTTTGAGGAAGCAGCTGCAGGTTTGGCACCGCGGATCCTGTGGTTTGTTAGAGCGGCAGTTGCAGAGCATCCTGGAAGAACTTGATTTGCTTGATCAAAATCGAGGACGCTTGGGACCTGAGTCAATGCGGAGATACGAGGCTTTACAAGATCAGAAGTGGGTGTTCAAGAGGAGAATTGAGGCCCTATGGAGGTAGAATTCCGGGCAGCAATGGCTGACCCTTGGTGATAGGAACACCCGGTTCTTTCATGCAAGTGCCACCATCAGAAACTGTCGCAATTTCATAGGGATGGTTCGTGTACAGGGTAGAGAAGTGCGCCAACCTGAAGAGATAAAGGCCGAGGCGGTTGGATATTTCCAACGAGTTTTCGCGGCTTCAGAACACAGCTGGTTCGGTTTAGGTGAACTGGCCTTGCCTAGGCTAGGTCCGGTTGCCGCTAATGAGCTGGAGAGGCCTTTTCTTGCGGATGAAATCAAGCAGGCTGTTTGGGCGTGCGGTAGTCACAAAGCTCCAGGCCCAGATGGTTTCAACTTCTTTTTCATCAAGAATGCCTGGTCGGTGATTGGAGAGGAGATTACCATAATGATTCAGGAGTTTCAGACAAGTGGAGTGTTACCGCGAGGCATTAACAATAGTTATCTTACCTTAATTCCCAAGATATCTGGAGCGGCGGAGCTGTCGGAGTATCGACCCATCAGTCTCATCAACAGCCTGTACAAAGTCATTGCCAAACTCTTATCCAGCCGGCTCAAATCAGTGATGGATCAGCTGATTTTCCCACTTCAGACCGGTTTTATGGCAGGCCGGTTCATTACGGACACGGTGATGGTCGCCAATGAGATCATCCACTCCATGCAAAAGTCCAGACGTCCGGGATGGTGTCTCAAACTGGATTTTCAGAAGGCCTATGATTCGGTGGATTGGAATTTTATGTCTGAAGTTCTGGAACGAATGGGTTTTGGGGTTCAATGGTGCCGTTGGATAAAGGCATGTTTCTCTTCGGCCCGCTGTGTTGTGCTCATCAATGGTGTGCATACCGCCGAGTTTAATTTGGGCAGAGGTCTACGACAAGGTGATCCCTTGTCCCCACTATTATTCAATTTGGCAGCGGAAGTTTTATCGCGCATGCTATGTCGAGCTGCTGAGTGTCAAATATTCCAAGGCATTAGCATTGGAAATTTACAGCTCACACATCTGCAGTATGCCGATGATGTAATCCTTTTCTGCAAAGGAGACCATCAGGGTATAGCTAACCTCCAAAGCATCCTCAGGTGCTATGAATTGTTATTCGAGCTCAAGATCAACTTTTTCAAATCTGGATTGGTAGGCATTAACATCTCCTCGCTTGCGACTGCAGCCTGTGCTGCCTCATTACATTGCCGCCAGCAGTCTGTGCCTTTCACTTATGTTGGAGTGCCCTTGGGGGCCAATCCACGTCGTAGCAGTACATGGGCGTCGGTGGTTACGCGCTTTAAAGGAAAGCTGGCTTCCTGGAAAGGATCTCTGCTCTCGTTGGGGGGCAGAATCACCCTGATCAGGTCTGTGCTCAGCAGCTTACCGGTGTATTATATGACTTTTTTTCAGCTGCCTGTGGGAGTGAGGAGAGACTTAGAGAAATGGACGAAACGATTTTTGTGGGGTGGGACAATGGACAAACGTTGCCTGTGTAAGGTGAAGTGGACAACGTGTGTGCGTCCAACTGATTGCGGGGGCGCTGGCTTGGGCTGTTTGAAGTTAAGAAATCAAGCTTTGCTCACAAAGTGGAGTATTCGGATTGCCAATGACACTTGTTCCCTTTGGAGTCGGATAATCACGCAAAAGTATAGCCCTAAGCTTCGTCCTGATGGGATCGCAGGCGGGGGTAGCAGCTTTTCTTCCTTATAGGTTGGCATAGTCCGGAACAGCAAAGTGGTATTGTCTACAGGCCAGTGCATCTCTTCTTTTTTCCACTGGCGATTGGGTAGGGGGGAGGCCATTGTTTTTTGGGATGATGTCTGGTGTAGTTCATCTCCCTTGCGCGACATCTTACCAAGATTGTACGCCCTCTCTTTGGAGAAGGAAGGATGAGTTCGGTCGTTTGGCTTGTGGAATAACGAGGTATGGTGCTGGACTTTGTTGTGGAGGCGCAGCTTGTTTGTATGGGAAGAAGAAGAAGTTGGGCGATTACTGGTCCTTCTGGAGGCTTACAGGCCGAATTCTTTGGAGGAGGATTTGATCCTCTGGGGGCCTCAGCTCAGTCCTTTCTCGGTGAGCATTTGTTATCAGGCTATGGTAGCGCTTACAGATGGGACCAGCGAGTAGTCAATTCCTAATGTCTGGAGTAAGCCAGGGGCGCCCAAATGGCAGGCTTTTATGTGGCTCGCATGTCAGGAGAAATTATCGGCAAAAGGGTACTTAAGTCGGCTAGGCATTATTCCTGCCTCGGCTAGCCTTTGCGAGGCATGTGGCAGGGTGGAACAGGACTCTTCTCACATTTTGCTCGACTGTAGAACAGCCTGGGAGAGTTGGTCACTGCTCTTTAAGCACTGGGGTTTTTGTTGGGTCCAGCCACGTTCTTTTGCAGATATGTTTGAACAATGGGAAGGCTTTCTCCTCACACGTCGTTGGCGTAGACTGTGGTATGTCCTGCTGTTTTCAAGTGCATGGAGTATCTGGTTGGGTCGTAACAATCGCATCTTCAAAGGAGTCGTCAGCAGTGCAGTTGATCTCTACTACGCCGGCATGAGACATGGTTTCTTTTGGGCTAAAACTAACCTATCGGAGGTTAATGTGGACAGCCTTGATGTTCTTCCCTCCGCAGATTTTGTTTCCTTATTAGCTATCAAGATATTTGGCAGATGAAAGTCACCGATTCCGATATAAATATTCGGAATCTGTTAGTTTCATTTTGGCAGCCAGTAGGGACAATGTTTCATTATTCTGCTAGCTTGTATAGTGTTACTCATATCTAATACATATCGATATTTTCTCAATAAAAAAACACAGCGTTGGTGTTTTTAAATGTCACAGAAGCAATATTTTGAGAGTCCAAGATGCTTTAAACTACATCAACTAATTTCACATCAAAACATGATCATATAGAGCAAATAGTCTGACTTGGCCTTTCAACATATCTGAAGCTGCAAGAAGTTTTCTGTTAGATGAAACACAACAAATTGAGGAACAATGCCAGTATGCGTAACCTCCTCAATAGAAGGCTCTGTTCTGGTAAGAAGTACATAAGAAAATTAAATACTAACAGTGAACGGTTTCAGTAATCAAAACACATTCCGACGGGTGACAATAAAAATTTCGTACTAATAAAAAGTAACTTCCGGAACCAAGTAATGGCTATAAGCTGAAGATTACTATCATCCAACCAGAGACCCAATACTATGGTAGGCAAATATTCCAACTACAAACAAAAAATCCAAATAAAAAAATACCTCAACGAACCACGACAACGTTAATTCTCTGTTAAACCTAGCTTGTCCAACAAACTTAAACACCTGCAAGCAAAAGCAAACCCTATATATAAATCGATTACTTTACTTTCTTCTCAACCACCAAGGAATGAAAGAAGCTAGGCCCAGACGTATATGTATGCGTGAGATCCAAGCCCACATGGAGGAGGAAGCGAGATCGGTTTTGTTACCACTTGTCACAACCCTGCCCAACGGGCCTAGACATGTATGTTGTCACGGCACTAGAGTTTTATGGAATAGAAACTCTCCATGTGACCTTAGACTATCGCTCTCGCAATAAGCTAAGTCAGCCTTCCTCACAAAGCTAGCTAGAACGCTAAGCTTAGAACACAGCCAAAAGAGAGAAAAACACCAAATAATGGAGAGAAAACTCTGAACTCTCAATATTGTAAGAATTCCTAGATGATTACAAATGAGGGGAGACACCCCTTATATAGCCAATACAACTCCCCAATGAATGGTGGATATCGAGTCAGCTGATCTAAGGGTGTCTATACAAAGATATATAAGGCAAACACTAATGGCTGATTTCCCATCTCTGATTGCATTGATTACTTTGATTCCCCAAATCGAGCCTCCTATATGACAAGAACGGAGTCCCATTGAATTTCTCGATTCCCTCTGATTGATTCTCTATTAATGTGTCGATTCTCCTTGATTGAGGCTCTCGGATTGAGGGACGTGTCACACATGAAACCTAATGACGCGTAGTCTAAGTTTCGGTCATGACATTCTCCCTCACCACACTCGAAAACGTCCTCGTTATGTGCTGCCTAAAGAACTCATTGATTTCGTCTTGGTACTGCCATAGATCGAAATTTTTTTCCCAACTAGTCTCGCTAGGAGGGTCGCCTTTCCATTGAACCAAGTACTCCACATGGTTCATGTGCTTCCTACTCTTTTGCAATACACGCCTTGATAGGATCTCATCTAGTTGCTTATCATGGGCTTTGGTCACAGCTGTGGGAGCTCTCTTGGACTTTTCCCTCTCCAGATTTTCCTTGTCTTCTTGAAATGGCTTCAACAAACTCACATGGAAGACAGGATGGAACTCCAATCTTGGTGGCAGCTCAAGCTTGTATGACACCTTTCCGATCTTCTTCAACACCTTGAAAGGACCCTTGTATCGTCACACTAGCCCCTTGTGCAACTTGGCAAAAACTCGGCTTTAGTGAGGCATCAGCTTCACCAACACAAGATCCCCTTCATCAAACTCTAAGGGCCGCCTCTTTTTGTTTGCCCACTTTTTCATTCTCTTTGCCGCCTTGGACAATTGCACTCTTGCAAGGTCCTTCTGCTCATCCCACTCCTTGACAAAGCGATAGGCAGATGAATTCTGCCCTTGATAACCTGTGGCAATCTTGGTAGGAGTGTAAGGTTGTTTTCCAGTAGCAATCTCAAAGGGACTCATACTTGTTGATTCACTCCTTTGTAAGTTGTATGAGAATTGAGCCGCATTAAGTAAATTTGCCAAATTCTTTTGGTTGGCACTCACATAGTGCCTAAGGTAGAGCTCCAATAAGGCATTCACTCTCTCAGTTTGAGGATGAAAGCTGGTGAAAAAATTGAAATCTGACCCCAGCAGTTTGAAATCGAGTGTCTCGATCACTCACAATGGACCTCGGACTGTCCCAATACTTCACCACATTTTTAAAGAAAAAGTAGTTTGTCTCTTTTTCCATGCACGCGTTGGTGGCTGGAATGAATATCGTATACTTGGAAAAACTATCCACCACCACAAGTATAGTTTGGAAGTTGTCAGAATTTAGGAGGGATGTGATATAATCCATGAAAATGTTCTCCCAAGGTTTCTCCGATATGGGCAATGACTCTAACAATCCAGGTGGTTTTTGTTGCTCGACCTTGTCTTGTTGGTAAACTAGATAGGTTTTCACGTACCACTCCACATCGTCTTGCATATTAGGCCAATAATAACCATTTTCCAAAAATGCAAGTGTTTGAACAATACCTGGGTGTCTAGCCCATGCTGAATCGTGACACTCCTTCATCACCTCCTTCCAAAGTTTGTCATGTTGAGGGACATAAATGCGGTTGCCTTTGGTGAAGAGCAACCCATCCTCTAGCCAAAATCTGCGGGTCTTGCCTTGCTTCACTTGATCTGCCAAGGCCTGCACTTGGGGGCCATGTTCCATTCCCCCTGGGGGTCCTTTCCACTAAAGGACTCTATGGTCGGCTGATGGCTGCAAGTGTTTTTGTCTTCAGCTTCTTCACTCGAGCAACAGGCACCATGTAACAATGACTTTCTTTCAAAAGTATGAGGGTATTTGTGCAAGACACTGGGACTGCTCTCGTCTGATCCAAGAATTGCATCCCTAACACAATAAAAAAATCATCCATGGGAACAATGGAGAAGTCAAGTGTACCTTTCCATTCTCCCATTTATAGCTCGACCCCTCGGGCTACTCCAAAGATTGGCTTGGCTGTAGTGTTCACCGCTTCAGCCAGCCTTTCTCCTCTTGGAACTTGATGCCAAGTCGTTGTGCTTCCTCCTTCTTCATGAAGTTGTGAGTAGCACCAGTATCGATCAATGCACGGGACTTCCTCCCTCGTACAATGGGCCTAGCAAACATTCTCCCGGCTTGATCCACCTTAGCACCATTGGTTGAGGCTTTAACGACACTCAATAATTGTATGGAACTCATCTTCAGGGCTTCCATCTCTTCGGCCTCTACGGCAATGGCTGCCCGTTTGTTCCTCATGGGGTAATCCACAGATTTATGCTGCCCCTCACATAGAAAGCATGAGAGCTTGAGTCTCTCGCCCTTGCCTCGATTTTTCCCTTGTGTGGGTTTGGCTGGATGGAAGGACTTGAATGACTTGAAAGGCTTCTCCTTCCCCCCCTTAGCTTCGTGGACTCCTCCCCCACCTTTAGCCTTGTAGTCGCGGATACTCTTAGGCTTAGGTGGGCTAGAACCCTCGGGCTTCCTCTCGAATTCCTCCAAGGATTCAAACTCGGTAATCACATCGTTGAGCTCTTTGACATTGCATCAATGTAGCTCCATCTTGGCCCAACTTTGTAAGCCTCCTAGAAACACGTACATGGCCTCCATCTCGAGCATGTCTGAGATCTCCAACAAGACTTTCGTGAACTCCCTCACGTAGTCTCGGATGTCGCCTATGTGGTAAAACTTGAAAAGCTTCTCCCTTGTTTCTAGCTCCACATTTTTCGGTGAGAATTGTGCTCTCAGGAGCCTTTTAAAATCTGTCCACGTCTCCAACTTCAAGGTGTCACGCTCAATTTGAGCATGCTTTATCCTCTACTTGGTTGTGGTACTATCGGTCAGATATAGTAGGGTTTGGGAAAGCCGATCTCCATCGCTCTCCATGCCTACCCCTTGAAAATATTGTTCAAGAGTGAAAAGGAAGTTATCGACCTCCTTGGCATTCCTTATCCTACCAAATGACTTCGGCTTTGGGACATCCAGCTTCACCTTGGGCTTGGCAACTCCTTGCACTATGCCCTTCTTGCATTCGTTCATGATTTTGACCAAATCATCCTTGAATAAAGTGATTTCAGCAAGAAGATTTACCTTGAAATCATCTAACTCTTGCCTCCAAGAGTTGATAGCAATGAGGACACCTTGCATCTCCTCACGAAACTCATTCACGTCCCCTTTCTCGAGCTCATCTATGCGTTGCCCGTACTCCTCAAGCTTATCATTGTCATCAGCAACCTTCATCTCCATCCAAGTGATCCTTGCCTCTAATGACGACAGATGATCAATAGTCTTCATTCTTTTCTTACTAGGTTTGGGGTAGTCTCCCCACACGGACGTCCTCCACCTTCTCAATAACAGGGATGTTGGCATTGGCATTAGTAGGAATCTCCATTTCTCTCTCAAAGAATTGAGCCTTAGCTCCGCTACCAACCGTCACGGGACTAGAGTTTTGTAGAATAAAAACTCTCCGTGCAGCCTTAGACTATCGTTCTCGCAATAGGCTAAGTCAGCCTTCCTGACAAAGCTAGCTAGAATGCTAAGCTTAGAACACAACCAAAAGAGAGAGGAACACTAGAGAATAGAGAGAAAACTCGAAACTCTCAATATTGCAAAAATTGTTGGATGGTTACAAATGAGGGGAGGCACTCCTTATTTAACGAATACAACTCCCAAATGAATGGTGGAGATCAAGTCAATCGAGCTAACAAGGTCTATACAAAGATATATAAGGCAAGCACTAATGGCTAATTTTCCATCTCTGGTAATCTTTGATTACATTGATTACCTTGATTCCCCAAATCGAGTGTCTTATATGGCAAGAACGGATTCCCATTGAATTCCCTGATTGATTCTCCATTAATGTGTCGATTCTCCTTGATTGAGGCTCTCGGATTGAGGGACGTGTCACACAAGAAGCCGAATGACGCATAGTATGAGTTTCGGTCGTGACAATGTGCGTATGATAGATCATGACTACAATACTCAGTTGGGCTTTTAACCACAAGACCCAAAAGATATATCTTATTACAAATGATCTCATCACACAATAGATATAAGTCCAATACCTCCCTTACTCCTTTCCAATGTGGGATTGGGTAACACTTTGACCTCCTATGTAGGTTGGGTCTCATAAACAATTTGTGCCTGGGCATGGAGGCCTTCACGATGCTTCTTCTGAAGATTCTCTTCTCATGCTTTTTATGCGTCATTGGCTAGAGAGGGAGGTTTTGCTATTTTATATTTTTTTTAATTTTTAAGGGTTTTGATTTGGAGTGAGACGGTGAAGAACACCACCCACACACAATGGCATTCATGGTTGGGCTTCAAATTCGGGCCTATTATTCTCCCACGTTGGCCCACCATGCCAACTCTAAAGGACCTATCATTTATTAACAAATGGCACTAGATTCCACATCATGTGGCCATAGGGTAAGAATATGATAGTTCTATATCCATAACATAACATCACATATGCACAAATTATAAAATTAAATAAAAATAATAAGAAGAGATTTTAATCATTTTATTCAATCTGATTAAGTTGAGTACTTCTACCAACAACTAGAATTCACCTAAACTCTAAGATCCAGACCTCCAAACTAGCACTAAAAATATTATCTTGGTTTTCTCTTAGCACTAATTCTTCCAGACACTCATCAGAAAAATGCAGTCTAGAAGCATATGAAGACATGTTTCCATGGTTGTCTTGCAATGAGGGCACATATCCTCTATAGTCGCTTTCCTGCAATAACAAAGGTCTTTTGTTGGCAAACGATCATGAGTCAAAAGCCAAAGAAAGACTCTAATTTTCTTGGGATCCAGCCACCACCAAATCACCTTCTATCTTTTATAATCATTCCACGTACTGGTCTCTAGAAAAATCTTGAGGGAGAGGTCTGTTGAGAATTGGCCATTAATGGTGTGGCAACACCGCAACTTATCCTCCCATTAACGAGGAAGGGGAGGAGGGATTGTTGTTAATTGGAGGCATATAGATATGGCAAATAGGTTTGGAATAATGGCCAGTTCTACGTACCTATAGCCATAACCAAATCGCTCACCAGGAGACCCTGTAGGTGATTCAGAATCTCCTAATGGGCTGATATTAGCAGTGAGCCAGTCTGATCAATCTAATTATCCTCCCAGAAATACAAGTCTTTTCATTCACAATATACCAACCTCCTCCTTTGGTAGATATCCAACTAGACTTCATGAGGTGCTCGTCACAAATTTGAACATCTTGGTTTTAATACAATTTCTCTCAAGATATAAACCCCAATGCCTGCCACCTATATTTGGTAGCCAAAACTTGAGCCCACAACTAAACCTATTGTGTTAGGAACAACCAACCAAGTTTCATTATCAATAATTTATTAGTTTATTTTGCTAACTCAAAAGATGGATTTTCTTTTTATAGACTATTGAATATAATTATATTGACTTAACTACAACAACGAAGCAGATTTCTGAATATAATTATGTTGACTTAACTTTAATAACAAATCAGATTTCTGAATGTAACTATATTTTGTTATACAGATTTCTTTGTATAAATAAGACATTAGTTGCAATCCTATTATAGATGGTTGGAATATGCTAATTGCAAAATAATTAAATAAGTTCAATAAATAGTTTATATAAATTGTATGATGAAATCATTTATAACAAAATATATTTTTAGGTCATATGGTCAGAAATCTCAACTGAGCATTGGAGATATAATCCTTCATATGTATATACATGTCCAGATCTACTGGCCGAAAGCTGGGAGCTGGGACGTGACAAGTGATGATGGAACCAATCTAGCTCCCAGTTTGGACTCTAGTGAGGATGCAGGTCCACACATGCACATCTGTGATGTCTCCAATAGGGACTTTGGATAGGATTTCTTTTTATAAATAGACTATTATTTTCTAATTATTATTGGGCTGTAAGAGCCTACACCAAACTCTTATATAATAGAAATTCTCTCTAGTATTTGTTTATTTATTTTTCTAATACTTATATATACATTAATCATAATTCTCATTGTCTCAGGGAGGATTTTGCATACTATGCAGACATTTGTTTCAAATACTTTGGAGACCGAGTGAAGTATTGGGTCACCTTCAACAAGCCAAATTTTCAAGTGATGTATGGCTACGGGTGTAAAATTCTCTCATATATTTTGCCTTATTTTTGTTTGTACAAGGACTTCTCAATATATGGAAGAATGCAGAGTAATAGAAGGTAATAGCTAATTATGAGGACAGATCAAGGTTATTTACATGTCCTTGATGTTCTTCTGTAATCTTGCTGCAGCAGATGGCAAGTCAACTTTTGTTCAACGTTCACAATATCCCAGTAGATCATATCAAATCAGCATTCAATTCTCTTTTACTCCCTCCTAAGTTGGTGTATGGATGTCGAAAATGCCCAACTTTCTTAATAATTTATTAAATCTGTCACGTCCAAGCACCTTAGTAAAATATCAGCTATTTGTTACTGTGATGAGACTAGTCTTGGTAGTAATAGTTTAGATTGCACATGTTGTCTGATAAAATGGCAGTCAATCTTTATATATTTTGTCCTCTCATGATAAACAGGATTTGTTGCTATATGCAATGCTGCTTGGTTATCACAGAATAGTGGGATAGGTTGTGAATGATTGACTCTTATTTCAGATAATAAGCGTGTCAACCAAACTACTTCACTGGCTGTGGTAGCCATTGCCCTATATTCAACTTCAACTGTTGAACGTGATATCACAGATTGCTTCTTTGCTCGCCAAGAGATTGGGGAAGATCCAAGAAAGATACCATAACCCGTGGTGGATCTCCTTGTTAAACAACAACCCGCCCAATCAGCATCACAAAAGGCTCGTAATGTGGCCTCATTATTGGATGACAGTAAGATTCCTTGGCCTGGTCCAGTTTTTAAATATCTAAGGACTCGTATTGCTGCTTCAAAATGCACTTCCTTCGGTTTGTGCATGAATTGACTTAAGATGTGAACTGCATAACTAATATCGGGTCTTGTGATTGTGAGGTATAATAGGCGACCAACGAGTCATCTATATTTTTCAGTATCATCATGTTCCTCTCCTTCACTCAAATCAAGTTTGTGCTGTTATTCCATTGGTGATGAACATGACTTGCAACTTGTGAGACCGCATTCTGCTAAAATATTAAGCACCTATTTTCTTTGGCTCAATATTATTCCCTTTATGGAATGTGCTGCTCCAATTCCCAAGATGTATTTTAAAGATCCAAAACCTTTAATATGAAACTTTGTATGCAAATACTCTTTCACCCATGTTATTTTGGGCGAGTTATTTCCAGAAATGATTAAGTTATCCACATATATAAGAACTGCAAGAAACTGGTTTTCTTATGTGAATGTGAATAAAGAGTGATCATTTGAAGATTGAGTAAATCCAACAAATAGTAGGGATTGTGTAAGTTTTTGATACCAGTTGCGGGAGGCTTGTCGTAAGCCATAGAGTGACTTTTGTAACTTGCATACACGTTGTTCCCCTTCTTTAGCAAATCCTTGTGGTATCTTCATGTAAACTTCTTCCTCTAAATCCCCATGTAGAAATGCGTTATTGACATTTAGTTGGTTTAGCTCCCATTTTCTGATTGAGGCAATAGCTAGTAAGCATCTAACTGTGACCAGGTGCAAAAGTCTCATGGAAGTCCACTCCTTCAATTTGTGTATAACCTTTTTCCACCAAGCATGCTTTGTATCTCTCCACAGTTCCATTTGGGTTATATTTTATTTTATAAACCCATTTTGAGTCTATAGCTCTCTTTCCCGGTGGTAATTGTTCAAGCCTCCAAGTTTGATTTGTAGTGAGAGCAAAAATTTCATCTCTCATTACATCTCTCCAATGATGTTCTTTCACAGCATGCGAAAAACTCTTTGGCTCATGCTCCGAGGATATGGCCGATAGGTAAGCAGCATGAGTATTTGATAATTTTGAATAATGAATATGTTGAGAGATAGGATATACCGTTGAGTTAGCAGAAGGATTGGGTGAGTTCGGCAAAGTCAATGATGGAGACAGAGTATATTCATATCCAGAAAGATGTTTTGAAATTTGTCTGGTTCGTTTTGTTGCTTGACCAAGTGATTCTTCATGTTGTGTGGTGTCAAGCATTTGTTCTACCATTTCTCCTCCTTCATGCGCTTCACTCTCACTTGATTGTTGTATTATTGGTTCTATTTTATTATCAAACCAAGTGGCATTTTCTATTATCATTTGGTTTAAATCATTTTCTTCTTCATGTGTATTTGAACTACCTGGCATAGTAATTTTATCTTTCAAAGAATATAGAAAAATACTCTCAAAGAACTGAACATCTCGAGTAACATAAAATCTTTTAGTTTCTAAGTTTAAAACTCGGTTGCCCATATGGTTATCCAATAAAAATTCCAGGTTTACTCCTTACAGCAAACTTGTCAGGCCTTTTGTCATATCTATAACACAAACATCCAAATACACGTAAATGATTAAAACTTGGTATCCGTCCAAATACTATTTCATAGGGTGTTTTTCCACCAAGAACAGTTAGTGGCATCCGATTTTATCAAATATGCTGCTGTTAAAACACATTCCCCCCAAAATTTTGTTTGGAGTTTAGATTGAAATTTCAAAGCTCTTGCCACTTCCAATAAATGTCTATGTTTTCTTTCAACTACCCCATTTTGTTATGGCATGTTAACACAACTAGTTTGCCTATCTATTCTATTTTCAAAATAATAACTCAGGAGGCTCTCATGATTGAATTCAAGTCCATTATCAGTCCTAAAAACTTTTACTCTACTATCAAATTGTGTTTGAACCCAACAAAAAAAGGAAAATAAATGTTGTTTGGTTTCAGACTTATTTTTCATAAGATAAACCCAAGTTGCTCTACTATGATCATCAACTATTGTGAGGAAATATTGGGCTCCTGATAATGATTTTGTGTGATATGGGCCCCATATATCACAATACACTAAATCAAAGCAATTTTCAACTTTATTTGTTCGAATAAAAAATGGCAATTTAGTTTGTTTTGCTCTACAACAAGCATCACAAGCAAAAGACTGTAACGAATTAATTTTAACTTCCGTATTTGGTACTAGAGAAAATTTATTGGTAGGTAGGTGACCAAGACGATTGTGCCACAGTACTGTGTCTTTACTCTTTTCTACAGCCATTGCACTTTTGCATTCCATCGGTTCCAAGTAGTAAAGTCCTCCTTGCACTCTACCCATTCCAATCATTTTCCTCGAGGATAAGTCCTGTATCACACAAGTCTCAGGTCCAAATGTGAGAGTACAATTTAACTCTTTGATCAGTTTGCTAACAGATAACAAATTATAACAGAATTTAGGATACATAAGACTCCATTTAACTTTAGATTTTCGTGAAAGTTTATTTGACCTGTGGTATATATTGCCACGTTATCTCCATTTGGTATTTGTACTGTAGTACCATCATGATTTTTCTGCTTGTTTATCATGGCTTTAATATCCCATGTAACATGATCAGTTGCTCCTGTCTCAATAATTCACGAGTTTGACTTACCAAAAAATTTTTGAGAAGCCATATTTGCTTCAACTCCTCCCGATGATTCAGCTGTTTGTTTCTCTAGAAGTCCAAGGAGTTGGTTTATTTGTGCTGGCGTCAGTGAAGAACTTTCTGTTGCAATCATGGCTGCCAATACCTATCTTGGTTTTGTTGGAGAATCAACTCTTGCACGTTCATGCTCACCCCTTTGTTTTGGCTTTCTCCAACTTAATGGGTAACCTATCACCTTATAACAGTTGTCACTGCTATGGTTGTCTCTATTGCAATGGGAACAAGGTGGATATTTTTCTTTTCTTTTATAATTTTTCCAACTATCACCTCGTTGTCCCATCATTCCTTTGGCTAATAAAGCAACTACTTCAACAGGAGTACGAGTGGGCACCGCACTATATTGTTTCTCATCTTGAGCTATAATTGCATATGCTTTTCCCAAACTTGGTAATGGTTCCAAGCTTAATATTTGAGATCTAACAGTTTTGTATGCATCATCAAGACCCATAAGAAAATCAAATACCTTTTTCTTCCTCTCTTATCTCATGCATTTTTTTGCTTGCCCCACAAATGCACGTTGGTATTGGTTTGAGACTTTGCAGCTCATTCCAAATTCCTTTTAGTTTTCCGTAATAGCTAGAAACAGATGCCTTTTCTTGTTGTAATAAAGCCATTGATCTCTTCAGCTCATATATCCTGGGTGCAATACCTTGTATAAAGCATTCTTCAAGATCCAGCCAGATTTCTCTTGCAGTGTCTACATGTGCTGCCTCCACATGTAATTCTTTATTGATGGAGTTGATTATCCATGATTTGACTATCGCATTATATTGAAGCCAATGTTGATAATTCCCGGAATTAATCTCGGGTCTTTTAATAGATCCATCAACAAAACCTGCCTTATTTTTGGATTGTAATGTATTCAAGAAATTCTTCCTCCATATGAAATAATTCTCACCTGTTTCACTCAGAACTTGTGTGATGAATATTAGCCCTGGATGATCAGATGGAAGAAGTAGGTAAGGTGAGTCGCTATCTACAGCAGTCATGGCAGATGTAGTAACATGACTTTTACTTGCCATATTGAGTCACTGCTCGCCTACATGTAAAATTCTCTCATATATTTTGTACAAGGACTTCTCAATATATAGAAGAGTGTAGAGTAATAGAAGGTAATAGCTAAATATGAGGAAACGGTCATTTACATATTCTTGATATTCTCCAGTAATCTTGCTGTGGCAAGCCAACTTTTGTTTTTTTTTTTTTTTGAAAATACATCGAGTGTATTAAGAGCAGAAGCCGTAATACAGGTTGTGGGACAATGAAACATTGTACCCACTGGCTAGGCAAAATGAAACTTATCAGATACTATATTTAAATACAGTATCGGAAATTTTCATAAGCTAGACAAACTATCTGACCAGCAAGGAAGCAAAATCTCCTACAGGCAACATATCCAAGCTATCTATATGTACATCCATAAGATTCAACTTAGCCCAACAAAAACCATGCCGCAGACCATTTAGAAACATGTCATCCATACTGGCAGCTTCCCTCCTGAAAATGCTGTTATTTCTACCCAACCATATACTCCAAGCAAAAGAAAACAGCAAGACATACCACACCTTTTGCCAGCGGAGAGGAATTGAGAAACCAGCCCACTGTATGAACAGATCAGCCATGGAGCACGGTTGTACCCAACTTAAGCCCCAGTGTTTGAATAATAACGACCAACTTGCCCAGGCTTTCTTACAAGTGAGTAAAACGTGATTTGAATCCCTCTCCAGAAGTCCACAGGCCTCCAATCGCCTTCACTAGCGGGAAAACTACCAAGGAGGATCAGATGAGCTTTGGTTGAAATCTTCTCCCTGCACGCTAACCACATGAACGCTTTCCATTTGGGAGCGCCCTGCTTGCTCCAGAAATTTGGGATTAGCCGCTCCCCGGGCATAACAGAAATGGCTTCCAATGATTCATAACAAATACGGGACGAGAAGGGGCTCCATTGATCTCCCCATAATAACAGGTCGTCAGCCGTGGTCTTCGGAGAGTAACGTTCCAGCATAGACAGTAGACGATCAGCTTCGTTAGCCTCCCAGACAAAAAGCCTTCTCCTCCAAATTAGGTTCCATCTCCATTCAGTCCCTGTCTGCAAACCAAACCGCAGGATAGATCCCTCTTTGTCCAAGGAAAGCGCATATAACCTGGGAAAGACATCCTTCAAGGGAGTTATACTGCACCAAACATCGTCCCAAAAAGCGATTGTGTCTCCTTTTCCCAATTGCCAACGATAAAAGGCGGAGATGCACTTTCCATTTGGAAAAATGGATCTGCTCGTCCTCACAATTCCTTTCCAAATAGCAGAACCATGACTGTCATCACACACTATCCCTTCAGCACGCAAAGTGGGACTGTATTTCTGCATTATGACCTGTTTCCACAGCGAGCAGGAGTCGCTAGCAATTCTATAGCTCCACTTCATGAGCAGTGCTACATTCCGCCATATCAGGCATCCCAACCCTGCACCCCCATTGTCATTCGCTCTAACTGCCACCGGCCAGCTTACTTTACACATACAACGCTGATCGATTTTCCCAACCCAAAGGAAACGCCTCATCCATTTCTCTAAATCCCTCCGTACTACCACTGGCATTTGAAAGAAAGTCATGTAGTAAATTGGTAAGCTATTCAGCACCGATTTCATCAACATAATCCGACCCCCTAATGACAACATAGAGCCTTTCCAGGAAGCCAACTTACGTTTGAACCTGTTAATTACCGTCACCCACGTGCTATGGTGACGAGGATTCGCCCCAAGAGGCACCCCAAGATACTGGAATGGCAGAGCCTGCAGTCGACATTGAAGCATATACGCCATACGTGCCGCCTCCCCATTAGGCACATTAATCCCTACTAATCCTGATTTAAAAAAGTTGATCTTTAAACCAGACAGCAGTTCATAACATCGCAACAAGCGTTTCAGATTGAGAATCCCCTGATGGTCGCCTTGGATGAAAAGGATAACGTCATCGGCATATTGTAAGTGCGTTAACTGTAAGGTGCCAACCTTTATATCGTGAAACAGTTGCCGTTCAGCCGCTGTGACAATTAATCTGGACAAAACCTCCCCCACCAAATTAAACAACAGCGGCGACAGCGGCTCACCTTGACACAGGCTTCGCCCCATTGCAAATTCTGTCGTCGGCGCACCATTGATCAATACTGCACACCTCGCCGTGGAGATGCAGGCCACGATCCATGCTCGCCAACGGGAACCAAAACCCATCTGTATCATCACCTCAATTAGAAAGTTCCAATCGACTGAATCGTAAGCCTTCTGAAAATCCAATTTGAAACACCATCCCCTCTGTTTTAATTGCTTCATAGTGTGAATCAATTCGTTGGCGATCATGATCGAATCAGCTATATGTCGACCTTCCACAAAGCCCGTTTGGAAAAGAGAAATGAGTTGGTCCGCCACTCGCTTAAGTCGTTGGGATAATAGCTTTGCAATAATCTTGTACAAACTATTTATAAGACTGATAGGCCGGTAGGAATTAAAATCAGAGGCACCTGGTATCTTGGGAATAAAGGTAATGAAGCTGTTATTTATCCCACGAGGCAAAGTTCCACTGGAGTGAAATTCCTTCACCATTGTAACAATATCCTTGCCAATCACGTCCCACGCTTTCTTAAGGAAATAAAAATTAAAACCGTCTGGACCGGGGGCCTTATGGCTGCCACAAACCCAAACCGCCTGCTTGATTTCCTCATTGAGGAAAGGTACTTCCAGATTGGCAGCTGCAGCGGATGAGAGTTGAGGTAGGTTGAGGCTGCCCAGTTCTAACCAACGAACTGTATCACCCTCAAGAAGCTTCTGAAAGTGTGTAAGCGTGGCAGCCTTGATCTCGGATGGCTCAATTAACTCCGTACCACTGACAGTCACGGCTCCAATGAAATTATAACAGCGCCGTAGGGAAGCACATGAATGGAAGAACTTACTGTTTTTATCTCCAAGCTTGATCCATTGTTGTCTAGATTTCTGCCGCCACATAGCCTCGATTTTCTTCTTTAAATCCCATTTCTGGACCTGCAGGACATTGTACCGCCCCGTCAAAGCTGTCCCCAAACCACGTCTATCTTGATCCAGGGAATCAAGTTCAATCATAGTGAGCCGCAACTTGTTGTCCAACGCACCATACGTATTAGTATACCAGTCTTTGAGCTTCTTTTTTAAGAAGGCCAGCTTCTTGACCACCCCAAACTCGCTTGGAAAACATTGACCTGCCTCCTGCCAATAAGTGTGTATCAGATCAATAAAGTGTTTATCCTCCCACCATACATCCCACGAGCGAAATGGTCGGAAGCCCCAGAAGAAAGTATCGGCTTTCAAGATAAGGGGAACATGGTCCGAAAATCCTTTATCGCCAGCGTATAGCCTATGGTGGCTAAAATGTTGACACCAAGTTGGAGACGTCAAAACCCGATCTATTCTAGACGCCCTATGCGCAGTGAACCACGTGAATTCCTTGCCGAGAATTGGCATATCAATCAGGCCACTCCCATTGATAAACTGTAGGAGTCGACTTGCTGCAGTGCGGTTAAAGTAGCTACCAATCCTCTCTGTTTTGTTTACTGTTTCATTGAAGTCGCCCAGTACAACCCAAGGATCTGTGTCTGTTGCTTTCCGTTGTTGCATTTCTGACCACAATACTCTGCGCTCACCCACACTATTGGGAGCGTGTAATCCAGCACATACAAAGCTGAAACCAGAGGCTCTAGTCCGCAGCTTTAATAACATCCACCACTCAAATTTTTCTATGCCAGTCATTTGTACATGCGTTTCATCCCATAAACAAACAATACCACCAGCCCTGCCTTGAGCATCAATAGCTGTCCATTTAATATTAGTTCCAGGCCATAGACTGCCTGCCAAACGATCAGAAAAACTCTCCCGTTTCGTCTCACAGATGATCAAAACGCTAAGCCTCTCCTTCGTGATAAGATTACGAATCTGGTTCTGTTTCAGCCTACCCCGACACCCTCTAGTGTTCCACATTGCAAAATTAATCATTAACAATTAAGCACCCCGTTGCAGACATCTATCTTCACGGCACTAACGAGTGCAATGAGTTTGCCACTCCTTGCCTTCCTCAACAATCCTTGTCTTAAGCTTTTGGCGGATTGCTGCTTTCGTTTGTTTTTTACGAAGACGAAGATTATCCATGATTTCCATCGTCTGTTGGACTTCCATATCAACTGGACAGGTAGCTGGAGCTGGACTCCTTGAAATTATTCTCTCCTCTAAGCCAACTGTGTTGTCTTGAGTGGCTGCCAAAAAGGAAGGATCATCAACCACCTGTGGAGCCGAAAATAACACCACCTGGCTACTTCCGCCAGAGGACAAACTGCCTGTGGGTTTGATGTGTTTGAGTTTTTTCTGTTTGCCAAGTCTGTTGGTTGCTGCTTTGCCTTTGTCGCCCATACGTGAGGCTTTAGTGCCCTCCTTTCTCATTCTTGCAAAGGCCATATCATCCTGCGTAAGCGATAATGGATTGGACTCCTCTCTAGAGTTAGTAGGCAACTGGTCAAAGGCTGCCTTGCGAGGGACCAAGGTCTGTCGGTCATCACTCAGCTCCTTTCTCCCCTGGAACAACTCGGGTGCAGTACAATGACTAAACGATCCCCCATTTTGTGTGGAATGACTAGAGAGCCCTTCAGTAAACTGTAGCTCTGGAAAACGAAAGCCCACGTTTGTCTCCTGCGCCTTCTCAAATATCTGAAGTTTCCCACTAGGACCCGCAGTTCCCACCTGTGCTTTGTCCACATCTCCTGCTCCCACACGTGTGTCTCCCTTGACAATCTTCTGACAAGAGCCACCATTTCCTGCAGGAGACATACTGCTCCTGTCCTCTCCAGACATACTCTTCCACCCGTCTGACAGGGGCTGGTTGATGGGAACAAAAAGGCTGTTGGTGGCACCAGATCCAGTTGCTTTTTTCCTTACCTCGGGCCCCGCACTGTCTCTCTGGCAAGCCAACTTTTGTTAACGGTCACAATATCCCAGCAAATCATATCAAATCAGCATTCAATTATCTTTTTAACGGGAATGGAGCATTTCCCCCATCTCGCTGCTCAAGTGCTTATGGGAATTGTACATACGATGATTCAGAGAAGGAGCCCTTCATCGCTGCACATAATGTAATCCTATCACATGCAAATGCGGTTGATATCTATAAAACCAAATACCAGGTATGTATCAAACAATGTTGACGGATTCCTGTTTTTAAAGACAGGATATTCTTCCAGTCGGAAAGGTAAATAATCATTAATTCATTGTCACAATGATTAAACAGAAATTGCAAGGAGGCAGCATCGGGATCGTGTCACAAGGATTTTGGTTTGAACCCATCAGTAATTCCTCTGCAGACAAATTAGCAGCAGAACGAGCATTGGCGTTCTCCATGAACTGGTTTTCTTCTCTTTCAATCTTTTTCATCGTTTGCGGAGATGACTTTGATTCTTTATTTTATTTTAGGAAACGCACCAGGTAAATCTTTATAAGAATATTGCAGGTTCTTAGATCCAATAATATTTGGAAGATATCCCCTAGAAATGACCGAATTTCTGGGGCCCAGTTTACCAGTATTTGAACTTAATGACATAGATAAAGTGAAGAAGAACGGTTTGGATTTTATTGGCATCAACCATTACTCCAGTTGATACGTGCAGGATTGTATCTTTTCTGTTTGTGAACCTGGAAAAGGATCCAACAAGGCAGAAGGTTTTTGTCGACAAAGCCAGGAAAAAGATGGGTCCCTGTTGGAGATTCCAGCCAGGTTTTTTCTTCATGCATATATATCAGTAAGTTTCTTGAAGTTAACAATGTTGGTCCTTGCCTTATAAAAAGAGATGCCATTCCACTTGGATTAGAGAAAACATCCTTGACGTGTTCACAAGGAGCTAGAATTTTTATCAATGTTCTTGTTTTTCCTTTTATCTTCTGCTGTTTTGTTTCATGACTAGCACATTACCTTTCTCTATGCTGTCAGGAATGGCGCAGATGTAAGAGGATATTTTGTCTGGCCATCTCTTGGCGATTATACAAACCATCCAAATACAACTTAAAATCATTCCAACATCACTGAGGGGCCAAACAAAGCCCGAACACTCGCCATGAATACCTCCGCTCACATATGACTCATTAAGCAACACAAGATATCCAAAAGCATGTTCATCCAGCAACGATCTATTCAACAGTGCAACACTTTGCGATGAGCTGTTTGAACCAAGCTGATGGCGACAAGGGGATGTTTTTGGTGCTTAAATCATATGAAGGTCCATAAAAACTCCTCTTAGTGCATGTTTCTAGCAGTCTTAAGCCTTCAATATGTGGTTAGGCATCAAGAGGGGATGTTTTGGAGCATCAAACAGCATAAACAAGGCTTTGGAAGCGAATTGTTGTGTAGTGGAAGGGAATGACTTCTGGCTTCTGAGTTGGTCATGCTGAAAAATATGGAGTTAGGTAAGTTGGGTTCTGTTGGTTAGGCTTAGGTTGTATTTTGGGCCTGAAAAAATGTTTGGGTCACTCAAAATGGGTGCAAGTGCATCAACGTCATGACCGTGAAAAAAAAAAGGCTGAATACAGAATAAATTATATGCAGAATATTTTCAGATTTCTGTATATAATTATGCTGAGTTATCTTCAGTAACGAATGAGATTTCTGAATATATTTTTTCAGATTTCTTAATATAATTATATTTTTCATACAGATTGTTTTATTTTTTTTTGAAAATGCATCGATATGTATTATATATGTACAGAATACAAAGAGTCAGACAATTAAGCATTGTCAGCACTCAATAGATAATGTGAAATTGACAGATACCATATCTAATGTACAGCATCTAAAGATTTCACAATCCATTCCGTTCAAGTAATCCGAAGTGAACTAAAATCTCCTGCTGGTAATAACGCCAAACAATCTGGACAAGTACCCTTCAGATTAAATTTTGCCCAACAAAAACCCTGGCGAATGCCTGTATAGAATAAATCTTCCGCGCTGCAGAATTCTCGTTGAAAAATCCTGTGATTGCGTCCCAACCATATGCTCCATGCCAAAGCAAAAAGTAATACATACCATAAATCATGCCAGCGAACTGGAACGTGGAAGCCGCCCCACTGCACAAATAACTCTGTCATTGTCCGTGGCTGGACCCAACTTAGACCCCACTTATGAAATAGAATCGACCAGCAAGTCCAAGATATCCTGCAGTCCAACAGAATATGGTTCGAATCGTCCTCCGCTAAGCCACACGCATCACAAGCACCCGCCGAACCAAGAAGGATGCCAAAGTGAATGAGCTGACGTTTGGCATGTATCTTCTCCCTACACGCAAGCCACATAAAAGCTTGCCATTTGGGTGCACCATGCTTTCGCCACACATTTGGTATACTCAGCTCATTTGGTAGAATCAAATGGTCCTCCATGGTCTGTTAGCAACTGCGCACTGAGAACGGTTGCAGCTGGTCGCCCCAGGAAAGTTTGTCCTCTTGCAAGGAATCCGGTTTAAGACCTGTCAACAGAGTCAACAATCTGGTAGCTTCCTCCTCCTCCCATACGAACAGTTGTCTCCGCCAGGTCAGTTTTCACTCTCATTCATGTCCCACCACTGGCCCAAACCACAGAATTGAGCCCTCCTTCTCGAGGGATATGTCATATAATCTGGGAAACAAGACCAATAATGGCCGATTACTGCACCAATTGTCCTTCCAAAACGCAATTGAGCTACCCTGTCCCAATTTCCAGCGATGAAATTCAGAGATACATTTCCCAGTTCGTAATGCCGCTTTACTAGTTTGTACTATGCCGCGCCAGATAGCAGATCTGTTGTTCCTTGCACACTCCAAGCCAGCGGGGGTTAATCGTGGTCTATACTTCTGGTTGATTACCTGTTGCCACAAAGAGCAGGTGTCCGTGGCAATTCTGGCACTCCATTTTGTAAGTAGTGCCTGGTTCCTCAGCATCAGATTGCCTATGCCAGCTCCCCCTTTAGCTTTCCCACGAACCACCACTGACCAGCGTACCTTACACATACATCTGGTCTCTACCTTTCCAGCCCACAAGAAACGCCTCATCCATTTTTCCAGTTCCAACCTGACACTTACTGGCATTTGAAAAAAAGTCATGTAATACACAGGAAGACTATTTAGCACAGATTTAATCAATGTCATTCGACCCCCCAGCGACAACAATGATCCCTTCCATGATGCAAGTTTATTTTTAAATCGACCCATCACGGTGTTCCATGTACTCCTACGGCGTGGGTTCACTCCAAGTGGCACCCCAAGATAAAGGAAAGGCAGAATCTGCAGGCGGCAATGGATCCTGGACGCCAGATTCACTGCTTCCCCATTTGGTACATTTATACCTACCAACCCAGATTTAAAGAAATTAATCTTTAATCCGGATAGTAGTTCATAACAGCGCAAAATCCTCTGTAGGTTGATAATTCCTTGCTGGCCTCCCCTGCTAAACAAAATAACATCATCTGCATATTATAAGTGCGTTAGATGTAAACCTCCAAAGTGAATACCCTGAAACAACTGGCAGTCGGCTGCTTTAGTAAGCAACCTAGACAGGACCTCGGCTACCAGATTAAACAGCAACGGTGAGAGTGGATCGCCTTGTCGTAAGCCTCACCCCGTCGAAAATTCAGTAGTTGGTGTTCCATTTATAAGTACTGCACATCGAGAAGATGATATGCAGTCCTGAATCCATTTCCTCCAAAGCGTCCCGAAGCCCATCTGTCCCATAACCTCAAGCAGAAACGACCAATTGACCGAATCATATGCCTTCTGAAAGTCTAACTTCAGACACCATCCGCTATCATTGGTCTTCTTCATTGTGTGCAGAATTTCATTGGCCACCATAATTGAATCCGCGATGTATCTTCCTTCCATAAAGCCAGTTTGAAAGGGGGATATTATGCGATCCATCACTCGCTTAAGCCGCTTGGACAGTAACTTGGCAATGATTTTGTATAAGCTACTGATAAGGTTGATAGGCCTGTAAGAGCTAAATGCATCCGCGCCTGGTAGCTTGGGAATTAACATAATGAAGATGATATTTATCCCTCAAGGTAATGTGCCACTGGAATGAAATTCTTGCACCATTCTAATAATATCCCCACTAATCACTGACCAAGCCTTCTTAATAAAGTAAAAGTTGAAGCCATCTGGTCCGGGTGCCTTGTGACTACCGCAGTCCCAAACTGCTTCCTTTATTTCCTCATCAAGGAAAGGAGCTTGTAATTGCACAGCCTCTGTGGTTGATAACTGAGGTAAAACCAAGCTATCCAAACCAAGCGGTCGTTGCCCAGCATCCTCAAAGAATCGCTGGAAATGCCCTACCACGGTAGCCTTTATATCCGCAGGTTTGACCAGCTCCATATCTTGTACCCGTATGGCACCAATGAAATTAGATGAGCGACGTAAGGTAGCACTAGCGTGGAAATATTTGTTGTTTCTGTCCCCACACCGAAGCCACTATTGTCTAGACTTTTGTCTCCACCTAGCCTCAATTTTGTGCTTAATCTCCCACTTCTGTGTCTGTAAAAGGCGATATCCGTTGCTCATCTCTGTGCCATACTCCCTTCTGTTTTGATCTAACGCATCAATCTCAGCCAAGAGTGTTTTCAGTTTGACTTCTAGTGCACCAAAGTGCTCTGTATACCATACTTGTAGTTTTCTCTTCAGGAACGCTAGCTTCTTGACTACACTAAACTCACCAGGAAAGCAAATCCCCGCCTCCCTCCAGAATTCTTCAACCGTTTTGATGAAGTGCGTATCTTCCCACCATAAATCCCAGGAGCGAAATGGCCTACGGCCCCAGTTAAGAGAGTCTACCTTCAGAATTAATGGGACGTGATCCGAGAATCCCTTGTTCCCCGCGTACAGCCGATGACAACTAAAGTGAGAACACCAACTAGGAGATGCAAGCACCCTGTTAATGCGGGAAGCACTGTGAGAGGTAAACCAGGTGTAGGCTTTACCAATGAGTGGCAAATCAATCAACCCACTCCTATTGATGAAATTCTGGAAACGATTAGCTGCCGTACTATTGAAATAATTCCCAAGTCGCTCCTCAACGGTGAGGGATTCATTGAAATCGCCTAAAATGACCCACGGCAAGCTGTCCTGAGACTTCCTCCGTTGCAGCTCGTCCCAGAGTAACCTGCGATCAGTCACTACGTTTGAGGCATGTAAACCCATGCAAACAAAGTGGAAACCAGTAGCCCGTATACGTATCTCCACTAACAGCCACTTCTCTAGTTTTTCTACACCAAGAACCTCTACCTGTAAATCATTCCACAGACATACCATGCCCCCAGCTCGCCCCCTAGCATCAATGGCTTCCCATTTAATAGAGTTGCCAGACCATAACCTGGCCGCCAACCTCTCGGAGAAACTCTCCCTCTTAGTCTCACATAGGAAACAGTATGCTCAGCTGTTGCTGAGATATAAGAGTGCTAATCTGATTCAACTTCAACCTCCCACGACATCCTCTGACATTCCATAATGCAAAATTAACCATTCAAAAATCAAAATCCCTGGGCAAAAGTACCGATGTTACCTTATGTATCACAGTGATCCTGCCATTCCTTTCTTTCCTCCACTATCTGTGCCTTTATCTTCCTGGGGATTGCTGCTTTCGTGGTCTTTCTACTGAGTCCCAACTGATCCGCGATAGTCAAGGTTTGCTGCACCTCGGTCTCCACTGGACACACTGCTTCAGCTGGCTGTCCCACGCAACCATGATCTGATACTCCTTCTCCTGGTTCTGTCTGGGTGACTAGAAACAAAGGATCTTCCACTAATTTGTGCATAACACCCATATCTGGCTGGCTGGCTTTCGCTGAGGATAAACTCCCAGTAGGTTTGATCTGCTTAAGTTTTTTGTGTTTGCCAGGTCTGCGATCTCCAGCCCGTCCCTTAGATTCCACCCGTGATGCTTTATCTCCTTCTTTTCTCATTTTAGTGAACGCCATAACTTCACAGGAGGATATAAGCCCAGAGTTTTCAGCTGAGTATTCACCGGGTACCCCTTCCGAAAACGTCATACGAGGGACCTGTAACGAGCATTCTGCAAACAATTCACCAGGGGTATACACGGGTTCAGTGAAATTGCTAATAAGTCCTTCACCATTCGTAAAATGACTTCTATAACCTTCTGTATGTTGAGGCCTAGTAACAGGAAAATGAACTGGAGATGCTAAAGTGGATGGTTGTAGGGGAACTGGCTGGTTAGGACCCACAACACCAGCAGGTAGTGTACTAGTTTGGGCAGCCAACACCTTTTCCTGTGCCATCTTTTCCATCTGACATACTTCCTTTTGCCTTACTGCAACGTTACTTGCCTTTCTACCAACAACACTGTCGTGCCGTTCCTCTGCTTGTGGGGACTTGAGTGGGACAAAAAAGCTGTTGCTCCCACCTGACACTGACCCTTTCTCACTAACCTCGGGCTCCACAATCACTTTATCTTTGACTTCCATAATCTGTACTGTGCACTCCCTTCCTTCTATCCTCAGCTTCATCCTTTTCTCAATATCCAGTGAACTATCTGTTACTATTTCAGAACTGCCACCTCAAGAGATTTCCACGAAGCAGTTGTATGATGAACTTGTACTAATGAACCGAGTGGACTGATTAATTTCTTAAAGGCAGCTTCAAACCATGCATTGAGAGGGAGACCAGTAATTTCTAGCCAACACAGCCTTCTGAATGCAGTATCCTCTGCACTCTATGGATGAATATCAAAAAACATATCATTCCAAAAGTCGAGATTGTGCTTAAGCTCATATCTCATTTTCTCAACTGTCTCAAAGATGAGTAGTTTTTTGTTCTGACCCATGTCAAGGCATTCTACCTCCTCTGGTAAACCCACGTTTGCATTATATGTGTCACGAAGGATACCAACAGCACTTCGTTGGAGGCAAGCACTGATCTTCTGATCCGAGAAAAGTTCCATTGTTACTTCTTCAGACTCCTGCATCTTCGGCCTATTTGTGACTTCTGCATAAGTGCGTTCATCTAGTTCTCGCAAAAGCACACTACTCATAACTGGTTGCTTCTGAGCTGCCTTTGACGGTTCTTTCAATCGAGCATTGTCACCAGCCGATACTCTTCGATTCCTTGTACCCACTGCATACCGAGCCACGTTAACTCGCTTCCATGCATAGCCACCCAGGCGTGTATGCAACCTCCTCTGTCGAGCCTCTTCCTGTACCCCACAGCGAACAAACTTAATAAAACCAAAGCGTAAGCCTCTCTGTGACTTGCGACCAGAGATGACAACATCCACTACCGGTTCAACCTTAGCTATTGTTTTAAATAAGTGAACTAAAGTCCATCCCTCAGGTATCCCTTCAATGAAATAGGAGATATATCTATCCTCTCGAAGCACCTGGCTGGGTATCCATTTGGCCTGACCAGGACTGATCTTGGCAGGTGAAAGCACCGGATTCTGAGTGGGGTCTGGTTAAGGACCCACAATCTCAGCATCAGCACGGGTGGGGGGGAATGTTGGGGTAAGGACTGTGTTTGGGACTGTGTTTGTATTTGTGGTTGAGAGTGGAGTAGAGAGTGGGGGGAGGGTGGGGGAGGTGAGAGAAACCATAGCTTCTTCTTAGTATATTAAGTTTGTTTCATACAGATTGTTAATTGTATAAATAAGATATTATTCCAATCCTGTTGTAGATGGTTGGTATATGCTAATTGCAAAGTAATTAAATAAGTAAAGTAAGCACAAAAATCTTTCTAGAAAGGTAACTCTAACAAGAAACCATATCCTAGTAGTCGTTTTTTTTTTGAAAGATATCGATTTATAGATAGAAAGAGTACACAGAGTCGGGACACGTCCTAGTAGATTTTATTTTTTAATGTTGTGCTTATCTTATTACACCAAGTAAATTTCGTATTAGTTTTTTTTGAGAATGCGTCGATAGTATTAACAGCAGTAGCCATAATACAAGAATTGTGGAACAATGGAAGTATGTACCCACTGGCGAATGAAAACGAAAATAGCAGACACTATAAGTGTTTATAGTATCAGCTTTGCAGAAAGTGGAAAATTAACTGTCCAACAAGGAAGGAAAATTTCCCACAGACAACAGATCCAAGCTATCTAAATGTATATCCTTAAGATTCGACTTAGCCCAACAAAAACCATGTCTCAAACCAGTAAGAAACATATCATCCGTGCTGACCACTTCTCCCCTAAAGATTCTGTGATTTCTACCCAACCAGATACTCCAAGCAAGAGAAAACAACAAGACATACCACACCCTTTTCCAACGAAAAGAGATGAAGAAACCATCCCATTGTATAAACAGCTCAGCCATGGAAGAAGGTTGCACCCAACTTAATCCCCAGTGTTTGAATAATAAGGACCAACTTGCCCAGGCCTTCCGGCAGGTGAGTAGAACATGATTTGAATCCCTCTCCAGGAAACCACAGGCATCACAGGCACCTCCGCTTGCAGGCAGTATGCCAATACGTATCAGATGACCTTTGGTTGGCAGTTTCCTTCGGCATGCTAACCACATGAACGCTTGCCATTTAGGAGCTCCCTGCTTACTCCAGACATTTGGTATTTTCCACTTTTCTTGCATAATAGACACAACTTCCAATGATTGATAACAGGTACGGGACGAGAAAGGATTCATTTGGTCTCCCCATAATAACCGATCTTTATCCATGGCCTTCGGGGTGTAGTCTCCTCCAGATGAGGTTCCACCGCCAGTTATTTCCTTCAAGATAGCCAAATCGCAAGATGGGTCCCTCTTTATCCAATGAGAGCGCATACAGTCTGGGGAATGCTTCCTTCAATGGAGTTGGGCTGCACCACACATCATCCCAGAATGCAATTGTGTCTCCGTTGCCCAGTTTCCAACAATAGAACGCGGAAATGCACTTTCCATTTGGCAAAATAGATCTGCTAGTCTTCACAATACCATTCCAAAGTGCAGAAACATGACTGACAGCACATTCTATCCCACCAGGTCGCAGAGTTGGACTGTATTTCTGCATGATAACCTGTTTCCACAATGAACAGGAGTCGCTGGCAAGTCTATAGCTCCATTTCGTGAGCAAAGCTACATTTCGCCACTGCAAACAACCCAGCCCTGCGCCCCCATTAATCTTCGCTCTAACTGCTACATGCCAACTCACTTAACACATACAACGTTGATCGACTTTCCCCACCCAAAGGAAACGTCTCATCCATTTCTCTAAATCCCTCCGTACAGCCACTGGCATTTGGAAAAGGGTCATATAATAAATTGGTAAACTATTTAACACCGATTTTACCAATATAATCTGACCCCCTAATGATAGCATAGAACCTTTCCAAGAGGACAACTTACGCTTGAACCTGTTTATTACTGTCGCCCATGTGCTATGTCAACGAGGATTTGCTCCAAGAGGCACCCCAAGATACTGGAAGGGCAGCACCTCCAGCCGACATTGAAGCATAGATGCCATCTGTACCACTTCTCCGCTAGGCACATGAATCCCTACTAGTCCAGATTTGAAAAAATTTATCTTCAAACCAGACAGCAACTCATAACACCTAAGCAAGCGTTTGAGATTGAGAAGCCCCTGGTTGTCACCTTTACTAAATAGAATAACGTCATCAGCGTATTGTAAATGCGTTAATTGTAAAGTGCCAACCTTAATTCCCTGAAATAGTTGCCTTTTAGCCGCTGTGACAATTAATCTGGACAAGACCTCCCCGGCTAAATTAAACAGCAACGGCGACAGTGGGTCACCTTGACGTAGACCTCGCCCCGTTGCAAATTCTGTCATTGGCGCACCATTTATCAATATTGCACACCTCGCTGTAGAGATGCAGGCCATGATCCACTTACACCAACGGGAGCCAAAACCCATGTGTGTCATTACCTCCAAGAGAAAATTCCAATCAACCGAATCGTAAGCCTTCTGAAAATCCAATTTGAGGCACCATCCACGTTGTTTCGATTGCTTCATTGTGTGTATTAATTCATTGGCAATAATGATCGAATCAGCAATATATCGACCTTCCATAAAGCCCGTCTGGAATGGAGAAATAAGTTGGTCCGCCACTCGCTTAAGTCGTTGGGACAATATCTTTGCGATGATCTTGGACAAACTATTGATAAGGCTTATAGGCCGATAGGAATGAAAATCAGAGGCACCTGGTACTTTGGGGATCAAGGTAATGTAGCTGTTGTTTATCCCACGAGGCAAAGTTCCATTGGAATAAAATTCCTTCACCATTGTAACGATATCCTTGCCAATCACTGACCACGCTTTCTTGATGAAATAAAAATTGAAACCGTCTGGACCTGGGGCCTTGTGGCTGCCACAAGCCCAAACCGCCTGCTGTATTTCCTCATCCAGGAAAGGTACTTCCAGATTATCAGCTGCAGTAGATGAAAGGCGGGGTAGGTGAAGACTTCCCAGTTCTAACCAGCGAACTGCATCCCCTTTAAAAATCTGCTGGAAGTGTGTGAGTGCAGCAGTTTTGATATCAGAGGGTTCAATTATCTCCACACCATTGACATTGACTGCACCAATGAAATTAAAACAGCGCCTTATGGAAGCACTAGAGTGGAAGAACTTGCTGTTCTTGTCACCCAATTTGAGCCATTGTTGTCTAGATTTCTGCCGCCACATAGCCTCAATTTTCTTCTTTAGGTCCCATTTCTGTACCTGCAAAACATTGTATCTCTTTGTCAACGCTGGTCCCAAACTTCGTCTATTCTGATCCAGGGAGTCAAGTTCATTCAGAATTTGCTGCAGCTTGTTGTCCAACTCCCCATACGTATCCGTGTGCCAAACTGCAAGTTTCTTTTTTAGAAAAGCCAGCTTCTTGACCACCCTAAAATCACTTGGAAAACATTGACCTGCCTCCTGCCACAAAGTCTGTATCACCTCAATAAAGTGGCTATCTTCCCACCATACATCCCACGATCTAAATGGTCGGAAGCCCCAAAAGAAAGTATCGTCTTTCAGGATGATGGGAATATGGTCCGAAAAGCCTTTATCACCGATATATAGCCTATGACGGCTAAAATGTTGGCACCAGGTTGGAGACGCTAAGACCCTGTCTGTTCTAGACTCACAATGTGCAGTGAACCATGTAAATTCCTTACCAAGAATGGGCATATCAATCAGACCACTCCCGTATACAAATTGGAGGAATCGCCTTGCTGCAGTGCGGTTAAAGTTACTGCCAATCCATTCTGCCTCACTTACTGTCTCGTTGAAGTCACCCAATATAACCCATGGAGCTGTATCCAGTGCTTTCCTCTGTTGGATTTCTGCCCACAATGCTCGTCACTCAACCTGTGTGTTGGGAGCGTATAAACCAGCACAAACAAAGCTGAAACCTGAGACTCTAGTACACATCTGCAATAACATCCACCGGTCAAATAATTCCATCCAGTAATCTGAACTTTTGTATCATCCCATAAACAAACAATGCCACCAGCCCTGCCTTGCGCATCAAGAGCTATCCATTTAACATTTGTTCCAGGCCATAGACTGCCTGCTACGCGATCAGTGAAGCGCTCCCTTTTCGTCTCACAGAGTATCAATACACTGAGCCTCTCCTTATTGATAAGAGAACGTATCTGGTTCTGTTTCAGCCTACCTCGGCACCCTCTAATATTCCACATGGCAAAATTAATCATGTGCAAAATAAACCCCCTACCGCAAACTTCTAACTTCACTGCACTAGCGAAGTGCAGTGAGTTTGCCACTCCTTGTCTTCCTCAACAATTCTTGTCTTAAGCTTTTGACGAATCGCTGCTTTCGTTTGTTTTTTGCGAAGTCCCAAAGTATCCATGATTTCCAACGTCTGTTGGACTTCTGTATCAACAGGACAGGAGTCGGGCACCACACTCCTTGACTGAATCCTCTCTTCTAATCCAGTAGTACTGTCGCGGGTAGCTGCCAGAAAGGAAGGATCTTCTGCCACCTGTGGAGCCGAAAATAACACCATCTGACTATTACCTCCCGATGACAAATTGCCTGTGGGTTTGATGTGTTTAAGTTTCTTCTGCTTGCCCAGTCTACTGTTTGCTGCTCCGCTTTTGTCACCCATATGCGAGGCCTTATTGCCTTCCTTACGCATCCTAGCAAAGGCCATATCAGCCTGTAGAGGCAATAGTGTGTTGGACTCCTCTCCAGAATCTGTAGGCAACAATTCAGAGGCTGCCATGCGAGGAACTAAGACCTGTGGAGCATCACTCGTCTCCTTTCTCCCCTGGAACAATGTAGGTGCAGTAAAATGGCTGAAGGACCCCCCATTTTGTGTGGAATGACTGGAAAACCCTTCATTAAACTGTAGCTCTTGATGTCTGGAAACCATGTTTGTCTCATGCGGTCCTAATTTCTTAAGTTTCCTGCTTGGACCCGCTAATCCTTCCTGGACTTTGGCCACATCACCTACCCACACACGTGTATCTTCTTGGACAAGCTCCTGACAAGAGCCCCCATTTCCTGCAGGAGACATGCTGTTCCTGTTCTCTCCAGAGCTGCTCTTCGGGGGGTTGAGGGGAACAGGAAGACTGTTGCTGGCACCAGATCCTGTTGCTTTTTTACCCACCTCGGGCCCCGCCACATCTGTCTCCTGCGTTTCCTGTATGCAAACCAGGAACAGTTTACCAGCAACCTTAAGCTGAACCTGATGATGTATCTCCTTCAAGGTACCAGTGTCCAACTGTAACACAGCCGCATCAAGACGAGCCCAGCTGAGTGTCTGACTGTGTACTTGAACCAGCAAACCGATAGGGAGAAGGAGTTGCCGAAAAGCATCTTCACACCAGACATTCAAAGGTAGTCCCACTATCTGCACCCAGCAAAGCCTTCTATTACCCGTATCCTCTTGACTCCAAGGATGGATGTTGAAGAACAATCCATTCCAGAAACTGAGGTTAGTGTTGAGTTCATTGGTCATCTTCTCAGCAGAAGCAAAGGTAATAAGACACTGGTGTCCCCCCATATCAGTGCACTCCACACCTAAAGGGAAACAGAGCTGTTTACAACAACCTACTCGGAGTGTACCAACGGCGCTTCGCTGCAACCTAGCCTGAGCTCCAGCATCAGGGGAAAGTTCCACAATATCGCAGTCTGAATTGGGGGAGACGTGCACCGCTGTGGCCTCCGCATAAGTACGACTATCACGTTCCTTGAATAAGCAAGTAGGTGCAACAGGCTGGGTGGGAAGGTTCTCATATGTCGTATTGTGCCTGGTGTCACCAGGAGGAATTGAACTGCGTTGACGAATGGGAAGAGCATAGCGCGCCACATTGAAACGCATCCAGGTATTACCACCTATTAGGGAATTGAGTCGCCGTTGTCTAGTAACTTCCTGGACTCCACACCGTACAAATTTGATAAAACCAAAACGTAATCCCCTCCTGGATTTTCGTACTGATATAAAAACGTCAACAACCGGTTCAATGGCAGCAATTTCCTTGAAAAGCTTGCCTGCATGCCAGCCATCTGGTATACCTTCGACGAAATAGGAAATGTACCGATCAGTAGTCAGCACCTGAGCTGGTTTCCAAAGGGGAGGAGTGGATCCTGTCGCATGGGGTAGCGAAGGCAAGGATGGCAAGCCATGGTCGACACGGTCGGCGGGTGTGTTGGAAATGTGTGTCGGTTTAGGAGTCGGGGTTGGAGGAGGGGTGGAAAGAGGGGGGAGATTTTGGGAGGTGAGAGAAGCCATTGATTGCAAAGGTTTTTGAATGACGAGAATGGAATAAATTTCGTATTAGTGAATTTGGTATTGTCGTGCTTATCTTATTAACTCCTATTATCTGTTTTTTAATGTTGTGCTTATCATTTTTTTTAACACGAAACTTTTTTTTTAGTCTCAGCAAGGGCCACCTAGGCCTTATATAAGAAGGTTATCTTGATACGTACAAAGCCAGAAGAACATAGGGCCTTTCCAGACTTAACACGTTTTCAATGGAAAAGCCGAACGTCTATGGAGTTTTGCTTCTTTTTGAGCTAATCCTGCTGCCTTTTGCAATATCATCAGATTTCAAAGCTCAAGAGCGTACAGATTCTTCTCCAATTCCCACCAACTTTCTCTTTGGGACTGCATCCTCCTCTTATCAGGTTTATATCTTCTACAAAAACTCTTCAAACTAAATTTCTTATTCTACGCCAACAATTAAGCAAAAAGTTGGGAGGAAGATGTTTTCATTAAAGTACAGTTTCAAGTCATGGAAGCTATTTTTTCCCTCGGTTTTAACAGTATGAAGGAGCTTACTTGAGTGATGGAAAAGGTTTGAGCAACTGGGATGTATTTACACACCAACCAGGTAACATCAGTCTTTCAGTATGCGGCTTGTGCAATTTCTTAACTCGAACAGGATACCACAAAGGAAAAACTATAAAATGAAAAACAATCTCGCTGAAAGTTAACACAAGCAAGCCACAACTTGTTATTCTCATAAAAAAATGGCAGGTCGCGTGATCAATGGAAGCAATGGAGATGTTGCAGTGGATGAATATCATCGTTACGAGGTAGTTTTTAATGGTTATTTATTTGATTTGGGCCTGTACCAAATTATCTTCCATCCTTTGGCTGATCAACTATTGTTGGGTTTACCCCATTTAAAACGTAAGAAATTGATCACCCAACTATGAATTACCATTCAGTGATGAACTTGAATATGACAGTACCTAAAAACCAAACACATAGATACAAAAGCTGATGTCGAGAAGGCAACTTCTTTTCCACTTAGATATTAAGACAATGACCAAGTCTAAAATGATGGCGACAAAGCAACTGATTCGTTATAACTGATGAGAAGTCATCCACATCCCAAATTATATTCGTCGGCTCTTTTAAAAAATAGGTTAAATTGACCTGAACTTTTGGAAATCAGACTTGGATGGTTTATGAAGTTTAAATTAAAAAAACAAAATAATGAACATACAAATAGTTGACCCTGGAAATGGTGTGGGCTAGGCATAACTTTAACGATTTTTACATTTTGGGAAAGAGTTTTTTTGTACGTAAACCCAAATAAGTAGTCATTTTCTTTATGACTGCTTCTATTTATTGAAGTCTGAACTTGTGTATGTTTATCATTTATGCAATCTCGATTTCTATCCATAAAAGAAAGATAATGGCAATTGAAAAGAGCACAATGATGCTAAAATGCTTGTCATGAAATGCATATTATTCATACTTATTCATTACTTTCATAAAAAAAGAAAAACTTATTTGTATGTTAAACACATAGATGAATGGTGAGACAAGTATACCTGACAGTATCTTGGCTGTGACTTCCAAAATTTGTCTAGCTAGATTATGAAATGATTGATTAGAAGATGATATGTGCATACCATGTTAACAGGAAGACATTGATTTGATGGACAACCTTGGAGTCAATACGTACCGCTTCTCTATTTCTTGGGCAAGAATTCTACCCAGTAAGATCTCTTCAAACCCCAACCCTCCATTTTAATTATGAGAACACAGAAAACAAAACATGGAATCTCATGAAATTTGAAAACAGGAGGCAGATTTGGAGAAGTAAATTTGGCAGGCATTAGCTATTATAACAGACTGATCGATGCTCTCCTGCTTAATGGTTTGTCCTTTCGAATTAATAATATGATTTACTCAACCAGCACCAAGGTAATATGCCTTTCTTGTCCCCGATTTCATACATTTTATTTTATACCTTTTCAGGAATCCAACCATTTGTGACATTATCCCACTTCGATTGGCCACAAGAACTTGAGGAGAGATATGGGGGGTGGCTAAGTCCTGAATCCCAGTATAGCAAATTTTCCTTCATCCTGAGTCATTTTCCAAGCGATATTATAAACCTCAAGCTGAAATTGGTTATTGATACATAATCAATTTATTTTTCATATCAGTTCTTAATCGTTGCCTATCAGTTGATTCGTTTATTCTCATTGCCTTGATCAGGGAGGATTTTGCATATTATGCAGACATTTGCTTCAAACACTTTGGTGACCGAGTGAAGTATTGGGCCACCTTCAACGAGCCGAACCTTCAAGTCACATTGGGCTACCGTAGTGGAGAATTTCCCCCGTCTCGCTGCTCAAGTGCTTTTGGAAATTGTACTTATGGCGATTCAGAGAAGGAGCCTTTTATCGCTGCACATAATGTAATTCTATCACATGCAAATGCGGTAGATATCTACAGAACCAAATACCAGGTATCTAACAATGATGAAGGACTCCTTTTGAGAGACAGAATACTCTTCCAGTCGAAATGGTAAATGATTAATCATAAATTTGTTCGTGCAATGATTAAACAGAAAGTGCAAGGAGGCAGCATCGGGATCGTGTTACAAGGAACTTGGTTTGAACCCATCAGTAATTCCACGGCAGACAAATTAGCAGTAGAAAGAGCATTTGCGTTCTCTATTAACTGGTTTTCTTCTCGACCAATCTTTTCTATTGTTTGTAGATCAATTTGATTTTTTTTTCGCAAATGCATGCAGTAAATCCTAAACATACTGCAGGTTTTTTGATCCAATAATCTTCGGAAAATATCCTTCAGAAATGACCGAAATTCTGGGGCCTATTTTACCACAATTTTCAAGCAAGGACACTGAGAAATTGAAGAATGGGTTGGATTTTATCGGCCTCAACCATTACACGAGTTCATACGTTCAGGATTGCATGTTTTCTGTTTGTGAACCTGGAAGGGGATCCACCAAGACAGAAGGTTTTTGTCAGCAAAGCCAGAAAAGAAATGGAATTCCTCTAGGCGAAATTGTAAGTCCATTCAACATATATTTTTACTATGTTGCTTCTCAATTTATTGCTAAGGATTTCTTTGTGGACGTAGGGAGGAGTAGACTGGCAAAACGTCTATCCAAAAGGATTTGAGAAGATAATTACATACCTGAAAATGAGATACAATAACACGCCAATGATCATCACAGAAAATGGTAAGTACAAAGACCAAAGAATAAACTTACCTAATGACAAGGCACCACTTGCAATGTCTTTCTTAAAATTGATTTGGGATGATGTTGTAGGTTATGGTCAGGTTGAATCTTCAAACCTCGGCATTTCAGAATCCCTGCATGATGTGAAAAGAGTGAACTACATGTCCCGCTACTGGAATTCCTTATTGACAGCTATGAGGTACATTCAAATCAGTCAAAGTGTTCTTTGTTTTGCAGTTTTGTCTCTTGGCTGATACATATATTTCCTCTCTCTATGTGATCAGGAAGGGCGCTGATGTAAGAGGGTATTTTGCATGGTCATTGCTTGACGATTTTGAATGGATATTTGGTTATACTGTAAGATTTGGACTTCACCACGTAGATTATGCCACACAGAAAAGAACTAGAAGACTGTCAGCAGGTTGGTTCAAACAGCTCATCGCAAAGTATAAGATAGCAAAATCCAAGATGTGAGAAACCCCCGTGTAAATTTTTCTAGAAACAAAAAAAGGAAAATGATCCTTTACAATTCAACGAGCTAGATCCTAAGGTGTAACTTTTTATGAATGTGGACCGACAAATAAAAGGGATACAGAATAAAACATGATAAATAATAGAACTCATTAATCTTTCTTTTTTTTTGAGAGAATATCGATATGTATTAGACATGAGTAACACTATACAAGCTAGCAAGATAATGAAACATTGTCCCTACTGGCTGCCAAAATGAAACTAACAGATTCCGAATAGTTATATCAGAATCGGTGACTTTCATCTGCCAAATATCTAGATAGCTAATAAGGAAACAAAATCTCCGGAGGGAAGAACATCAAGGCTGTCCACATTAACCTCCGATAGGTTAGTTTTAGCCCAGAAGAAGCCATGTCTCATGCCAGCGTAGTAGAGATCAGCTGCACTGCTGACGACTCCTTTGAAGATGCGATTGTTGCGACCCAACCAGATACTCCATGCACTTGAAAACAGCAGGACATACCACAGTCTACGCCAACGGCGTGTGAGGAGAAAGCCTTCCCATTGTTCAAACATATCTGCAAAAGAACGTGGCTGGACCCAACAAAATCCCCAGTGCTTAAAGAGCAGTGACCAACTCTCCCAGGCTGTTCTACAATCGAGTAAAATATGAGAAGAGTCCTGTTCCACCCTGCCGCATGCCTCGCAAAGGCTAGCCGAGGCAGGAATAATGCCTAGCCGACTTAAGTACCCTTTTGCCGATAATTTCTCCTGATATGCGAGCCACATAAAAGCCTGCCATTTGGGCGCCCCTGGCTTACTCCAGACATTAGGAATCGACTGCTCGCTGGTCCCATCTGTAAGCTCCACCATAGCCTGATAACAAATGCTCACCGAGAAAGGACTGAGGTGAGGCCCCCAGAGGATCAAATCCTCCTCCAAAGAATTCGGTCTGTAAGCCTCCAGAAGGACCAATAATCGCCTAACTTCTTCTTCTTCCCATACAAACAAGCTGCGCCTCCACAACAAAGTCCAGCACCATACCTCGTTATTCCACAAGCCAAACTGCCGAACTGATCCTTCCTTCTCCAAAGAGAGGGCGTACAATCTTGGGAAGATGTCGCGCAAGGGAGATGAACTACACCAGACATCATCCCAAAAAGCAATGGCCTCCTCCCTACCCAATCGCCAATGGAAAAAAGAGGAGATGCACTGGCCTGTAGACAATACCACTTTGCTGTTCCGGACTATGCCAGCCCATAAGGAAGAAAAGCTGCTACCACCGCATGCAATCCCATCAGGACGAAGCTTAGGACTATGCTTTTGCGTGATTAACCGGCTCCAAAGGGAACAAGTATCGTTAGCAATCCAAATACTCCACTTTGTGAGCAGAGATTGATTTCTCAACTTCAAACAGCCCAAGCCAGCACCCCCGCAATCAGTTGGACGCACACACGTTGTCCACTTCACCTGACACAGGCAATGTTTGTCCATTGTCCCACCCCACAAAAATCGTTTCGTCCATTTCTCTAAGTCTATCCTCACTCCCACAGGCAGCTGAAAAAAAGTCATATAATACACCGGTAAGCTACTGAGCACAGACCTGATCAGAGTGATTCTGCCCCCCAATGAGAGCAGAGATCCTTTCCAGGAAGCCAGCTTTCCTTTAAAGCGCGTAACCACCGACGCCCAAGTACTGCTGCGACGTGGATTGGCCCCCAAGGGCACTCCAAGATAAGTAAAAGGCAGAGACTGCTGGCGGCAATGTAATGAGGCAGCACAGGCTGCAGTCGCAAGCGAGGAGATGTTAATGCCTACCAGTCCAGATTTGAAAAAGTTGACCTTGAGCCCGGATAACAATTCATAGCACCTGAGTAAGCTTTGGAGGTTAGCTATACCCTGATGATCTCCTTTGCAGAAGAGAATTACATCATCCGCATACTGCAGATGTGTGAGCTATAAATTTCCAATGCTAATGCCTTGGAATAGTTGACACTCAGCAGCTCGACATAACATACGCGATAAAACTTCTGCTGCCAAATTGAATAATAGTGGGGACAAGGGATCACCTTGTCGTAGACCTCTGCCCAAATTAAACTCGACGGTAGGCACACCATTGATGAGCACAACATAGCGGGCCGAAGAGAATCCCATCCGTTCCAGAACTTCAGACATAAAATTCCAATCCACCGAATCATAAGCCTTCTGAAAATCCAGTTTGAGACACCATCCCGGACGTCTGGACTTTTGCATGGAGTGTATGATCTCGTTGGCGACCATCACCGTGTCCGTGATGAACCGGCCTGCCATGAAACCGGTCTGAAGTGGGGAAATCAACTGATCCATCACTGATTTGAGCCGGCTGGATAAGAGTTTGGCGATGACTTTGTACAAGCTGTTGATGAGACTGATGGGTCGATACTCCGACAGCTCCGCCGCTCCAGATATCTTGGGAATTAAGGTAAGATAACTGTTGTTAATGCCTCTCGGTAACACTCCACTTGTCTGAAACTCCTGAATCATTATGATAATCTCCTCTCCAATCACCGACCAGGCATTCTTGATGAAAAAGAAATTGAAACCATCTGGGCCTGGAGCTTTGTGACTACCACACGCCCAAACAGCCTGCTTGATTTCATCCGCAAGAAAAGGCCTCTCCAGCTCATTAGCGGCAGCCGGACCTAGCCTAGGCAAGGCCAGTTCACTTAAACCGAACCAGTTATGTTCTGCAGCCGCGAAAATTCGTTGAAAGTATCCAACCGCTTCGGCCTTTATCTCTTCAGGTTGGCGCACTTCTCTACCCTGTACACGAACCATCCCTATAAAATTGCGACAGTTTCTGATGGTGGCACTTGCATGAAAGAACCGGATGTTCCTATCACCAAAGGTCAACCATTGCTGCCTGGACTTCTGCCTCCATAGGGCCTCAATTCTCCTCTTGAACACCCACTTCTGATCCTGTAAGACCTCGTATCTCCGTATTGGCTCAGGTCCCAAGCGTCCTCGATTTTGATCAAGCAAATCAAGTTCTTCCAGGATGCTCTGCAACTGCCGCTCTAACAAGCCACAGGATCCACGGTGCCAAAACTACAGCTGTTTCCTCAAACAAGCCAATTTCCTGACCATTGTAAATTCTCCAGGAAAAAGAGTCCCTGCCTCTTGCCACATCTCATCCACCCTTGACAAGAAATGTTTGTCTTCCCACCAAACATCCCAAGAACGGAATGGTCTGCTACCCCAAGACAAGGAATCCGCTTTCAAGATGAGAGGCACATGATCTGAAAATCCCTTATCACCAGCATACAGGCGATGACGACTGAACTGTAAACACCAAGCCGATGAAACCAGCACCCGATCAATGCGAGAAGCACTATTAGTACGGAACCAGGTATACTCCTTGCCAATGAGAGGCATATCAACCAGTCCATTCCGATGAATGAAACTCTGAAGACTGCGTGCGGCACTCTCGTTGACGGAGCGACCTGAACGTTCCTCCGCATGGAGAGATTCATTAAAGTCTCCCATAATCACCCAAGGGCCATCATCCCCCGATATCCGCTGCTATATTTCCTCCCAAAGGCCTCGGCGCTCAGTTGCTAGATTCTGGGCATACAACCCAATACACTTAAAACGAAAGTCTGAAACCCGAACTCTCAAATCTAATAGCATCCAGCGTTCAAAGTGCTCGGTTCCCAAATTCTGCACTATCGCATCGTTCCATGCACAAGCAAGCCCACCTGACCGACCACATGCATCTACTGCTGTCCACTGTATGTCCAAACCAGACCACAACCTGCGTGTCAAACTGCCAGGCAAATTCTCCCACTTTGTCTCACACAATATCAACAAACATAAATGCTCTATGTCTATAAGCTTGCGGATTTGATCCACCTTCAGCTTACCACGACAACCTCTAATATTCCATATAGCCATATTTATCATCAATAGAAATTACCCACAACCACTATGATACTGACCTGCGCTAATTGACGCAATGTGCCTGCCTCGCCTGTCGATCCTCCAATATACGTCCTTTCAATTTCTGTCGTATGGCATCTTTTGTTTGCTTACAGCGAAGACCCAAAACATCTGCCACCTCGAGTACACGTTGAGCCTCCTCCTCAAGGGTGCAGTGATCCGACCCAGTATCCTTGGAATAGGATTGCTCCGATAGGCTTGCAGACTGTTCGCAATCAGCCCGCAGGAATGAAGGGTCCTCTACCAATTGTGAGGCCCCCCCTTCTCCATCTGACTCTCTCGCCCGGACGAAAGGGTACCAGTGGGTTTAAGATGGCGGAGTTTCTTCTGCTTCCCCATCCGACTATGCATTTCCCAGCCTTTGAAACCGATCCGGGGTACCTTATGACAAGCCTTCCTCTGCCGAGTGGAAGCTGTATCAGCAAGAACCGAGACAGTCACTGGGACCTCAGAGATAGGTGCCATGGGCATCTGATCAGACATGGCTTTCCTAAAGGGCTGAAGTTGACTCCCTTCAGTAGACTCCTCACGAACCAATAGGAAATCAGGAGCAGAACAATGACTAATGCACTCTTCACTGGAAGGGGAAAGACTAAAAGATCCTTCCTGATGTAGCTTGGCCCCTGATGTAGAACTCACGTGCCCAATCCGTGTCTATAGTCCCCCTTTGTGTGGTTGGGTAGGCCCCACAGCTGTAGAGGTAACTACCTCTACACCAGGTTCCACTGCTCTCCTTTGTACCAACAACTCCTTCTGCCACAGATCAGTTTGTCCAGTAACGGATAGATGTCCCTGCTCTGCAGCAGCCTTGTCCTGACGCCATACTGATGTGCTATAGGACAAGTGGGTAGGGCGGCTAGGGGGTCCGCCTGGTGTGGTTCCTTGTGTGCCAATCTTGAAATCCACTCTCGTATCAACAAGCTCATCCACCACGCGTACCATAAAGGTGAGTCCTTCAACCTGTATTTGTACCTGTTCTTGAAAAGCTGACATAATAGAAGTTGAAACTTGTAGCCTGGCCACATCCACACGGGTCCAATGAACAGTATCGGGATGAATTTGAACTAGGGAGCCAATAGATTGAACTATCCTGGAAAAGGCGTACGCAGACCATACATGAAGAGGAAGACCAATCACCTTCACCCAGCAAAGTCGTCTGCCACCAACATCAACTGAACACCAGGCATGTAACCCTACAAACTTGGCCGACCAGAGACTGAGGTTGACAGTGAGTGCCTGATTCATCAGTGCAACCGTGGGAAAAATGAGCAATCTCTGAGACCCTCCCATTTGAACACACTCAACCTCTTAGGTAAACAGCAGCTCCTCAGAATTGTCTTCTCGAAGAAATCCTACAGCACTCCTCTTAAGCTTTTCTAACAAGGCCTGCTGGACGGGAAGCACTACTGGAGTGTCTTCCTGGAGCTGAGAGACTGTCCCTGTAATAACATCTACATAAGATCGTCCATCACATTCATGCATGGCTACCTTGGGAGCGTCCTGCGGCATTTCCATCGACTGAGGGACTTGGTCTGAGCTCGGAGCAACCATACCTCTCATACTGGACCCTTTTCTATCTGGAAAGCGTGCCACGCTGAAGCGCATCCGATGAACTCGACCCAAGAACGACGAGAGTCTCCTTAAACGGTGTTGCTCCTGAGAACCGCAACGCACGAACTTTGCAAAACCAAACCTCGTTCCACTGGTGGATTTACGGCGTGGAATGAACACATCCGCAACTGGTTCAATAGAGGCTATCTCTTTGAATAATCTATTCAAACCCCACCCCTCTGGAATATGATCAATGAAATAGGAAATGTATCTATCTTCACGAAATACAGTGGCAGGATCCCAGGTGGGACGAGACCGGACCGGTGGGCCCGGATCCGCCAGCGGAGTCGCCCTGGAGATCGATGCTTTCCCTGTAGTGCTGCGAACCGGTTGCAAGTTGGGGGACGATGAAACTGGTATCGGGTGGGTGGGAAGGGAGGTACGGGGAGTAGGGAGAGGGGGGAGGATTTGAGAAGTGAGAGAAACCATAAGTGGAGCTGATTTCTTCTGCTGCGCCTTATCTCTTCTTGCTTCACTTTTCCAGGATGAAAACTTTTTTGTGAGAGTTGGGGAGTTTGAACTTAGAAAAGAAGATAGTTAGGGAAGTTATAAAGCAATGTCGTTACCAAAATGCACTCAACTTGTGGAACCCCGTCCTTTCGAGTGCATAGGCAGCGAGAGAGAGGACAATTAGCATGGCTAGAGTGGTCGACGTAGAGCGTTTGATTAGTCGAACGAGTTAGCTGACCTGAGTGTCGTTAATAGCTCGGATATAGTCATAGGAAACAGTAGTGTGTTAAGTGGGATTAGAGGGTGTTTTGAGGTTGAGTTTAGCGTAAATTCTATTCCATTACCAAGCACCCGTAAATGCATTCAAGGTCCGTTTTGGGTGGCCATAAGCCTTTGAGTCGATTTTGCCAAAAACGGTCTCGTTCACTACTCACTAGTTCCAATGTTATTTCAAGAGCTAGAAACACTATTTTTAGTTCTCAAGTATATTTTTCATATTTTTGGGTGCGTCGGAACGTTTTAAAACGTATTTTGAATTTCGAGATTTGCGGGTCCCGCGTCGGGTCGGCCGTGCCCATAGGCGGACCAGCCCACTTTCCTTCTTTTCCTTTTCTTCCTTTTTTTTCCCCCTTTTCTCTCTTTCCTCTGGCTTCCCACGACTCCACACCAGAAACCAGAGTTTTTCTCCTTCTTCTTTTCCCCTCTTGAAAACCCAAACCTCCAAAACACAATTTCTTCCAAAATTGAAAACAAATTGAGTTTTCTGCAGCAATTCTGAAACCCTTTGTGTAAATTTTTGCTGGGATCGGCTGTTCTTGGAGTGGTTTCGACAGAGATAGACTCTGAAAGGGAAAATTCGAAATTTTGGGGTAAGTTTCTGATTTTTTTGCATTCATGACGAAAAATCGGTTTTATTGGTGTTTTGTGATGTTGTGGAAGATGGATTTGTAGTTGGTTTTACATGGTTTTGTAAATTTTGTATTGTGGGAATCAGATATTGGGATTTCTTACGGTTCTGGAGAATGTGAACTCTGATTTTGTTTCTCTTGACTTTTAGGATGTAATTAAGTGCGATTGAGGTTGCGAAGTACGTCGGTAGGCGATTATGCTGTCGATTCGCGTAGAATTGAGTTTGGTTATGTATTCTGGTTTGATTGTTGATGCTCTGTAATATGAGTTTGCAGAGGTTAATTCCCTGAGTTAGGAAGCTTTTAAGGATGAGTGTTTAAGGTCTGTTTGAGCATTATAGAATGCGTTAGAAGGGGTCACAAGAATCAGATTTTTTATTTGAGATTTTTCTGGTTTAGGTTTGCGTTGAGCTTGAATTTTCTTGTTCTAGTTTGTAGGTGATTCTCAGAAAGTTGATAAGGGAAAAGGGGTGGCAGTAAGTGTATTTTCTGCGCGTCAAGAGGTGGGAGTTTAAGTTTCATTTGCGTATGCGAAATGATTTGATTTGCGTAATCTAAAAATCTGGAAATGCATGATTTGTTTTGAATAAAGGCATTACTTAAAAATATGTTGGATACTCATGTTAGTATCATGATATTGCTTGCCATGTTTATGTGCAGAAAATATATATTTGAACTCTTATGCATGCTGGGAATGTGGTTGCAAGATTTGTGTGCATGAATGGCCAGGAGTATATTCTGGTTGTTGAGTTGTGTATAAACTAAAATTGTTGTGAGTTTTGAGCCATAAAATTTATTGAAAGTGGAATGCAAATGTTGGTATGTAACCAGCAGTAAGAAGTTGATTATTCCAGGAGGTAATCAACTACTTCGAGTGAAACATAAACAGAGAAGTCTCGACCAACAATAAGTAATTGACTACTCCTCTAGAGTAGTGCAAACCGAATTTTTCTTTCTTCTAAATAATACCCTGTGATGTGTGAATTTTTATGTGATATGTTTGCAATTAATTACTGAAACCAAGTGGCTTATCTGAGTGGGAGAAGGTCCTATGGTGGGATCAGATAATGAGCATACCATGCATTCCATGTTTTAATACAAAGATATCTATATATATATATCTATATATATATTTTTCTGGAATCAAATGGAATTGACGAATGGGTTTGGCCAAACAAGGTAAGTTGATGGAATCCCAGCTGAGGGGAATGTCACTTACTTATGGGAGTAGTATGGATGGTTTGTGTTATGTGTGCCTAGCTTAACGTACTTAGCAGGACACTTGGGACTGGATTGTCCTTGCCGGCTGTGAATTTATAGTGCATGCATGCTTGGTAATTGAATGTGATAGATTGTTTTCTCCATTCAATTATGGATAACATTGACAGTAGGGGGTTTTGTGACTTATATAATTATTTTACAGAAATGAAAATGTTAACTGTCAATGGGCTTTTGGATTATCCTTTAGCGGGGGTGGTTCGAAAGTGTTTTATATCCTCCCCGATGAGTTTTGGCATATTAGCCAAGTGAATGAACTGATGAGAAACTGGATTTGAATTTATTGTTTAACTGAATTGTAAAATTTTCTGTGAGGCATGCATGATACATATTTGTCATGGATATTGTTGGGTGCATGATAGATGGCATAGATTTCAAGTATGTTGAAATAAATGTTTATTAAACTGATTTAGTAAAATGCCTTTATTCTAACGGATATTCTTATGACGCGGTAACTTCCACTGAGGTCTTTAGATCTCACCCCCTCCCTTTATTTTTTTTCAGGGCTAGATCGTGATTTCGTAGCCAAGCTTTGTTGAGGTTTTCCCGGTGTCTTTCATAGGGCTGGACTTGTGCATATTCACGTTTTGGAGACTCGGCATGTTCTGTTTTATCTTGTGAACTATGAAACTTGTGCATATTCACGTTTTGGAGACTCGGCATGTTCTGTTTTATCTTGTGAACTATGAAACTTATGCATGTCATAAAACATGATAAATGATGTGAATTGTTTGTGAATTTATTTTGGAAATTGGTTATGAATATGCATGGATAATTTGGAAAATAGATTGATATATATAATGTGTGTTTTGAGTACTTAATAATGATCTTAAGGGCTTGTGTGTATGGACTTGTTGTGTGGCATGCTTGGGGCCGTGTGGCCTGTTGCATGAGAATTAAGACTTCCGCTGGTGTCTGTGATTACTCTGTTGTTTATTGCCGAGTGTTTTATCAAACGTGCCATGCTTGTATCGATTTAATAAAATTCAAATTTGTACGCAGTTTTGGGAATATTAGTTTTAAAAATTTAACTAAGCCTTGTGTACTTTCGATTGATTCACGAGTTGGGTTGATCGATGTTGCACGGTGGTGAGGTTCCCATTTACCGGGAAGCGGGTCCTCACACAACTCCCCGAAGAAATAGGTTGTCCAAACCTTGGCTTTCTTTATCTATCTAGCAAAAATCCACATTTGGAAATACCTGATCAAATTTTTTAAAACTCATTAATCTTCTTACTTCTTCAATGGTAATTGTACCGTACATGTGACTTACTTAGTATAAAACATGATAATCTTAAGCCTGAACATATATGTATGTGTGATAGATCACAACTGTAACGCTGTGTTGGGCTTATAACCACATGCCCCAAAAGATTAACTTATTACAAATGATCTATTCACACAACAAATATAAGCTCAAGACCTATCCAACTCATTTCCGATGTAGGATTGGGTAACACAGAACTTTTGCACACTTTAAGAATGCCCTCGCTGGAATAATACTTGTATCCTATCATCCAATATAGAAAAAGAAATCAAGTTTCTCTTCATCTTAGGAATATGACGGCACTCAATGCTTTTGATGACATTGTCAAACATCATCAATCTGACAATATCAATGCCTTTAATTGCCAATAGACTATCATCTCCCATATAAATTATTTATTTGATCTTACTATAATTAGAGAACCAATGTTTGTGAAGACACATGTGATATGTAGCACAAAAATCTAAGACCTAAAAATCTTCTTTGAGATTAGTACTCATTGCAAAGGCTTTCCCTACATCTTCTTCATCAGAACTATTGCATGTGTCAATAATATTAGCAAATTTTCTATCTTTTGTATTCATTTCTTATTTTTTAACCTCGGACAATCTCTTCTAAAGTATCCCACCTCATGTCACTCCCAACAAGTTTCAATCTGGCCTTTGACTTTTCTCTTCTTAATATTTTAATTGTGCTCTTCGTGTGCTCACCAAACCTTTACCCTCTAATCTATTCTCTTGGAAGTTCTTTTTTAACTTCATTGACTTTAGGATATTACTAACATCATCAAGTGTAAAGTTCTCCTTTTCATATAATAGAGTATCGACAAAAGTATCATACGATGGTGACAACAAACACAATAGAATCAAAGCCCGATCCTCTATTTTAATCTTGAAATCAATATTTTTCAGGTCTATGATGCTTAAATTAAACTCATCTGTATGAGTTTTCACAGAAATACATTTATTCATACGAAAAGTGTATAATATCTTCTTCAGGTAGAGATAATTAGTCAACAACTTCACTAAGTACAGTTCCTCCAACTTATTCCATGTAGTTGCATTTGATGTTTCTGCAGCAATCTTGCAAAGAACGTTGTTTGTCACACTCATGAACATCGCACTTAATGCACTCTCCTTCAAGTATTCCTTCTCTGTCTCTTTCATCTCCTTAGGAAACTCTTTTTTTATTGCTCTTCATAATCCACAGATTTCAACCTAATTTTCCACAGATTAAAGATCAATCTCCCTTCAAGCTTTTCTACCTCATATGTGACTAATGTAGACGACATCCCTCTATCCCTAATTATAAGCCTAGAAAAAAATTTTCTTGCTCCACTACCATTGTGAATAACTAGGGCATATGAATACTAGAAAAATAAAAAACATAAAGATTTAACAATTTTCGGCCACAAAACCTATATTTGCAGGCAAATAAGGGATTTTTTTCTGTTGGTCTATTTGTTATAATATTACTATCTATTCATAAGCAGGCATTAGAGTTAGAATTTACATTTTTTTCAAGATTTACTATTTTTATTTTTTTTCAAAATCTTTTATTCTTAGATTTTCTATTTTTAGCTTAAACCTCAATCGTCAAATTAAAGCCATATTTTAACAAATACGATAATGTGTACCATATGTGAACTATGACATAGTTATGAAGAAAGTGTGCCTTAAGCGAATTATGATATGTACTGAAGAAATAAGAAGCACGATCATTTTAATAGTGAAAATTGATTTCCATTTATGTTTGACTGCTATAGGATTTTGATAGAAAATCTTTTAAGCATAGTAATATTAGAACAGAGAGAAAACTAATTATATCTATAATTTTTATTTATTAAATAAAAACAATTTTACAGAATTATCGTAATAAATTTTAAACGGTTTGCTAGATACTGTCCTTACTACTAAAACCAGTTCTCTCTCCCCTCAATTTCCTAAGAATTTTTGGAGCTGTTGCCCGAAGAGATTTTCTGTTGGAAATTTTTGCTTCGGATTTCTGAAAATCTTGGAAGAGTTATCCATCTGTATCTTGAATCGGTGTCCAATGAGATGGAATTCAAATTTTTTGATTCCATATTTGACTGCAAGGATCTCATACAAAACTCTGTACGACCAAGAACCAATTCCTGAATTCCTACATTTCACGTGGCGATATCTGTTAACTTCATCCCAGAACCTTGGTCTGTTCAACATCTTTGTGATTTAGTCAATTGCAGAGTAAAATGTGTTGCTGTATTCTTCCCAGCCAAACGGAGTACTCGTGGAACCAAGTTTGGCTTTGTTCGATTTCTCAAGACTAATATAGAATCTTCCAGATTTTCAATTCTCTCAAAGTTTGCCTCGGAGTATGGGAAGCTCTCTTTCAACCTCGCCAAACACAACTACTCCTCTAGACGTCGACCTCTCTCTTCTGGTCCTCCCGTTCCTCAGCACCCTATTCCCTTGCCTCAATCTCCTAATCATCTCTCGAGTCTTTACTACAGTCGCTCATTTAAGCAGACTCTATATGATTCTCCAACCCAGATTTCCATTAAACCTACTCATCAAAATCTCTCTTGGATGCAAAATTGCGCAATAGGTTTGAAGAAAACCCGTTCTTTACTGTCTAATCTTTTCCCAGTGGGCTCAACCTTCACTCCCTTTGGAGATGATCTCGTTCTAATCTGCTTCTTATCTCCTCCTGTTATGCAAGAGGAGATTTCCAATTTCGAAAAGAATGGAAGTGATCTCTTTTACTTTCTTCGTCCTTGGAAACCTGAAGATACGGGTGCTGCGAGACTTTGTTGGATTCACTTTTATGGTGTTCCCTTGCATATATGGGACTTATCTGGTTTCTCCACTCTTGCTGCTAGATTTGGCTCTCTTATTCATTTGGATGAAGATTCCCTACTCCGGCGACGCTGAACTTGCCAAGGCTCTCATCCTCACCAACCATTGTGATCCCATAGATGAAAAGTTACACGTCAACGTGGATGACAGGTCGTTTTTGATTTCCTGTTTTAAAAAACAGGGGGAAAAGCTGGATGATTTGAATTCTCCTTATAGATCTATTACATCTTCCTCTGGAATAGTGCGCCTTGCATCTTCCCCATGTGATACAGCATGCTCGAAGAAAGGTGAGGATAAGACCTCTACTTTTCGTCCTATCAAGCTTTCATGTCTACCTACTATAGAAGAGACGAATGAAAAGTCGATTACGGTGCCAACCTCAGATCCCAAGACTAAGGCTGGTCCCTTGCAGGCTTCTCCTAGAATTCCTGTTAGAACTGGACCCTCTTCCCCTTCTTTTGATGCCTCACCTCTGGATCTTCTCTTTCCAGCTTATGGTGGGCCTCCTCCCCTTCTTCTCCTTCCCTCAACTGGGCTAAATAGAACCCTTGATGAACATGGGCCTTGTCAATCACCCATTTCTAGCTTTTCTTTGGAGCCTTTACCTCACATGCAGGCACATTCTGTCAATACTGTTAATCTTCGCAACCGCCTATCCAAGGGAAAATCGGTTTAAGATTATATGATTATACAAGAAGGTGGAGATTTAATTTCAAACACCGAAAGCCAGGATACCTCTGAGATGATTTCGAGGGTTAGTTGTCGTATTTATGGAGGTGCTCATTTACACCCGTCTTCTTCCTCATCTCTAGTGATCAATCTCCAACTCTCCTCTCTCTCACCGTCGTTGGTTCTTGAAACTCCAGAAGACTCAATCTCTGTCGAAGCCAAAAAGACTCTAGAAATTATCAAACTTCTTAGTCTGGTTTGTAACAGACAAGATAATGAAATTCTAGAGGAAATTAAAGAGATGATGTTAGACGAAGAAAGGATTTGGAGGATTCCCTCCAACTTCTAATCCTTTGATTAGATATTTTGGGTGTCTTTTCTTTCTTATGGTTCACATTTGCTCTTGGAATGCTAGAGGCTTTAACAGCTTTCTCAAACATAAATCTCTTCATAATTGGATTTCTAGATTCAACCTTGATATGGTGATTGTCATTGAGACCAAGTTTTCAGGCCCTCCTCATAGAAATCTTAAATATCTCCGGGCTGATAGCTCTAGATGGGAATGCATTAATGATGTGGGAAGATTTGGTTTTATGTTATACCTTTGGAATAATCATGTTTTTAAAGTCTCTAATATCAAAAGAGGCTCTCATTGGATAGTTCTAGAAGGGACTGATTCCAAAATCAACTTTGATTTTTTTATCATTGCAATTTATGGCTCAAATAATCTATCAGATAGAATTCTTCTTTGGGAAGAAATTGATCAATTAAACGCCACTGTCTTCCTTGGGTGGTCATTAGTGATTTCAATGAATCTTTATCTCCTGAAGAAAGAGGTGGTGGAATCTTTAATAGAAGAGGAGTATGACTTTTGCAAGATTTCTTAAATAGAAATAATCTTATTGATTTATCTCTTTGTGGCAAACACTTCACTTGGTTCAATTCTACTTCAGCAACTAAAATTGACAGAGCAGCTGTTAGTCTAGAATGGATCTTGGCCTACAATATTTACAAGCTTATTGGAGGTGCTAAATCTTTTTTTGATCATATTTCTTTTTTTTTAAAAGTCTGATTGTATCCAATGGGGACCTCGCCCTTTTCGTTCCCTAGATATCTGGTGGGATGATCCAAAATTTATAGAGGTGGTTCGAGTATATTGGGAAGAAACGAGTTTCTTTTTTCCAGGAGAATATACTTGCTGTAAGAAGATTAGCTATATTAAAAAGAAACTAAAAATCTGGAACAGATATATTTTTGGTAGAAAGGATGTAGAGCTCAACAACACAATTGAAAAATTAGATCTCCTAGATTCGATTAGAGTTGGACCATCATGGGGACAGACCGAGGTTGAATCATACAAATCTCTTCAAAAGTTGAAATGGGTGCTTAAAAAGCAACTCGAGGCTTTATGGCTGCAAAAATCCAGAATCACATGGGCCAAACTCGGTGATAAAAATTCAAGATTTTTTCACCTTATGGCAAACTGGAGGCGCCAGAAAAATTCTTTTTCTGAAATCACCATTAATGGTTCTTTATTATCAAATCCCAAAGATATTAAGCAAGGTGTTTTCTCGTTCTTTCATAGCAATTTTCAGAAACCCAAGTCCAGCTGTATTGATCTTGGTTCTTTACCCTTCTGTCGAATTAACTTTGAGGATGCTACAAGTCTTGAAGCTCCTTTTTCTGCTAAAGAAATCAAAGAAGCTCTAAATGAATGTGGAAGTTCTAAAGCACCTGGACCAACTTTCTTTTTTATAAGAAGGCTTGGAATATAATTGGTGATGATATTGTTGAATTCATACACTCCTTCCATCGCACTGGTATTCTCCCCTAGGGCATAAATACCAATTTTATAACCTTAATTCCTAAGGTTAAAGGAGCCTCTGATCTTCGCCAATTTAGACCCATTAGCCTCATCAATGGACTCTATAAACTCCTTGCTAAGATCTTGGCGAACAGATTGAGGTCTGTTTTAGACAAGCTCATTTCTGGTAACCAATCTGGTTTTATACGTGGTAGGAACATTATGGACTCTATCCTTGTTACTTCGGAAATAGTCCACAAAATGAAACGTGACAAAGATAGAGGTTATATTCTTAAGCTTAACTTGGAGAAAGCTTTTGATTATGTTAAATGGAGCTTCATTCTTCGCATTTTGGCTTGTATGGGATTTGGTGCTACTTGGATCAATTGGATCCAACAATGTCTCTGCACAGCTAAAGCCGCTGTTCTGGTCAACGGCTCACCAACAGAGGAATTCCTCTTGAGTCATGGTCTGTTCCAGGGAGATCCTCTTTCACCACTTCTCTTTAATATTGTTGTCAAAGGTCTATCGCAACTTCTTTCTAAAGCCAGCAGCTTGCATCTACTTAAAGGTATCATGGTTGGAAATTGTTGTCTCTCACATCTCCAATATACGGATGATACTATTTGTTTTCTGCAAGATGATCAGGAAGGACTCTTTAATCTAAAATGAATTCTCCGAGGTTTTGATATACTATCGGGCATGCATATTAACTTTCACAAGAGTTCGCTTCTTGGTATTAATATTGAGGACTCTTCTCTTCAACAGGTGGCTAACTCTCTTAAATGTAAGTGTAGTCATCTACCTCTAAACTATTTGGGTATTCCTATTGGGGCAAACCCAAGAAGTTTAAAAACCTGGGATCCTATTATTAGCAAAATCAAGCATCTCCTTGCTCCTTGGAAGGGGAAACTCCTGTCTAGTGGAGGTCGTTTACTGCTTGTTAAATCAGTCCTTGGGAGCTTGCCACTTTATTATATGTCCTTTTTCAGAGCTCCTAAAGGAGTTCGACATCAAATTGAAAGGCTCCGTAGGAATTTTCTTTAGGGTGGTTGCGGTGAGAAGAAGCCCTTATGAAAAGTTAGTTGGGATAAGGTATGCTTACCAAAAAATCTTGGTGGAATAGGTTTGGGTGACTTAGATTCCCAAAATCTCACTCTCCTCTCAAAATGGTTGTGGAAGCTCAAATCTCCTGATACACCCCTCTGGAAAGATCTTATTCTTCAAAAATATAATCGTTTTTCCCCGGATTGTCACAAGCCTTCTCCTTGGTGGTCTTTTTTGTGCAAGCTCATCAAAGAAAACCCATCCTTATTTTTTATTTCTAGTTAATTTCGGTGGAAGGTCAGAGATGGTTCTAGTGTTCGTTTTTGGAAAGACAGGTGGGTAGGAGATAGAACCTTACAACAATCAATTCCGAGACTTTTTCTTCTAGCTGAGAATAAGGATGCTCCTATTGCTGATTCTGGTTTTTAGAGTGAGGATTCTTGGGTTTGGTCCTTTCATTGGCGACGTAGCTTCTTCTTATATGAAGCTAATCTCTGGGATGAGTTCCCTTCAACCATCAACCCCTTTCAGCCAACTTGCAATTGTGCAGACTACCTTGGATGGGGAGAAAATTCCTTACCATTCTCAACTTGTCTTTGTAGACTACATATCATTCACTCTACCTATCCACACTTCAAACAAACCACAGATCTTGGTTTGTCTTAGCTCCCCTCAAACACCAGTTTCTTATTTGGTTAGCTTCTCTCAACAAAGTCATCACTCGAGCTGATCTCTTTAACAGGGGAACTCTCTCGATTGGTGATGGTGCCTATCCCAGGCTTTGTCTCTCCCTTGAAACCACTGACCATCTTTTTCTTCACTGTCCTCATGCTTCCAAGCTTTGGTACAAGATCATGAACTGGTGGGGCTTTCAGTGGTGCTGTCCTCCTTCGGTCCCTTCTTTAATTGAAAGTTGGCTTTTTTTTTGTGTTAACAAAACGCAAAAAAAGCTCTGGATGCTGATTCTTCACTCCACCTTTTGGAATATTTGGTGTTTGAGGAATAAATTAATCTTTCTTGGTGAAAGCCTTCTTCCCATCGATGTCTTCTCAAAGATCATCCACTATTCATCCTAGTGGTTGAGGACTCTCTCCAGATTCTCATATCTAGGTGATCATCTTCTTGCTATTAACAAGGTTTTCTCTATTCTTCTTTAAGTTCTTCTTTAAGTAATTCAGGATAGATTTTGCGGTTCTGAGACCATCTTTCTCAGATGATCTCAAACACCATATCCTCTTTGTCTCTTTTGTAAATTTTTTTCGTAATAAAACTCACTTCGTCTTTATAAAAAAAAATACTGTCCTCATTATTTTTAAAAAAAAATTGTATAAAATTGCTCATAAAGAAGAAATAAATAATAAAATATTAACTTTTTATACTGCTAACACATCCAAATCTAATCTATCATTTAAACTAATCTAAATTTACCTAATATAAGAATTTGGCTTATCTGAAAATGACATACTTTATTATTGTTTAAGTAAATTTATCATAAAAAATTATATTTTTTCAGTTTCTTAGATCGAAGGACCTTTTTTATAAATTCTTTTGATTATAAGATTTTAAACTGTGTTAATTCTTTCTTTTTCTAGCTTTTTATCTATAAAAGACAAGGGCTTTTAAAAAGAAACCATAAAATAAATCCACCTTTGCATATTTTTTTCTAGACCAAGCATCCACTGTTTTCGAGGATCTAAGATTTCTCTATATCCCCAAAAAACAAACCCTCACCTTAACCGCATTATTCGAATTAACAATATACTTAATTAGCAGTGTTTTGCTTTAAATAATCTTCCATGTGTTTGGTTGAAAGCTAAGATTAGATTGATAACTATATGATCCGTAAGTTGGCATATATGCTGTTTTAGAGAAATGTTTTCCAATCTTTTGAATATAAACCTATCGGGCCAAAATAGTGTATGTGAGTGTCCTGTTGACATTAATTAATCTAAACTTATGGTTAAGGTCGAAACAGCTCATCTCCTTTCCTTAATACAAACAAGAACAATTGGGATCTTGTGATGTCGAGTTCCAATTTAGGTGCGATTTTAGGAAAATACATGGCATAAATTATTCATTCTTTTAAACATTACTTAAAATTTATTAAAAATAAGTTAATTGGTGGAATTGGCAATTCCCTTCTACTTGTATAAGAAGGGATGTTATCGATACAGGCTAACAGCACAGAGGGACATTTTTTTTTTGAATGAATTCGATATTGTATTAAAGCAGAACTGTATTACATATGCGACAGACAAAGAAATATTGTCGTGACGCGATAGACCAGATGAAACCTCAAGATACCATATAGACAACATACAGCATCTGGAGTTTTCACCAGCCATACATAACTACCACACCTTTACATAGCCCTTAAAGATAGGAAATCCCCTGAAGGTAGTAAAGTCAGGCAATCAGGACAACCCCCCTTCAGATTATACTTCGCCCAGCAGAAACCATGCCGAATGGCATTGTAAAATAAATCCTCCGCACTGCACACCACACGCCTGAAGACTCGAGCATTTCTTCCCAGCCAAATGCTCCATGTAAACGCGAAGAGTACTACATACCAAAGATCCTGCCATCGGGATGGGATGAAAAAACCTGCCCACTGCACAAACAATTCTGCCACAGACCTGGGTTGAACCCAACTTAAACCCCAATGTTGGAATAATCGTGACCAGCACTTCCAGGCCAGGTGACAATCCAGTAAAATATGATTCGAGTTGCCTTCCATCAAGCCGCAAGCCTCACATGCCCCTGCAGACCCTGGTAAGATCCCCATGCGAATAAGCTGTGCTTTGGCCAGAACCTTCTCCCGACAGGCCAGCCACATGAAAGCTTGCCACTTGGGTGCCCCTTGTTTGCACCAAACATTGGGAACCCGTTGCTCATCAACCGGGAACATATGTGCTTCCAGTGTTGTATAACAGCGGTGTACTGTAAATGGAGTCAGCTGATCATCCCACAGCAACTCATCATCCTGCCCCACCCGCGACATAGCAGGGATCAACACAGAGAGTAACCGAGTAACCTCCTCCTCCTCCCACACAAACAATCGTCGCCTCCATAACAGACGCCATTCCCACACCTGATCCACTAATACCCCAAACTGTACCAATGATCCTTCTTTTGCCAACGATAAATCATACAATCTAGGAAACAACAACAAGAGAGGCCGAGTGGCACACCAAATATCTTGCCAAAAAGCAATAGAATTACCTTGACCCACTCGCCAGCGATGAAACTCAGAGAGACACTATCCATTAGGCAAGAGGCTGTGACTGGTCTTCACTATCCCTTGCCAAATCGCAGAAGCATTCGTTGCCGTGCAATCGATCCCATCATGGTTCAGGCGAGGATGATATTTCTGCTGGATCACCTGTTTTCACAATGAGCAGGTGTCATTAGCAATTCTGGCACACCATAGGTGTAAATATATAATAAACAATGGTAAACCAAAGGGATGAGAGAGCTTGGGGGGAACTTGAGCTGAGCAAGATTGATTAGGTTGAAGAAGCTCAACCTGAGGAGACAAAGAACAAGTACAGTAGGTAACGTGTCGGGTTTTCTGTGTTTGTTTTAACATTTTAAGAGTCATCCCCCACGACGAGGCCGCCCTTGAGCCTCGTTTTATTTATTGCCTTGCAGAATTCCTTCTCTTCAATGTGTTATTATATTCATGAAGGCATCCCACGTTCTGACAATTTCAAATCCTCAAGTAAAGCCTGGTTCCGCAATTGTAAGCAACCAATCCCAGTGCCGTCTTTATTCTTTTCACGAACCACCACTGACCAGCGCACTTTGCACAAACAACTCTTCTCTATTTTTCCAGCCCACAGAAAACGGCTCGTCCACTTCTCCAACTCCTTGCGTACGCTGACAGGCATCTGAAAAAAAGTCATATAGTAAACAGGAACACTATTCAATACCGACTTAATCAAAGTCATTCTTCCTCCCATTGATAGCAAGGACCCCTTCCAAGAACTCAATTTGCTTTTGAATCTGTCCAGCACCATTTTCCACGTGCTGCGACGGCGAGGATTCGCTCCAAGGGGAATTCCAAGGTAAGAAAATGGCATAACCTGCAACCTGCAGTGTATCTTAGAAGCAAGGGCTACCGTCTCACCATGGGATACGTTGATGCCAACTAAACCGGATTCATGAAAGTTGATCTTCAACCCGGAGAGTAATTCATAACTTCTCAGTATCTGTTGTAAGCAAATCACGTCATGCGTATCACCATTACTGAATAAAATGACATCGTCAGCGTACTGTAAGTGTGATAAGACACAACTGCCAATGGAAATGCCCTGAAATAAATTGCACTCCTCTGCTCTGATCAATAGCCTAGATAGCACCTCTGCCGCGAGATTGAATAGCAAAGGCGAGAGCGGATCGCCTTGACGTAGACCACGGCCAACTGGAAACTCATTGGTTGGTGTCCCATTGATGAGGATGGCGCAGCGAGCCGATGAGACGCAACCATGAATCCATTTCCGCCACTGCACTCCAAAACCCATACATTCCATGACTTCAATGAGGAAAGCCCAATTAACTGAATCATAGGCCTTCTGAAAATCTAATTTCAGACACCAACCCTGCCGCTGGGACTTCTTCATGGTGTGTAAGATCTCATTTGCAATCATGATAGAATCTGCAATGTAACGGCCTTCCATAAATCCCGTTTGAAACAGGGAAATAAGCTGATCCATCACGATCTTCAACCGCTTGGACAAAAGCTTGGCAATTATCTTATACAGACTATTAATGAGGCTAATAGGTCTGTACGAATTAAAATCATCCGAACCTGCTATCTTTGGCAGCATCGTGATGAAGCTATTGTTGATCCCCTTAGGAAGCACCCCGCTGCCATGAAAATCATTCACCATCGCAACAATGTCCCTGCCAATTACAGACCAAGCTTGCTTGATAAAATGGAAATTGAAACCGTCCAGTCCAGGGGCTTTGTGACTGCCACAATCCCATACTGCACTTTTAATCTCCTCCGCGAGAAATAGAGCCTGCAACTGATCCGCCGATGCAGTGGATAGACGTGGTAAATTAAGACTACCCAAACCCAACCAACGAGAGCCTTCGGCTGCAAACAACCACTGAAAATGATCCACAGCAGCTCCTCGTATTTCCGCAGGCATTGTGAGCTTTCTATCCTGCACACGGATGGAACCAATAAAATTATATGCACGCCTCAGGTTAGCACTCAGATGGAAAAATTTGTTGTTCTTGTCGCCCAACTGTAACCATTGTTGCCTAGACTTCTGTCTCCACATTGACTCAAGTTTCTGCTTTATATCCCACTTCTGAGTTTGTAGCTCATGGTGTCTATCATTCGATCCAGCTCCTAGCGCTCCTCTATGCTGATCAACAGAATCAATTTCAGCAAGTACGGCTGTCAGTTTATTCTCCAATGCACCGAAATGAGTCAGATGTCACTTCCTTAATTTTTTTCTCAGAAAAAACAATTTCTTCACCACGCAAAAATCACCAGGGAAGCGAACTCCAGCTTCCCCCCAAAATCTTTCCACTGTCGGCAGAAACAGAGGATCCTCCCACCATATATCCCATGATCGAAACGGTTTGCTGCCCCATTGAAAAGTATCGGCCTTCACTATTAAAGGCACATGATCTGAGAACCCTTTAGCACCTGCATAAAGTCGGTGACGACTAAACTGGGAACACCAGTGAGGGGATGCCAATACTCTGTCTATCCGCGAAGCACAATGAGAAGTAAACCAAGTGTAATCCTTACCAATGAGAGGTAAATCAACCAAACCACTCCTGTGAATAAACAACAGCAGGCGAGATGCAGCTAATTGATTAAATGACGTACCCAGTCTTTCTGCGGCCACAATGGACTCATTGAAATCGCCGAGAATCAGCCACAGAATGATATCCGCTTCCTTCTTTTGTTCGAGCTCCTCCCAAAGTGTTCTTCGATCCGTCACTGTATTACACGCATCCAACCCCGCGTATATAAATGTAAACCCAGTATCCCGCATTTGCATCTTAAGTAGCATCCAACGCTCAAATTTTTCCACTCCGATAACTTGCACAACTGACTCGTTCCAGAAGCATGCAATACCCCCAGCACTCCCACAAGCATCGATGGTGTCCCATTTAATGGTATTACCAGCCCAAAATCGGGCCACCAATCTGTCAGAAAACGTCTCCCTCTTGGTCTCACATAAAAATAGAATGTTAAGCTGTTCTTGCCTGATAAGAGAATGAACTTGACTCTCCTTCATCTTCCCCCAGCATCCTCTGATGTTCCAAAACGCTATATTAACCATATGATGACAAGACCCCGAACCAGAAGCCACCGCAACTACATTAAGTAGTGCAGTGGGCGTGCCACTCCTTATGCTCCTCAACGATCTGTTCCTTCAGCTTACAGTCATTGTTCTCTGCACTTCCAAATCTATTGAACAAACAGCCGCATCAGAGGGTACACTATCCATACGAGTCTGAAGATCATCGCTTTTATCAGCAAGCTCGACGAGAAATGAAGGATCCTCAGCTAATACGGATAGCCCATCACCAATCGGATGGCTAGCCTTCCCGGAAGAGAGACTCCCAGTAGGTTTAATATGTTTTTGTTTTTTAAACCTACCAATCCGGCGTGTGCCAGGCTTGCTGGACTGCTCTACCCGCGATGCCTTGTCACCCTCTAACCGCATGCGAGTGAAAGTCATGACCTCAGAGGAAGATTGAAAGGCACAGGAGTCAGCTGATATTTCTCCTGGAGCACACGCAGATATGGTCTTACGAGGAAGAGGAGGCTGATCCGCAGAAACCAAGGTCTCAGGGTTAAGAACAGGATCAGTAAAATTACTTAAGAAACCCCCACTACTTGTCAATTGACATAAATGACCTTCCTTCTGCTGATCAGGATGCTGAGGCAGTCTCTCTATAACTTGCTGTTGTGGCACTCCCAGTTGAGTGGACTGAATATGGACCCCCCCACCCGTGCAGATGGGAGAAATGCCTACCGCCATCCTCTTTCCATGCCCCAGGATCTCCTTCTGACAACCAGCCTGATTTTTACCTGCCAGAGTACTACCCAAGCTCTTACCAACACAACTGTGCCTGTCAACTGAAAGGTTGGGTTGGAATGGAACAGAAAGGCTGTCACACCCTCCTGACACATAGCCCTTTTTGCCTACCTCAGGCTCCACAATGTCTGTGTTTGAAACTTCCAACAGCTGCACTGTGCAAGGCTGGCCATCAATCATCAGTTTCAAATTCTGCTGAATTTGCAACAGGTTGGGGGTGACGATTTGCAGCAAAGCACTCTCTAGGTGAGTCCATGTTGCTGTACGCGGATGAGCCTGAACCAAGGCACCAATGGGTTGTATAATTTGTTTGAAGGCAGCTTCAAACCATACATTAAGAGGAAGCCCAACTATCTTCACCCAGCATAATCGTCTAGGCTTCGTATCGGCTATGCTCCATGGATGCAAATCATAGAACCTGGAAGTCCAGAAAGCCATATTACCTGTAAGTTCAGCCTGCATAGCCTCAACTGACTCAAAGACAAGTAGTTTCTGCTGGAGACCCATATCAAGACATTCAACGTGAGCTGGGAAATCCAACTGGGTGTTAGAAGGCCTGCGAAGAAGACCGACTGAACTTCGCTGAAGGCGCGCCGCAAGTCCTGTATCGGCAGATAGCTCGAACAAAGTATCGTCAGGAACAGTTTTGGACGGACCTGCAGTGACTTCAACATAGGATCTGCCATCCCTCTCCTTCAAAAGCTTAGAATCTGAAAAGGAGCGTTTTGAAGGTAACTTAGAAGCATCATCGACTGTAACATTTGGAGCTTTCTGTGCCCGTGAAACCCCTGCCCCTGCTGCATACCGAGCCACATTGATACGTGTCCACGCATGGCCACCAAGGTGTGCATTTAATCTCTGAAGTCGGGCAGCTTCCTGTACCCCACAGCGTACAAACTTTACGAAACCAAAGCGTAAGCCGCCCCTGGATAATCGTCCAGCGAGAAATACATCTACTACAGGCTCTACCTCGGCTATTGCTCGGAATAATTTGGCTGAGTTCCAGCCCTCTGGAATGCCTTCAATAAAATAGGAGATATACCGGTCCATTTTAAACACCCGTGCTGGTGTCCATGGGGATTGGCTAGGTCCGAGGGAGACATGGGAAGGAGGACTGGGCGGTGGAGGGGATGAGGAAGGACCCGCATGTTGTCCATGCACACGTTGCAACGGAAAAGTTGGTGAATGAGTAGGGGTGTGGGTGCGTTTGAGGGAAGGTATAGAGAGCGGTGGGAGGGTGGGGTGTTTAGAGAGAGACATTTTTTGAACAACCTATTTTTCGCACAGAGGGACTTACATGCTGCTCACCACGTTCTCCATGGAAAATCCTTCAGGCTTTGGAATTTTGTCTTTTAGAGTTAATCCTGCTACCTTTTGTGATATCATCAAATCTGAAAGCTCTGAAAGAGAATTCGGACTCTTCTCCGGTTCCCACAAACTTTCTGTTTGGGACTGTGTCCTCCTCGTATCAGGTTGGTCTATTCAGCAAACTCGCTTGACTAATATTGTGAGATCCAGTCCGTAGGGAGGGTCAGGTTACCTAATCTCACATCAAAAAAGAACGGTGGAGTTCTTGGATTTATATGTGTTGTGTGATGATATTATTTGTAACACAATGTATCTTTTGGACTATGTGATTAGAAGCCTAATTTAGAATTATAGTTGTGATCCATCACGTACACAAGAATTATAGTTGTGATCCATCACGTACACATACACGTGCCAATTTGCCAATTTTTCCCTCGAGTTTAACAGTTTGAAGGAGCTTAAGCTTACTTGAGTAATGGAAAAGGTTTGAGCAACTGGGATGTATTTGCGCACCAACCATGTAACTTCCATCTTTCTACATGTGGTTTGTGCAATTTCTTAACTCGAACAACATACCACAGAGGAAAAGCTATAAAAGAAAAGCAATCTCGTTGAAATTTAATTAGCACAAGCTAGACACAAGTTGTTCTTCTCATAAGAAAAATGGCAGGTCGCGTCATCGATGGAAGCAGAGATGTTGCAGTGGATGAATATCATCGTTACGTGGTAGGTTGCAATGCTTATTTATTTGATTTGAGCTATACCAAATTAACTTCCATACGTTTTGGGTGACTACTATTATGTTATCATTTAATTTTTCAATAATAAACATTTAATGATTTATCCGTTTAATCATTTGTATCTTAAACATATAGATGCATGGTAAGACAAGTGTACCTGACAGTTTCTTGGCTGCGACTTCCAAAATTTGTCTAGTTAGATTATGAAATGATTGATTAGGAGATGATACGTGCATACCATGTTAACAGGAAGACATTAATTTGGACTCCTTTGGAGTCAATAGCTACCGCTTCTCTACTTCTTGGGCAGGAATTCTACCCAGTAAGACCTCTTCAAGCCCCAACTCTCCATTTTAATTATGAGAACACAGAAAACCAAACGTGGAATTTCATGAAATTTGAAAACAAGAGGCAGATTTGGAGAAATAAATTTGGCAGGCATTGACTATTATAACAGACTGATCGATGCTCTCCTGCTTAAAGGTTTGACCCTTTTAATTAATGATCTGATTTACTCTACGAACACTAAGTTAATATATTTGTCCCCAATTTTATATATTTTCAGCAATCCAACCATTTGTGACAATATGCCACTTCGATTGGCCGCAAGAACTTGAGGAGAGGTACGGGGGTTGGCTAAGTCCTGAATCCCAGTACGTAACAAATTTTGTGCAATAAAACAGAAATGTCTCTCTCTAAACACCCCACCCTCCCACCGCTCTCTATACCTTCCCCCAACCACACTCACACCCCTGCTCTTTCACCAACTTTTCCGTTGCAACATGTGCATGGAAAACATGCGGGTCCTTCCTCATCCTCTCCACTGCCCAGTCCTCCTTCCCCTGTTCCCCTCGGACATAGCCAATCCCCATGGACCCCAGCACAGGTGTTTAAAATGGATCGGTATATTTCATATTTTGTTGAAGGAGTTCCAGAGGGTTGGAACTCAGCCAAATTATTCCGGGCAATAGCTGAGGTTGAGCCTGTAGTAGACGTATTTCTCGCTGGACGATTATCCAGGGGAGGCTTACGCTTTGGCTTCGTCAAGTTTGTACATTGTGGGGTACAGGAAGCTGCCCGACTTCGGAGATTAAACTCACACCTTGGTGGTCATGCGTGGACACGTATCAATGTGGCTCGGTATGCAGCAGATGCAGGGGCTTCACGGGTACAGAAAGTTCCAAATGCTCCAGTTGCTGATTCCTCTAAGTTACCTTCAAAACGTTCCTTCCCAGATCCTAAGCTTTTGAGGGAGAGGGATGGCAGATCCTATGTTGAAGTCACTGCAGTCCCGTCCAAAACTGTTTCTGAGGATACTTTGGTCGAGCTCTCTTCCGATTTAGGACTGTCGGCGAGCCTTCAGCGAAGTGCAGTTGGTCTTATTCGCAGGCATTCCACCACCCAGTTGAATTTCCCAGCTCACGTTGAATGTTTTGATATGGGTCTTCAGCGGAAAATTATTGTCTTTGAGTCAGCTGAGGCTATGAAGGCTGAACTTACATGTAATATAGCTTTCTGGACTTCCAAGTTCTATGATTTGCATCCATGGAGCATAGCCGATACGGAGCCTAGACGATTATGCTGGGTGAAGATAGTTGGGCTTCCTCTTAATGTATGGTTTGAAGCTGCCTTCAAGCAAATTATACAGCCCATTGGTGCCTTGGTTCAGGTTCATCCGAGCACAGCAACATGGTCTCACCTAGAGAGTGCTTTGTTGCAAATCGCCACCACCAACCTGTTGGAAATTCAGCAGAATTTGAAACTGATGATCGATGGCCAGCCATGCACAGTGCAGCTGTTGGAAGTTCCAAACACAGCCATTGCGGAGCCCGAGATAGGAAACAAGGGTTCTGTGTCAGGAGGGTGTGACAGCCTTTCTGTTCCACTCCAACCCAACCTTTCAGTTGACAGGCATAGTTGTGTTGGTAAGAGCTTGGGCAGTCCTCTTGCAGTTAAAAATCAGGCTGGTTGTCAGAAGGAGATCCTGGGGCATGGCAAGAGGATGGCGGTAGGTAGTTCTCCCATCTGCTGGGGTGGGGGGGCCCATACTCAGTCCGTTCAGTTGGGAGTGCCACAGCACCAAGTTATAGAGGGACTGACTCAGCATCCTGGTCAGCAGAAGGAAGGCCATTTATGTCAATTTACAAGTAGTGGGGGATTCTTAAGTAATTTTACAGCTCCTGTACTTACCCCTGAGACCTTGGTTTCTGCGGATCAGTTTCCTCTTCCTCGCAAGGCCATATCTGTGTGTGCTCCAGGAGAACTTTCAGCTGACTCCTGTGCTTTACACTCTTCCTCTGAGGTCATGACTTTCACTCGCATGAGGTTAGAGGGTGACAAGGCATCGCGGGTAGAGCAGTCCAGCAAGTCTGGCACACGCCGGACTGGGAGGTCCAAAAAACACAAACATATTAAACCTACTAGGAGCCTCTCTTCCGGGAAGGTTAGTCATCCGATTGGTGATGGGTTGTCTGTATTAGCCGATGACCCTTCATTTCTTGTCGAGCCTGCTGATAAATGCGATGATTCCCAGCCTCGTATGAACAGTGTACCCTCGGATGTGGCTGTCTGTTCAGTAGACTTGGAAGTGCAGAGAACAATGGCTGTTGTGGAACAATTGGGTCTCAGTCGTAAAAATACGAAAGCCGCAATCCGACGTAAGCTGAAGGAACAGATCGTGGAGGAGCATAAGGAGTGGCACGCTCACTGCACTACATAATGTAGTAGTGGTGGCTTCTGGTTCGGGGTCTTTCCATCATATGGTTAATATAGCCTTCTGGAACATCAGAGGATGTAGGGGGACGATGAAGGAGAGTCAAGTTCGTTCTCTTATCAGGCAAGAACAGCTTAGCGTTCTATTTTTATGCGAGACCAAGAGGGAGACGTTTTCTGACAGACTGGTGGCCCGATTCTGGGCTGGTCCTACCATTAAATGGGACACCATCGATGCTTGTGGGAGTGCTGGGGGTATTGCATGCTTCTGGAATGAGTCAGTTGTGCAAGTTACCGGAGTGGAAAAATTTGAGCGTTGGATGATACTCAAGATGCAAACTAGGGATACTGGGTTCACATTTGTATGTGTGGGGTTTCATGCACCTAATACAGCGACGGATCGACAACTACTTTGGGAAGAAATGGAAAGAAAGAAGGAAGCGGATAACGCTCCGTGGCTGATTCTCGGCGATTTCAATGAGTCCATTGTGGCGGCAGAAAGGCTGAGTACGTCCTTTAATCAATTAGCTGCATCTCGCCTGCTGATGTTTATTCACAGGAATGGTTTGGTTGATTTACCTCTCATTGGTAAGGATTACACCTGGTTTACTTCCCATTGTGCTTCGCGGATAGACAGAGTATTGGCATCCCCTCACTGGTGTTCCCAGTTTAGTAGTCATCGACTTTATGCAGGTGCTAAAGGGTTCTCAGATCATGTGCCTTTAATAGTGAAGGTCGATACTTTCCAATGGGGCAGCAAACCGTTTCGATCATGGGATATCTGGTGGGAGGATCCTCAGTTTCTGCCGACAGTGGAAAGTTTCTGGGGGGAAGCTGGAGTTCGCTTTCCTGGAGATTTTTGCGTGGTGAAGAAATTTTCTTTTCTGAGAAAAAAATTACGGGAGTGGCATCTGAATCATTTCGGTGCATTGGAGAATAAGCTGACAGCCTTACTTGCTGAGATTGATTCAGTTGATCAGCATAGAGGGGAGCTGGGAGCTGGTTCGAATGATAGATACCACGAGTTACAAACTCAGAAGTGGGATATAAAGCAGAAACTTGAGTCAATGTGGAGACAGAAGTCTAGGCAACAATGGCTACAGTTGGGTGACAAGAACAGAAAATTCTTCCATCTGAGTGCTAACCTGAGGCTTGCATATAATTTTATTGGTTCCATCCGTGTGCAGGAAAGAGAGCTCACAACGGCTGTGGAAATTCGAGGAGCTGCTGTGGATCATTTTCAGCGGCTGTTTGCGGATGAAGGTGTTCGATGGTTGGGTTTGGGTAGTCTTAATTTACCCCGTCTATCCACTGCCTCGGCGAATCAGTTGCAAGCTCCTTTTCTCGCGGAGGAGATTAAGAGTGCAGTATGGGATTGTGGCAGCCACAAAGCACCTAGACCGGATGGATTTAATTTCCATTTTATCAAGCAAGCTTGGTCTGTAATTGGCAGGGACATTGTTGCGCTGGTGAATGATTTTCATGGCAGCGGGGTGCTTCCTAAGGGGATCAACAATAGCTTCATCACGCTGCTGCCAAAGACAGCTGGTGCGGCTGATTTCAATTCGTACAGACCTATTAGCCTCATTAATAGTTTGTATAAGATAATTGCCAAGCTTTTGTCTAAACGGCTGAAGAGCGTGATGGACCAGCTCATTTCCCCGTTTCAAACGGGATTTATGGAAGGCCGCTACATTGCAGACTCTATCATGATTGCAAATGAGATCTTACACACCATGAAGAAGTCCCAGCGGCAGGGTTGGAGCCTGAAATTAGATTTTCAGAAGGCCTATGACTCGGTTAATTGGGCTTTCCTCATTGAAGTTATGGAATGTATGGGTTTTGGAGTGCAGTGGCGAAAATGGGTGCATGGTTGCGTTTCATCAGCTCGCTGCGCCATTCTCATCAATGGGGCGCCAACCACTGAGTTTTCAGTTGACCGTGGTCTACGCCAAGGTGACCCGCTCTCGCCTTTGCTGTTCAATCTTGCGGCAGAGGTGTTGTCAAGGCTATTGATCAGAGCTGCGGAGTGTAATTTATTTCAGGGCATTCCCATTGGCAGTTTTGTCTTATCACACTTACAGTACGCTGACGATGTAATTTTATTCAGTAATGGTGATCCGCAGGGTGTGATTTGCTTACAACAGATACTGAGATGTTATGAATTACTTTCCGGGTTGAAGATCAACTTTTATAAATCCGGTTTAGTTGGCATTAACGTATCCCATGGTGAGGCGGCGGCCCTGGCTTCTAAGATCCATTGTAGGTTGCAGGCTATGCCATTTTCTTACCTTGGAATCCCCCTTGGAGCGAATCCTCGTCGTCGTAGCACGTGGAAAACGGTGTTGGACAGATTTAAAAGCAAATTGAGTTCTTGGAAGGGGTCCTTGTTATCAATGGGAGGAAGACTGACTTTGATTAATTCGGTATTGAATAGTATTCCTGTTTACTATATGACTTTTTTTCAGATGCCCGTCAGCGTACGCAAGGAGTTGGAGAAATGGATGCGCCGTTTCCTGTGGGCTGGGAAAATAGAGAAGAGTTTTTTGTGCAAAGTGCGCTGGTCAGTGGTGGTTCGTGCAAAGAATAGTGGCGGTACTGGGATTGGTTGCTTACAATTGCGGAACCAGGCCTTACTTACCAAGTGGTGTGCCAGAATTGCTACTGACACCTGCTCCTTGTGGAAACAGGTGATCCAGCAGAAATATCATCCTCGCCTGAACTATGATGGGATCGATTGCACGGTGACGAATGTTTCTGCGATTTGGCAAGGGATAGTGAAGACCAGTCGCAGCCTCTTGCCTAATGGACAGTGCCTCTCTGAGTTTCATCGCTGGCGAGTGGGTCAAGGTAATTCTATTGCTTTTTGGCAAGATATTTGGTGAGCCACTCGGCCTCTCTTGCTGTTGTTTCCTAGATTGTATGATCTATCGTTGGCGAAAGAAGGCTCCTTGGTACAGTTTGGGGTATTAGTGAATCAGGTGTGGGAATGGCGTATGTTATGGCGGCGAAGATTGTTTGTGTGGGAGGAGGAGGAGGTTACTCGGTTACTCTCTGTGTTGACCCCTGCTATGCCGCGGGTGGGGCAGGATGATGAGTTGCTGTGGGATGATCAGCTGACACCATTTACAGTACACCACTGTTATACAACACTGGAAGCACATATGTTCCCGGTTGATGAGCAGCGGGTTCCCAATGTTTGGTGCAAACAAGGGGCACCCAAGTGGCAAGCTTTCATGTGGCTGGCCTGTCGGGAGAAGGTTCAGGCCAAAGCACATCTTATTCACATGGGGATCTTACCAGAGTCTGCAGGGGCATGTGAGGCTTGTGGTTTGGTGGAAGGTAACTCTAATCATATTTTACTGGATTGTCATCTGGCATGGAAGTGCTGGTCACTATTATTCCAACATTGGGGTTTAAGTTGGGTTCAACCCAGGTCTGTGGCAGAATTGTTTGTGCAGTGGGCAGGTTTCTCCATCCCATCCCGATGGCAGGATCTTTGGTATGTAGTACTCTTTGCGTTTACGTGGAGCATTTGGCTGGGAAGAAATGCTCGAGTCTTCAGGCGTGTGGTTTGCAGTGCGGAGGATTTATTTTACAATGCCATTCGGCATGGTTTTTGCTGGGCGAAATATAATCTGAAGGGGGGTTGTCCTGATTGCCTGACTTTACTGCCTTTAGGGGATTTCCTATCCTTAAGGGCTATGTAGGGGTGTGGTAGTTATGTATGGCTGGTGAAAATTCCAGATGCTGTATGCTGTCTATATGGTATCTTGAGGTTTCATCTGGTCTATCGCGTCACGACAATGTTTCTTTGTCTGTCGCATATGTAATACAGTTCTTCTTTTAATACAATATTGAATTCATTCAAAAAAAAAAAAAAATTTTGTGCAAATTTTCCTTTATCCTTGGTCATTTTTCCCAGCAAAATAATAAACTATAAACCTCGAGCGAAAATTGGTTATCGAAAACATAATCAATTTATTGGTTATACTTGTCCTGAATCTTCGCCTATTGGTAAATTAATTCGTTCTTATTGTCTTGATTAGGGAGGATTTTGCATATTATGCAGACATCTGTTTCAAACGCTTTGGAGACCGAGTGAAGTATTGGGCCACCTTCAACGAGCCGAATCTTCAAGTCTCCTTTGGCTACCGTACTGGAGAATTTCCCAAATCTCGCTGCTCAGGTGCTTTTGGAAATTGTACTCATGGTGACTCCGAGAAGGAACCTTTTATCGCAGCACATAATATAATTCTATCACATGCCAATGCGGTCGATATCTATAGAACCAAATACCAGGTATCTAACGATGACAGTGGATTCAGTTTTACAGGGTTAAAAGATAAAAAAATAGAAGGGTGAATGATAAATTCATTTACGCAATGATTAAACAGAAAGTGCAAGGAGGCAGCATCGGGATCGTATTGCACTGTACTTGGTTTGAACCCATCAGTAATTCTACTGCAGACAAATTAGCAGCAGAAAGAGCATTTGCGTTCTCCCTTAACTGGTTTTCTTCTATTCCTTTCTCTTTTGTCGTTTGCTGGTGACTTGGATTCGTTTGTTTTGGGGAACTCACTCTTGATTCCAAGCAAGGTTCTTAGACCCAATAATGTTTTCCTCCAGCTATGACCAAAGTTCTGGTGGTCCAATTTACCACTATTTTCAAGAAACGACATAGAGAAAATGAAGAAGAACAGTTTGGATTTTATCGGCGTCGTAGTATTTGCATATTCCCAAATAGGTGAATCTTCATATATCTTTTCATTTGTGCCACAGTTGGATTTGCCAACAACGATGCACTGTCATAGTCTTCTTTCATTTGTGCCACCAACGTCGATACACTATCATAGTCTTCTTTCATTTGAGCCACCAACGTCGATACACTATCTTAGTCTTCTTTCATTTGTGCCACCAATGTCGATGCACTGTCATAGTCTTCTTTCATTTGTGCCACCAACGATGCACTGTCATAGTCTTTTCATTTGTGCCACCAACGTCGATACACTATCATAGCCATCATTCATTTATGCCACCAAGGTCGATGCACTGTCATAGTCTTCTTTCATTTGTGCCACCAACGTCGATGCACTATCATAGTCTTCTTTCATTTGTGCCACCAACATTGATGCACTGTCATAGTCTTCTTTCATTTGTGTCACCAACGTCGATGCACTGTTATAGTCTTCTTTCATTTGTGCCACCAACGCCGATGCACTGTCATAGTCTTCTTTCATTAGTGTCATCTACGCCGATGCACTGTCATAGTCTTCTTTCATTTGTGCCACCAACGATGCACTGTCATAGTCTTTTCATTTGTACCACCAACGTCGATACACTATCATAGCCATCATTCATTTATGCCACCAACGTCGATGCACTGTCATAGTCTTCTTTCATTTGTGCTACCAACATGGATGCACTATCATAGTCTTCTTTCATTTGTGCCACCAATGTCGATGCACTGTCATAGTCTTTTCATTTGTGCCACCAACATCGATACACTATCATAGTTTTTTTTCATTTGTGCCACCAACGTCGAAGCACTGTCATAGTCTTTCTTTCATTTGTGTCACCAACGTCGATGCACTGTCATAGTTTTCTTTCATTTGTGCCACCAACGTCGATGCACTGTCAGTAGTCTTTTTTCATTTGCGCCACCAACGTCGATGCACTATCATAATCTTCTATTATTGTGCCACCAACATCGATACACTATCATAGTCTTCTTTCATTTGTGCCACCAACGTCGATGCACTATCATAGTCTTCTTTCATTTGTGCCACCACGTCGATGCACTATCATAGTCTTCTATTATTTGAGCCACCAACGTCGATACACTATCATAGTCTTCTTTTATTTGTGCCACCAATGTCGATGCACTGTCATAGTCTTCTTTCATTTGTGCCACCAACGCCAATGCACTATCATAGTCTTCTTTAATTTGTGCCACCAAAACCGATGCACTGTCATAGTCTTCTTTCATTTGTGCCACCAACGTCGATGCACTGTCATAGTCTTCTTTTATTTGTGCCACCAACGCCGATGCATTGTCATAGTCTTCTATTATTTATGCCACCAACGTCGATGCACTGTCATAGTCTTCTATTATTTATGCCACCAATGCCGATGCACTGTCATAGTCTTCTTTCCTTTGTGCCACCAACGTCGATGCACTGTCATAGTCTTTTCATTTGTGCCACCAACATCGATACACTATCATAGTCTTCTATCATTTATGCCACCAACGTCGATGCACTGTCATAGTCTTTTTTCATTTGTGCCACCAACGTCGATGCACTATCATAGTCTTCTCTTATTTGTGCCACCAACGTTGATGCACTATCATAGCTTTCTTTTATTTGTGCCATCAATGTCGATGCACTGTCATAGTCTTCTCTTATTTGTGCCACCAACGTTGATGCACTATCATAGCTTTCTTTTATTTGTGCCATCAATGTCGATGCACTGTCATAGTCTTCTTTCATTTGTGCCACCAACGTCGATGCACTGTCATAGTCTTCTATTATTTATGTCACCAACGCCGATGCACTGTCATAGTCTTCTATTATTTGTGCCACAAACGTCGATGCACTGTCATAGTCTTCTATTATTTATTCCACCAACGCCGATGCACTATAATAGTCTTCTATTATTTGTGCCACCAACGTCGATGCACTATCATAGTCTTCTATTATTTTTGCCACCAACGTCGATGCACTGTCATAGTCTTCTATTATTTATGTCACCAACGCCGATGCACTGTCATAATTTTCTATTAATTGTGTCACCAACGTTGATGCACTGTCATAGTCTTCTATTATTTATGCCACCAACGTCGATGCACTGTCTTCTTTCATTTGTGCCACCAACGTCGATCCACTGTCATAGTCTTCTTTCATTTGTGCCACCAACGTCGATGCACTGTCATAAGTCTTTCATTTGTGCCACCAACGTTGATGCACTGTCATAGTTTTCTTTCATTTGTGCCACCAACGTCGATGCACTGTCATAGTCTTTCATTTGTGCCACCAGCATCGATGCACTGTCATAGTCTTCTTTCATTTGTGCCATCAACGTCGATGCACTGTCATAGTCTTTTATTATTTGAGCCACCAACGTCGATACACTATCATAGTCTTCTTTTATTTGTGCCACCAACGTCGATGCACTGTCATAGTCTTCTTTCATTTGTGCCACCAACGCCGATGCACTGTCATAGTCTTCTTTCATTTGTGCCACCAACGTCGATGCACTGTCATAGTCTTCCTTCATTTATGCCACCAACGTCGATGCACTGTCATAGTCTTCTTTTGTTTGTGCCACCAATGCCGATGCACTATCATAATCTTATTTCATTTGTGCCACCAACGTCGATGCACTGTCATTATCTTTTTTCATTTTTGCCAACAACGTCGATGCACTCATAGTCTTCTAATATTTATACCACCAATGCCGATGCACTGTCATATTCTTCTTTCATTTGTGCCACCAACGTCGAAGCACTGTTATAGTCTTTTCATTTGTGCCACCAACGTCGATGCACTGTCATAGTCTTCTTTCATTTGTGCCACCAACGCCGATGCACTGTCATCGTCTTCTTTTATTTGTGTCACCAACGTCGATGCACTATCATAGCCTTCTTTTATTTGTGCCACCAACGTCGATGCACTGTCATAGTCTTCTTTCACTTGTGCCACCAACGTCGATGCACTGTCATAGTCTTTTCATTTCTGCCACCAACATCGATACATTGTCATAGTCTTCTTTTATTTGTGCCACCAAAGTCGATGCACTGTCATAGTCTTCTTTCATTTGTGCCATCAACGCCGATGCACTGTCATAGTCTTTTCATTTGTGCCACCAACATCGATACACTATCATAGTCTTCTTTCATTTGTGCCACCAACGTCGATACACAGTCATAGTCTTCTTTCATTTGTTCCACCAACGTCGATGCACTGTCATAGTCTTCTTTCATTTGTTCCACCAACGTCGATGCACTGTCATAGTCTTCTTTCATTTGTGCCACCAACGTCGATGCACTATCATAGTCTTCTTTTATTTGTGTCACCAACGTTGATGCACTGTCATAGTCTTCTTTTATTTGTCCCACCAACGCCGATGCACTGTCATAGTCTTCCTTTATTTGTACCACCAACACCGATGCACTATCATAGTCTTCTTTTGTTTGTGCCACCAATGTCGATGCACTATCATAATCTTATTTCATTTGTGCCACCAACGTCGATGCACTGTCATTATCTTTTTTCATTTGTGCCACCAACGTCGATGAACTTTCATAGTCTTCTTTCATTTGTGTCACCAACGTCGATGCACTGTTATAGTCTTCTTTCATTTGTGCCACCAACGCCGATGCACTGTCATAGTCTTCTTTCATTTGTGCCACCTACGCCGATGCACTGTCATAGTCTTCTTTCATTTGTGCCACCAACGCCGATACACTGTCATAGTCTTCTTTCATTTGTGCCACCAACGCCGATGCACTGTCATAGTCTTCTTTTATTTGTGCCACCAACGTCGATGCACTGTCATAGTCTTCTTTCATTTGTGCCACCAACGTCGATGCACTGTCATGGTCTTCTCTTATTTGTGCCACCAAGTCGATGCACTGTCATAGTCTTCTTTCATTTGTGCCACCAATGTCGATGCATTGTCATAGTCTTCTATTATTTGTGCTACCAACAATCGATGCACTGTCATAGTCTTCTTTTGGAGCCTCCCAAAGATGCATAGCATCAAGATAGACTTTCATTCAAACTGCCCATATTGGCTAAAAGCCGATTGTGTTTTACTCTCCATTCTCACAGGTCCCTCAATAAAACCTGGCTCCGCTACCATTTTGTTGGATTTTAGGAAGAGTATATGTCTATCTTATTCATGACTTATATTTATAGGATAACATAGATAATATCTTAACCTATTAACCAAATAATATAATAAAATCTAATAAAATCTCCCTAATCGAGGAATGTTAATATAATTAATTTAAATTTCTAAATGCATAATCAAATACTAACGGCATATTCTAACAGGCAGGAGTAGAATGGCAAAACGTCTATCCAAAAGGATTTGAGAAGATAATTACATACCTAAAAACGAGATACAATAGCACGCCAATGATCATCACAGAAAACGGTAAGTACAAAGACTGGGAAAGAAACTTACCTAATGAAAAGGCACCACTTGCAATGTCTTTCTTGAAATTGACTTGGGATGATGTTGTAGGTTATAGTCAGGTTGAATCTTCAAACCTCAGCATGTCAGAATCCCGGCATGATGTGAAAAGAGTGAACTACATATCGCTTTGAACTTCTGTTTCCTGACTCATACATAATTTCCTTGCTCTATGTAATCAGGAAGGGCGCTGATGTGAGAGGATATTTTGTCTGGTCATTGCTTGACAATTTTGAATGGACACGGGGTTATACTGTAAGATTTGGACTTCACCACGTAGATTATGCCACACAGAAAAGAACTAGAAGACTATCAGCAGCTTGGTTCAAACAGCTCATCTCAAAGTTCAAGGTAGCAAAATCCAAGATGTAAGAAACCCATGAGGAAATACATAACGGATAGATGATCTTAAGATGTGTCTTTTATATTTGGCCAGACCAATAACAGTTTAGGATTATGGCTTTGTGATCCTAAATGCAAGCCAGCCAACGGCAGGCGTCCTTCTACCTTTGTTAAACTATTAGCTAATTTCAAAGTGCCGAATGATTTTTATTTTCATATGATTCTATTGAGAAATAAATAAACTAGGAAACAAGAAAATGGACAGGAAATTCTAATAACAAAAACAGGAAATAGAATAAGTAAAACTATGTAAATAATAACAACGAGCATGTGGTTTAAAAACATCTATTCTTGTCTTAATATTGAGTATATTGATATATACCTCTGTGTCATTCATAATATCCAAATAAAATGCAATCACCTTCATTTTCTAGTAATAGCACATACTTATATAGTTATTATAATGATTCTAGACAGTGTGCGTCACAAAGTTTTGGTGAGGTTCCTGATCAGAGAAAACGCTATGCGCAAGAAATTCAGACTGATTCTGTTTGTTGCAATATCCTGGAAAATTTGTAACGTTAGAAATAAAAAGTTATTTCAAGGAAAGGCCTTTGACCACGAAGGAATCTTCTCGTATGCAATTTCTATGGTTACCTTCTGGTTCAAATCGAAAGAACCAGCCTTCCCTTAATCGGCATCTGATCTTCCTAGGAAATCCTGTCTCTTTTATGCTCTAAGGGCTCCAAGCTAGTTCTTGTCTTTGTAAGGACCGGATTATTTTTTTCGAAACTAAGAGTTTAAGGTTTGAGCTTATCTTTATCCAAAGTTTGGATGTTCAATTGGTATTTTAGTTTTGAGTTTAATTGTGGAGATAAAATTATAATAAGATATAAGGCATTATAAATACTTTGACAAATTTAATCATCAAGCCAAGCAAGTTCTTCCTATTTATTAGGCATTTTTACAAACATTTTCAGAGCAGGAATTTTCAACCACCGAGTCATCCAACATACAAACCACACACAGATATTGTTATCCCAGCTGGTTATTGATATTGAGAATAAAATTTCTCAGATTTCGGGATTAATATTGTGATTGTTGATATTAGATTTGTTGAACCATGAAATGCTTCGAGTTGATATTTTATTTTGATATTAATTTAAGATCTAATTTGGCATTTCAATTCCATATTTTGATTTGAGCTTTTAAGATTCTAATGCTGCATTATAACATTAGAAATTGCAGTTGATTAAACGCATAGTACCCACACCAAAGAGATTCCTCATAGTGCATTATTATATGTTTAATGCGTCTGTTGGTGTGTTTGCAGTCCTGCTGTTGTCTTCTCCACTTGTTGTCATCCTGCTCGTCTCCTTTATCTGCAATTCTGTTTTGGTCTTCTTCGCCTTTTGTGTCATTTGTCTTTGGAAATATCTTCTGAATTGTATCCATTGTATCCATGTGACCCAGCTTCTTCGAAGCCTATTCTAAGACAGTTCCACCAGGGAGATCGAGCCTCATAAATATGCTTTCCATCGTCCCATGAAATTTGACATGCCTGGAGACCGATAGCGACATTTGGTTCCTTCCCATGCCGACCAATCCACTCTGTAACAGCTAGAGCTTCATCATCCTGGGCAGAATATTGCCTCTTATATTTGCCAAATGGGTTAATCCCAGGATTGGCTATTTCAGCAACTGTTGCAACCATATACATCGAGTCCCCAACTAGAGGTGCACCACAAGCAGCCAACTGAGCTCGAATCTGCGCCAGATAATTCGATAGGTTAAGCGTGAACGGAACAATTGTATTCACTTTCTGGTATCAATAATAGCTTATAAAAAACCCAACCCGCAACAGTGTAGCTTAGTAGCAGCAGTGAAGGATGATCCATATATTAACATTTGTAAACCCGCCAGTATTTTGCACCCTTCTTATAAACTTTTGATGATGAGGAATCCTGGCCTGGTAAACAGCATTTGTGTTTCCATGCAACAGGAAACACAAAAACACTGCCGCTGTCAACCAATTTCCAGCCAAGTCCCAACTAGACTCATAAATATTGATTAATAATTTATAAACTGAAAATACTTTCGAAGGAGAGAACAAGCAGAATGACCTGATGTGTCCGACCAGTCAGAAGGTTGATTTTACACTCGTATGCATGATCTCTTGAGTGCCATCCAGAGTCCTCAACACTATATCTGTGTTCAGTATCAGAATTAGGCCAAGGAACCTCCTTGCATTCCATGACCTCAAGTTGACACAAGCGCCACCCTTTAATATAGTCTGCATGTCATACAAGTTGTCATACATCACAAAAATTAAAAGTAAAAAGATGCGCTCAAAACAAGATGTTGCACTGCCTTAGGTAAAACTTAACAAGCACAGAGAATATACCATTATGATTCTGAAAATCAAGAATTTTCCAAAGTAGTTGAAAGCATCAGAGAACATGGATGAAAAAGTGTTGTGACTTTTATCAAGTAGACCACACGGGACAAGTTCATAAGCGTATTTCTTTGGAAGGAATAAACAGGAAAAGGAGAGGGAAGCATAGAGAACATCATTCTTTGAACAAAGATACTCGGTAACATCCGCTAAGTAGTTTTTATAACCATTTTAGGAATGAGCCTCCCTGCTAGCAAAGCTTGGTTCTCAGATGACAACCTTGTGAAACAATGCTTGGAGCAAGATTAACAGGACGCATGTAGTGGGTGATTACTCCAACTGGCACAGGAGATGCAGCAAGAGCAAGATAAAGCTTCTTCACCTTTCTATCCTGACCATGAGAAGAAACATACTGATTCTAATCAGTTCAGAGTAAAAGTATAATGACAATTGCTTAAATGAGAATAAAATCAAGAGAATTTTGTATCAGATCTCCGAAAAGTGAATTTAAACTGCTGTGGAATACCCTTAAGAATAGATTTTAAAGGCCTCTAACTAGCATTTGGCTCCCGAAACGATCACAACCTCACCTTGATTTTTCCATGGAAAACTGAGCAGAACTCCTTATTCCTAGCCAATACAACACTACATTTGAAACACAGACACTTATTCATCCTCCAAAGCAGTTATCAGACTTCAGTAGCCACAAGAATAACAAAATTATATGAGCTTGCATACCAGCCTTCTGTGCAGTTGTCAATCTGATGGGTAGTCCTCAATGGGGCAGTTAACCCTAGAGCCCGAGTTGCAAAGGTTGCACAACTTTCTTCTATGTTGTCTGTAGTCCCTCCTACCTAAACAAAGTTGGCTACAAAATTTGAGCAACCAAGTAATAACATGCTGGGAAATATACGTGCAAAAAAGAAAATCAACGCTTAAATTGAGGTCTTGGGTAAATAATGGTGTCGTGCGACCACAAGAATTCAGGAGTTATCCTGTGAGGACCACTCCCCAGGAGGAACCTATATCCATGGTATTGTCTGGCCCTCTGGCCCAGGATAACGACCAACCGGCTACCAGGCAACCAGGAGCCCTCGGCCCAAAGGCCGGCAACTCTGACCCATGACTATTCGATCCCCTGGCTGCAGCCACTGAGACTCGAACCCCTGTCATGGCATCTTTTATTCCTCCTAAGAGGACGCCTCTTACCAATTCAGGTAGCTTCGTAGTCGTCTAGTTCCTATGGTTCGACTTCTAGTTCCTATGGTTCGAGTTTCTTGGCGTAGTGGTAATTCCGAGGAGTCGATGCGAGAACGTTATCCACACTTGTTCGAGTCATAAAGTATATACATTTCGAGGACGAAACTTTTATAAGGAGGGGAGAATGTGAAACCTTGTCCATGTGCAAGCCCATTTGAAGGTCTGGACCTGTTACGTTGGGCCTAATCCGAAGCCCAATTAAAGTTTCGAGCCCGTTAACAATTCTAACCCTACATATAAATATATCATAACAAACTCTAGCTGCCACTTTTACCCTAAACCTAGTTCACTGTTTATCATCCTCTTCATACCACCTTCAATCTTCAACCTGCCACCTCCAGCATCCTTCTTGTTTAGTTCCACTGTCGGATTGTGCATCAAGGAATCTCCCGGTTTGTGTTCATTTGTTTAATTCCTTTTCGTAATCCCGCTGCTTATGTTTTCCTGTTAATTTATCTATTTGTAATCTTTCTTTTATGTGTGTTATTAAGTATGTTTCCCTGTTGATTTTCTCTTTCGTTCCTCACTTTCTAGGATTTGCGCTTCTCACGTGGTGCGCAGATTGAGAAAGGAAACAGCGATACGAGAGTGCACTTGCCGAGCGAGTACAGCGAAGCAGATCGAGAAAGTGAGGAACGAAGGAGAAAATCAACAGGGAAACATACTTAATAACACACATAAAAGAAAGATTAAAAATAGATAAATTAACAAGGAAAACATAAGCAGCGGGATTACGAAAAGGAATTAAACAAATGAACACAAACCGGGACGAAGAACAAAACGTAGTCTCCTACATGATGGGAAGACAAACCTATGGAGATTCCTTGATGCACAATCCGACAGTGGAACTAAACAAGAAGGATGCTGGAGGTGGCAGGTTGAAGATTGAAGGTGGTATGGAGAGGATGATAAACAGTGAACTAGGTTTAGGGTAAAAGTGGCAGCTAGAGTTTGTTATGATATATTTATATGTAGGGTTAGAATTGTTAACGGGCTCGAAACTTTAATTGGGCTTCGGATTAGGCTCAACGTAACAGGTCCAGACCTTCAAATGGGCTTGCACATGGACAAGGTTTTACATATCCAGTTAATAATTTCCAATGCTTAGATACCTTTGCTGGTTTAAGATAATGGCAGAAGCTGCAGAAACGTATTTCACTGAACTTGATAATATTTATTCAGCACAGCTTGATTCTAATAACTTTGATGAACTACAGTTATACTTGCATGAACATGATTGTATTTGGAAAAATACAGAAAAATCTAGTAAGAACATCAGCAAATACATACCGTAGTACCAGCAGGTTTATCCAAAACAACAAAAGAATCAGCCACAGCTATAATTCTAGATTTCCAATCAATTTCATAGCACCTGAGGAAATACCAAATATCAATGAGTCACATGCCACTAGAAATAACAGCAACGACCCTTTAAGAACAGAATTTTTACCTTGGGAACCGTTTTGGATGTACATGAACACGCAGGTAAGTTCCAGCTTCAAGAATCTGGTCGACATGGGTTATTCGGAAAGTCCTCTGTGCTTCTCTCACTGTTTTCCCTTTGATTGAAATCCTCTTCTTCAAAGCAGATGGCTTGGTAAATTCTTTAAACACCTTAATCTGCTCAGGAGTTGCTGTTGGAGGGGGCTGTGGGGATACAAGAGCATAATATACAGCTCCAAAATGGATAAGATCTGCAACAAACCTTCAAATAACGAAAATTCCTAAGTAACTCTGTCCTGATTAATGAAGATATCATTCACATGATTAAAAAACAAACGATTCGGCACCATGAAAAGAGAGTAATACTTACGAAGGAGGAATATCCAGAGCTTTACAGATGAATTCAAGAACAGGAGCTTCTTTGGAAACAACCAAATGTTCAACTCTCGGAGGGATATTCTGCGAGGGACACGGAAGTAATCGATTGTATTCCGGGTATCTGAAACAAGATCAAGTCTGCAGTGTCATCACTGAATCCATCCAAAGAGCATGCAATACGAGGTTGAGCTCACATTCAAAAGGAACAACCTTTTCATGGTTAACGTCACTTTTATCTAGCGAAACATGAAAAAAAAACCATGATTTAGCTTCAAGAGTAAGTCTTTATCTCTCTACTAAAAATCACATACGATTAAAACATAGAAGCAAAAGAAAAAAAAAATTAATCTAAAGTACCCATTGGATGACGGATTGGTTGCTGTTGTGCAAGGAGAAACATTGGTTTTCAGATATTGAGAGCTGAACTTTCTCTTACTCGAACTCCACAATGTAGTCCAGGCCAAAGCATTGTTTTTCTGCTGATTGTTGAGAAAACAATAAGAGGTGGAAGCTAACGTGCGCAGAAAGATCACTGAAACACCAAAGCTGCTCCGGTGACCGGTGTGGAAAAGCGGAGCTAAAAGCATTGTAACCGTCTTCAGTATGGGCCTCTATGCAAAACTAAAACGAGGGTTTTGTGATGATATGGACGGCTAAGGGGACAAGGTTTTGGCACTTTGTCAGATCCACTGGAATGGTCGGTCGTTTAAACAATGTGCACCGAATCACCACACCGGCGGACTGGTTTTAAACGACATGTCGTTTGATCTTAACCCACCTCGTTGACTTCTCAGTCTCACCCATTTTCACCTTTTTATTATCATTCAAAGATATCCTTTAAATTATTTATTACCAATATTGAAATCTGATTTTCCTGAAGATGAATCCGATGTAATGATGCTTAAATTTATAGGCTATAGTTTCTTTTGAATGGGAGCTGTTTATAGGCAAATCGAAGTTCAAAGGACAGCAACGATGTCATCATGAGCTATGCCTAATAGTGATTAGCTTAATATGAAAGGATGAGAGATGACTAAGCACTTGAGATCAGGCTACAATCCTCTGCTCAACGGATCATCTTAATATGTGAACCCAAACAACGAGCGGGAGAAATTAAGTCTAGATTCCAGAGTGTTCGTAATTTTCTCTTGACTGTCCTATCCAAAATTATAAGACTAGCACAGAAACATTTCATACCCGACTATGGACTCTGTCATCTTTCAGGTCTTTCAGGTCTTTCAGGTTGCCACCGATCCAGCTCATCAATTTCTACTCCAATATTATACTTCAAATCAGAATAATGTGATGATGCAATCCTTCCATCAGAAGGATACACATGACCGAGCTCTTGACTTCCATTTTGTCTCACGCTATCAACAAGAGAATTTGTTTCACCCCTCTTTCTGCTAGACCGGTTTCTTCCACTTGAATAGCTGACCCTCGATTTTCTTCTAAGATGAAATCTTCTGTTTTCGGATTCACCACCTGAAGAGTTCTCCTTCAACCTGTTTGCATTTTTTCCTACATCTTCTGAGAACTCTGATTCATCATGAATGTGGTGTTCTCTTCTATGGCAATGGTATTTCCCTTCATCCCTGCTCAATGAGTCATGCCGATCTGAGCTTCTCCTTCGGTGATGGTATCTGTCTTCTGAGGCCTGGCTCTGGCGTTCTGAGCTTTTCCTTCTGTGATGGTGTCTGTCTGCATCTTTTTCCCCAATCAAGCACTTGTCAGTGGACCCAGTGTCAGGCATTCTACTCTCTCTATCCTCGAGATCATCGTTCCTTGCTTTGCCCTGACATCTCGAGCTTCTCTCCAATTTCCTGTGGTTCTTTTCTCTGTCACTGTCACTGTCCCTATCCAATTGATCAAGTCCGTGAGCTTCATTCCTACTGTCACAATTGTCGTCTAGGAGTCCTCGTTTCTGCCTCTGGGCTGAATTAGTACTTGAATTATAATATAACTTTCTGTTTCTTTCCCCATCCAACCGTTCCTCATCTAAATAATCATTTGAGTAGCTTCTTTTATGCTTTGATATTTTCCTTGCACGATCGTGATGTCTAAACCTCTCAGCGTTTCTATTCGTGTATGAATCAGAGCATTCCCCATCAGAACTAGAATCATGTTTTTTTCTATCCGTGTGATCAAAATCTTTAATGCTACTACTATCTTCAGACAGCTTATCCTCAATGCTTCTGGTCCCTATACCACCACCATCTGCACGACTTCGAAGCCAAGCGCCTTCTCTAAAATCATCATTGTCTAGGCTCCCAACGCGATTCACATCCCTGGATCTAGATCTTCTAGAACGACGCCTGCACAAATAAGATGACTGTATCGTCATGGACAAGACAAACAAATATGAAGTCTAAAAACTAAAGCTTCAAATGAAAATAAATGTCAGAGCCGCAGTTAATCAACAGAATCATCATTTGTTGCACACACGTACACAACCAAAAATGTCTAAAGTTTCTATTCGACCACATTCGCTCCAACTGAAGTGCGGAAACATGTATCTGATTTGTAGCAACATTCAGAAACATTGGTATCCAGAAACATTAGTAGACTGAAAAAGAAAAGAAACCACCTGTTATTATTCTCTGGCATTTCCTTGCTAGGAATCCTCAGTCGCCTTAGTTTTTCTTGTTCCACATGCTTCTCATGCACAGACTCATCCGAGAAACCAAACAAAGCAACCATTTTTCTCACCCAATATCTTGGTGGTGGTTTGTCCAAATCTGCCCATTCATAGTCCCCTCCAGGGTTACGGAAGCAATGGATGAAATTGCAAGCAGACCCACGAGAGCAAGTCTGCCATGACAAAATGAAGATAAAAATATCAATATAAATAAAAGCCAGGCTCCACTATTGTAACCAACATAATCAAAACATTTAAGGAAATCATCAATTTATCTGTACATGGAATAGGCTACATATTATTCAACTAAGGCTAACCAAATTGGACAGACCATGATAACATAAGAGTATATAACAAAGTGAAGGAAAGAGATACAGGAATCAACAAGCTAGTTACCGTAAGTTTTGACTTCATGAATTCCCCACATATGGCAACCTTCCATTTGGTCAAATTAACAAACTCACATGTTACCTGTGATGAGCCAATGAAAGATTTAAGTGATAAGGAAAGGCAATCACCAAATAGTACCAAGACGCAGAACCGATGAAAAAAAGTAAAGAGAGCCACATCAACCAAAGAAGTTATAGTTGCATGACTGTACTGGAAGTTGCAGATTATTGTTCCTGAAGCATATAGAATTTATCACCCCTTTTAACTATGGTTAGGTAATCTGAACAAGACCTGACTTGAAAGATATATGTAGAAATCGAGAAAAAAAATGTGTTATTTCAACTTTAGGATAGGAAGAGAAACATGATTCAGTCAAAATATCCATCATCAAAACACACAAATTTGTACAAAACTTTGTAGCATGAACATCCCTTAACTGCCAATGTATCAACATAGAACTCTAGTTTTGACTACAGATGAGAATTACAAGGTACCTGTTTTCCAGCAAAATATCGACCATTGAAAGATTGATATGCAAGTACAGCTGCATCCAGTTGCTTGTAATGAACATAAACATTTCCCCTCAAGTGGAAAGAACCATTTCTACAGACCTGCAAAAACATCAAGATCATAGAAGCGGATAAAAACAATAGAACTTCAGACATCAAACATCAAACATAGAAAACAAATATTAGCAACCTGAAGGTGCAACAAATATAGTACATCTTATCCCCTAGAATAGGCCTGAAATAACATTATACAATGAATCAAGAGTATATATGCCCTAAATAGATAACAAATGGAAGTACCCAACTGAGTGTGTTTGAGAACTAGAAGCACCCATCTTACCAATCCAGAATAATGTAAATATAAGAAGGAAAGAAAATTTCAATGTGTTAAAGAAATCACCAGATAATAGAAAAAATAAGTAGAACTTGCTAACCTTGAAATTCACTATCTCCCCATACTTCAAGAACTCTGTATGAACATCATCATAAAATTCTTCATAACAGTGTTCAACCTCTTCATCAGTATACTGAAAATAGAAAGATAAGAATCACATCAAAAACAATTTTCTAGTTATTATCACATTCAGAAGTAGTAAGTCAAGTAGGATGGGCATTAGAAGCCATAGATCTCAAAAAGATATTTTATCTATATCCATAAAGAAACTTAATAAATTACTCTCCTTTTCACAGTTTAAGCTATTAGAAACAGTACCCGAAGTCATCCAATATTCAATCCATCTATTTTTTGTGTCGCTAATAGTGGAATCATCAGATACTGTTGTTTTACCTTATCATGACTCCAGCCCAAAACTTGCAACTCAAATATGCAGCAAGAAGACAGTATGTTAAACAAAAGATGCCTAAAGCAATCAATCATCAAACCGACACTTTATATGCCCGAAACTGGAAATACTTCACCAGGGCCTAACAACATGACATAGAGTAGAATAACTAATTAACTCACAACTCACATATTCTGACTTTTGTTATGTTCTGAATATATAAAATTTGTCATGCATCCATTATTGAAGTTCAACATCAAATGGAAAATTCTTTGATATTCCAATCCTCTTTGAGACATCTTAATTGTAGACACTAGAGCTCCAACTGATTCACATACAAAACAGTTAGTCTGCCTTCAATCTGGGACCTTGATAAGCAACAGCTGCATCAGGAACACAACTCAGTTCCCCAGTATTGTACAGCAACTATTTTTTGTCAAGGAGCAATAACTCAATGCAAGTTAGAAATGATACCTTCCATAATATACTATAAAATGTGAATATAAGTATAACACTATTCAATGGAATATCATCGTGAATGATTCATGAATGCAAGCTGCTTAATTGACGTTTTGAAAAATGCAGAAGCCAAAGTGTCACAACTGTAGCAATCACATAACTGCTATAGGATTCCATATGAAACATAGAAAAGGGAAAGCGAGAAGAAAAAAAGAAAGAGAACCACGAACTAGCAAGACACAAGATATTTACATATTTGATAGATAGTAACAAATTAACATCAAAATCAGTAGAAATGTGTGAAAAATCAGTCATGACTCATGTCTAGCAGGTAGGATACAACATAGCAGTACTCTTTTACTCGAACCAATACATGCCAGATCCTGAACATCCAGCAAATTGAATCTTGCGAAGGCTCTGCTTTAACTAATGTCAAGTATAACAATAGCAATCACAAATAAAATAAAAATTAGAAGTTCGGCCAAAAAAAGGAATGAAAAAAAATTAATGAAAGATTATATTTGATGCTCTTAACTAAAGAAACTAAAGCATTGCATTGCTACCACTGCTACACCAGGAAACATTGGAGCATACAAGCCCTATAAGTACATCTTGGAAAAATATCATTTATGAGGGTACAAAGAAGAATGCCAATGACATAAATGTCAACATCACAGAAATATTCTAGCAGAATTTAAGCCAAAAAAAAATATAAATTCACCAAATATTTTATCAGGATACTAGAGTCACATGAGGACAGCATTTTAACAGACCTCAAGCCCCTCATCTTGCTCCCAAGCTAGGCCAGGACCATTGTACATATTCTTGAGAAGCAGTGTGCAGGATTTATCAGGATAAAAATGAACTCTGCTGCAGCGTTGACCAAACCGACAAGCCCCAGTTTTTAAATGAAAAGGACAATGAGCTTTATCCTGAATTGAAGTCAAAGTAGCCATCAGTAGAGATCATCCTTCACAATGGCAGGAAGGTGGAATGTGGTGGTTCAACACAGATTAAGCATACCTGCTCAGTACCAAAATTTGGTACTTGCTGAGCAACATTCTTAAGCATTTGTTGCGATGAAAGCATCAAACCATCTTGATACTCTGCAAAAGCTTCAGACTCTGGTGGAAGAGGATTTGATGTTGGCCTATCGACATCCTGCAGCTTAAATATTAGATGTAAGTACCGAAATAAAGGAAGCTAAAATAAGAAATAAAGTTAACCCACACCGAAGAGAAACACAGTTCTACCTCGCTCTTAGTTTGATTAGTTGTATTCTTCTTTGAAACCCTGACCTTTTTCTTCTTGACAATAATCTCATTACCTTGCCAGATAATTTCTGCAGGCCCTTCATCCATGTACTCCCAATCATCATCCTCATTGCACCCATTTTGCATTTCATCCTGTCAGATGTACATAAGTATTCACATGAGAAACGATTACAAAGGTAACTCGGCTAGTATACCTGACACATACAACTTCAATTTTTCATTCCTAAGCAAAGGCAATGTCATGGAAGAGTGTCATTTCTATCATGTTTTCCTTCGCCCGATATCTCAAGCAAAGGAAGCCAGAAAAATGAATTTTCCAAGTCCTTACTCACACTATTCCCTACAGCAAAACTACGCCTGACAAAATTGAAAGTAAATCATAACAGTCTCAAATGCATAGACAAAAAAAGGGAAATAAACAATTTTCTTCTCCTTAAAATGGGGAAAAAATACCTGCGTCACCATATGAGCTGCGGCTGCTTCTTCTTCTTCTCGTATTCTCTTCTTCTCCATCATTTCAGTGATCCACTGCCTCTCCCTTTCTTCAAACTCTTCCCTCTCTTTCTGCATCCTCTCCGCCTCCTGTTGCTCCATTTCCTTGAGCCTCTTCAGCTCTTCAGGATCGTTCAGCCTCCTCTCTTCCTCTTGTCGCTCCTTCTCCGCCATCTCCTTCCTCAACACCTTCCGCTTCATCTTCTTCATCCCCTTCCTCTTTTCCTTCCTGCTCTTTCTCACCTCACTTTCTCCTTCCATTCTCCCCCTGGTTTTCAGCCGGTTTGGATGGCTAAGGGTTCGTTCTCCTCCAATTGTCGATAGATCAAATCAGAGTCGACTAAGACTTCGCGCTGTGGCTGGGGATTCGTTCTCCTCCAATTGTCGATAGATCAAATCAGAGTCGACTAAGACTTCGCGCTGTGGCGCCGTCGTTTAAACGTTTTTTTTTCCAACAGATCTTACATAAACGGCTTCTGGACGGGACACATAGACCACAAACTAATTAATGCGAGAAAACATAATTGACTGTTTATTTTTGTTGGCAATGGATATTACATTTTTGCAGGCGGCGGTAGATTGTGGTTGAGACCAGCAGAGTTGAGTATTAATATTTATTATTTTTTAATAAAAATATTTATGTATATAAAAGAAAAATATATTTTCCTGCCATGCATGTGCCTCCCGATGATTGGCTTTGGTTCCTCACAAACTCACATGTAAGAAAGCATGGCCGATGGCTGTTCTCCACGGCGCCTCGACTTACGGAGGAAATGGAAGCACTATAAAGGAGAGAGAGAGGGAGGGGATAATCATTTCCTCTTTCTTGTTAATCAGCCGTCAATTCCACAAGAGTTCCTCACAGCAAGAAAATAGAAAATAGAAAATAAATGCAAATGATCAACTACTCCGTTTACTTACTATCATTAATCAAGACGGAATACAAGGGCACAGAGAAATTCAATTCAACTCCACTGCTTCGCTCTGTATACCATAAAGTGAATTCCCTATAATTTCTTGGTTCGATCCAAGTAACGCTAAAGAACTGAATATGTGAGATCACAGCGATGAATCAAAACAAAATTGGATCCAGACTTGAGAATGCTACCTCCGCTTGTACCTGGAAAACAAAATGGAAAAGATGAGAAGCCGTATTCCATTATTTCCCACGAGCCAGACGAAAATCTTATTTCAGTATTTGGAGGACAATGATGCACAGATTTGTGTTCTGATGTTTGCTGTGCTCTTTGTTTTTTCATGCATCTGTTTTAAAAAAAAATCACTAATTTATTGCGGGAGGCCACAATACCATTACAAAACAGTTGAGTTTGCAGGTTCAAAGTCTACTGTTGAATTCAGTTGGAACCTTGGAGGGAATGAAGGGAGTGGTGTGTGGTAATCAGTGTAATCTACACATCTTGCTACATAAATCGAGCAAGTGAAAGATCTGCATGCTTTGTGTCGTATGGTACCTTGACTAGTGAGGAGTTCCCTAAGAGATCTGTAACATGATATGAATTTTTGACACAGATTCTAAGACCAACAAAAACCCAAAAAAAAAAAAAAGACCAGCAGTCGAGGTATTATACTCCTCAACATGACATGATACTTTTGAATCATGCCCTGGTTTCGCTCTAGAACCATATGGAGGAGCAATTACCTGTTAATATAAATTGAGAGCAGGAGAGAAACTAAGGAAACCCATACCGTGATTTACTCTTAAATGAATTTTTGGACTTTCTGTTTCCTGTTCCATTACTTCTCTTCTGCTTTTTCTCACTCATATCACTCTGGAACAGCTGTTGCATCTCGTCTGATCTTGATTGATCCCTTTGGGAGGAATGCTTGGTTTTCTTGCTAGATTTCTGCACAAGTTTTCCAGTATCCAGTGCCTTCTTCACACCCTTGGCTGCTTTGGCTCGCCGGTAACCCAGGTCAACCAGTGACATCCCAGTCTTATCTTTCTTACTTTTTCCACTGCCCTATAGATGATGAGGAAAGTACCATTGATCACATTGCAACAAGCATGGTAAAGAGATTGTTATAGGTTGCAAGAATTCTACCTAAATGTATCATTAACACATGTTGCAAACAGAATAAATGTGGGACAAGATAATTTTGGAAAGACGTGACATAATGTGTGATGTGTAACACATTTTTCATTAGAGAATTTAGTAAGCATTCACATATAGCATACAACAGAATCAGTCCAACCAGAAGCAACGTGAATAGAAACTGTCAGATTTAGACTAAAAAACACAGACATGTGACAATGTGACTACATTAAGGAGGCGCATACAATCAGCACATATTCAAATTTGAGTTACAACTTCAGTCATCAAAGAAGCCAACATACCTCAGATTTCTTGATTTCATCTTCCTCCTCCAACATCTCTCTCGAAGCTTGTAACTTTCGAAGCTTCTTGCGTGGTAAATTTTTCTATTCAACAATAAAAACATCAAAAGTGGTAATAGATAGTGAATATTTCAATAAACATTTCTGTGTAAAATAGCATCACATGCTTAGCTGAAAAATAATCACCTCCCGTTCTCTCTTTCTTTTTTCCTTCAATTTCTGGTCTTCCGCTTCTTGGGCACTGATCACTGCTTTTCCAGAACCTTTTCCTTCATTAAGTGATGCCTGATGCATAACAGCCACAGTGAAATTAGTTGGACAAAGTACATAGAACAACGTTGCCAAATGTTAAAGTTGAAGAAGCGGAAAAAGGAAAAAGATAAGCACTTAGGAAACAGCCAATTCTTCTTGATTTACATTAAGACAATCATGGAAATTGGTTCCTAAAGTGGACAGTTCAACCATTCCCAATTATTCGTCAAATATGTATCCACAGATCTCTATCAAGAAAAGTTTGATCAAATTAGATTATTAACTAGTGAGGTGATAAAATCAGAAAAAGTTCTTTTAATGATAGTCCAAAATGACCATATCAGTAAGAATGTCAGGATATGATATTCCTGAATGATAATCATGTCAGCTGCATTTTGAATGGTCAAAAAACAATCATCCATTTATTAACATGATATTTTACAAGCATTCATGACAATACGATCTTTGAAAGTTGAAGGAATGCAAAAATGAGAAAAAAGTGGGAATTACTTTGCTCGCTTTTGCAGCAGCCCTTTTCTCTTTCTCACTGACAAACCAGGTTCTTCGGGGTCGTGAAAAAATTTCATCTTTATGAGCAATCATATTTTCTGCCTGCATCATGCGCATTTCAGAGAAATATTAATAGCTTTAAAAGTTAACAATGAGCTAGAAAAAAAATGTGAAGGCAAGACAGAATGCACACAGAATAGTGACTTCACATGCACTATCATAATCCAGACAAAATAATAATTAAAATAACATGAATAATATCAGTCATATCAATGGAGCAAATATTTCAAGATTGCAAACAACAGTAAAAAAGAGAGTAATCCAGATACCTTGGTTACTTCCATTTCAGCTTTTCTCAGGGCTCTCTCTTCTCTGCGCAACAATCCAATACAATTCACTTAAATCTGAGTAAAAAAATCTTTGTATGCAAAAAAGACACATGGCAAACAATATACAACCAAAACTAAATAAACATGACTAAAAATATCTGTTTACTCAGAAGATGCATGAGAAAAAATATTCAAACATACCTCTCTTCTCGAAGAACAGTAGCGACTTGGCTTTCCATCTGCTCAATTATCTGAGACCACTTAGTTATTGATTGCTCTGCAACAATACGGCTCTTCAACTTTGAACCAGCTCTTTTTGCCTGTTAAGGATTAAGAAAACTATCCAGGTGAGGATCAACTGGTCCTTCAGTCCGCAAGACAATGTTCAAACACAACACCACCAAAAGTCATGGGTTTACAATGATAAGGATAAAAGGCTTAACAGTAGAAAATACGCATGGGAACTTCTGGAGAAAATAACTAAGGAGATTTCATACATTAAAAGGGTAATATAAGCATGCATTGATAGAAGAAGCTTGGCATTCTCATAACATGCAGAAAATGATTGAGATATACAGAGGAAAATTGCTCACTATAGATTTTAATAGAGAACGATCATTGTCTGTCACAAATGTGACAGCATATCCTTCTCTACCAGCTCTTGCTGTCCGGCCCACCCTATGTACATAACTGCACAAAGCATAGATGGTACAAAATACTGATTAAAGAAACAACAGCGAAAAAATCCATCTGCCAAATGATCAAAAACTATTACTCGTATCATCAAGCAAAATGGAAGTTCTTAAAGTGATTACCTAGTAAGATCACGAGGACATGCATAATTAATAACTGTTTGCACACCAATAATGTCAAGTCCCTGCAAGAAAACAACTACAACGTCACACCAAAAAGCAATACCATAGTGATCTTTAATCAAAATAGTAAAACTATCTCACAAGTAGAAATGAAGAACAAAGTAAAGAAAAGTAAAAGAACACAAAAAAGACAATAGTTTGCAAACTATTACAAATTTAAAAATTTGATTCCAGACACCTTGTTAGCCTTAAACAAAAAAATTTATAAAAAAATAAATAAAACAAAAATAGAAGGTAAGTCAAACAGTATACAATGAAAGACTAACGCATGAAAGAATGAACAAGCCACAAGAATAGAATATATAAATTTCAGTTTCGAAACTTACACGAGCAGCTACATCAGTTGCAATCAAAAAATCAACTTGCTGCTTCCTGAAAAGTTCCAAAGCCTATGCCAGGCATTCATTAGTCAGATGTGACTTCAAATGGGGACAAACTAAGCGAAGAACACTTTTTACATACACAAGAAACCAAAAAAATATTCAAAGATATTGAAGTATGCTACCCACTTCAAGACGTTGGGCTTGAGTAAGATTTCCATGAAGCTCTGCAGCTTTGAGACCAGCTAGTCCGAACAATATCTTCAATCTATGGGCAGCCTCCTTGGTTCCACTGCCAACAACATTCAATTTGATTGTTACTGTAAGAGGTATCCCTAAGAATTAACTCAAAACTAAAAAGGTGAAAAAGTTAAAATCTCATCTTGAACTTAATTTTCTTACTATCAGGACAATTTGGTTGCGTTCTTGTCAGTATTGTTTGAATAATCAATTACCATAAACTGTTAAATAACTTCAACGGTCTCATCAACAAGTTTTGGCATATTGACCAAATACATTCAGATATCACCAATAGTGTATTAGATTTTATAACTATATTAACCTGAAGATAATCACTTTGGATGTAAACGTCTTTGAGCACAATGCAAAAAGAACGGCCTCCTGATTGACCTCTCGCATTCTGCGTACCCGAACCACTCTGTAGCAGGGAAGGACACCACTTAGATATAGTTCCCAGAAGAATATTAAAGTGAGGGTCATATCCTGTAGTCAGTGTGTTATGGAAAAGAAACAGAGCAGGGTGAAGATATATTACTCTTCAGTCAACGTTGCTGGCCTCTTAGCAGATGGATCTGCTGAGAGACGTAATGGTTTGGCCAAAGAAAGCTTAACAAGTTCATCAACTTCTTCCGTCATTGTAGCTGAAAATAGCATTGTTTGCCTCCTTTTAGGGCATAGCCGAACCTTTCAGTGAATGAGGAACTTGTAAGAAAGATTACTACAGCCACTACACATCAACTTAAGTTAGGTATAAAACACAACAAGAACATGATTATTTCACTGCAAAAGGAATTGATGACTTGTCTTCCATGCACAGTCCTCATCTAGTTAAAAGACAGATTCATTGAGTTCTCCCACATGAGAGTTTGTTGGATTTTGTTACCAAATAAAATTAGATACTCTTCGTAAAATCACTGTTTCATGCCAATGAAAAAAGAAAATTATGAACAGAGAAACCCCTTTTTAGCTAATACCATTGTTATGAGCTCATAAGTCTAAAAGAGGAGGTTAACTTTACCAGCTCATGGATTTCCGCATTAAATCCAAGCTCCAAAAGGCGATCTGCTTCGTCAAGGATTAGAACTGCTAAATCATCCAAATCAATAGACATGGAATTGCGTAAATGATCTATCATTCGTCCCGGAGTAGCTACAACAATATCAGGCATTGATCTCAGGGCAGCCTCTTGCACCTAAAAGAAAGCATCACTGCCATCATCAAGTCGAATTATATGAAAGCTTACACAGAAATAAACCAAGAAATTCATAAATTTGCAATTAATTGGACAACATAGAAAATTATGCAGACCATCCATTTCCATTTACAAAATTATAATATCATGTAAATGTTAAAATGAACAATAATAACTGAACAAAGAAATAAAAGGCCTTGATGATGAAAACCAGAATCTGGATAGGCTTTCAACAATATACCAAACTAACTCTAAATGTATGGTTCCAATGAGGCCAGGATGCATCAAAAAACAAACAAATGGTAAAACAATGGAGAAGATTAGACAAAAGCAAAAAATTGCAAGTATTCTTCACAATTAGACCAGGTTCATGACATTACAAGTCATCCAACCTTTGTTGAAAGCCCACCAACAACCAAGCAGCACCTAATATCAGTAAATTGAGCAAGTTTCTCTATCATACTGTGAACCCTGTAACACACAGCAAACATGGTTATCAAACTTTTGAGGCATCCAATGGATATTAAATGGCGCACAAGTGCAAAGTTCAATACTCACTGTACAGCCAACTCTCTAGTTGGAGTCAGAATAAGGACCCTTATAGCTGGTATTCGTTTCGGACGGAACAGCAATCTCTCCAAAGTAGGTAACGAGAATGCAGCCGTCTGCAAAAGAACATGAGAGCTACATTATTCCTCACCAAAAATGATCCAACCAAAGGTGCTATTAATGAGAAAATGTATCTATATCAGGAAAAAAAAAGAAAAAAAACCTTTCCAGAACCAGTAATAGCACTCCCACAAATATCACGTCCAGATAGTGCCAAGGGAATACAAGCAGCCTACAAGCAGAAGACCCCAAAATAAAGTCTCCAAACAAAGAATCAACAAGAAAGCATTCGACAGAAACGTAATTACCTGGATAGGAGTAGGTTTAGTATAACCTAAAGCATCACAAGCCCGAAGAAGAGGACGAGACAGATTGAGTTCCATAAACGAACTAGCATGAAACGAAGCTCCTTCTGCGGGTGCAAAGAACGACTTACTACTCTCATCAGCATTACAAACCCCGTCCTCGTCTTCTTCCTGTCTATAATCTTCCTACAGAAGCAGTAATGGAAAACGGTTAATTATCAGATTCAGTTGCCGGACCCATACAGAATGGAGTAACTGAATTACTTGTCTGTCCGATTCAGAGTCGGAGGAGGCATCATTAGAGGTGTTATGAGAGTCGTTGGAGCGATTATTGATAGAGACGGAGTGTTGTTGAAGAGCTTTGGAGATTTTTTCGTCGACGGAGGTGGTACTGCGGCGGGAGTGTTCCTCGGCAACGGATTCTGTATACGCGGCGAAGTCCCAAGGGGATTGTGTAGGCCGATTTGGATGTTTGTCATCTCCTGCTTCTTCGTATTCTTCTCCTTGCTGATCTTCCTCTTGTTCTTCTTGATCTGATAACTCTACTTCTTCGTCACTAGGGGGTTCGAACGTGAAGCCTTGAGCCATGGACGGGGGCAAGGCGAAGAGTAATTTTCGAGATTGTTGAGAAAAGGGGGAGAGATTTGAGCTGCAGTGGCGAGGGTTTTTGAGCTGCCGTGGCGAGGGTTTAAACGTTTACGGCGTGTTTCGTCTGCCAATTTTAACAAATTATTTAAAATATATATAACACTAAAATCTATAATAAAAATATAATATAATATTTTATTATTATTTTAAAAATAATATTTATTACTACATTTTATTTTGATTTTAATAATATCAATTTCGTTAATTTCGTAAAAAAATAATTGAGTTGTCATAAACATCATAATATATTTATAAATATTAAATAAAAAATTAATAAAATGTTGTTACAATGATAAAAGTTTCCTTATTGGGTTTAATCGTAGAAGATTGAGAGTGATTTTATATCTTAAAGATGGGAACAATATTATACCATTGTATTAATTTAATTTTAAAAAATAATAATTAGTTACTTAAGGATATTCTTTATTATTAAAAAAATAGACTAAAATAATTTTTTTTATTGTCAATTCTATTTTTATCTTATAGATAATTCATAATAAATTAAAAATATTCCACTGCATAAATATACAACAACATGTTCAATTTTCTCTCGAATTTGATTTGTATTTGAAGTTCGGTAAGTAACAATTTCAATTTGTTTTAAGTTTTAAAAGTTATATTTGATTGAATTATTAATTTTTACTCAAATTTGATTGATTGTATATAAAATATAAATTTTGGATAAATTTGTGTGTCAAACTTTGTAGATCATTGTGATGAATTTGTCCCTGCTATGTTATCTAGCGATCCAGATGAAATTTCTAACGGGTGATCCATTCACTTTGTACATCTATCAAGTTATCTTTTTTTTTAATAATGAAGAGTATACACCCAACTCACCTCACAAGCATTTAGTCTGTCATTTCTAACGGGTGATCCATTCATTTTGCACATCTATCAAGTTAGCTTTTTTTTTAATAATGAAGAGTATCCACCCAACTCACCTCGCAAGCATTGAGCCTATCATGAGTGATACTGTACAGCATGCATCAAAGATGGAAACCATTACCAAAAATGCACTTTCTATACCTCACAGTTTGAACCCGATATTTTGAGTTAAGAGAATGCAGTATGCTGTAGACTATTGTGTCAACACCTTGTTGGTATCTATCAAGTTAGCTTGATAAACCCTTTTGAGGATATTGTCAAAGTTAGCAATAAATTATAAAATTTTGATTGAAATTGTTGAAAAAACAAAAAGAAATATCAAATATCAAATATCGAAATAGTTGATAGGCGTACTAGCAAGAAACCAACACTTAAAAATCTAAATAAACTAACAAGAGTGATAGAGAAACTAAGGGTCTGTTTGGTGCTATCAATGCCAAATCTGTTACTGGGTTTAAGGATTACTTTAATGTTGATTTCTCAATACTGTTTGAATTAGTTTTTTGATTTTTCTAAATTGACTATTTTTATTCAACTCATCCATTACAATGACATAACCACATTTGTTTTTCACTTTTATCAAGATTTTTCTATGGGATCATCGTCTAATCGTCGCTTTATTCTTATTCAGTCTGCAAAGAATCTCGCCAAAGCACACGACCAAGTAACAACGCTTTTCTTGGAAAGAAATAAAAGGGTATTCATTTATCTTACCGCTTAGAGATACAGGGGATGACATACTTCAACAAGAGGTGTTACGGAAGATTGCCTTAAAAAGAGGTGAAAGGAAGACCAAGAATGGATGAGAGAAACAACGGTTAATAAATATGAAAGGAAACTGATATGCGGGGTATTATTGTCAATTCAGTATAAAATTTAATAAACGGAACAATCCAACAAACAGACCAAGCTACAATCCACACACACTGTATTCGGAAATAAATACCAACAAACCATCAAGTGGAATCCAACTCAATTAAGAACCATATTCGATTTTAAAAACTTTATCAACCAAACAGGGCCCGAAAGTAATTATGTCATCCACCAGCTAGTGATTCGTTGGGATTTCCTAAAGTGACATTACATTCCATTCATGATTGGGGTGTTATTTAACTATTTTCCTCATCATAATGTTGATAAAATTTATTCTAATTGTCCTCCAAAATTCATTTTAAAGAACAAGACGGTGAGAGAGGAAAGAAATAATGTTACTTAAACAAAACCAAAATTCGGATTAAATTATATAAAATATTATTGTTAAAAAAATAAATTATTGGAAAAATATTTTAAAATAATTAAAAATATTTTATAATATAAAAAGTTGTAATTTATGGCATCACATAGAGGATAATTCTATGATCTCAACGGTTGGTGGAATAGACACCGACCAACTAAAGTTCAAGAATATTTTAATACGAGATATTCTTTTGCTTCAAACTGATTGAAGAATGTTTTGATCAAATAAAAAGACAAGACGAAGAGTTATATTTTAGGTAGATTAAAGAGGATTCAATATTATTGGATTTTCACGTGGAATGAGAGGAGAATAATGAAAAAAAAATATCATCATGAACTTGAGATCGATGCGACTAATCTAAAGAAACACGTAAGTGGAGTCCTGATTAGGTACAAGAATAGTGGATCTTGAAATGTACAGATGCGATCTGACCTAAAATATCAAATATACAACAAATAGAATTTTATGCTAGTCTTCGTCCGGTCCACTCACAGAACTGTCCCTTTTGGAATAGGGTAGGTAATGGCCCGGCCCGGACCCATCACACTCACTAGAGTCTGCCAAAGTGGAACAAAATAGGACCATAAATTCCTTAGGAAATCAAATCAAAGCCATTCATGTGGCCGATAATTATGTTAAATATTTCATTATCCTATCCTGAACCAAAAATACTGATAATATCGGATGCTGTGAAGAGTATCGCATTAGGAAGAGGAGAATCATGAAGACCACCAATGACGCCATACCTAAAATCATGCCCTAGAGTAATAATTAAAGCAAAAGGCATGTCTCTTTCGTTTATAGTTTTAGCCACACATAATGCCACTAAATTTAAAGCTAGCCTGGTATTACTTTTTATAAAGAGCGAAGGTGGTCACTGCTTTCTTCAACCAGAAGCCTCCTAAACTGTACTGTTCTGCGCTGTAAAATGGCTGCAGCGGCTCCGGTCGCAATTGGCACAAGAGGCACAGTCGGATCGCTTGTGAGGAAGGAAATTGAGTTTTTCAGCAAGTGTCGTGAGTTGGATGGAAGCTGGGAGAGCTCGAGAAAACCACCGGGTCAGACGATCGACGACATAGCTTCCGCCGGCAGCAATTCAAAGAGTGGTTTATGGTCCTTGACTGTAAGTTGGAGAAGGAAGAAGCGAAGCGGCAATAGTTCTTTCCTTCCAAGCATCTGCTCTGCGGTGGAAGTTGCAGACTGTTATCGGTTCAATAAGATTCCTGGGTTCAGTTATAGAATCCTGAAGAACGACGACAGGGACGACATGCAAACATCATAGTAACATCTTAATTTTAACCGTCAAAGGTACTGGTTAGTTTTGTGACTAAGTTACTCTTTCTCCGATCCTTCCCCTGTTTGTCCATAGCCTCATCAGAATTTCTCATCTATGAGGGGAGATGGTAGGTATTTGCCATTCGTGGTACCCAGCGCAATATCTTGCCTCAGACGTTGTAGAACATTTATCCTCACCTTTTTAAGCGTTGATTTTCTACTGTCCAGTACTTTTGACAGTTTACTAATCCAATATGTTTGGGTGTCAAGAAAGACCATCCTCACATTTTAACCTGGGATATTTACACTTTCGAAGCAGAAATAATCCGTCTGAGTGATATGTCGTAATTTATAGTTATAATTAGAATTATCCAATATGTAAGTTTATAACATTATTTACTGTTATATAAGTAAGAAACTGAACCCAAAAATTGGGTTTTTATTATCATAAAACCTGGATAAATACAACACTTGGATCAATTCGAATGTTACAAGATCTTGAAAACTGTCCAAACATAATTCCCAAAAAATATAGCATTTAATTCATATAAAGTAACATGTACATTTACAAATAATATTTGGCACATCAAATCAGAATTACAAAAGAACGGAAGATTTTATTAATGAAACAAAAGCTCTTAATGAAAATTTGGTCCGTATAATCACAAACTCAAAATAACAAACCGAGCCTAAGATCCAGAATGCATTTGATATTCAAAACATAAAAGTATCTGACAAATAAATCCAAAAAAGAAATCAAGTCTAAAACAAGACTGTAAAAAAAACTCGTATAGTGCAAATATGATAGTCCAACTAAGTCGATTGAAGCACTCACTCCCTAGAAGAATATCTAGTGGCTCACAAACTATTCCTAAAAGAGGGAAGCAACAACATGGTTATGAAATTTCAGCAGGAACCATAGCATCTGAACAAAGGCATATACTAGAACAAGAATAGAAAATATTTACTTTTAAAATACGTTTATAACTGATGTAGCACGAAACACGATAACTTGGACTTGATTTTAAGACATAATATGTAGATCCAACCCAATAGGTTTGTAACACAATGTACAGTAGAATACGGGCTAATATCGCCAACAAAAACCTGTCGAGGTGGACATAATAAAAAACCTCGCTAAAGGAAGATCGGAAACTCAATGACAGTATCAGTTTTGTTTTGAAAATAAACATACATATCCCCTACTGTATTGTCCAAGACTAGGCAAAAAAATACACAAAGATGTAATACTTGTCACATTACTTAGAACGAAAAAACTTGTGAAGCATGTGGCAAGCAAACATAACATCACCCATACAACTTCCGAACATGTAATTAACTCTCTCCTATAATGGGATTCCGTATACTCACTTCGCTTTGCTCAAGCAAACATCTATGATACCATACCATGATGTATATAGAATGTGTAAAACCAAAGTATGTAGATTAAAAGTGTAGTATAAAAATATACATTTATGAAAAAACTATATTACATGCAATGCATCACATCATCCTCAAATAAACTCAATATAATCCGTCTTACCAATCTAAGACTCATCATATAACATACTTAGAATATAAGGAACTAACATAATAGGCATAGAACTCACATAAATACTCATTGGGATTTCAAGGAAACAAATTAGAGGCCGAACAAATCGAAAAGACCGGTTGGATGGGCTTCGATCGGTCGGACTTCCTAGTCCGACAGGTCACTCGGGTGTTCTCTCGCTTTCCTGTCCGACTGATCTCGTACAACTTCCGATCGCATACCAGAACCCACGAACTAAACCACGAACCACACTAGTTCCTCATATAATTAAAACGTCTCACAAAACACAAATCCAGAAACAACATAACCAATTATGAAGATAAAAAACTAACGCATGTATATGCCTCAATTCAAAATCATACAAAACATAATCGAAATCATAAAACAGATCAAACCGATGAGGCATATACCCTACCTCTCGTGTAGATGAATCGACAGAAAGATCTTTCTCTTTGTTCGGTGATCCAGAACCACCTAAATCAAATAAACGAGTGAACAATCTATACCACACAGTAAACAAAATCAGAAAGAAAAAATCCTACTGTACCCTCTCTGATACCAGAATACCCACTACACCCAAACTGACAAATACAATCGGACGATCTCTATGGAAAGTAATTGGAGGGAAGAAAAATGATTAGGATAAATGAAGAGATATAATACAGATACCCCTTGATCTTGAAACACACGATGAATTGGAACAAACAAGGCGACACATTGATTAGAGAAAGATGGGGCAATATTGAGTAAACAAAAAAGAAAGTTTATATGGCCCGGGCTCTGAAGCCTGAGTGGCCTGGCTCGGAAAAATTGGTACAGCCCGGAAATAATTGAACAGGGTCGAAAAAGAATGGACACGACCCAATTACAAATAACGTTTCCAAATAAAAACAAAACAGTCCAAAAGTTTATGAAACAACTCAAAAACACCCGGTTACTCGAAACAAGCCCAAAAATAAATTAGAGTCTAACAAAGATGAAACTATAATTTTTTATTAACTCGATTTTCGATAAAATCAAAGTGTCAAATAGATATATAGATTAATAAAACTACGTTGACTATACAAAAAAGAGATAACTAGACATACTAGAAGGACGGGTTCTACCATATATTTGTACTATTGAAACCATAATATATTTATTTTTATTTGTCCAATTGATGAATTCATTGGTCAGGTTTATAATTATCTGTGTTATAACTAAAATATAATTTGACAATAATTGTAGTTGAATTGGATGAGTGGCACCGAGAAATGCAACTTTCCCATGGAGGTGGCAAGACACCCATTGTTCGCGAGCTTGGGTCTAACACGTGGCACGAACCCAGTAAAACCTCTTCCAAAACCTGCACTAAGTTTTGGTATTGTTGACTGATCAATAAACTGGACGTAGCCAAATCATGCGCCATCCAATTCGATGACGATCTACAGATCTCTGAAAACCCTAACTACCAAAACCTCCAATTCCCGCACCTGCACCAAGGCAAGACCTTTCTTCACAATTTCCACCGTCTCCCCATACCCATATTCATCTCTACACTCTTTGTACTCTCCTTCCCATCACCGGCTACTCTCCCCTCTCTCGAAATGGATCGCTCCGTTTCAGCAACTTCAAGCCTCTCACTTTCCCCCTTTTACTCCCTGGAAGCTCTTGCAGTCCTCGACTCCGCTTCACCTTCGCGTCAACAACGCCATTGTTTTGAAGAAAGTTGAGGCTTTTAACCTAAATTTACACTTGCTCAAGAGACGGGTTGGGTCAGTTAATCAGAGACATTTGGTCGAGGAGCCAGTGAAGGAGGTCAGGAAGCGTAATGTAGACGATGGGTTTGTTCAAAGTTTTGTGAATTTGCCTAATTTTATCTCTTTCAGCCGTTTGGTCTCTGGGCCTTTGATTGGATGGTAGATTATCGTTCTTTTTCGCAAGAATTTATTCGTTAGTGGTTATTCGGCGCTCTTAAAGTAATCGATTTTCTTTCTTATTTCACAGGATGATTACGCATGAGATGTATAGCACTGCATTCGTGGGGTTGGCTGTCGCTGGAGCTAGTGACTGGGTGGGTGACCCATCTAACATGTGACGAATTTTGTTTGTTTGTGTTGATACATATTTCGTAGGTTAATGAGGTTTCCTGTTTGATTTTGTAGCTTGATGGCTATGTTGCTAGGAAGATGCGGATAAATTCTGTGGTGGGTTCGTATCTGGATCCTCTTGCGGACAAGGTAGTATTTTTAGTTTCAAATATTCATGTCCTATATAGCTTTCTCCCAGCTTCGGTGTGCCATTGTTGTTAGCTTTTTGCTCCAAAATGATTTTGTTTGACATTTTCTTCTAAATCCAGGTTCTTATAGGATGTGTTGCAATAGCAATGGTAGCTAGGGGCCTTCTGCACCGTAAGTTGATCTGATTTCAACCATTCGTCGACTTGCATCTGTGATATTAATTTATTTTCAATGCTTGAAGTAAATGTGCACATAGAATTGCATGACTTTTAGCATCATTTTGCTTTTGTGATGTGCAGCTGGCCTTGTTGGATTAGTTGTAATTCGAGATGTTGCACTGGTTGGTGGAGCAGTATATCATCGAGCTTGTAGCTTTGATCGGAAGGTGCAATTCAGCTGACTTGCATCAAGTAATTTGAGTTCTTTTTCCTTCTCTGTCAAATATTTATTCATTTGCTGAAGTTTTACTTGGGATTTTTGGATTTCTTTACTCAGAGCAATAACTGGTATGAATTCTTCAATCTTGATGGCACTCACGCTGAGAAGGTTAAGCCTCTCTTCATTAGCAAGGTATCGTCCATTTGGTTTTTATTTGGTGTCCTGTATATTATTAGTCTGTGCATAGTGTTTGTTTCATCATATGATGGTCTAGTTGAACAATAATAATGAAAAAGTTGATTTCTTTTTCATTTTTTTAGATATACGCTGCATTTCCTGATGCAACATCGAGTTCAGGAAAAGATAATTCTATATGCAAATAACTGACAAAAGAATTCAAAATCATGGTATCTGTGCCTGGAGAATTAGTGAGTATATATCTTCATTACACTAATACTATTGAAAGCATGAAGTTAGTTGCTAGGGACAATGAAAAGCAGTAGTTGAGCATGAACACCATTTTAAGGGTGCTAAAACTGTTTTTTTTTTCCTTTTCTAATATTGTGGGTTTTTTTACATCTCCATCTTATAGCAAGAGATAATATAATAGTACACATCAGAAATTGAGATTTTTGGTGTCAGTGATGAGAAGCCATGCAAAAGTTACCTATAAATATTTTCTGTTCTATGTAAATAAATTCACACATGATCGAATACAAATGGAAGTCAAGTTAAACCATGCGGCTTTCAATATTAACAGGTTAATACAGTTCTCCAGTTGGCTTTAGTGGCTGCAGCTCTTCTTCAGCCTGAGGTTGGAACTGAGGAAACTCTGTCGTACATAACATACTTGAGGTAATCTTGTTAAACTTTGTATTCTGAATATAGCTGGTGAAAATGTTTGTTTGTCAAGATTATCAGAACCATGGCTTACTCTTATTCTCAACCTGGTGTGGTGTAGTTGGTTAGTGGGATGCACGACAGTGGCGTCTACTGCTGCATACGGATCACAATATGTAGGAAATAGGTCTGCGCTGCTGGCACAGCGAAAATTGTAGTCTTAACTTGATAATTGACCTTGAGATTTTGAGTATGCGGCTATTTCAAGCTTTTGGAGAAGTTGGTATGGGGTATATTGCTTGGTTAGGATCCAATGCAAATGGGGCTTTGTTGCTTGTGCTAATAATTTTAGCACGATGATTAGCCCTTTGATGGACGGTGTTTTGCATCAAAGTAGTAACTAATGAAATAGAAGCTAACAAACGAAGAGAAGCAAGCTACCACGGAATGCCTGCACTATCAATTCAGAGGAATCCTTCTTCGGTGTTACTACCCGAGCCAATCTGTATGTTGGTAACTGATCGGCTTGGCAGAGGTAGAGGTTGAGGTTCATGCTTCATGAAACTTGGCGTATTCATCTTTGTCCTATATTTAGAATGTTTAAGACCAACTGTCTGAAATACACTGCATATGTTTTTTGGCTGTTTTAGACGACGTAGAATCACTCACCCATGACAGGATACACTAGGGCGTTCATCTTTTGTTGGATTGTAAAGAACAGAGTGGTTTTGTCTGCAATGCCAATCAATCACTGCGATTGCGCAAATATTCCTTGCGGTACCATTATCTGTATGTTGACCAAAAGGATGTTCATGAGTATACTCAACATCAAATGACTTGCCCCATGGTCGACTGCAAATTGTGTTATCCATTTCTATGTGATGACCCTGATATTGTATCCCTTAGACTTGGTTCGTTTAACTGGTTCCTGAATCGATGAACATAACCTACAATAGACCAGCACAGAATTATCGTAAGCCTGTTGAACGTATCAACCATTACTAGCACAAGGTTCAGTATCAAAGTATAATAAATACGCATGCATAACATGAATTTTGAAAATGAGACTTCTTTTGTTTATGGGTTATTCGTGTTAATCTCCTTGGATGTAAGAAGTTAAGTTGTCAACAGATTTCACAATGTTCTAGTTTGGCAAAACTTGTTTTTGTAAAATTAGTCACTTTGTGGTTTTGTAACTATGAATATTGAGGTGTTATTGTGAAAAGAATGAAATAACTGCCAAGTCTTTTTTTGTGGTAGTACAATACTATAATATTGAGGTGTTACTATAAAAGGTTCAGTTACTCTTTTGTAGGATTTTGCAGTTGGTGTATTGCAACTATTATACACCATATGATTGTCAGAATTAGAATCATGGGAATTGACATAAAAAAGCTAAAAAAATATTTTATTTTATTTTAAAAAATTTATAGTAAAATATTATTCTATACTTTTAATTATATAAATATATATTATAATTAAGATTTCTGTAATTACTAAAATTGGTGAAAAACAAACAGTAAAGATAGACAAACAGGGCCTAATTAGATAATGCAGAAAAGAGAGACAGACCATTTCTTATAATGAATGTTCTTGTACCTCATAACTTTGGATCTCTAAATTGGCATTTACATGAACTCGGAATTCCAATAGGCTGTCACTTACTAACAAATAAGCAACACTGCTCTACTCTTTATCACTGGGAAACCATAAGCACGAAACAAGATCAGTAGCATCCATGATACCACGACAGACACCAAGGAGAAATGATCAAAGGATTAACGAAATGATACTGTCTGCTATGGAAGTCAATGCGGTTTTCTGTTGTCAGGAAAATAATGCAGGCAACCCGAGACAACCGATTCAATCAACCGGTTTTATAAGCAGCTGATAAACATGACAGACATAAACAACGCACGTTCATTATTCAATGAATTCCAGCCATGGAAAAAAACTAGTTGATACAAAAATGGCCAATCCCACAATAAGCAAGACCATTTCTTTTAATGGTAGCAAAAGTTTGATAACTCAACAATCAAATGAAAACTGCTACCACTACACTCTAAATTAGCAAAATAAAAAAGAAATGTCATCACTTATCACTCCCCTCATCTTGTGACCTCCAACTATTATCAGATTAACATAGTCTTACCATTTATCATTATCTACTACGGCAAAGCAGCCCCAACCTCGTCCCACTGATCAACTTTGTCAGCAAAACGCTCTTTCATTTGCCCAACGATCACCTTGGCCTCCTCCACATTCCCACTGCCGGCGAGCCCTTCCACCAGTATTTTCATAGTTTTAAAATTCGGCACCCACTTCTGCTCAAAAGCCCCGTTGTAAATCTTTAATGCAGTCTTAAAATCCCCTCCTTTACACAAGAAATAAATCAATGTAGTACAAACATCATAATTCAATTTGCACCCACTATTCAGCATTCGCTTATACAAGCTTTTAGCCTCCTCCAAATTCCCTTCTACACAAAATCCATGAATTAATTGGTAAAAAGTATTCGTATTTGGCTTCAGTCGCTTCTCCAAAACCTCACCAAACAAGGATTTTGCTTCTTTCGCCTTCCTGAGCCTACACAAGCTCCCGATCCTAGCATTGTAGGTACTGATCGTAGCAGAAATCCCGTACTCTTCACGCATCAATTTAAGAACTTTCTCCACCTCCTCGAGCTTCTCCTCCCTGTAAAACCCCCGAATCATCTCTGAGAATGTTGCCCTATCAGGCTTCACTCCCTTCCTCCCCATCTCTGTCAATACCGAATATACTGAACTCGAACTACCAGACTCGCAAAAGGACTTAATAACCATATTGTAAGTTTCCAAATCCGGAATAACACCGTAAGTTGTCGGGAACTCGACAAATATGCGTTTCACCTCCGCGTGATTCTTCGCCAAAACGCCAGCAAAAAGAAGAGAATTCAAACATTTCACTGATCCCGAACTTCCATTCATTTCCTTGTGATACTCTTTGAAAGTGCGGATCGCGTGGTCGAGCATTTTCGCCTGGCCGAAAAGGACGATGGAATGGGAGGCGAGGAGTTCCGGAGGAATGTCATGGCGGTAGGTGCGGAGGCCATCGAGGAACTGGTGGACGTAAGAGAAGTTTTTGGAACGGGAGAGCTTGTTGACGGCGAGGGAGAAGGCGGCGCGATCGAGGTGGTAGGCTGGGGTTAAGGAGGCGGCGCTGCAGATTTCTATGATCTTCTCGGGGTTCTGCTCGGCGACCAAGAGCGAAAGTGCGGCGCGAGATTTGTTTGCGGCGGAAAGCGGAGTATTAGAATTGGGAGAAAGAATGCTAGTGGAGAAATTGCGGGTTCGAAGGCGAGCGAAAATGGACATTTCGATAGGTTTGTTAATGGAGAAATTTGGAGTGTCAGTGAGACTAGGGCTCGGGGAAGGGGATGACGAGGAGGGTTTTAAGAAATGTTTGAGGCGACTGGTGTTTGGCCGATGCTGGTCGTTGATTATTGAGGTGATCTGTGATCAGAAAACGGACGGTTTCCAATAAATTAAATACGAAAATGTGTAAGATAAAAAAAGAGTGATTGGTTTGTGGGAATTGAACCCGACGTGAATCGAACACGCAACCTTCTGATCTGGAGTCAGACGCGCTACCATTGCGCCACGGATCCACTTGTTATATTGCCTCTTTTTATATAATAAATAAAATAAATATAAACAAATAAATATTGAAAATCAGATCTAACTAAATATTTAAAAACTTCAGTCATTCTATATTCTATATTAAGACCAATCATATATTAATTAACAAAAGCACACCTTACTAAATTAATTATGGAACATAAAATTCATTTTAGCTCTTTTTACTAAACAAATTAAGAAATTTAGATATATGATGATATCGATAATGTTGAAAATTCAAAGATTGTAACTATTATCAACGAAATATAAAATAAGATTAAAGTTATATTTTAACTCTCAAAATAATTTATTGAATTTTTTTTTGATTGATCGTATAAAACTATTATATAAGTATGACTTATTATTTAGTTAGACAAAAAATATTTTAATTTATTTGTTATTTAACAATTATAAAAAGATACACTGTATTTATTTTCTACACACTAGGGATCACAAAGGTTGGGTTGGATTTTTAAAATTTCATATCTATATCTATATTTTTAAATTAGATTTAAATTTAATTGAAAAATTAATAAATTTTTTAAAATATAAATTCATAATAAATCCTATAAATTTTTGAATTATTAATTGATTGATTAATAAATTATTTACAAATATAATTAACTTTTTATTATAACTTTAATAAAAATATAGACATTAATAATTGCAGCGTTTTCAAAACATTGCAATTATTAACGTCAACGCTTTTATTTAGGTTAAAATAAAAGGTTAATGTTTCATTTCTTTTAAGCCAAATCCAGCAGATTTAATATAATGCCGCATTGCTTGTTGAACAGAGTTTTTGATCGACATGTCCAATCTAAAAGAAATTACGCTATTTTATAAATTTTTTAGGAAATCATATATAAAGATTATTATAAAAATATATAATCTTTTAAAAATGTTAAAATTTATATCGAATTCAAAGAATTCCACCATTTCATTCCAAGTCAAACCAGCTGTATATAAGAAGCATCTATTCTTCATAGTAATTACAAAAACCATTCCTCCAAACTCCCACAGCTTTATCAAAGGAGCTAATATACACAGCTGCAAATTTGAGACATGTCAGGATAGGAGATTGGTAAAGAACTGGGCGAAACCATGCTTTCCCCGTAACTCTTTGCAAAAGCTATTTCTCATTGATTAGCCAAAGTGGGCTGCAGGGTTGGATCAACGTTGATTAAGTTCATCTGCAGGTGGGGGGGCAAATCTCACATTCGCAGGCCGTGCCACCACTACAGCCTCGTCAGCAAACAGTGATTTGATGAAGGATGGAGTTCTTAGAGGCCTTCGATTGGTCATTCTTGGATATACGTATTCGAGAAAATAGTAGGCATGACCCGCTATCATTCCCTGGTCACAGTAGCATAATCAGAAAAGTAAGTTTTAACTTACAAAAGCACGAAACTAAAATCAATGTGTGGAGACAATTTAGAAATGGCAGGGGGATTTTTAGATCCCTCGTATTCTTCAAAGACCAAAAGAGGTTATTCTTCATACATATATATGAAGGAAGGACATTTAGACTAACATGTGCTCGAGAATCCAAAAACCCTAAGACTACCAGCAGATAAAGAGCTTATGAAAATAAGCATTCCCAGCAAGGGAAGCAGTATCCTAAGTATTTTGGTTCAGTGCTCATTGTCAAACAATAGACTAGAACACAGACAAAACAAGCAATAATATGGAATCCTAGACATCAATGCTAATGTCAAGTGCAGAAACCATACCAGTAAATCGACCCAAGCACTTGCGCCAACAAGGACAGAGAATCCCAATAGAACCTGAAGAGCACAAAGGAATTGTTTAATTTAACATCCAAAATAGACTTCCAGCTTCTCCAAATGAATAAATTGATATTATTAGACCTCCCATTGTTCAAGCGCTTGCAAATGAAGTGCTTGCGCAAGGAGAAAAGAGATCAGACATGACTAGCAAAATTCATGGTATGGTGGCAACAGTTTGAAACCACAAACCAGAAAATAATGCAGCATATGTAGAAGCTCACTCACCCAAGGCAAGTAAGCTGCAGTAAAAGTAAAGAGGCCCAAGAAACTCATGTGTATAAAAGGATTTTGTTTACTCCAGACATAAACCTGCAGAGACGGAAAGTGTGGGATAAAAGTTCACTCAATAAGAGTTAATAACTGTAACAATATTTTGCGTCTGAAGAAAGGCAGACTAACCATCATGAATGTCAATGAATTGCTCAGGAATATGATTTTTGCAAATGATTCAGACAAATAAGGTACACTTCCCCCAACTATCACAATACCCGTCAAAACAGTGGCACCAAACAAAAGCATGTAAAAGAAATCAGCAGTCCTTCCCCTGAAGGAGTTCTCTTCAAGAAGCTTGCAGTACCGGGCGAGAAAGAACATGTGGAACATAAAGTCCAAGTCTGGCGTCAAGAAAAGGCATACATATCAGAAACGATACACATTGACGATGAAGTTTCAACTTCAATATACAGGCAAACCATGTCCAATCAGAACACATAACGAACTGACTAACAGGATCAACAAATGTAAACAAGAATATGTTTTAAACACAAAAAATGAACAAAAAATATAACACGTATCATCCACAAAGGAACGAACTCAAATTGAGAAGACAGCGTTCCAGGTCTGACCACACCTAAGACAATCAACAGGCTACATAACTTCAATAACTAAGATCGTCAAAAACTAAACATAACTTCAATAACTAAGATCGTCAAAAACTAAGTTACCAATTGTCATAAATATGACTTTAATATTGGTAAGATTTCTTTAGTTAAATCCTTGTGTTCCTAGATATTCACAACAATCATACATAATGAGTCATATTTACAAAACAATCAATTTACAACAATTTTCATTGAATCATAGTTGTTAAAACCCATAAAAATCATCATTAAAAAGAATCAATCGGGACTTAACGTAATGCACCTTAATGAATCACAATTGAGAAGTTGATATTTCTCCATCCACGACTAACATGCATACATTCTAACATCGATACATTCGACTGAGCGACCACTTACCCATTTTTCGGAAGTAAAAGAAATTGGTGACGAGACGCCAGAACTCGTAATTCTTAACCACAAGCCGAGGGTTCAAGTACAGATTGGAAGGAGATATAATCTGCCAACATCAACAATCCCAAACATCCAAGATCAAGAGCATTAACATGACTTGCACATGATTGAAAGAAAAGCCAGTTCAAAGCAACGGGAACCCGATTTGGATAAAACAGAAGGAGAACATACTTCAAGAGAGCAACCGATGGTGGTGACAACAGCTGCGGTGAGGTAGGAGCGCGTGATTATAGGCATCTGCTTGTACCATTCCTCCACTGCTTGAGCCATTAGTTTTGACAGACTAAATTAAATGATAAGCTTGTCTCCTTAAGTATCTGATTGGAAGAAGTTTTAACCAATGCGAAAATCCTCAAGGCCCAAAATGTATCCAATTCTTTTGTGGATTAAGAAAGTAAGTTTAGGGTTTGAGGAGAAAAAGAGAACGATTAAAGGAGGAACGGAAAGAATAATTGGGACCGGCAGCAAAGAATCAAGGATCCACGTTGGTTTTGCCATGACTCATAGTTGGGGCGATTGGCCAATAAGAGAGCGAGTTGACGTCACGATAGATATGCTTGTTTGGGTTTTCTTCCACAGCTTTCTAGAGAAAAAAAAAAAAGTAATGTTCAGTTTCTTGGTCAATCTTTCTCTTGTCCTTCTAATCTATGTCAATTTAAAATAAAATAAATATCTGTTAATTATCCATAATCATTTAAAATCTGTTCAATTAATATGGACATATTCGTCATATGAAAATAAAGAAATTTAATTTTTATTCAGATCAAGAAATAACGCAAGACACTTAATTTGTTAAAAAAGTTATGTATTATAAATTAAAATCTGAATTATATAATTAAACTTTTTTTGAATAATTTTTATTTATATCTCAAATTAATGCTCTAAGAATTAATAAATAATAATTATAAATGTTATTATAGTGGTAGGGCTTTCGGTTATAGAGAGAAATAATTGTTGACATGAAATATCTCACATTCTAATTATTCTGGCATTAATTAATACTAATAAACGTAATTACTATTAAGTATAATCGCGGCGCTGTTTTTTTTTTTTTTTTCAGGTCGATATATATATAAATATTAATATGAGATAGCAGAAGGAAAACAAACAATACAGAAGAGCAAAGAGGATCCCAAAAGGGAAAAAATTCAACAAGAATAGAGAGACGAAAGAGAGGGGGACGATATGCAGCGCGGTGGCGCCTTTTTAGCACTTGCAGTTGCATCCATCTTCCTCTCCGTCTTCACCAGTTGGGCCGCCGGGGAATGCAGCAGAAAATGCGTTGCTGAGAACTGTAACTCGTTGGCAATTAGGTACGGGAAGTTCTGCGGCGCGGGGTGGACGGCATGTCCAGGAGAGAAACCGTGCGACGATGTGGATAATTGTTGTAGGGTTCACGATAATTGCGTCGGGATCAAAGGTTATTCCAGCGTTAAATGTCATCGGCAGTTCAAGAAATGCATTAATCAAGTGCTGATATCTGGTAAGCAGGGATTTTCTCGTACCTGTCCTTATAAGGTAGTTGTCCCCACCATGGCTCGAGGTATGGCTATGGCCATTTTCTTTGGCCACTTTGCTGGCTAGAGATATTAACGGGCAGGATGATGCATGTTATCATTTGTTATTAATTCATTACAAAATTATTATTTTTTTATTTATTTGAATAATTTAATAATAATCCGATTTTAATTCTTTATGGATAGTCAATGATTTTGCCCTCTGATGGAAAGGAAACATCAAATTCAACTTTTATTGAAAGGAAAAGGAGGTGTAAACACTAATTTAATTAGAAAGAGGAGATTTTTGGCAGAATCTGTATCTCGAGTCCATCCTTGAAAATTGGCAATGGATCTCTAGAGAAAGAAGTATCCCCACATAGCTTCCAGGTGAATCTGGTCACCAAGTAGTGAAGTGTAATAAGAGTTTCAAGCCTTGCAAATTCATATCCAGGACATATCCTGGGTCCTCCTCCGAATGCAACGAAACTATAGGGTGCCACTGATGCTTGCTTCTCAAAATGTGTTGGGTCGAACTTTGATGGATTAGAAAATATGCACTCATCCATGTGTGTAAAAGGTGCAGCCATGATTATCTGAAAGCCAAAATGTTGAAACTAGTCAGGGTTTTGTGCTGTGACAAGATGGACACATCGATCAGTTTGTACAATTAATCAGGTTGCTCACCTGCCATCCTTTAGGAATAAGGTATCCTTCATACTCGAAATCCTGAAGGACCTTCCTGAAGCTACAAAACACAGGAGGGGTCATCCTGAGGCATTCCAAAGCTGCTCTCCACGTATATTTCATTTTTGCTAGATCGTCCCATGTTAGAGGTTCCCCTGATTCCTTATGCTTGGATATCTCTTCTTGTTCTGCAGTCACAGATAGGTTTATGATCAATAGGAATTCTTGATGTATATATACCATTTTTGACCGAATGTTTTCTCAAACAACTTGTTTCAGAATATGATGTGTCATTTAACATGCATACCTTGAACAATTCTGGCATAAACTTCTGGCTCATTGGCTAAAAGCCTGATCAAGAAAGTGAGGAGGATGGATGATGTGTCATGCCCGGCGAACATGATTATGATAGCGTTATCGACGATTTCCTGTGCTGTTAATACTACCGAGTTGTCTTTGAGCATGTAGCTTATAAGATCTGGTTGAGAGAAATCATTGTCTTGCTCTAATGCTCCCCTCCTTTCTTGTATAACATCCATAAGCAAGGTCCTGACTTTTGAACTTGCTTGGAGACTTCTGCTGAAGCGTGTGAAGGGCAAATTTATTGGCAATTCCAGCAGACCCTCTGCCATTTGTTGGAAGAGAAACGCTAGCTTGTCCCTTTTTTCTCCTTCCCCTATCCCAAAGACAAGCAAACTGATAAGGTTGAAGGTGATGCTCTTCATCATTGGCATTGCCTGTAGTATTATTACGAGACAAATATATTAGCTTGCATGCAACATCTAAAGTTCCTTACATGACATCTTTCCTGTTTGATAAAATTGACTTACCGAAACCTTCTGCTTGCCATGCCAATGCATCTTGAAATGCTTTCCAACTTCTTCCTCCATCTTCCCAACATAATGTTTTAACACTTCAGGCTTTAAGAATGACACGAGTGCAGCTCTCACACGCTTGTGTTCATCGCCACTCAGTTCCAGGATATTCCTCTCACCAAAAATCCGTCTAATCGATGAAGGTTGCTGGTTGGCAAGTATGCTGCCATCACATGTATAGAAGAACTTGTTCGCAGCCTGCCCAGGAACGAATAGAGTTGGAACCCCAATAAGGTTCATCTTAGAAACGGGGCCGTATTTTCTTTTTCTCTCCTGAAGCCATCTCTCAGTCGTGTTGTTGCGCATGGCATGCATGAAGCTGAAGGTTTGGCCTATGATGGGTAAACCCATAGAACCAGGTGGCAGTTTCTTGGAATTCTTCCTTGTCAGGAGAAAGTAGAGAGGAAGAAGAAACAGAACCAAACAGAAACTTGTTATAAGATCCATGGCTGATAGAGAGAAAATGAGTGATACAAACTGGTGGTGGCGTCTATATTTAAAGAGAAACTTGATCTACTATGGCATAATTCTTGTGTTTCTGTCTTGCTGATACCGTAGTTTGAATTTGTCGTCAGACACCTTCCTTGGCATCATCCTTGTGCTTGTCTCTTCCCGTTGCCCACATGTTTTCGGAAGCAAACTGATCAGAAAGGGACATAAACTTAATTTTTTCCACAGAAGCCAATTCATCATCCATTTCATCAATTTCAAATGGAAACGTGCATCGGGAATCAAGAGGGGGAATCAGGAGGGTGAGATGCTGTTGATACAAATGACAAATTTTTTTTTCTGTTTTTTTTTGGAATGATTGATGAAATTAAAGATAAAAATATATGAGGGAAAAAGTAGTTAATAGCAGCTCATAAGGAATAGTCCGATGGTAAGCTATTTTCCTGGAAAAGTACGAGTATATTCGTAGCAACTGTTACTGGAAATACAAAATCTCCAACACGCAAAACAATAGTTTAACAAACTTCACCAGCTACCAACTGGAATCAGATTTTGATCACCTATCTCAATATTACATTTGTGATCCCTCACGCAGAATATATATCTGATGAGCTGATGAGTGAATATAAGAAAGGGAGACGACATTCGCAGCCTGACAACTTTTTCATTTATCACAATTGTTCATAATTGTTCAATTATAACCTTGATTACAATCACTTCAAGATAAGTTTTCTATTACATTATTCGGAGAATACGCTAGGGTTTAGAGTGATGAATGAATGTCATCACATCACCAATCCAATCAGTTTAGCCAAGGAAGAAAGCCCACGATGGCATCCCACCCGCACAAGCAATATCATTTTTGAAGGAGCTCTCAATTCTCAAATATTGGAGATTTCTACTTGGCTTTGTACTCCAGCTGCAGCTCTTTTTTTGCAAATGGCATTTTCTCTCGGCAAGGATCACCAATAATTAGGAAACAAAATGACATTCCCGAGACGTCTACGCCATTTAGGATCCCACACCCACACTCATTCCTCATTTATCCACTCTTCCATCTAAATCTGGGAAACAAGATCTTCAAAGATTGTTGCTCAATCCACACGTACCAAAATTTATTTTTACTTCCCTTACCTATCTACAATGAGATTACTTCGTAGTCCAACTTCATCCCTAAAAAGCCTCCACATCCATTTTATTAAGAGTGATTCATCCTAAATTTTTTGTAAACTGATGAGTGTAAGTATCTCAAAAATGTTAAAATCTTTCATACTAAAATTAAAAATCACTATAAATCTGCTAATTCTTATTTGAGGCTAAACAAATTAATTAATGAGAGCATTAGGCACTGAAAGCCAATAAACGTACCCTGAAATTTGGCCGGCACGCTGACGATCCACAAAATGCTGTCAAAATGGTAAATTCCATGCTTATGCAGACAATAAATTAACTTATCTTGTGTCATTAAAAACGACCCCCGTTATTGTCTAGGTTTTTTTCTTTTCTTTTTTCAAGTGGACATGTAAGGAAGGATCCTGTGTTTGTGGCTGTAATATAGACGTTATGGAGAATCACTAGTTTGATAGGATTTGATTTGTTAAATTCGAAACAGTAGTTAGCATTGCTATGTTGAAAATAAATAATATTAAATTCTATTCTAGCATAAGATTGCATCACTAATTCTGGTATTTTTTTCCATCTACCAAATGTATTATCGTGTTTGTTTCATTAGTATTTGATTTGAAATAAAAAAAATTTATACAAAAGATTGTGCTTCATTAAATTTTAATATTAAACAAATCGTCCATTATGTCACGGGACTAGAGTTTTGCGGAATAGAAACTCTCCGTGCGGCCTTAGACTATCGCACTCGCAATACGCTAAGTCAGCCTTCTTCATAAAGCTAGCTAGAATGCTAAGCTTAGAACACAACCGAAAAGAGTGCGGGACACAAAGGAATGAAGAGAAAATTATAAACTCTCAATATTGCAAGAATTGCTGGATGATTACAAATGAGGGAAGATATCCCTTATATAGCCAATACAGCTCCCCAATGAATGATGGAGATCGAGTCAACCGATCTAACGGTGTCTATACAAAGATATACAAGGCAAGCACTAATGACTGATTTCTCATCTATGATAATCTTTGATTACATTGATTACCTTGATTTCCCAAATCGGGTCTCCTATATGGCAGGAACGGATTCCCATTGAATTTCCATGATTGCCTCTGATTGATCCTCCATTAATGTGCCGATTCTCCTTGATTGAGGCACCAGATTTAAGGGACGGGTCACACAAGAAGCCGAAAGACGCGTAGTCTGAGTTTCGGTCATGACATTCTCCCCCACCAAACTCAACAACGTCCTCGTTGTGTGCTGCCTCAAGAACTCGTTGATTTCGTCTTGGTACTGCCAAAGATCGAAATCTTTCTCCTAGCTTGTCTTGTTAGGAGGGTTGTCTTTCCATCGAACTAAGTACTCCACATGGTTCATGTGCTTCCCACTTTTTTGCACCACATGCCTTGATAAGATCTCATCTAGTTTTTTATCATGGGCATTGGTCACAACTGTGGGAGCTCTCTTGGACTTCCCCCTCTCTGGATCTTCCTTGTCTTTTTGGAATGGTTTCAACAAACTTACATGGAAGACAGGATGGAAATCCAATCTCGGTGGTAATTCCACCTTGTATGACACCTTGCCGATCCTCTTCAACACCTTGAAAGGGCCCTCGTATCATCGCACTAGCCCCTTGTGCAACTTGGAAAAAACTCGGCTTTGGTGAGGCATCAGCTTCACCAACACAAGATCCCCTTCTCAAACTCTAAGGGACGCCTCTTTTTGTCTGTTCACTTTTTCATCCTCTTTGCCGCCTTGGACAGTTGCACTCTTGCAAGGTCCTTTTGCTCGTCCCACTCCTTGGAAAAGCGATAGGCGGATGGATTCGGCCCTTGATAACCTGTGGCAATCTTGCTAGGAGTGTAAGGTTGTTGTCCATTAGCAATCTCGAAAGGACTCATACCTGTTGATTTACTCATTTGCAAGTTGTATGAGAATTGAGCCACATCAAGTAACTTTGCCCAATTCTTGTGGTTGGCACTCACATAGTGCCTAAGGTAGAGCTCCAATAAGGCATTCACTCTCTCGGTCTGTCCATCGGTTTGAGGATGAAAGCTGGTAGAGAAATTGAATTCTGATCCCAACAGCTTGAACAACTCGGTCCAAAATCTCCCCGTGAATCGAGTGTCTCGATCAATCATAATGGCCCTCGGAATGCCCCAATACTTCACCATATTTTTAAAGAAAAGGTAGCTTGTCTCCTCTGCTGTACATGCTTTGGTGGCTGGAATGAATACCGTGTACTTGAAAAATCTATCCACCACCACAAGTATGGTTTGGAAGTCGTCAGACTTTGGGAGGGATGTGATGTAATCCATGGAAATGCTCTCCCAAGGTCTCTTTGGTATGGGCAATGACTCTAACAATCCAGGAGGTTTTTGTTACTCGACCTTGTCTTGTTGGAAAACTAGACAAGTTTTCACATACCACTCCACATCGTCTCGCATTTTAGGCCAATACATCTTCCAAAAGTGCAAGAGTTCGAACAATACCTGGGTGTCCAGCCCATCCTGAATCGTGATATTTCTTCATGACTTCCTTCCGAAGTTTGTAATGTCGAGGGACATAGATGCGGTTGCCTTTGGTGAAGAGCAACCCATTCTCTAGCCAAAATCTGCGGGTCTTGCCTTGCTTCACTTGTTCTGCCAAGGCTTGAACTTGGGGGTCATGCTCCATACCCCCTTGGATCCTTTCCACTAAAGGACTCTCAGGTCGACTGATGGCTGCAAGTGTTTTTGTCTTCAGCTCCTTCTCTCGAGCAACAGGCACCACACAATACTGGCTCCCTTCCGAAAGTATGAGGGTGTTTGTGTAAGACACTGGGACTGGTCTCGTCTGATCCAGGAATTGCATTCCTAACACAATCGGAAAATCATCCATATGAACAATGGAGAAGTCAAGTTTACCTTTCCATTCTCCCATTTATAGCTCGACCCCTCGGGCTACTCCAAATATTGGCTGGGCTTTAGTGTTCACCGTCTTCAGCCAGCCTTTCTCCTCTTTGAACTTGATGTCAAGTCGTTGTGCTTCCTCCTTTTTCATGAAGTTGTGAGTAGCACCAATATCGATCAATGCACGGGACTCCCTCCCTTACACGATGGGTCTAGCAAACATTCTCTCAGCTTGCTCTACCTTGGCATCTTTAGTTGAGGCTTTAACGACACTCAATAGTTGCATGAAACTCATCCTTGGTGCTTCCAACTCTTCGGTCTCCATGGCAATGGCTGCCAGCTTGTTCCTCATTGGGCAATCCACAGCTTTATGCGGCCCCTCGCATAGAAAGCATGAGAGCTTGGGTCTCTCGCCCTTGCCCCGATTTTCACCTCCCCCTTGTGTGGGTTTAGCTGGACGGAAGGACTTGAAGGACTTGAAAGGCTTGTCCTTCCCCTCCTTAGCTTCGTGGACTGCTCCCCCACCTTTAGCCTTGTAGTCGCGAAAACTCTTAGGCTTGAGTGGGCTAGAACCCTCGGGCTTCCTCTCGAATTCCGCCAAGGATTCAGCCTCAGAAATCGCATCATTGAGCTCATTGACATTGCGTCGATGAAGCTCCAGCTTGGCCCATCCAGCTTGGCCCAACTTTGTAGGCCTCCCAGAAACACGTATATGGCCTCCGTCTCGGGCATGTCTGAGATCTCCAACAAGACTTCTGTGAACTCCCTCACGTACTCTCGGATGTTGCCTTTGTGGGACAACTTGCGAAGCTTCTCCCTCGCTTCTAGCTCCACATTTCTCGGTGAGAATTGTGCTCTCAGGAGCCTTTTGAAATCTGCCCACGTCTCCAACTTCAAGGTGTCATGCTCGATTTGAGCATGCTTCATCCTCCACCAGGTTATGGCACTGTCGGTTAGATACAGTGGGGTTTGGGAAAGTCGATCTCCATCGCTCTCCATGCTCACCCCTTGAAAGTATTGCTCAAGGTTGAAAAGGAAGTTGTCCACCTCCTTGGCATTCCTCGTCCCACCAAATGACTTTGGCTTCGGAACATCCAGCTTCACTTTGGGCATGGCAACTACTTGCACTACGCCCTTCTTGCATTCATTTCTGATTTCAACCAAGTCATCCTTAAATAAAGTGATTTCAGCAAGAAGATTTATCTCGAAATCATCTAACTCTTGCCTCCAAGAGTTGATAGCAATGAGGGCGCCTTGCATCTCCTCATGAAGCTCACTCAAGTCCCCTGACTCGAGCTCGCTTATGCGTTGGCCATGCTCCTCAAGTGTATCTTTGTCATCGACAACCTTCATCTCCATACGAGTGATTCTTGCCTCCAATGATGACAGATGATCAACAGTCTTCATTCTCTTCTTACTTGGTTCGGGAGCACGTTGGGGTAGTCTCCCCACACGGACCTCCTCTACCTCCTCAACAACAGGGATGTTGGCATCAGTAGGCAACTCCATTTCTCTCTCAAAGAATTAAATCTTGGCTTCGCTACCAACTGTCACGGGACTAGAGTTTTGCGGAATAGAAACTCTCCGTGCGGCCTTAGACTATCGCACTCGCAATAGGCTAAGTCAACCTTCCTCACAAAGCTAGCTTGAATGCTAAGCTTAGAAAACAACCGAAAAGAGTGCGGGACACAAAGGAATGAAGAGAAAATTATAAACTCTCAATATTGCAAGAATTGCTGGATAATTACAAATGAGGGGAGATATCCCTTATATAGCCAATACAGCTCCCAATGAATGGTGGAGATCGAGTCAACCGATCTAACGGTGTCTATCAAAGATATACAAGACAAGCACTAATGACTGATTTTCCATCTATGGTAATCTTTGATTACATTGATTATCTTGATTCACCAAATCGGGTCTCCTATATGACAGGAACGGATTCCCATTGAAATCCCTGATTGCCTCTGATTGATCCTCCATTAATGTACCGATTCTCCTTGATTGAGGCACCAGATTTGAGGGACGGGAAGCCGAATGACACGTAATTTGAGTTTCGATCGTGACAACTATCATATAAATATAAATTTATTTTAATGTCTAATGTACAGATAAAAAATTAAAAATTACATAGAATCGATTAATATTTTAGTAAATCATAAAATAAAAAAGTTTAAATTTAAATATATTTATTATTGAAAATAATTTGATATAACTTAGAAAAAAAATAATTTTATTTTATTATAAATTTATCAACTTTTTATTGATAAATATTAAAAAATTAAATTATTAATTTTAGTTGAACAGATTATTCATCCTCATAAAATATTTTTTTTCTTTTTGATAAAAAAATTATTATCAAATTTATTTAATAATTTTTCTGGACTGTCAAATTCGATTAATTAAAATTTTAACATAATAACTTTGATAAATATAAAATCTAACAATTATTTATTACATAATTTCGGTACGAAATTTATCATTCCGTTGGTTGCGGACCTGTAATAAAATCAAACTCCATATGCCTTTCTGTCTATTTGCCCATTTGAATCTAACGGACACTAGTCAACTGTTTTCCTTTTTCTCCCTAGTTACCCCGTACAATATTTAACTCCCGATACGACCACTGGCCAAATTCTAAACCCATGTTCGTAATTTCCAATTCATTCCCTCCTCCCTCCCTTCAAATTTCAAAAACCCCAAAACATCTACATCTATGAAGCCTTCTCCTAAATGAAATCCATCTAAAGCAATCGAACCCTAACACACACATACACTAACGAACGACAGGAGACCATCCAGTCCGATCCAATGGAGGGTAACGAGCAGCATCCATGTCCCTCACCGTACCCCCAACCCTCTTCTTCAGTCTTCAGAGACGTCTCCAACTTCAAGACCCCTAAACGCATTTCACATTCCCGGCTTTCTAATGTCACCTCTCCTTCCCTCAAATTCTTCACCGCGACCAAGCAAACCCCTCTTTCCTCTTCCTCCTCCTCCTTCCGCCCCCGGACGACGCGGAAACCCTCTGCTTCCGCACGAAAACTCAAGGCCTTCGAGCTCGAGCAGTCCCGCTCTTCCCGCAAAGCGCAACTTCACAAACAAAAATCACTCAAGTCCCTCGCCAACTCCCTATCTACCTGGCTCAATTTCCTCTATGAAAACCCTACCGCCTGCAATACAAGTGTTGCGGAGAAATGCTCTGATTTGAGTCAGCTGAAGCTGGGAAAGAGGGACGCTGGAGGTGGTGCTATATGGAGGAGTCCAAAGAGGATGAGGGTGACGTGGCATGATGAGGTGGAGGGAGAAGAGGTGGAAGAGTGGTTTTCTAACTCAAAGAAGTATGCGAAGTTGAGGAATTCGTTGAATGAAGTTTGCAGTTTCGACGATTTGAAGCAGCGCATGAAGGCTTACTTGAACTTGGGTTCCTGCAAGGAGGTTTTTGATGCTATGACCAGTGTTGTTAAGGTTTTTTGCTCTATTGATTACCTGATCAAACTTTTTCTGATCTGCATATTATAATCATTACATTTTTTGTTGATGCTTGCGAATTGTTTGTAGAATATTGATGAAGGGAGGTTGAGATTGAAGCCGCATTGCGCGATTGTAACGGATGTTGGGATGAGGGAAAAAGCGATTCAGATACTCATGTGCTATAATCCGATTTGGCTGAGAATTGGCCTCCATATCGTTTTAGGTGGAGAAACGTTGTTGCCAGAGGGAGACGTAAATTCTGATCAAGAGATTGCCTTCTTAAAGATGGTGATCGAGAAGCAGTTCTTTTCGCATGCTGGGTTAGCTAAGGCTTATACTTATAATAAGATGGTTGAGGGGCTGTACAGACCGGGTTACTATGAAGCTTTGGGGAATGTTATATTGAAGAGGTTTTTGCTTCTGGCTCTTGTACTTGATAGAGCTAAGTCTTGCAGCAGTCTTTCTTTGAAGTATGGCATCGATGGAAAGGATGGGGGTTCTCCTCTGTTGTTCGCGGTCCAATCTAGTATCAAGTCTAGTCGTCAAATGATCAATGGTAATTTTGGAATCATTTGTTTTTTTACTTGCTTTCATTTTGATTCTTTACAGTAGTATTATATATGTATGTTGACTTCTTTTCTTTGTGTGTATGATGGAAGCTAGATTTCTTACCATCAGAGGTTATGCATGGAGAAGGGAATCTCTTAGCGCATCTCATGGTTGTGGGCTACAAGATGTCCTATGAGCAGGTAATCGGTTTTAGGGTTATGTAATGGTAAACTTATATACTCGTAACTTGTATGCTTCAAGTGAAAGATATTATGATTGTGTTTTGGATCTTTTCATCAATTAATGGCGCATAGGCGAATGTTGATTCTTGGAATACTAATTTTCCTGTTAAATTAATTTATTTACTGAGGAAGTGTATTTTGGCAGTGCCCTCTGGTTGAATATGACTTCAGAGTAACGGATTTATTTACTGACCTCCAAGATGGTGTTCGACTTTGTAGAGCCATTCAATTCCTACAAAATGACTCCTCTATTCTCATGGTTGGCCTTTACCACATCTGTTTAATGAAGGCACTCTTATTTTGGTAAAACCTTGTTTTTCATGCTAAGATTCGTTATTTGCAGAAAATTGTAGCTCCATCAGACACTCACAAGAAAAAAATGGCAAATTGCGCTCTATCTCTGCAATACCTGAAAAATGCTGGCATTCCGCTGTATGATGAAGATGGAATGACAATCATGGGGGAGGATATTGCTAATGGAGATAAGGAGTTGACCATTTCTTTACTTTGGAACATGTTTATTCACCTGCAGGTATGTTGTTTTCTTTTCGTTTTTTATCACTATTTGAATTCTACAACTTAATTCTGGAAATTTTATTTGTGATTAAGGTTGCCGATTCCTTTGACATTTTGTTACTTTCTGAAGCTGCCCCTTCTGGTCAACAAAACAATCTTAGCTGAGGAGATTTTAAAAGTTCTTGGTGGTAGTGAGGTATGCTTCAAATTGGATGAGTTCCCTGCTTGGTAGGAACCATTACAAGCCTATTCTGTAGCTTGTTTCTAGAACATTTTAGGCCCTGAAATACTATGAACGGGTCAATAGTTCTTCAAAAAATTATGTTTCATACATCAGACAGGTATTATTGTGTGATTCACCTATCAGTATTTATCTCGTAGGACCAACAGAATAGTAGCAGTTCCAGTGCGCTTCCCCTGGGGTTACTTTTGAGTTGGATCCAGGTAAAAGGCTTCTTCATTTTCTACCATGTATGATGCTTGGAAGCGCACCCTTTATCTCTCTGTCTCGCTCACTCCATTGTCATCATCACTTATTCATCTTTGCACTACTATCTCTTTGTTTGACCCACAGGAATAACTGTCCTTTTAGGACCTTGTAAGGTGGTTTTGTGATTTCGTAACCAAATTTGTTTCCCTGCAGGCGGTGTGTAAAAAGTATGACTATAACATCACCAACTTCTCTTCATTGGTAGATGGGAAAGCCATCTGGTGTTTGCTTGATTATTACTTCCGCAAAGAGCTTCTATGCCCACATCTTAAGGTAACATCTATGATACACCGGGCTGGGTCTTTACTTTGACAAATTCCTATTTTTCATACTGCTTAGCAGGAGTCTACCACCTGCTTATAGGATGCGCATGAAAATAGAGGAGAAGAATCAATTATGTCAGCGATTGATTATACAGATGCAGTCCATAATTTCATATTATCACAAAAGTTGACAACTTTGCTTGGGAATTTTCCAGAGGCAAGTATTACAAGATTCCTATATTTCTGCAAATTAAGTTCATCAAGCTGTTAGCAAAGTGATATGGAATATTGTTGGTTCTCGAGGCGAAATATGATTACAGAGTTCTTCGACAGCAAAAAGAAAAATATTGCTGCATTAACTCCATATTAATTGATGGTTGAACATGTTTATAAGCAAAGAAACCTGGTTTGAGTTCAAAACCATCTCAAGCCTTACGTTTTGCAGGTTCTGCAAACTTGTGACATACTTGAGCATAATGGTGCAGTCAGTGATAAGAGTGTGATAGTCTTGTTGGTCCTGCTTGCGTCTCAACTAACTGTGAAGAAAAAGATGGTACTACTAGATGGTCCTTTGTAATAGTTGGAGCAGCAAGAAATCTTATTAATTGTATATTCTCACAATCACTTCTATTTTCCAGGATCAACTGAATTTTCATAAACTATTATGCCGGAACTGTAAAATTCCAGAGACTAGACATTCGAGTGTCAGTAAATGTTTCAACCATACCGAAGCTCAGGTAGACAGAGAAGAAAGTGATGGACTTACCAGTGAAGGTTCGGACTTTTATACCATTGGTAGACCGGTTTGTTTCTTTATGTAATCCATTTTCATTCATATTTTATTTTCCTTTTGTAAAATAATTCGTTGGATTGTTTGGTTATTTAATTTAATTGAGCTAGACGTTAGGATTATTCAACTTTTAATCCAATTTTGCAAGGGAATTACGATATTGTGACCTTTGTTTTTATTGTTGTACTGTTTCATCTATTCTTTTTGAAAAAAGATGTAGTGCTTGTGGCACTACATTATTGGAATTCTCCTTCAATTGTGTTTTATATCTTTGGAAAACTAATTAACCAGAGGAAAAATTATGCATTACGATGATAGCTTGTTATATGAAAACGATGTCATAAAGGGGGTATGATGTAGAAATGTTTTTCTGTTCTTGTTATAGTTTATATGAACTGATGCAGGAAATGTTGCCTTAAAGATTGGATTTTACGTAATGGTTTACATGTTCTGTTTCCCGTTCATGCAGATGCTGCTAGCAAGTTTAGGGCCATCAAGGCTTGGTGGCAAGAAATGGCAGAACAGAACAACAAATTTGTCTCTAAACCTCATAATTCTTTTAGGCGGTCCGATTCAAGTAGCAAATCCAGCACCAGTTTTCAAATGGGTTAGTGTTATGAAAAACTATTCTTGTATCCAATTGTAATTTGTTGTTAAAAATGTTAAGGTGCTATATGTTTCATAAATTGCTAAAGTTCAGAGTGCTTGAATGGGCTGTGCTATAGATTTGGCAGAAATTTTCTGTTTTTTAAAATTAAGTGATCGTTTTTAACATCCAGAGAAATCAGAAAATTGATAATTCCAGGTTTTCAATCGGAAATGTCTTCTCTTTTCTGTTGAGAGATTTATATTCCTCCTTATACATATATATCTATATATATATTGAATATTGGGCACCTGCACCAACAAAACATGTTTCAAACATTTGCTTGAGGCTTTGCCATTTTTTCTTTAATCTCACATCTTTGTCTTTCTACTTAATTCAGAGAGACTGACATTATCATCTTTCTCAGAAAATGCTGCAACACTTATACAATCACAGTTTAGACGATGGGTTGAACGTTGTCATTTTCGGAAGATATCAAGTGCTGCATCATTTTTGGGGATCATTATTCGGGCCTGGTTAAAGGTGAAACAAAACTCAACAGGCTTTGAATTCAACGCAATCACTGTAGAGGGGCTTCCATATGGTATAGCTTGTTTTTCAAAATTTCATCTCTTTGCAATCCTGAAAATTTTAAGTTTTCAAATTTATGATTTGTTTAGAGAACCATGCAGAGATGAGGAAACAACCAGAAAAGGTCCAGAGACATGTCAAGTTCATTATTGACAGACATAGTTTTGTCAAGCAGAGGACAGCTGTTCGGCGCATTCAGCAAGCTGCAAGGATTTGGATGGTTCGAAGACATCAAAGTGGGAGGATTGGGAGTCATGAAGTATCCACTCCTAGTCTAGTCAATGCTGCCATTATTATTCAAAGATTTTGTCGGGGTTGGGAAGCAAGGTCCAAATACAAAGTTTCTCAGATGAAGAATGCTAAAATCAGGCACCAACTCAAAGGTTTTGGTAATTTTGCTTTAGAACCAGTCACAGTAAACCTGTCTTCAGAGAATTCTACATCCAACCAGTCTCTTCATAGGCAACACTCTGCGGCAACTAAAATTCAGTGTCATTTCCGAGGATGGCTTTTGAGAAAAAGATTTTTAAATCAGAGATATGCAGTAACAAAAATCCAGAGTATTTTCCGACGGCTAAGATGTTATAGGACTTTTCAACAATATCGAATTTCCACGAGGTCAGCTATCATTATTCAATCTCATGTGCGAGGATGGTTTGCAAGGAAAGAAGGTGGCAGACAGAGGTATCTCATTGGTGTCCTTCAAGTAAGTTGATTTTTTCTGATTTTTTCCTTTTAAAAAAAATTCGAGTTATTCGTGAATTTGCTTATTAATGTGTAATGCACGGTTTGCTATCGTAAAATTTTTTCTTTTATAGATGATCACTGGCTTGTTCAAATGGTTGTGTAGGGATGTTGGCGTGGTTGGTTAAGGAGAAGAGAATTTTTGCTCCAGCAAGAAGCCGTAACTGAGATTCAGTGTGCCATTCGACGTTTAAACTGCTATAAGGCTTTTCATTCCTACAGACATGCGGCTATTGATATTCAACGATTTGTCAGGGGCCAGATTACTAGAAACAGGCTTTTTGGTATTTTGCGTAACTTCTTTTCTTGACATCTTCTTTGCTAAATTACTACATGCAATTTGGGTCAGGTTCAGTCAGACATTAACTATTTGCTGTGGCTAATTCAGGGACTTCTCAAACCTCAAAGTGTTGCTCACACGGTTCTGGATTAAAAATGGTATTATCTTCGGTTCTCAAGCTACAAAGGTGGTGGAGGGCTGTGTTGCGGGGTAAAATAAGAGCCAAGGCAGCCACTTTCATACAGTCTTATGTTAGAGGTTGGATTGGCAGGCAGAAGGTTTCTAGAGAGAGGCAACGTGTTGTAGTGCTCCAAGTAAGATCACGAGCATTTCTGATATTTGCTTCGATTTTGCTTAAATGTATTCAGGATTATGACATGCATGGTTTGGTAGAACATAGGATTATGTTTCTGTCATTGCAAGCAAGTTGTCAACCCAAACTGATTATATGCCTCATGATTGATAATAAACGGCTAGTAACCTTAGATGCATTTTACTTATGATCCTAAAGTACAATAGAGTTTGTGGTAATTTTGTTATTTGCTTGTCTTTTACTTACCATATTACTCTATTATTGTTTTGCGACCACTTGCTCTTTGCGGGGTTTCTTTCTTTTTGGATGCAAAGCCAGTGAAGGAGAATCTTTGGTCCTCTGTCGCGTGAAGGGGATCCTTGATATATTGCTCAACCATGTTCTTTTTGAAATAATTCTTTGATTGGAATGTGGCTTGTATAGTCACAATTACACATTCAATTATTGACATTTAGCTTATCATGACATTTATTTTATTCATGTTTCTAGTCGTACTGGAAAGGCTACCTTGCACGAAAAGAGTTAAGAGGGCGGCTACTGGATGTGAGCCTGAAGGTCCAAAAGTCTGCCAAAAATGTAGATGACAGTATGCGTATTATCAATAGACTAATAGTGGCACTATCAGAGCTGTCGACCATGAAAAGCGTCAGCGGGATTCTGCACACTTGTGCAACTTTGGGTATGAGTTTTCTTATAGCTTATTCCCTGTAATTTATGCAATTTATCCATGAAATTTCATGGAATATGATGCAGCTAGCAGTTCAACATCATTTTTTTAATTCTTCTCTCTCTCGTGAGAGTATTTCTTGGCAATGCTAACATTTATTTATTTTTATATTAATTGAAAAGGGGCCTATCCTCACGAAATTATCGAGCAAGAGGAGTGCTCCTTAGTAGGCTTGGATAACCATGAAAAGTAAAGTGTGATTATATGACTGTTTTGTTATATAGTCTCCTGCCATAGATCTTAAATTCACTGTTTCTTATTTAATCTTGCATTTAAACCAGTGGAATACAAATATAGCAGATTTCAGTTTCGGTTTTATCTTTTTGCTTCATCTAATTTGCTAATTCCCAAAAAAAATGCTAGTACAATTTGGAGATATGGTAAACTTAGTCAATGTTTCTATCAGATATGGCCACAGAGCATTCTCAGAAATGTTGCGAGAAACTTGTGGCTGCTGGGGCTATTGATCATTTATTGAAGCTGATTCGATCAGTTAGTAGGAGCATACCAGATCAGGAGGTTCTAAAGCATGCTCTGTCATCACTGCGGAATCTTACCCGTTACCCACATTTGCTTGAAGTGCTGATTGACAGCCAGGAATCAGTACAAACACTTTTTTGGGAGTTTCTCAGGTTTTTCATCTTATAATAATTAGTTACTAAGGAAACCATTGAGCTGTTTATCTTTGTAATACCTTGTTTTATTCTATTACCACCCCATCGCAGGAACAAGGAGGAAGGATATTATATTGCTTCCCACGTTCTGAAGAAGATTTGTTCGAACAGAAAAGGTGTGGAAGCAGTTCAGAAAGCACCTGCCCTCTTAAAGAGGTTACATAGTCTTATGGAAGAACTAACAAGAAAGGCAAACTTCGAAAAGAGGTAATATAATGACTTTTGAAATTTATCATTATTCTTTCTCTTTTGTCATTTTAAGTAGGATGCAACTCGACTATGCTTCCTATCATCATGCAGGAAACCCAAGGGAGGGTTTGGGAGAGAAAACGCAGACAGAAGATTACGAGAGGCTGCTGTACTGTGGAAACTAATAACAAATAGATGAATTTGGTCGTTGCATCTCATGCTTCGTGAGATGCAAACTTGTTGCTTTTGATAGCCCTGAAACGGTGGGAATGGTTTCGATAATGCCCTGGGAATACTAAAAAAGTGAGTTGGCAAATTGCAATTCTGAGTCAGTCGTGTTTTAATGTTACTTATCAAGTTGACTGGTTGAAAAACTGGATGGTTTGGTATTTTTGTTTCAAGGGGGAGCAGCTTTAATTAAGAAGGATGTTTTCTCTGAATGGTAAGCGTTAGTAGACTGACAAGACATTCTATTTCTGAAAAAAAAATATTTAGAGAATCTGCAAGCTGAAAAAAATATAGGCTTTGAGGTTTCGATCGGGAAATTTTCATGTGGACATTGTGCTAGTAAATAGTAAACGCACAATATACATTAATGGTATCTTTTTACTGAGAAAAATATTTTCTCTTAATAGTAAAACGTTTTTAGACTGACAAGACATTCTATTTTTGGAAAAAGAAATATTTAGAGAATCAGCAAACTGAAAAATATATAGGCTTTGAGGTTTCGATCGGAAACTTTTCAGGTGGATATTTTGAACCAGTGAATAATAAATATATGTATCTTGTGTTTACTGTTTCAATCCAGTAAATTTGTTTTTCTAGGGTAACTAACTGAATAGATAAGTGTGCAGGAAAGTTAAAGGCTGCTGTTGCTGGTGGGGATTTAAGGATGTAAGGATGTAGTAGCTGCAAGGAGAGGGAGGGAGGTAGATGCTTACCATTTTTATTCTCTCTTCTACATAATTCATCACCAAACAAAAGATCGGGGTTTGTTTACGATACACTATTTGGACAAAAGTGTTAGGAACAAAATTATTGGACAAACATTTTTTGATTGGATTCACATCTATCAACAGATGATGAAGAAGTTATAGATTCTACCTAACAGATTAAAATTCAAAAGATTCTTAAGACTATATATATAGATTCCTTGTCTCTATCACTGAAGTAAATAATAGATTAAAAGGATGGTCTCAAAAACTTCCTCTCTACTGCACCAATAATCATGCTGAATTCAACTATCTAATTATGGAAAAATAAAATTTTTTAAGTCTCATTGCCATTCAAGTTGAATGAGGATGTCAATTTTACTCAAGCTTCCCATCCAGGCATGACCCCAACAGATTTACAGCTAGCACGAGAAGAATGTGCTCAACTCCTAGAACAAGGGCTCATTGAGCCAAACATTTATGAATGGGCATGCCAAGCCTTCTATGTCGAAAAAAGATCTGAGTTGATGAGAGGAAAGAAAAGACTAGTCATTGATTACAAGCCACTCAACTATTTCCTTAAGGATGATAAGTTTATTCTCCTAAGGATCTTATCTTTATTTGTTCATTTCACAAAAGCTCGGGTATTTTCAAAGTTTGATATAAAAGCGAGATTTTAGCAACTGGGGATCAAGCCAGAAGAATGATTATCCCAGATGCCCAATATCAATAGACAGTTATGCCTTTCGGTGTCAAAATTGCTCCATCCATTTTCCAAAGAGCAATGATAAAGATATTTCAGTCAATCCTCTATAGTGCACTCATTTACATAGATGACATCTAGCTCTTTTCTGAGACCGTTGAAGAACATGAACTTCTTCTAAAGAAGTTTGCTTCTCTTGTGGAACAATATATAATTATGTTATCTGATAAAAAGTCTTCTATCAGAACGCGATTTCTTGGGTATGAAGATTAAAGATGAAACATATTCTCCTGAACATCATATGGCAGAAGAGTTGTTAAAGTTCCCTGAATAAAATCTTTTGACTCATTCAACAGTTTTTCGGTATTGTCAATTCCGTAAGAATCTTCATCCAATGTCTTCAAAAACACAACAATTTTATTAAGTTATTGAAGAAAGATGCAAAACAATGGACCAAAGAACATTCGCAGGCATTGCAATACTTAAAGAACGTAACCTAGAACTTGCCGCCCATACAGATTCTTTCAACAGGGTAGAGGATTTTGCAAACTGATACCATTGATCATTAGTGGGGAGCTGTTTTGTTAGAACAAAATAGCAAGAAAAAATACTTGTCTCACCTTTGAAGTGAAGGAGACCAAAAGGGAAGTAAGAAGAACAGCTATACAGTTGCAAGAATGATTTGCGCTATGGATTGTATTTACCAAAGACCTTCCATTTCTTCGTCAATAGAACACACATTTGCTCTCTGTTCTTTTCTCTCCTCCTCGTTAAGTTAGAGATTGCCATTTTAGCCCATCTCGGAGGTGGGTTTTTGGCCAAGTTTACGATATAGATTTAATTTTTGTTCAAACTACTTCACTTATGAATTATCACTTTTATACCATTATGTATGCATGTTTACTTACATTACTAAACTTTCATCATAAACTATTTACAATATGATTTGATTATTATTGAGTTATGCTTTATAGACCTTGAGTTTGATTATCACTTTCCATGTCTAGTGGAAGAGATTTTCATGCCTAGTTTGATATTCAATGAAACACATCATCCAGTCCTTCCCTCATCACCTAACTTGATCAGTAGATACCTTTTTGAGCCGTGCGAAATTCCACCTTTTGGCACCGGCATATTCTAACCCTTCCCTCATCACCCAACTTGATCACTAGATACCTTTTTGAACCGTACGAAATTCCACGTTTTGGAACCTTCAATCATTCACACCACGACAATCTATTATCCATAAAACCCGAGTAGTCGATTTTGAAGTTCAACCTTGTTTGTAAACTAACAATCATGTTTGTTAGTTTTATTAAGAATTTAGTAAGAAAATTTTCATAAAATTTTTATTTAATTTGTAGTTGATGGATTTAGAGTTTCTTTAGATATTCTGTTGATTATATAGAGAGTATTTTAGTCTATCTGTTTTATTTATATGTAAAATCATGCTTGTTGATTTGTGTTATTTTTTGGATATTTTGAAATTTAAAAATAATTAAAGATTTCCGTTTGTGTTTATTTAGAGTTATATAATTCTCTAATGTGTTTCGACATTACCATGACATCATATAGAGTTTGAGGTTTCCATCCAGTGATTTTTTAGGGTAACCATGACAGAGATTGTAGGATGTAGCAGCTGTCTCCAGATGTGGCATATTGTTGGAAGGAGAGGGAGGTAGATGCTTACCATTCTGGGAATGGGAAATGGGTATCGGAATACTTTGTCATGAGCAATTTTCTTTGGCTTTTTGTGGTTTGTGGCTATTTTCAATATTTTATTTTTTAACATTTTAAATACATGCTATATTGAATGTGAAAATATGTGGTGCCAATACTTTCTTTTATGCCAGTTCACACCAAAACCATTTGCAGATAAAATGCTTATGCAAATAAACGTGTAGGTTTCTGTTCCAAACAAAATCTTGTGGTTGCCAATTTCTCATATTAAAATAAAGAAGCACATTCCACTTTTTATTATTATGTTCTAAATATTTGAATTCAATAAATAAATAAACAACAGAGTGATGGATTAAAATTATAAAAATAAAAATTTATATATTTTGTATTAAATATTTATATAGCTAATCTCAATTAACAACAAGAGTTGATTTGGTTGCCAGAAGTAAATGAAACTTTGTACTATATATATATTTCGCGTCTCAAGTACCCACCAAACGAAGGGTTTACTTATTCCAAAATAGAACAAAAGTAATATTACTTCATACTTTGGATTTTGTATTCTCAGATAAGGATGCAATCATTGCGAAATCAACCTAAATGGAGCTGCAAGGGCAGTATGATGTCATCAAGATCTTTTGATTTAACCAATCACAACTCTGAACGTGGCAGTGGGATATCCACACCATCTAAACCAGACGTGATAAAAAACATCAGCCTGGCACCTGTCCAAGTCCTATTCGACTGACTTCCAAAGCGGTAATTATGAAACGAACCACGTGAAACTTGCAGCATCTTGACCTCAAAGAGATTTGTGTCCTTTTGTAATCATAGATGGCAATTAAAGGTTGATTCAGTCAAACATGGTATCGTGTAATGGGTCATAGTACCGTCGGTCGTACATGTACATGGATGAAATATCAGTGGTTGAGGTAATAGAATTGAGTCATTTTTATTATGACTTTATTTTTTTAGAAGATTGATTTTAATTAAAAGATTTGATAATCCTTGTTATATTCAATTATAAATTTTGGAATTTAAGTAAATATATTTTATGATAAGATATTTATTATTTTAATTGGTAATTTTTAAAATCTAAAAAAATAATAAATCCTGTGTTTTTCTCCACATATTGGGACTCGTGTATCACGATTTCAAGGTGGGTCAACTTTGACAGCGAATCAAGTTTTCCACATACAAAATATCTACACTTGTTTGGCCTAGATTGGCGTTGTCTTAAAATACTTTTAGATAGACGATTCATTGGAAACAAAACGCATTTAATCACCTGCATTCTACTTCCTATAATAATCACCTGCTTTCTCCCCCAGAGTTGTATAAATACTGCTTGCTTTGGTGAGAAAGCGAACAAGTATTGCTCAGAAAAAGCTCTCCCATTTAATCAAAAGAAAGAAAAAGCTCTTCCCCATACATGGCCTTATCTTCAAAAGCGTTGGTAATTCAATGCTCTACTTATGCTGACTTTTCTCATAAAAGAACCTCAGAAACTACCTTATCCAACCTAAAAAAATAAACTCAAAATTGGAAGATTGCCCATGCCAGATTGTGTTCGCTTCCTTTAAGAAACTTCAATTCTGCATGCATTCTACGTTCTCACCTTGTTTAATTTGGAACTCAAGAGTATTCCTGAAAAGTTATGATATTATATGTTGTTAATTCTTTTCGCTTTCTTGTAGGATGATTTTCAAATCAAGCATGCGCAGGAGGTGAAGGTACAAAAGCAAAGCTTGAGTAAACTGCAAGAAAATCCAACTGAATGTTTGGCCATGATTGACGCTATTCAGCGCCTTGGAATAGACCATCATTTCCAAGAGGAGATCGAAGCAATTCTTGGAAGACGATATTTGATATCTAGCGTCAACCATTCTTACAAGAATCTCCATGAGGATGCACTTCACTTTAGACTTTTGAGACAAGAAGGATACCACGTACCTGCAGGTAATATTCCTTTTTCTTTTCCCAACCATATCTCTATCTTTATTATGCTTTAATTATGATCGTAAACTAATTTTTATAAATGAATATGTACAGATATATTTGACAGATATATAGACAAGGAGGGGAATTTCAGGCAGAATCTTAATATTGACATCAAGGGGTTAAAGAGTCTTTATGAAGCTTCACAGCTTAGTATAGATGGAGAGCATGCACTCGACCAAGCCGGGGAACATAGCTTCCAGATTCTAAGTTCGTTGGAATCAGACGGTGATAATCACCAAGCTAGACTAGTTCGCTACACACTTGACCATCCACATCACAAAAGTTTGGCCAAATTCATGGCCAGAAGCTTCTATAACGATTTACATTGTGAAAATGGTTGGTTGAATGTTCTCCAAGAAATTGCCAAAACCGAGTTCAAGATAATCCAATATCAACATAAAGAGGAAGTTCTTCAAATCTCAAAGTCCGTCCATATATATATTCATTCATCTTGTGATTCCAAAAGCTTTTGTGGTTTAACCAAATTCTTTGCAATTTAACTAGATGGTGGAGCGATTTAGGCTTGTCCAAGGAATTGAAGTTTGCAAGAGACCAACCACTAAAATGGTACACATGGTCAATGGGTTGCCTCACTGATCCAATTTTATCAGACCAAAGAATTGAGACCACTAAGGTCATCTCCTTCGTTTACGTAATAGATGACATATTTGATGTTTATGGAAGCCTCGATGAACTAAAACTCTTCACAGAAGTTGTGAACAGGTACAGTTCTAATGTGATAAACAATACGAAAATGGAGAACATGTTCAATAAACACATAACTGTTTTGCTGGCTAGGTGGGACATTGAATCCTCTGAAAAACTACCAGACTATATGAAGATATGCTTCAAGGCTCTGGACAACATCACAAATGAAATCAGCTACAAGATCTACAAACAGTATGGGTGGAACGCTATTGGCTCTCTACGAAATACGGTATTGAATAATAACATGTCCTATGCTCTGTATTATTATAGTACTGGGCCATATAACTAGATGTTTAACATTTTAACATGTTGCAGTTCAGATATATTGATTAAAACATTTGAATATTAACATGTTCTCTGGTCTGTATTGCAACAGTGGGCCAGACTGTGCACTGCATTTCTTGTCGAAGCAAAATGGTTTACTTCGGATAAAACTCCTAGCACCGACCAGTACTTGAAGAATGGGATCATTAGTTCTGGGGTGCATGCAGTGCTTGTTCATATTTTCTTTTTACTGGGTCAAGGTATCACAGAGGAAACCGTCCAATTAATTGATGGCATTCCACCCGTAATATCTTTCACAGCCACTATTCTTCGGCTTTGGGATGACCTGGGAAGCGCCAAGGTAATAAACAAAGTTCAACTTTTTTTTTTATATTTTTATTTAAATTAAAAGAATATAATAATGACTAATCTCCATCAGTCTATTACAAATACCAATCATGAATAGGTCTATTTAGTCCAAAGTTTTTAATATATCATATATTAAAAAATAACTTTATATTTTTTTTAATTAAATCATCTAATCTGGAAAAAAGAAGAAGAATGTACGTAGGATCAGAGTTGGCTTTAATGATCACCTAATTTGGGTTGGTAAAATCTGCGCTCAAGAATAATTTTGTGTTGATAACTTAATATTATATATTAAAAAAAAACTTATTTTAATTGTTGTTAATACTTTTTTTTATATAATGGGAACTCGACATATCAACTCAGGATGAGGAACAGAACGGACGCGATGGTTCGTACGTTGAATGTTATATGAAAGAACATAAAGAAACTTCAGTGGAAGTAGCTCGAAATCATGTTGTCCAAATGATTTCAAAAACATGGAAAAATCTTAACCAAGAATGTCTCTTTCCGATCAAGTTTTCAAAAAGTTTCACGAAGATTGCTCTCAATGTGGCTAGGATGGTCCCTCTGATGTATGGTTATGATCAAAATGGACGACTTCCAATTCTAGAAGAACATATGGGCGCCCTTCTTTTTGACAAGTAAAAGGACATGACAAGAAGAAAGAGATATTGGAATATTAGTATTATTAGCCTATACCGATCACAATATGTTTTATGTTCCTGTTGTGGCTTCTTTAATATAATTTTATGTTCCAGTTGTTTATCGTCCTTTTCCTATTTTTTAAATTTTTATTTATAAATATTATTATAATAATTAATTATATTTTTATAAAAATTAAAATATATTGATAACTACAAAAATTAAAGCCTTAATTATTTTTTTTTACTGTAAGAAACGGATGCAAGAGTACAAGACCAAAAGCTAAATGACAATGCTTCTAGGGTAGGCCACGTCTACCACATCATTATTCAGACCATTTCCATGTTTTCCTCTGTGGAGGATCACCATTAGTATTTTCAACTCCAGGTATCAGAGTGTAAGCAGATTTAATTGTGAATTCTTCTAATGGGGAAAGTCCCCGATATGGTGTATCCTCACCAACAGCATCAGTAGGCGGTGGTAATATCTCCAAATAATCCAGTATATGGCTTGGTAATACGGATGATAGGTTTGAAAAATTCCAGTCACCATCTATCGTTATCATTCCAGCCACCTTACAACCTTGGTCTGTCCTTGAAATTGGATACAAACAGTAGTCACTTAAGGAGGTGGGTAAAGCATAGCAGCAGTCTGTCCAGAAACAAACACGTTGCCCATTACCCAAGCTCCATTTTGTAGGAAATAACAATGTTTTTTGGTTTGAATAACTGTACACATTGAATATAAATTATTCAAAGATTAAAACTGAAATAATAAAAGCTGAAATGTTAATTCTAATTAACAGTTTTTATTTCTTTGTTTTGTAACCACCCTTTTAATTATATTTATCAGCTTTTATTATTTTGTTTTTGTAACCTTCATGCTCAAGACTATATATATAGCTTGTTTGTTCATTTGGAAAAACACAACTTTCTTACACTACTCTCTTGTTCTTACACTTAAGATTTTCTTTGAGCTTTGCAAATTCTGGGCAATTGTTGTAGTCATTTGGTTCCAAGTGCACTTCCCACTAGTGCAAGTGAGAGGTGTGCTACTGTGTTAACCTTGGGAAGCAACGACCTTTAGATTGCACCAAGGTCTAGTCGAATTTTGCTTTCAAGGCAGTGGATTTAACCCACGGCACAGTTTTTCTTGAAAACTCTTATTCTCTATTATATATATTTTCTTTCTTCACAACTACATTTTGAAAGCAAAATCTTATTTCCTTCAAACACAAACCATGTCTATCAATATATCCAAAACCTTACCCGATCTCTCCAAATTGGAGCCACTTGATGGAGCCAATTATAAAAGGTGGTCTCAAAAATTGCTCATCTTCTTTGAGCAATTAGAAGTTGATCACGTGTTGTTCGCTGCAATACCGTCCAATCAAGAAGGATCTTCTGATGATGAAGCGAGAGCCAAATTCGAGAAAGACAACAAAATCGTGAGAGGTCATCTACTCAATCATATGAATAATTCTCTTTTTGATTTATTCATAAGTCAAGGATATGCCAAAGATATATGGGATATATTAGAAAAAAGATATGGTGATGATGATGCTGGAAAAAGAAAATATGTTGTGGGTAAATGGCTACAATTCAACATGGTGGATGACAAGCCAATTATGGATCAAATACATGAGTATGAAAATATGGTGACTGACATTCTTAATGAAGGTATGAAACTATGTGAAACATTACAAGCTAATGTTTTACTGGAAAAGTTTCCACCATCTTGGAGTGACTATCGAAATCATTTGAAGCACAAAAGGAAGGATATGTCTCTCCAAGAGCTTATCAGTCATATGAGAACGGAAGAAGCCAATCGTCTCAAAGATAAGCAAAATTCTATCTCTACTATCTCTGTTAAAGCTAATCTAGTTGAATCTACTGGTGCTTCTAAAGATAGGTTCAATAACAAAGGGAAAGGATTCCAAAGAGGAGAACGTCCAAGGAAGTCAATTTATTTTACGGGTGGTCACAACCAAATTATCAAGAAGAAGGTGGTTTGCTATGTTTGTGGCAATCCGGGTCATAAAGCATATCAATGCAAACAAAGGAAGAATCATGGTGGAATGTACCAAAAGACATATGCACAACCTAATCAACATCCTAATCCTCAAGTTAACCTTGCAGAAACAGAAGAGATCATTGCTGCTGTGGTGGTAGAAGCAAACTTGGTGGAAAACAGAACTGATTGGGTGTTGGACACTGGCGCATCCAAGCACTACTGTGCAAATAAAGAATTATTTCATAATTTTGAAGAAGTGGCTGATGGTGAGCATGTCTACATGGCCAATTCCACTACTGCCGGGGTACTTGGTAAAGGAACAATCTTTCTCAAACTTACCTCAGGAAAAACTATAGCTTTAAATAATGTGCTCTATGTTCCTTCTTTGCGTAGGAATTTAGTTTCTGGGGGTCTACTTCTGAAAGCTGGTTTAAAAATTGTTTTTGAAGCTAATATGGTTGTGATTTCAAAAAATGGAAATTTCGTGGGAAAAGGGTATCTAGCTGATGGACTTTTTATGTTGAACACTATTTCCCAAAATTTGAATGCAAGTTCTTCTTCTGCTTATGTGGTTGAGTCTATTAACTTATGGCATGGTAGGCTTGGTCATGTGAATATTGCTTCTATTAAGAGACTAAAAAATATGAATTTGATAAATTCATTAGATGATAATTTTTCTAAATGTCTTGTATGTGTAGAAGCAAAATTTGTAAAGAAACCATTTAAACCTGTTATGACTAGAAATTCAGAACTCTTAGAATTAATTCATACTGATTTAGCTGATTTTAAGAATACAGTTAGTAAAGGAGGGAAAAAAATATTATATCACTTTTGTGGATGATTTTTCTAGATATACTAAAGTCTATCTTTTAAAATCTAAAGATGAAGCCGTAGAAATGTTCTTAAAATATAAATCAGAAGTAGAAAATCAATTAGATAAAAGGATAAAAAGAATAAGATCCGATAGAGGTGGTGAATACAATACAAATTTTTTAAAGGATTTTTGTGAATTAAATGGCCTTATACATGAAACTAGTGCACCTTACACACCTCAACAAAATGGCATAGCCGAACGTAAGAATCGAACTTTAAAAGAAATGATGAATGCTATGCTATTAAGTTCTGGTTTATCTGATAATATGTGGGGGGAAGCTATTTTATCTGCCAATCATATTCTTAATAGAGTTCCTCACAAAAAATTAGATAAAACTCCATATGAGATGTGGAAAGGCTTTGCACCTAACCTAAAATTCTTAAAAGTGTGGGGGTGTCTAGCTAAAGTAGGTATACCAGAATTTAAAAGGATTAATATTGGACCAAAAACTTTGGATTGTGTATTTATTGGTTATGCTCAAAACAGTGCTGCATATAGATTTATGTCATTGCATGATAATTCTATTTGTGAGTATAGAGACGCAGAATTTTTTGAACATATTTTTCCAATGAAAATTGAAAAGGTGCATGATATAAAACATTATGAGATTTCATCTACTTCTTCTGTTATTACTTCTAATAACAATGACTTAGCAATAGAACAAAGAAGGAGTAAAAGACGTAGAATAGAAAGAAATTTCGGATCAGATTTTATCACTATCTTTTTAAGTGAAAATTCTCATAAAGTTAATGATGAGTTTGTATCTGCTTTTCTAATAGAAGAAGATCCGAAAACTTATAAAGAAGCGATTTCCTCTATTGATGCTAGTTTTTGGAAAGAAGCTATTAATAGTGAGATTGATTCTATTACAACTAATAATACTTGGATTTTAGTAGACTTACCTAAAGGTTGTAAACCTATAAAATATAAATGGATCTTTAAGAAAAAATTAAGGCTTGATGGTATAATTGATAAATTCAAAGCAAGATTAGTTGTTGTGGGCTACAGTCAAAGAAAGGATATTGATTATTTTGACACTTATTCTCCAGTAACCAAAATAGCTACTATAAGATGTCTTATAGGAATTGCAGCTATTAATAATCTTGTGGTTCATCAAATGGATGTAAAAACAGCCTTTTTAAATGGTGATTTAGAAGAAGAAATCTACATGGAACAACCTGAAGGATGTGTGATTGTAGGCCAAGAAAATAAGGTATGTAAACTTAAAAAATCTCTTTATGGTCTTAAACAAGCACCTAAGCAATGGTATGAAAAGTTTGATAAAACTTTAGTGAATAATGGTTTTATTGTGAATGGATCTGATACATGTGTTTATTCTAAAAGATATGAGTCTGAATGTGTTATTATCTGTCTTTATGTGGATGACATGCTTATCTTTGGAACCAATGAAAATGTGATTGACAAAACAAAAAAGTTTTTATCCTCTCAATTTGACATGAAAGATTTAGGAGAGGCTGATGTAATTCTTGGAATTAAATTAAAGAAAACAAATAATGGTTTTTCTTTATCTCAATCACATTATGTGGAGAAAATATTGAACAAATTTAATAGTTATGATGTTATTCCTGTAAGGACACCTTATGATTCAAGTATAGCACTTAAGAAAAATTATGGTGATAGTGTATCACAAGAACAATATGCAAAAATCATAGGAAGTGTTATGTATCTCATGAATTATACTCAACCTGACATTGCTTATACTATAAGTAGGCTAAGTCGTTATACCCATAATCTTAGAAAAAATATTGGAATGCACTTCAATGACTTCTAAGATATTTAAAAGAAACCATGAATTTGAGTTTGCATGTTACTAAATTTTCTACAGTTTTAGAAGGTTTTTTTTGTGATGCAAACCGGGTAACTGATAACGATAAAGTTAGTTTTACTAGTAATTATGTTTTTACTTTAGGAAGAGGTGCTATATCATGGAAGTCATCTAAACAGATTTGTATAGCCCATTCCACCATGGAATCCAAATTTATTGCATTTAAGTTGGCAAGTCAAGAATCCGAATGGTTGAAGAATCTATTAGCAGATATTCTATTGTGGAGGAAAACTTTAATACTTATTTTCTTACATTGTGATTGTAGGCTGCCGTTAGAATTGTCAAGAATAATGTGTATAATGGTAAGAGAAGGCACATCCATATAAGGCATAGTATGGTAAAGCAATTATTGAAAAATGAAGTAATTTCTCTAGATTATGTTAAATCTGAAAGAAACTTGGCAGATCCTCTTACTAAAGGATTAACGAGGAAGATTGTTTTTGAGTCTTCAAGAGGAATGGGTCTTAAGCCCATAGATTGAGCTCTAAGCTCTTATTTGTTCCATATCCCAATTCTTTGGGTGGTCCTTATAAATTATAGACTTGATGGATATTTTAATCCATAGCCTTTAGTGGTGGTCTAGAAGGACTTGATGGATTTTTTGAGCTATGTGAAGCTCTTGAATGTTTTATAGCCCTTTATGAAGGGTGGTCTAAATTTTAGACTTGATAAAACATCCGATATGAGTGTATAGGTGGGCCGCCTATTATGAAAGAAATAGATGAAACTTTCTAGAGCACTCACGGAAAAGACCAAGGTATGAGCATGGCCATTATTTTCATATCGCGGAAGCAATCTACAGTAAAGGGATAATATGTGTTGTGGAGCTTATTCAATATATAATCAGTAAAAGTTCAAAAGACACTGATTCTTACTTTTATTGATTAAGTTGTTACTTCACTTCACTATGCAACAATTCAATCAAAAGATATTGTTGTTTAAGTATATAAACCTTTCCTTTGCCCAAAATATTTTATTAAACATGTCATTTGTGGGGGATTGTAGGAAATGACAATGTTTTTTGTTTGAATAACTGTACACATTGAATATAAATTATTCAAAGATTAAAACTGAAATAATAAAAGCTGAAATGTTAATTCTAATTAACAGTTTTTATTTCTTTGTTTTGTAACCACCCTTTTAATTATATTTATCAGCTTTTATTATTTTGTTTTTGTAACCTTCATGCTCAAGACTATATATATAGCTTGTTTGTTCATTTGGAAAAACACAACTTTCTTACACTACTCTCTTGTTCTTACACTTAAGATTTTCTTTGAGCTTTGCAAATTCTGGGCAATTGTTGTAGTCATTTGGTTCCAAGTGCACTTCCCACTAGTGCAAGTGAGAGGTGTGCTACTGTGTTAACCTTGGGAAGCAACGACCTTTAGATTGCACCAAGGTCTAGTCGAATTTTTCTTTCAAGGCAGTGGATTTAACCCAAGGCACAGTTTTTCTTAAAAACTCTTATTCTCTATTATATATATTTTCTTTCTTCACAACTACACATTTAACTCCCCTCAGCATGTCAGCCCATAAATTACAAATGCCTTTCCAAAGCCATGAATCTCTGCCACTAGCTATAGGTCTTCTAGGTCTTCTGTAATCATCCCTATTCATGTATTTCCCATGAAAGAGATGTACCCACATATTATTACAGAAAATTTGCCAGGCTAGTTTCATTAGAAAAACATCATTTTGCAATTTTGCTGATCTACAACCCAAGCCTCCACTAGACTTTGGCTTGCAAACTACCTCCCACGCAACCAGATGGGACCTTTGGTATTCGTACTGTGTTGCCAGATACATCTTCTACAAGATTTGTCAATTTCCTCACAAACCCGAGTAACTATTTTGGAAGTCTACATGACATAGTTTGGCATCCTGCTCTTGAGAGTTGTAGCCCACGCCATGTGTCTGCTTGTTTTTTTACCTTTTCCAACAAGAATGTATAATAGGCCTTCGTTACTCTTCCATGTATTAGTGGAATGCCCAAATATTTCCCCAAGTCGTTGATTGATATTCTGCAGGTGATAGTCATGTGTAGAGAAAAAGACAATGCAGTCATTTAATGGAGAAGGACTACGAACCTCTTGTACATTCTATAACTTTTAAGATATCAGAAATATAAGTGAGATCCTAAAATTATGCTAAAGTGGAGAGCATGCTGAAAATGAGTTAACTAATTCCTAAAGACTAGGACATTACTGTAAGAAACATTCAACAGTAAATAAAAATATGAAAACGGCACTCTTAAACACATGTTCTAACACTCCTCCTTGTTTAAATGTTGCAAACTTTAAGTTTCTTCCTGAAGCTCTCGAACTTGCTAGGTGGCACTGGTTTGGTGAAAATGTCAGCAATTTGATCTTCAGTCTTGAAATAACAAAGACTTACATCACCACTCTTCTGCACTTCTCTCACAAAAAACAACTTGATATTGAAGTGCTTGATCTTGCCATGAAACACTAAATTGTTAGAAATTGCAATAACTGCTCGATTATCAACAAAAATCTTCGTGCTTTGCTTCTCCTCCAGGTTTAAATCAGTCAAGGTTTTCCTCAACTAAAGAACTTGATTCACAGCTCCTATTGGAACAGAAAACTCAGCCTCAGCAGTGGATTGAGCTACTGTTTCTTGCTTCTTTGAGCTCCATACAAATATCTTTGATCCAAAACCAAAACAATATCCTGATGTGCTTTTCATATCGTCAATTGAGCTTCCCCAATCACTGCCATAGAAGCCTGCCAACTTCAACGCCATGCTCTTCAGGAACTTCATTCCATAGAGTTCTCTTAATGTATCTAATGACTCTCTTTGCATCCCTTATGTGAGTTTCACTTTTTGCAATGCATGAACCGAGATAGAATGCTCACTACATTTATAATATCAGGTTTGGTTATAGTAAATACACTGGGCATCCTATCAAGCTTCTAAATTCAGCTTCATCGACTTGGGTAGCTCCAACTTCTTTGACCAACTTTTCCTTTAGATTCATATTAGTACTGATTGCTTTGCAATTTTCCATCTAAATTTTTTTTCAAAATCTCCTTTGCATATTTTTTTTGGCAAACGAACACCTCATCCTTACCTTGCTTAATTTCCATTCCAAGAAAGTAAGTCATCATGCCAAGATCTGTCATCTCAAAAACGTTTTTCATCTCCAATTTGAATTGATCGATCCAGTCAGAATTGTTCTCGATAACTAGTAGGTCATCTACATAAAAAGATATGACTAGAATCTCTGCACCATCATGCTTGATATATAATGTGAGTTCAGATAAACTTTTCAAAAATGCCAAACTGATTAAGTAATCATCTATAAGAGCTTGTTTTAGGCCATAAAATGTTTTTCTCAGCAAATAAACTTTGCCTCTTTTTCCTTTTCCATGAAACCTTCGCGTTGCTCAACATAGATCTGTTCCTGCAGAAATCCATTATGAAATGCTGACTTGACATCTAGCTGAAACACTTTCCAGTTTCTTTGAGCTGCCAAAGCAAGGAGCAATCTAATTGTATCAAGCCTAGCAACAGGTGCGAATGTGTCTGAGTAGTCAACCTCGAACACTTGACCATATCCCTTGACTACTAGCCTTGCTTTGTACTTGTTGATGGAGCCATCAGGATTCAACTTAATCTTGAAGACCCACTTCACACCTATTACTTTCCTGTCGTGAGGTCTGTCAATCATCTCCCAAGTTTTGTTTTTCTTGATCATTGACAGCTCCTCCTTCATTGCATCCATCCAATTTTGATTTTCTTTTGCTTCCAAGAATCCAACAAGTTCACAAATTGCTAAATTGCATCTTTGATATATGTCAGATAGCAATCTTGTACCTCTTACTGGTGTGTTATCTACTAATTCATCCTCCCATCCTTCATCAATAGGTTCATCTGGTATGTTGACAATAGATGAATGCTTTGACTCACTTGAAAACTTATTAGTCTTCTTTGAGTCTTTCTAGTTCCATTCTTCTTCTTCCATGAAGTGCACGTCACTATTTATAATAATTTTTCTAGTTCGTGGCAAGAAAACTTTATAGGATTTTGTAACTGAGCTGTAACCTATAAAGATTTCTGGCATTGCTTTTTTATTCAGCTTATCTTGATTAATCTGTGGAACTCGAGCAAAACATATACAACTAAAAACTTTAACAAAGTTAAGGGTTGGTTTGCATCCATATCAGGCTTCAAATGGGGTCTGATCTTTGATAGCTCTTGTTGGAAGTCGATTTTGTAATAAAACAACAATATTTGCTACTTCTGCCCAAAACTTCTTAGGTAAGTCCTTTTCATATAACATGCAGCGTGTCATTTCCAATATGAATCTATTTCTCCTCTCAGCCACTCCATTTTGTTGAGGAGTATATGAAGTTGTTAACTGATGCTCAATTCCTGCTTCATCACAATATCATTGAATCCTCAGATGTATATTGCCATTATCAGACCTGACCATTTGAATTTTACAGCCTCTCATTTTCAACTTGAGCTTTGAACTTCCAAAAAACTTGTGCTACTTCTGACTTGTGCTTTAAAAAGAATATCCAACACATCCTGGTGAAGTCATCAATAAATCTTGTATGGTACCGATTTCCATTCAAATAGGGTGTTATTCGAGGACCTAAAATATCTATGTGAGCCAATTGTAGTTCTTTTGAAGCTCTCCAACCCATATTGACAGATTTGACAGTTTTGAGAATGCTCCTCGAAGTTTGGTAAGTCCTTCACTATATTCAGCGTTTGCATTTGAAATAGTCCACGATAATGAAGATGCTCGAGTCTTTTGTGCCAGATTTCTGTGACTCTCTTTAGATTGAAAGGCCACGTCTTCTTCCTCCATTGGATTTAGTGCAAAGCTTTTTCCCTTCATCTTGATTTTAAACATATCACTATCGTCACCATCTTTAATTAAGCATTGTTTATTTTCAAACGGTACTTTTTAGCCTTTCTCTAATAATTGACCAATACTTAAAAGGTTTTGATCAATATTTGGTACAAAAGGAACATCTGCAATAATTTTTGTACCTTCACAACTTAAAATAGCTATGTTATCTTTCCCTTCCACTTCCAGGTGTTCACCATTTCCAATCCTTATCTTTTTAATCTCAGTGGCTCTCAAGTCCTTGAAGAGTTCTCTATCGTGTGTCATGTGGTTAGTATAACCACTATCAACTAGCCAATGTTCACATATGTCATAACTTGTGAAACACTTGGCCACACAGGTCTTCCTCCTCTTGAACAACCACATTGGGATTCTCATCTTGTTGTTGAGGCTTGACTCTACTGATCATTGCTTCATGATCGAGTTGGCTGCACTTAGTACACTTTGCATCAGGTCTTCTCCAACATTTGTAAGGTGGATGACCTTTCTTCCAACAGTGTTGACAAGGTGGTGGATAAGCCTTCTTCGAGCCTTCTCCTTTGATAATTTTTGAATGAGCTGTCTCCATTTGTTAGCTGTTTTTTCAAGTTCTTCATTTTAATTCTTGTTGTTGTTATAATGCCTAGTTGGTAAGGCTCCTTCTACTACTCCATCTTGTCTCATGGCTCTTCTTTGCTCTTGTGTTTGTAAAGCATTTTAAGAGCTCTGAAAGTGAAGTCTTTGACAATTACTTTGTATTTTCCAGTGTTGTTATGATGGCTTTAAACCTCTCTGGCACTTTTACAAGCAATTTCTCCATAATTATTGAATCAGTTGGCACAGATCCAAGCAACCTCACCTTGTTGGCAATATTTAAAAGTCTATCCGAGCACTCTTTTACTAATTCAAACTCCTTTATTTTTTGCAATTCAAAATCTCTGATCAGATTCAAAACTTGCATACCTTGAATTCTCTCATCACCTTCATATTCTTTCTTGAGGTAGTCCCAAATTTCCTTTGCTATTTTCAGTGACATTATTCGTGTAAAGATAGTCGATGACACTGCTGATTTGCTGGAAGCAGTTGAAGTCCGTAGTCTTCTTCAATAGCTTTCCACATATCTAATGCTTCGAGATAGGTCTCCATTCACACTGCCCATAGTTGATAATTGTCTCCATTGAAGACTGGTGGTGCATTGCTGAAAAACTGGACTCTCCTTCTATTGATACTATAAAAAAACCTCACAGATCCCTCAAGAAGTAATGCTCCGCTACCAATTTATTGTTGATTTGATATTCTGCAGGTGATAGTCGTGTGTGGAAATAAAGACAATACACGCACTTATTGGAGAAGGACTACGACCTCTTGTACATTCTATAGCTTTTAACATATCAGAAATATAATTGAGATCCTAGAATTATGCTAAAGTAGAGAACATACTGAAAGTGAGTTAACTAACTCGTAAAGACTAGGACATTACTCTGAAGAAACATTCAACAGTAAATAAAAATATGAAAGCAGCACTTTTAAACACGTGTTCTAACAACACACCTGAAACCAAATGCAACAGTAATTGTTTGCTGCTGGTTTATAGGTGTATTGAGCGAAAATTTATCATTGTTTTACTCAGGCTAACTAAGTTGCCCGATGTTTGACAAAATTCCTATATTACTTTCTGCACCACTTGGACCTGTGTGATTGATGCTTTTACAAATAAAACAAAACAAGATTATCAACAAAGAAAATATGAGACGAAGCAATATTGTTCTTACTCGCTTTGAATGGATGCCTAAGTGCCCGCATTAACTTCCCTCCAAATGGCTTGAGATAATTTTTTCATATATAAGACAAAATAATAAGGTGAGAGAGGATTCCCTTATCTTACACCAGAGTGGGATGAAACCAATCTGTCGACTTCCCATTCCATAAAACATGCATGGAACTTATAGATATTATATCCATGATAAGATTAATCAATGTATAAAAAAGTCCAACATCATAAGAGTGTCAGGCAGGAAGTCCCAGTTTAATCTGTCATATGGGATAATTTTTAATCTAATTATGGGATTGATATCAAAACACAGGATTAATGGGATTGATATCTAATTATTACATATTTAAAATTAGACATCAATCCTGATATATAAGATGATTAGATAATATATTAGCAAGATTCAACTCATCTCAAATCCTTGCGTATTCTTGATACCTAAATCTACTTTCGTTTTATTATTCTCTTCAATCTTTTCTTGCTTGCTATCTCTCTAACCTTTTTCTCTATTTCTGTGACAGTCAACATCCAGAGTAACCCTTGCTTTTTCCGAAAGCACAATCCTCTAATCCTTGGATCCTGGTATTACAATATTGCGTCTTCTTATTCTTCTTTTCTGGCCATGACAATATTTCCTGTTTCTTCTTGTGCTTCTTTTCAGACCACGACGGTAGATGTGCAATTAAGCTGCGCACAAATGTTATTTTTTACTTTTCAAACGTTAAACCGGTTAACCCACGGATGAACCGGCTTTAGAAAACCAGCCGCGCAAACAGGATTTTACCGGTTTTTCACCTGTACTATTTTCTCTAGTCATATGAACCAAATTAGTTACCGGTTTTGGAGTCAATTCCAGATGTGGCATAATGTTGAAAGGAGAGGGAGGGAGATATTTAACATTCTGGGATGGGAAATGAAGCATTTTTTGCGGTTCTGTGGCTATTTTCAATATATTTACTGTAGAAAACTGAAACTGACAAAACTCTTACACAGCCTACTTTCCTGGGAGATGACGAACAAATAATTGTTAAGTAATGGAACAAATCTCATTTCATCAGTCCCAACCAAAATAGCCAACGTTATGCTTCTCTTATTCGGATTAATCTAGCATAGGAATTTACCAGAATTCTTGCTACTAGATATAGAAGGATAGGGGGCTTGAAATCCCTCGAATCCCGCAGCCCACTATCCTTCACTCTAACATAGGATGTGAAGGATATCAAAAGCCAGTAGTAAGAACAGCAGCTATGGCGGTAAATGTGTAATATTTTTCTTTCCTATAAATTAGTTGACCTTTCTTATCTCTTTTTAAAAATTTTAATTTATTTATTATATAACCTTTCTTTTATATTTTATTATTCTATTTCTCTATTTATTATAAAAAAGGAGATAAAGCTGCGAAAATAATATGTAGCATGAACCCTTATTATATTAACCTGTAGTTGTAAGTGTGTAACAGCAAACGCCTTAAAATGATATTTTAAAATCGAATAAAAATAATTTCTTCAAGGCCACGATCGATCATTGCATAAGCGTTCAGAGCCGACGCTTCGTAATCATATCACGCGTGGTAAGATGTGGACATGCTTATTTCAGCATCAACCGAAGTTGACGTTTTGTTCTTACATTATGGACAAATGTTTCTGACACAGCTTATTTTTTATACACTTATTTAGTACAGTAAGGCGGTGCGTGCATCTAGCTGAAAGATTTTTCTATATATCTGTCGCTATATATAATTGGAAATAGTAATTAATTTTATTAATAATATAAATTTTTTAAAAAATTTATATCTAAAATCAATAATTAAAAAAATTTCCACTCGATATTTTATTTAGTAATAAAATCCACACGATATTAGTTCGTTTTCTCATCCTAGTATTTGTCTACACCTTGCATATCAAAAGAAAGGTATCAACTCTTGCTCAAATCATTTAAAATTTCGTGATTAGAGGCAAATTGAAAGGGCTCAATGTCAAATTCAAATAATTTTTTAATACTATATTTTTCGTATACTGAAAAATCACTTTTATATCTTCCTAAATATACTACTTATTGACTCTCACAGTTCCCCTGATATCACCACTTTTGCTTTCATTATTCTTTTCATATAAAGCTATTGAAAAATAATATTTCTCATCGGGGAAACTTCAAAGATGAAGTTAAACGGGACGTGCAAGTGATGCTCAATTATTTGGGGAAAGGAAAGCCAACGAAGAAAAAGAAATGCCTCCTGGCTCAATGCAAGCTGAGAAGGACAAAACTGCAGGGACAGAAGCTTAGACAGCAGTTTCCACATGGCAAGTTCACCGTTCAAAGGCTCTACTGGCCAACATCATGAGGGCTGACCTATGTGGGCATGGCTTTGTCTCCTCACTCCTCCCTGATTACTTGTTTTTTATATAGATGTGCGTCAAAGTTTCATGCCGGTGGAAATTTGGTCTATTTTATACGAGGTAGCTTTTCCTTCCCTTTGACTTTCGGGCTTAAACAATGAAATAATATTTCATTGCCGACTGACTGACTGTTAGCTTTGTACTCGGGCAGTGTGCTTGCAGGCCATAGAATTGGAATTTTAAAATATACCTAAAAGCCACAAATAAGAAGAAGGAAACCTTTTCTTTGAAAATCAAAACTGAGGGTACCCTTAAATCGTTGACGCCCTGTATGGTTGTGATGAAGTGCTCATTATCATTAACAATTATGCTATACCCATTATTTCAATCAAAATTCAAGAATTTAATTTTTTATTTTGAATATAGAATATTTATAAAAATTTAGAACCAGTAAGATCCACGATAATTGTTAAAAAAAATCATTAAACCATACACGAAGGTTCGTGAATATATGAGAAACTAATCCTCAATTTAGAGGCTTGAACCAAAGGTCCAAACCTTGTCGCCTGCACTGGAATCTTCTCTTTATAAATAACTATTAGCGTGATGTCAGGCCAGCTATTATAGACAATTTTTCCTTTTTATTTTATTTTTTATAACAAACGTTAGTGCACATGCAGTTCTTCATCACCATAATGGACTTCCTACCAATCGCCAACTCTTTTCATTACATTATAAATACAGAGGTTGAGAATTACTTCAGCTTGTATTATAATCACTTCAATCTGAAACTTTCTTACACCTTTTTCCTCACATTTGTATAGAGAGAATGACTCTAGTGAGGAAATCACATGGCTACTCAAAGTTGGACAAAGAAGACCCAGAAGAGGTTTTTCATCGGCGAGCACAGTTCTTGATTTTTAAGTCCCTACAGCAAGCAGATACGCGAAGAAAGCCATCATTTCTCAGTATGAGGTTATGCAGGTTGAAGGTGAAGATCGGAAGGAGGCTAAGAAAGTTGAGGAAGAGCGTGTTGTTCGGTATATCTGCAGCAAAAGTTAGGTTGCATAAGCAAGTTTCTAGTCAATTGAGGCGCTTGTTTGCCCGAGGACAGACCATTGCCAGTCTTCCTGTTGTCATCCCATGAAGTTTTCAAGCTTTTGCTCTTGCTCTAAAACTCTCCTGTGTCAGGGAAGCAATGCGTATGTCCTACTTCTGTGATGCTGGGTATAGTTGCTTTTTTTTTCTTTGAAATGGTGTTAATCAAAATGGCAGAACTGTTCTTTTAAATTTCCATTTGGGAACTCTTCGAAATCACAGAAATGTTATGACAATTATATTCCTTACAGAAGAAAAAGGAGAAGCATATATAGCTGCCCTTCACTCATCTCATTTACAAAAGCTCTGTTCCAAAATAGTGAACTGAAACAGAAAGAGTAATCAGGTTACAGCAAATTTTCCTTTGATTTTTAATTAAGAACGAATGAATTTTACCCTTAACCACACTCAGTGATGTTTTCAATGTTAATACGTGCATAACTGGTTATTTGACACCAGATACTATCAGATTATAATTTGGAGGTTTTGAAATCGGAAAATATTATTCTGATAGCAGAGATTGTACCTAAAGAAGGTCAGTCTAACATCGACAGAAGCTTTGCATTCAACTTCAGTGGATGAACAAATCACAATAGCTTTACATCCAACTTCTGTGGATGAACAAGTTACAGAGTAATTTTTATAAGGCCCTCGAAATGAGAATGCTATCGGGTTAAATAAGAAACCCAGTTGAGGATCGACGGTCATCAATATTTCCAGCCCTGCCCAATCGACACCAGAACATACCTGTTACAAATTATCTTTTAACAGTGACCACATGTTCAATCATCGGGTTATGCAGAAACTGGCTTGTCCTAATGACCGGAAATCGAGATTTGTACCGATCTGATTCATTTTCTTTCTCGGCGAAACTCTCCTATTTTTTATCAAAACACCTCCGTGAATCACCCAAATTTATTGATTAAACTCTCAAAGCACCCTCCAAGTGATAAGCAGGGATGGTTCTCTCTTCTTGTAGTGATGGCTCAATCAAGTAGCTGGATACTGACTCGCTGTTCCGAACTTTCTGTTTTCCTCAAAAGTCAAAAGAGTTTCTTGTTAGACAGCCACTCATAGCCAATAGGGACCTCAAGGGGTGAGTGAGTGTCAGATTTGGGTAGAAGTAGGACAGTTGGTACACCCGTACACTTCCCAAATTTTCTCGAGCAGTGGTGTCAGCTCCCTCGACGTGTCTCGCTGGCTGGAGTGCAACTGGACATGGTCTACTAATCAATCCAACACACATGACCCAGCTGGCGCAATAAATTTTATAAGAATATATGGTTAGATAGATCTATGCCTTTTCGGATTCTGATCGCCGCAGATTATGATGAGTGCAGTCAGTCTACAAGATATCTGTACTCCGCACAACCGAAGCCATTGGTTCAAGATTTTTGTTTTAACTACAAAGATATCTAGGCAGGAGAAGAGCTTGCGCATAGCTACCATTACTGTCTAAATTTCTTTAAAGCCACCATGCATGATAGTATCTTTATGTGATCATTACAATTTATAATGTAATCATTATATATTATATATTTATATAATAGTATAATTAAATATGTAGATAAATTGATAAATAATTATTTTATCTTAATAAAGATTTTCAGGTTCAAATTTTATCTTTACCATCTAATTAATTTGAATGCTTTTAATTTGGATTGAAGTTTCTTTTATCTTCTTGGGATTGATACTCTCAATATGTAGTAGATAGAACATCCGGATATAATGAAGATTAGATTTGGGCAAGATCCCCCAAAACTGGATCAAGATGGTCAAACCACGGAAAAAAATTAATTTGATTATCTATTGAGATATTTTTCATAATTAAAAAAAAATATAGAAAGATAGAATAATGATGGTTGGTTTCATGCAAATTGAATGAAATTGCAAGAGTTTTATTCTGCATAGGCCAAGTCGGAGGTTGGATTTGGGCCTCATGGACCTCGTGTTGAAGAGTTATCTGTAAACCAACAAAAAGGTGCTAAGTTAGGCCAGCCAACGTTTTAAATTTATTTGGGCCCAGTGGATTTATAGCGTATTTGGCGTTGCTGGTTCTGGAGTTGAAAAGTATATTTTATTGTTTTTTTTAATTTCTTAATTTATGATTGAATTAAATAAACGGTATTATTATAAATTAAATTATAAAAAAAATTTCTTCCTTTACAAAAAAATATTAGATAAAATAAATTTTAATCAATTAAAAAATAGGCCTACTTATGATATAACAGTAGAAAATCCCAATTATTTTCATCATTATATCAGTGATAAAAGTGAATACATTTTTAAAAATTTTTATATAAGGATATCAACCAAAACTTTTCATCATCGTACGATCCGATCATGGAGTATGTTATACTTATTATGTGAGACCTCGTTCTTTTGAGAGTCTAGTCAGCACTCAGATTCAGTCAGATTTTTCGGATTAGTCGGTTTGAGTGAGTTGAACTTTTGACCGAGTGACCTGGACATAGTCATAGAGCTTAGATGTTAGGTTTAGGATGTCTAGAACGTCATGTTGTTGGTAGTGTGTTGATAATTTGTGCATCGTGTCTTTTTGAAGTTTTAGTGTGCAATAGAATAGTTAGTCGATTTGTGTGTTGTTCGAGGCTTGAGTTCTGTGGATATATCAATTTCTACTCCTTTGACCCGCGTATGAGTTTTGGAGGCCCGTTTTGAGTGCCCGAAGGTCTTTGGGCCGACTTACCTTTGGTGGGCCCGATTTTTGTTTCACGAGCCCAATTGCATTTTAAAGGCCTAATTTCCATATTTTGAGCTTTTAAATTTTATTTTGACCCACTTGGGACATATGTGAGTCATTTTATAACTATTTCAGATTTTGTGAATTTTTCAAAAAAAGAGAGAGTCAAAGTCAGCAAGTCAAAAAAAGCCACAATTCCAGAAATGCCCTTATTTTTCCCTCCTTTTCTGCACGTGAGTGGGCAGAAATGCAAAGAATCCCCTCCCCATTTCCTTTTCTTTTCCCTCGGCCGAGAGCACTTCCCAAGCCCCTAAAGCCCCAAATTTCCTTTTTCTTCCAAATTGTTGTGTGGGTTTTGTCCCAAAACATAAACCCAACCCCTCTCCCTATATTTTCTCAAGTATAGTGTTGATTTATTGTGATTTTACCTTAACTTGAGTATTTTTAGTAAAGTTCGGATTTTGGTGGTAGTGCTTAAATTCTTCCTTTTCCTTTGCGATTTTTGGTTGTTTTAGCATACTTAAACGTTTCCTATGATGGTCTGATTTGTTAGATTACATGAAAACAACAGTTGATCCTTGGTTGATCATTTTGAGTATTCGATGATATTTTGGAAAATTCATGTTCTTGTTAAATTGGATGAAATTGGTTGATTCCATTGCTTGAGTTAGGTTGTTTATGTGTTGTAGTGAAGGTTTGTGGATTGAGAAAACCAATTTTGATGTTAGTTAAGCTTGGAAGTGCTTGTATTAATTAAAATTGGTAAATGCTTATTTTTGAATGAAGGCAATATGTGCATTGATGAATGACTTGGCATGCTAGGTTTATTATGTGTGAGGCATATTTATGATGCATAAAATATTTATTTTGAACCTATATGCATGTTTGTGATGTGATTGAAATGTATTTTGAGAATATTTTTATATATTGAATTCTTGAGTTGTGGGGACTCTTATGGAGCCTTTGAGTTGATTTTGAGTGCACTACATTTTATTTAAATTATAATATGATTTGGGATTTATTCTATTTGTTTGCAAAGAATACGTATACATATAATTTCTAGGTATGACTTGGAATTGACGAATTACGCTTGGCCAATGCGAAGGTAAGTGGATGAGTATCCTTAGATAGAAGGATAGTCCCTTGCCTAGGAATATGGATGGATTATGTATGCCTTGTGGGAGTATCTGATGTGATAGGCTATATGTGCCTTTGGGCTTTTTGAGTTGTGTGTGAGTTGGGAATCGTGTGATAGTTGATTTCTCCACCAGTGGGCTTCCGATTTCCCTTTGGCTGGGGTTATCAGTGACGCGGTTTTAAAGGTCCACTCTGATAGTTTCTGGCATAGTAGCCCACGAGAATGAGATTTTGGATTTGTATACTAATTGGGTATGGACCTGAGATACATGTATGTATTATCAAACTCATGCATGCGCATTTGATCATATTTACAAGTGAGATTATTTACACGAATAGTATCATGGACTTACTGTGAATTTATTATAAAATGTTTATACTTGTTTCCTATATGCCTTTATTCCACCGAAATTGTTTATGACGCTGTGACTCTCACTGAGATACTCAAGATCTCACCCCCTCTTGTTGTTGTTTTTTAGGACTAGGTCGAAAGCTTGTGTAGCTGACTTTCTCTTGAGGTCGAGGTTTCTAGTTTGTCATAGGGCTGGACTACTACATATGACATATTTAAAAACTCGACACTTTCTTTTTTATTTTGGATTTTGTGATGCTTGCTTATCATTGTTTCCATGCTTGCTCATTGACATTAAGACCCCTTAGTGGGCTCGGGTTGATACATGTTTTTGGATATAAATGTATTTTTTTAAGCTTATGATATATGAGATGAGTAAGATGCCTTGGGTATGTTTTGTTATTCTTGGGCTTGAGTTAATTGAACTTATTTTGATGAAGCATATTTGGGGCCGTGTGGCCTGTTGTGTGTGAAATTAAAACTTTCGCTACTTGTGATTGTACTCCGTGACTTATTATGTTGTGTCAAGATTTTCGTTTAAATACATGCTCCTTTTTTCTAAAAAAAATGAAAAGTTTCGAATTTATATACAATTTTATATATTTTGCGAATTAGATATGATGGTAAGCCTTGTGTGATTTAGATTGGGCCACGAGTTGGGCCGATTGAAACTGCACGACAGTGAGGAGCCTAATTACCGAGTTCGGATCCTCACATATTATCTTACTTGATAATATATGTAGATTACTGTGTTATATTGCTGAGCCCATTATGTACTATCTTTCATTTATAATATATGACATAATTTTGATTTGAGCTTTTTTTTTAGGGTGGTTTACCATTCAGTCGTACATGGTCCATCGTAATACCTAACATTGATAAACAATGCGTCTAATCATGTGCTGTTTTTTCAGGGCATTATGCACATATTGTACTGAATTCTAAATCAAGAATCTCGATGAACTCAATAAATTTGTTGACTAATAAAATTTATTCACTCTTAACTAAAAATCAAATCAAGAATTTGAACATTAATTTTAAATATAGAGTATTTTATAAATTTTTAATTAATTAAATTTATTAATTATTATATAATAAATAAATAAATTATTATTATTATGCGAATGATAAATACCTCATTAATTTAAAACATTAATTAAATATACAGAAGAGAAAACAACTGAGTATCGCTAATAATTACATGCCATGGATCCTCGTCATCCTTTATATTATTGGTACGATGGCATGTGGTCCAACAGTTGACAGATGTTACCGATGATGACTACCATTTCGGCCTTGACAACGGGACATCAAAGAGACAAAGAATAATATGATTGATGTTATGAATATCAAATGTTTGGCAATTGAAAAGACAAATAACTTATTATGTCTATTCAATTGTGTAATGAATATTTTGTAACTACAAAATTCTTTATCCTCCAATGTTTCTTCATGTACCCTATCATGTTACCTATAAATAGGAGGTAACATTGTTCACTTTGTACACACTTGTTTTGAGTACTTGATATGATCTTATACTCCCTATCTTGTTCTTAAGTTTTCTCTTTTGTTCGTAAGTTTTCTCTCTTGTTCTTTTCTCCTCAATTCTTCTTATCGTTATATTCTATAACACGTTATCAGCACGATACTCTTATAAACAAAAGGAGAATCAAGAGTCTTACAAGAGTTCTTCACAAAGAACAAACAAGAATCTTAGTTTCTACAAAGGTATATTTTGGTGAGTATAATTTTGTAATTATTTAGATATAATCATGTTGTAATATTATTGCTATGCTTCAAATGTGCTTTTACAACAGTAATATCGTGAAAAAAGTTTCACAAAATATTCTGAGTTGATTTCATGCCTTCTGGTGGCTGAACAACACATTGAGCTGTTGATGAGAAATCATGAATCTAGTCCTACTGGTTCTGCTCCATTCCCTGAAGTGAATGTTATGCTATATCATAACCATAATCGTGGTCATAGTCGAGGCCGCGGACGAGGACGAGGACGAGATCATAATAAATTTCATCATGGTGGTGGTCAATCAAGTAAATTTATCATCCAAAGAAAGTTGTAAAGGATGAAGGAACTAGAAAAATAATGAGTGACATAAAGAAAAAAAAAGTTACAATTAGTAACTGCCATCGATGTGGAATGCAAGGTCATTGGCAACGTACTTGTCGTACACCAAAATATTTTGCCGACTTATATCAAGGATCTTTGAATACAAGATGATTTGCGTATAAGTTTGTCCAAGATGAGTGGCAAGAATGTGGAGACAAACTTTGTCCAAAATGATTTCATTGAATTTGCTAATGGCCTTGAGAATATAACGCACTTGGATATTTCTAATTTTATTAATGATCCAAATGATGAAAGTGCAAGAAATCAAGAATGATTTTAATTTTATAACTATGCAAATTTCAATTATGTTCTCTTGTTTTATTATAATACAAGTCTATTTATTTTATTTTACTTTTTCATATTTATTTTATTTACTCAATGAAGAGAATGGATATTGGCATGGATATCTCTCAGATGAACGCCAAGGAAATATGTTTGGTTGACAGTGCCACAACGCATACAATATTGAGAGATAAGAGATATTTCTCTTATTTGGATAATAGAAAAACCAATGTGTATACCATAAGTGGTAGTACAAGATTGATTGAAGGCTCCGGAAGAGCAAATATTATTCTATCTGGTGGCACCAAAATAATGATAAAAGATGCATTATACTCTTCTAAGTCTCAAAGAAACTTGTTAAGTTTCAAAGATATTCGTCTGAATGGATATCATATTGAGACAATGAACGAAGGAAGCATTGAGTATCTTTGCATAACTTCTATAATTTCGGGTAAAAAGTATATATTAGAAAAATTACCCGCTTTTTCTTCCGGATTGTACTACACCAGTATTACAATGATAGAATCTCATTCTATAATAAACCATCAGTTTAATGATGTGTTTAAAATTTGGCATGACCGGTTAGGCCATCCCGGTTCAACAATGATGCGAAAAATAATAGAGAATTCTTGTGGTCATCCATTGAAAAAGAATAAGATTTTTCAATCTAATGAATTCTCATGTGTTGCTTGTTCTCAAGGCAAATTAATAATAAGGTCATCACTAGCCAAAATTGGAATTGAATCTCCAAAATTTTTAGAAAGAATTCAAGGAGATATTTGTGGACCTATACATCCATCATGTGGACCATTTCAATATTTTATGGTTTTGATTGATGCATCAACCAGATGGTCACATGTATGTTTATTATCATCTCGTAATATGGCATTTGCGAGATTGCTTGCACAAGTAATTCGTTTGCGAGCTCAATTTCCTGATTATCCGATAAAGTCCATTCGAATGGATAATGCTAGTGAATTTACATCAAAAGCCTTTATAGATTATTGCATGTCTATTGGAATAAAGGTTGAACATCCTGTTGCTTATGTTCATACACAAAATGGTCTTGCAGAATCATTGATAAAACGCTTACAATTAATTGCAAGACCTATGCTTATGAGATCCAAACTTCCAGTTTATGTTTGGGGACATGCCATTTTACATGCAGCAACAATTATACGCATTAGGCCAACAAGTTATCATGAATACTCTCCAATGCAATTGGTTCATGGTCAGGAACCAAATATTTCCCATCTAAGAATTTTTGGTTGTGCGGTATATGTTCCGATTTCTCCACCACAACGTACAAAAATGGGTCCTCAAAGAAGGATGAGAATATATGTTGGATATGAGTCTCCATCTATCATTAAATATCTTGAGTCATTAACTGGAAATTTATTTATCGCAAGATTCGATGATTGTCATTTTGATGAGGCTATATTTTCAACACTTGGGGGAGAAAATAAACAGTTGGAAAATAAGATCTATTGGAATGAATTATCATTATCTAGTTTTGATCTTCGAACAAATCAATGTGAACATGAAGTTCAACAGATAATTCATTTACAAACGATTGCAAATCAACTGCCAGATGCATTTACTAACCTTAAAAGAATAACTAGGTCTCATATTCCAGCTGTAAATGCTCCGATAAGACTTGATGTCCCTGAAGGACAATCTAAAGTTGCTAGTGAGTCTAGATCACGTCAGAAACGTGGAAGACCATTCGGTTCCAAAGATAAAAATCTTCGGAAAAAGACAGGAGCAACTACACAAGATGGTCATGAGGAGGATATAGTTTTGGAAAATCCAGTTGACATAATTAATAAAATTCCGGAAGAACCACAAGAGAATGAAGAGATCTTGATTAATTATGTCACTACAGGAACAAGATGGAACCGAAGCTCAATACTTGTCGACAATATTTTTGCATATAATATAGCGCTAAATATTATGGAAGAAAATGAGGATTTTGAACCTACCTCTGTGGAGGAATGTAAAAATAGAAATGATTGGCCAATGTGGAAAGACGCAATTCAATCAGAATTAAAGTCATTTGAAAAACGTGGAGTTTTTGGACCTGTAGTCCATACACCAAAAGGTGTAAAACCGGTGGGATATAAATGGGTATTTGTGCGAAAAAGAAATGTGAAAAATGAAGTTGTGAGATATAAAGCAAGACTCATCGCACAAGGTTTTACCCAAAAACCGGGTATTGATTATGATGAGACATATTCTCCAGTGGTGGATGCAATAACATTGCGATATTTACTTTGTTTGGCAGTACATGAAAAGCTTGAAATGTGTCTAATGGATGTAGTTACAGCCTATCTGTATGGCTCGTTGGATACTGATATATATATGAAAATCCCTGAAGGATTTAAATTTCCAGATGCAAATAAATCAAATTCCTGGGAAATTTATTCAATAAAGTTAAATAGAGCTCTATATGGATTGAAGCAATCTGGACGGATGTGGTATAATTGCCTCCATGAATGCTTAATTAAAATTGATTTCAAGAATGATCCAATTTGTCCATGTGTCTTTATAAAAAGATATGGATCTGGTTTTGTTATAATAGTTGTTTATGTTGATGATTTAAATATCATTGGAACTCGTGAAGAGATAGATAAAACTATCAGCTATTTAAAAAACGAATTTGAAATGAAAGATCTTGGAAAAACAAGATTTTATTTGGGTCTTCAAATTGAGCATCTAAGTGAAGGAATATTTATTTATCAATCAAATTATGTGGATAAAGTTTTTAAAAGATTTTATATGGATAAAGCCCATCCGTTAAGTACACCAATGCTTGTGAGGTCACTTGATGTGAAAAAAGATATTTTTCGACCTCGTGAAGAAAATGAAGACCTCTTAAGTCCTGAGGTTCCATACCTTATGTCACGGGACTAGAGTTTTACGGAATAGAAACTCTCTGTGCGGCCTTAGACTATCGCTCTCGCAATAGGCTAAGTAAGCCTTCCTCACAAATCTAGCTAGAATGCTAAACTTAGAACCGAACCGAAATGAGAGTCAATGGAGAGAAATCTCTAAACTCTCTATATTGCAAGAATTGCTGGATTTGCTGGATGATTACAAATGAGGGGAGGCACCCCTTATATAGCCTTTACAACTCCCCAATGAATGGTGGAGATCAAGCCGTATGATCTAACGGTTATATACAAAAGTAGAAAGCACAAACACGGATCCCAAGTGAGCTCCTTGATTCCCTCACTTAGTGGGGAACATAGTGGGAAACATAGTGGGGAACATAATGGGGAAAGATTCCCTCATTGGTTACCGTGATCCTTGATTTGGGAGTCGGGTCCCGCACGATGCCGAATGACTCGTAGTCTGATATGCCGAATGACGCGTAGTCTGATATTCGGTCGTGACATTCTCCCCCACCAAACTCGACAACGTCCTCGTTGTGTGCTGCCTCAAGAACTCATTGATTTCGTCTTGGTACTGCCAAAGATCGAAATCTTTCTCCCAGCTTGTCTCGCTAGGAGGGTCGCCTTTCCATCGAACCAAGTACTCCACATGGTTCATGTGCTTCCCACTCTTTTGCACCACCCGCCTTGATAAGATCTCATCAAGCTTCTTATCATGGGCATTGGTCACAGCTGTGGGAGCTCTTTTGGACTTCCCCCTCTCCGGATCTTCCATGTCTGCTTGGAATGGCTTCAATAAGCTCACATGGAAGACAGGATGGAACCCCAATCTTGGTGGCAATTCCAGCTTGTATGATACTTTGTCAATCCTCTTCAACACCTTGAAAGGACCCTCGTATCGTCGCACTAGCCCCTTGTGCAACTTGGCAAAGACTCGGCTTTGGTGAGGCATCAGCTTCACCAACACAAGATCCCCTTCATCAAACTCTAAGGGTCGCCTCTTTTCGTCTACCCCTTTTGCCTTCCACTTTGCCTCCTTGGACATTTGCACTCTTGCAATGTTCTTCTGCTCGTCACACTCCTTGACAACGCGGTAGAAGAATGGATTCGGCCTTTGCTTCACTTGTTCTGCCATGGCCTGAACTTGGGGTTTATGTTTCATACCCCCTTGGATCCTTTCCACTAAAGGACTCTCCGATTGGCTGATGGCTGTAAGTGTTTTTGCCTTCAGCTCCTTCTCTCGAGCAACAGGCACCACGCAACATTGACTCCCTTCCGAAAGTATGAGGGTGTTTGTGCAAGAAACTGGGACTGCTCTCGTCTGATCCAGGAATTGCATCCCTAACACAATCGGAAAATCATCCATAGGAACAATGGAGAAGTCAAGTTTACCTTTCCATTCTCCCATTCGTAGCTCGACCCCTCGGGCTACTCCAAAGATTGGCTGGGCTTTGGTGTTCACCGTCTTCAGCCAGGCTTTCTCCTCTTTGAACTTGATGCCAAGTCGTTGTGCTTCCTCCTTCTTCATGAAGTTGTGAGTAGCACCAGTATCGATCAATGCACGAGACTCCCTCCCTTGCACGATGGGTTTAGCAAACATTCTCCCAGCTTGCTCCACCTTGGCATTTTTTGTTGAGGCTTTAACGGCACTCAACAATTGCATGGAACACATCCTTGGTGATTCCATCGCTTCGGCCTCCCTTGCCATGGCTGCTAGCTTGTTCCTCTTCGGGCAATCCACAGCTCTATGTGGCCCCTCACATAGAAAACATGAGAGCTTGGGTCTCTCGTCCTTGCCCCGATTTTCACCTCCCCCATGTGTGGGTTTGGCTGGACGAAAGGACTTGTAGGGATTGAAGGACTTGAAAGGCTTGTCCTTCCACTCTTTGGTTTCGTGGGCTGCTCCCCCACCTTTAGCCTTGTAGTCACGGAAACTCTTAGGCTTAGGTGGGTTTGAATCCTCGGCCTTCCTATCAAATTCTGCCAAGGATTTGGCCTCGGTGATTGCATCGTTTAGCTCCTTGACATTGCGTCGCTGAAGCTCCAACTTGGCCCAGCTTTGTAGGCCTCCCAGAAACACGTACATGGCCTCCATCTCGGGCATGTCTGGGATCTCCAACAAGACTTCCGTGAACTCCCTCACGTAGTCTCGGATGTCGCCCTTGTGGGACAACTTGCGAAGCTTCTCCCTCGCTTCCAGCTCCACATTCCTCGGTGAGAATTGTACTCTCAGGAGCCTTTTGAATTCTGCCCACGTATCTAACTTCAACGTCCCATGCTCAATTTGAGCATGCTTCATCCTCCACCAGGTTGTGGCACTGTCGGTTAGATATAGTGGGGCTTGGGAAAATCGATCTCCATCGCTCTCCATGCCCACCCCTTGAAAGTATTGTTCAAGGTTGAAAAAGAAGTTGTCCACTTCCTTGGCATTCCTCGTCCCACCAAATGACTTTGGCCTCGGGACATCCAGCTTCAGCTTGGGCTTGGCAACCCCTTGCACAATGCCCTTCTTGCAATCTTTCCTGATTTCAACCAATTCATCCTTAAATAAAGAGATCTCGGCAAGAAAATTTACCTTGAAATCATCTAACTCTTGCCTCCAAGAGTGGATAGCAATGAGGGCGCCTTGCATCTCCTCACGAAGCTCATTTACGTCCCCTGACTCGAGCTCGGTTATGCGTTGGCCATATTCCTCAAGCATATCTTTGTCATCGGCAACCTTCAACTCCATACGAGTGATCCTTGCCTCCAATGATGACAGATGATCAACAGTCTTCATTCTTTTATTGGGTTCGGGAGCACGTTGGGGTAGTCTCCCCACACGGACCTCCTCGACCTCCTCTTCAATATGGATGTTGGCATCAGAAGTAGTAGGCATCTTCATTTCTCTCTCAAAGGATTTGAGTCGTAGCTCTGCTACCAACTGTCACGGGACTAGAGTTTTGCGGAATAGAAACTCTCCGTGCGGCCTTAGACTATCGCTCTCGCAATAGGCTAAGTAAGCCTTCTTCACAAAGCTAGCTAGAATGCTAAGCTTAGAACCGAACCGAAATGAGAGAGACACAAAAGAATGGAGAGAAAGCTCTAAACTCTCTATATTGCAAGAATTGCTGGATTTGCTGGATGATTACAAATGAGGGGAGGCACCCTTTATATAGCCTTTACAACTTCCCAATGAATGGTGGAGATCAAGCCGTATGATCTAACGGTTATATACAAAAGTAGAAAGCACAAACACGGATCCCAAGTGAGCTCCTTGATTCCCTCACTTAGTGGGGAACATAATGGGGAAAGATTCTCTCATTGGTTACCGTGATCCTTGATTTGGGAGTCGGGTCCCGCACGAAGCCGAATGACTCGTAGTCTGATATGCCGAATGACGCATAGTCTGATATTCGGTCGTGACACTTAGTGCTATTGGTGCACTTACATATCTTGCTAATAACACTCGACCTGATATATCATTTGCAGTAAATTTACTAGCAAGATATAGTTCTTCCCAAACTCGAAGACATTGGAATGAAGTTAAACATATTTTTAGATATCTACAAGGGACAATGGATATGAGTTTATATTATTCAAATTTATCCACTTTTGATTTAGTTGGCTATGCAGATGCAAGATATTTGTCAGATCCACATAAAGCCAGATCGCAGACAGGTTATTTATTCACTATAGGTAATATTGCCATTTCATGGCGATCGGTGAAACAAACTTTGGTTGCTACTTCTTCTAACCATGCAGAGATTTTAGCAATTCACGAAGCAAGTCGTGAATGTGTTTGGCTACGATCAATGTCACAACACATAAGAGAAGCATGTGGATTATCAAGTGATAAAGAACTTGCAACTACACTGTATGAAGATAATACTGCTTGTATAGCTCAATTGAAGGAAGGCTACATAAAGGGTGACAAGACAAAACATATTTCACCAAAATTCTTCTTTACTCATGATCTTCAAAGCGAAGGGGAAATCAGTGTCCAACAAATACGCTCAAGTGATAACCTGACTGATTTATTTACTATAGCTCTTCCCACATCAACATTTGAAAAGCTTGTTCGAAAGATCGGAACGCAACACTTGAAAGATTTAAAGGGATGACTAAATCAGGGGGAGTATGCACTGCACTCTTTTTTCCTTCACCAAGTTTTTATTCTCATTGAGTTTTTCTTGGTAAGGTTTTTAATGAGGCAGTATTCTGATTTCATACTCACATTCTTAAAATTCAAAATATTCAAGAGAGAGTGTTATGAATATCAAATGTTTGGCAATTGAAAAGACAAATAACTTATTATGTCTATTCAATTGTGTAATGAATATTTTGTAACTACAAAACTCTTTATCCTCCAATGTCTCTTCATGTACCCTATCATGTTACCTATAAATAGGAGGTAACATTGTTCACTTTGTACACACTTGTTTTGAGTACTTGATATGATCTTATATTTCCTATCTTGTTCTTAAGTTTTCTCTCTTGTTCTTTTTTCCTCAATTTTTCTTATCGTTATATTCTATAACAATTGATAAAAATTATAGTCAAGGACTATTCTCTCTTTTAACGGTTGTTACAAGTGGTTGTAGTTGATTATGATCATTAGTTATTGTACTGATTGGATGCGGTGATAATGATGATGATAAGTGAGAATAGAGGGAGGCGGATAGTTGGCAATAACTAGAAATGATAATGATGAGAGTGTGGTCCAATGACCATGACCGATGGTGGGACTGGGGGCAATGAATGCTGGAATAAACCATTAAGTTGAAACAAACAAGTACACGAGGCCAAATTAAGATGACATCGTTTTATTACAGTATTTAGTAAATGCAAATGCTGTCGTGATTGCAAGTTTTGGCTCTTCCCCGCGGATCAACAAAAGCCAAAAATGAAAAGTGTATTGTTTGGAAATTAATTTAATAACTAATTTAATAATTAGTATGTTGGTTGTTGACAACTTGATGATTACCCAATCAAGTTTAACGAACTAAATACATACAGATGAGTATTTGGATCTATGTTTTTTTTGTCTTAAGTGATCTAAAAATTAGAAAAGTTTGAATTAAATATCCAATAACATCATTAATTTAATTATAATATTTCATATATTATAGAAAAATAAAATATATGATTATGAGTATGTTACTTTTCTTCTTTTTTTTCTCTCAGAACAGGAAAAAATAAGGTCGGCCTTCCCTATTATATTTAGTGTTACCAATCCTTTTTTGTTAGCCAGTTGGCTTGTCTTGTGAGGGGCAGCTTTCAGGGACAACGGTGGTGTCTTTAATACAGATTTCTCGGAAATTGTATAATATATTTTTTATTATTTTTTATCTTCTTAAAAATATTCTTAAAAAATTATGTATCTCGAATCCTTCCCGTCTTGTGAGTTCTGCCTCTTTATCATGAAGTCATGTCTCTTTATTGACGTTAACAAAATAAAAGGTATCCCTGCCCTCCCTTTTTTTTTTAAAAAAAAATTAATCTCATTATTTAAGAAATATTGTATTGATATGATATATATTATTTTAGGATAAAATCATAATTATATTATTAATGTGTGAGAGAACACACAAAAAACAAAAACAGTGTAATTACCAGAGCCCAATAGAATTTTCTGTAGAGTGAAAAACAACAATCCGGAAAAAAACAAATTGCATTGAAATATGGGAACTCTGTAGTGCTCGTTTGATTTATATTAGAAAGAAGAAATGGGAGGGTGATGATGGTAGAATTGACCCCTCATGCTATGAGGAATTATCTGCTATAAATTAAAAAAAAAGAGAAGAAAAGGAAAGCTCCACAATAGCCTTCTCAGGGACGAAGAAGCCAAAAACACCAAACTTAGTGGTCAAGAATGTCATGCAATGGAAGTCATGAGTTGTTGTTCTGTCATGAGAGTTTTCTTCTCTTGGAATACGAGTAAAGCTGCTGTCAGTGGAATCTAATTTTACATTGTACTACAGTTTTTTTCCAGGATGGCTGGGAAAAGACATTGCATATGAATCTGATCCCTTCTACAATTAAATGATGGTTGAACAGACTATTTCGATCAATCATTTATTTAAATGGGTGTAATTACTAGTTTTAGATGTTATTAAAAGTACCCAGTTCCAATGATTTATATCCAACCAATTAAATTTTCCAGTTAATCCAGTGAACCGAACGATTGGAACTTGCCGGTCAAGTTGAATCCCTTTCCTTACACATCTAAATTATGTCCTTTATTTCCTTTCATTCGCTTCCTAATATCCTTTATCTAAGCCGATAATGTTATTCTATACATAACAGTACCTTGCAACGAGAAAGACAACTACTCTTATCCCCAGCATATATTGAAATCCGATACCCTGCATCTCCGATCCAGATAAACCAAACAAGGAAGACAAGAGTGATATTGGAAAAAATTGTGGTCTTTTTCCACGATCACCCTGACCAAGCTTTATCAAGTCACTGTCGAGTACACTACTTAAAAAAAATTTGATTTTCCACTTATGGAACCACTTTGTTGTTACCAAAACCTGAGGTCCTCTTTTCGTTATAAACAAGAAGAACAAAACTTAATGGTACTATTTTCAGTTCACTGTTTCTACCATGTCTTATAATCTTATGTCGGATTTGTTGGGACCAAACGAACAGGAGTGATGTTTGTCTCTTGCCGGGACCAATTGGTACTATTATCATCTTAACTAATATCAGCCCAATGTCATAGCCGACACCTTCATATGATTGGTCAGGTCAACATTTTTACTCACAAAAGCTCAAGAGAGGATAGAGTTATAAAATAATTTTAATTTTTTTGGATGTAATTATAATCGTGACTAGTAGTTCGGTTTGGGATAAATTACATATAAGATAAAAAATAAAAATAAATTGAAAATTTCAGATAAAAGCTATCCAGTTATAATTAATTCGCTCGATATCTAACATACTTAAGATAATGCACTTGATTAGTTAAGATGATTTTATTTAAGTCAGCTTATAGAATAAGATTCTTTTTATTTAAATATAAAGTGGGTATAAGACATGAATGTCGTACATCCCCATACGAATGATAATGGCTTATAAAGATGCTCACGTAGAAGTTATTCTTACTCTACGAGTTTAGTGCTCCTTAGCAACAGGAACAAATAAATTATAGATAATATTTGATGAGAAGATCCACAAGATAAATTCCATAACCATGAATCCAGAAATTCAAACCATTTTGTCTTCTGTCCAAATCCCGGAAAATTCCAAAACGAGTTTAACAAACAAGATTGATCATCTTGTTGAAATCATTCATATCTCTGACGAAGCAAAGGTTCATGATTCATCACTACCCATTGTCAATCCGTATGTTGTGTTAAAAAAGGGATCAATTACGAGATCAATATGATCCCTTATTTCTTCAAAACGATCTTTGGTCAAAGAATATATTCAGTTTTCATGACTATCCCAATGTTCCTTTTTATCCACCACTTCTGAACAGTATGTGAGTTTGGAACTCCCTTCAGAATTCATTTCGCAATGGATCAAATAAGGATATACCCATATCCACATGGGAGCCATAAGAATAATTCTTTCTTATCATGGTCAAAAAGGGTTACCTGTAAAAACAAGATTATCCTTGCTTGACAATCGATATGTCCAGTATCAGGATGCAGTCATCGGAACAATCCTGACAATGTTAAATGCGGGAAGTGTAGTTCTCACTTTCTTCCCAAATTTTAATATATCGCTCCTAGACAAGCATCTTCTTACTTGTATGAAAATACAAGTATAGCTCACTGGAGCACCACAGGTTTCCCAAGCCATTTCTGCAACACTACATCACCAGATAGTGTACCGTCTGCAATATCATGCTGTCAATCTAAGCATCCCTGATGTTTGTTCAGATCCTGTGTTCATCTATGTGGATGAACGAATGACCCCGACGATAGTCCAAACACCAAGACAACTCCGGAAGGAAGAGTTGGAAAAATTAATCCCGTTATCTTGGATCACTAATTATGAACAACTATATACTACTGCAAAGCCAGTACAGATCCAAGATCCAAAATTTTTTCGGACTCAAGATGGAAGAGTTTAAACAGTTTTCTCCTTGACTTCCTCCTACTCCTCCACCACAGAAATTTTCCAGACACTCCTAATTGAACCTGTTCCAAGAAAATATGACAAAAAGATACCTATCAGTTGGTTTTTCTATGACGGTGACCATTGCTATGTATCCCACATTAATGGACATTTCATTTGGGACACTATACCAGAAATTTGTGACCCAGGATGCACCTAAGATAAAGATTTCGAAGTATATTTGGGTTTCAAGAAATCACCCAAATTACCAAAAAGGCATTCTCCATGCAGGCTTCAAAAAAAGGATCAACATCCTCCCTCTCCTCCTTCACAAGGAGGATCCGAATAAAAAAGGGAAGCATGGGTTCTCTTGGGTGAACCTCCTTCACCTTTGGAGATATACCAAAAAGCCTTAGCCATCCTCAAGAAGGAAGGGCTTGAAGAAATTTGTCTCCCATAGGCAAATGAACGATTAATAAGAAATCTTCTTGCCTGTCATCAAGAAGTCGTCACCAAACAGGATTCTCACCCACCAACAGTCTAAGAATGCTTTATGTTCAATGAAGCAGATTTTCCTCCTACCATCGGAGAAGACACAACAACCATTCAACAAAGACTTTACGTCATTCCTCAAGAAGTCAAACCTGACGGGTCTTTCGCACTCAGCCAAGCTGAACAAGTGTTGAATTGGAAAACAAGAAACAGTGCTGCACAGAACAATCTCCTACAAAAGATCGACCGAAAAGTTGATCAAGTTCTAGCTGGCCAAACCTCTTATGATCAAAGGATGGATTTACTAACATCCCAATTAACCAGACTATAAAGGGATTTTTCTCAACAATTGGATAATGCAACACAATAGTTACAGCAAAAGCTCCGAAAGTACAAGGATTATACATATCCCTCAATTCTTAGGACACAATCCAAGATCAAATCCATTGAAAAGGAGTTATATGCTACTTCAAAATTAAAAGATAGACACATGGAAGGACAGGTATCTGGAAAACCTTATCTATTTCCAGAATCAGGTTTATCTTCTACATTACAACCACAGCCAGATAGGCCCGATCAGATGTCTAATATTTTCGGGTCTGCTAAAGCATCCAGCACAAGCTCTAGATCTAAAACCAAGCATCATAGATCCAGAAAAGGAAAAGAAGTGATGTGTACTTTCCTTCTACCAACACAACAATTTTCTCATATGGATTTACATAAGATAGACCCTCAAAGCGATCAATCATCTGAGATCTCAATGATTAACTCGGGTTCTTCCAAGTTCTCTGAAATTTTTTCATTCTCCTCAGAATCAGTCTCACAGTAGATTCCCATGAATACTGCCATATCTGAGGTTTCTTCAGAATCAATATCTGAAAATCTATCTCCAGCATTCTGACCTCAAAACACAAGAAAAAAATCTAGGCACAGTGAATGGTTCTCGCTATATGACATCCCGATATAAAAAATGGTCGAAAAGTTCCATTTATTTGCTGTCTGGATTGATAAGGAGATGCTGATCCCAAGAGCAATTATGTATGAAGTATTACAAGAATTTGTGTCTCGGACTATGTTACACATATTGAACACGTCACCACAAATAGTGATGCCAAGTCCACAAGTACACTTGAACGTGATGCAAAGTTGAGCAAGTCCACAGGTACACGTACTGATAGCTACCACACAAAAAGGGGGCGCATCACCCACCTTCCCAATAAACTTAGGGACCACACCTGAGTGAATCACTATCTAGTCTACACGTTACTGATTCTCGCTATTTCATTATTTTCATCTTATTTTCTTTTAACCATTATACTTTGTCTTCAAACTCTATAAGAGTGTCAATAAACAAACAGGGAATGAATTTTTCCCTGCAAATTGCTTCTCTTCGTTCTTATTCTTCTGCCTCGCTTCCCTTCTACTTGCCAGCTAGTTGCCCTCGTAACATTGGTGCGTTCATTGAGAGTTAAACTCAAGCAACACCATGACCGAAGGTTCTGTCACTACTTGCTATAAAGCCTTAGAGGAAGCTCTATCTAAGGTCACATAGGACCTGCAAGACCTGACTACCACCATTCAAGGACAAGTTGAGGAACTTTCTCGCACCTCTAATACCACAGAGTGGCTACAGAAATCTCATGAAGCGTTGGTGTCATCTCTGGTCCGCATTGAAAAACAAACCGCTTCTTCTTCACACACAGCTTTGCTGCCCACACCATCAAGTCCCTCTCTTTCACCCACTACCAAAAACAGGACCCCAATAGCCGCAATCACGAATGGAACTAAAGAACAAAGCGGAGGTGTCCCTATGTGATTGCCCAAGTTGGAAATTCTTTTTTTTTTCATGAGAGAACGTCACTAGTTGGCTCTTCCAAAATGAGCGATTTTTTCTCTTCCACAACACACCACAGGAGCAAAAACTCACTATAGCCGACTTCTACATGTCTGGAGAAGCTCTACAATGGTACCAATGGCTTCACGCCACTCACCAGCTCACCCCTTGAGAATCATTCTCAATGGACTTAGAGAACCGTTTTGGACCTTCTCATTATTTCAATCACGAGGCCTTGCTCTTCAAAATTCAACAGTACTACTCAGTAACAGAATTCCAACGCTGGTTTGAAGCTCTTTCAACTCGAACACGGGGTCTCACTCTGCGAGTTCAAGGGATCATAGCAGGTCACGAAATTGAAATTTTGGTGGATGGAGGATCGATGCACAATTTTATACAGTCCAGGATTGCACAATATGTCAAGCTTCCCATATTGCAATCCCGATTTGTTAGCGTCACCGTGGGTAATGGCGAGACCCTGACATGCGCGGGTATATGTTCTGCTATCCTGGTTTGTATTAACAATGAAATCTTTCACATTGATCTATTTGTTTTGCCCATTTATGGGGCGGATGTTGTGTTGGGGGTCCAGTGGCTTTCTGAAATAGGACCAGTATTATTTGACTACAAAGATTTATGGATACGGTTTGAGATTCAGGGGAAGCCTATTCAAATTTTTGGCATGCAACATGATGAGCTGGCCGCCATGTCAGCAACACAATTTAGAAGGGGACAAAAAACTAACTCCTTTGCCTCTTGTTATCAGTTGATAGTGGACTCGCAGGATCCCCTGCCAAACACAGGAATTCTTGGAGATATGTCACCACCTATTGCACGTCAAATGGAGGGTCTTATGGAAAAATTTAAGTTGATTTTTCATGAACCAAAAGGGCTGCCTGTAAGATCCCGAATTTTGAGTCCTAGAAGTCTAGAAGCCAGTACAGGTGAAAAAACGATTTTGCCCCTAAAGGAAAGGATGTGTGATGGCCGAAATTGGTAAGCTTGTTTAGTAGTTAATTTTGTTTTAAATTTTTTTAGATCTAGGTCCTTATGGATGGGTAATTGCTTTAGAAATCATCCTTAAAGATAGATAGTTGCCTTAGAGATTAAGTCCCTAAAAATAGGGAAGATAATTTAAGAGTTTAATTATCTGGTAAATTATCTTATTTTGATAAAGTGAGTAAAAGTAGTAATCATAATTCTACACTCATTAATTATAAATACGAAGCCAACCCCACAAAAACTCCCTCATAGAAAACTTACAAAATTTGTATGAGCCTAAAACCCTATACCTTCCTATAGCCGCCATAATTCGCAGAAACTTTAAACCAGCATAATTCACTCATCGTTCGTCGGATCCCTGCTAATAATAGCTTGTTGGAAAGATCTCTTCATCCTCTTTCCAACCATTTTGAGTTTTTGTCAGGAGGTTAGTATTTCTTTCTCAAAGGTTAAGTTGAAATTCGGCGGCACTACAAAATCTTCTTGAAATTCAGAATAACATAACTCTTTCGTTGTTTGTTATATCTCTGCGAATAATAGCTTGTTGGAAAGATCTCTTCATGCTATTTCCAACCATATTTGTTTTTCTTCATAAGGTTAGTATTCTTTGTCTAAGTTTAACTTGAAAATCGGCGGCGGAATTAGGTTTTCGCTAAATCTTCTTGAACTTCAAAATAGCATAACTTTCTAATCGTTTGTCAAATCCTTACAAATAATAGCTCTTTGGAAAGCTCTTTCCATCCTCTTTCCATCTATATATGTTTAGAAATTTGGATATAAATATTTCCTTGTTTATGGTCAAGTCGAAATCATCCTATGCCCTACTTTTAGCGACAAGATTTGCATAGTTAATTGGAATGGTAAATTCAGGTTGAATCTTGTTCAGTTCCTGGCTATCACATCACACATCTAAAGGGGAGGCACCTGCAACGTCTGATCACTGGTTTTTTGATAGGTTTGGTGAGTAGTATTGGTAAGGAAATAGGGAATTCAGTTGATTATTGAATATGCATGCTTAGTTTGTTTTCGTCTTTGCTTGGTGATATTATAGGTGGTTCGGATTTAAGTAGTAAAGGCAAAAGAGTAGCTTCTTGTTCAGAGACAAGAGAGGTAGGATCTACGCCTCATCGGTTTCTCCAGAGACCCCTGTTATTTTCTTGATGTTTTTGTTACCTGACCTTGTTGTATTGCATGCGATTGGATTATAGGGTGAGAGTATGAAATTCGGAATGAGATATGGATCTCATAGGCTATATCGATCCCCTGAGTTAGGTATTGAGTGCTTGGATTGCATATGTTATGTGAATTGAATATGCTGATTGTGTTCTGACATGATTAAGGATACCCTGTTGTGGTATTATGCTTTGTACTTACCTGTGTGTGCTTGTACATGTTTTTGTGTCAGGATCTTGTTTCGGTGGATATTCGGGGTAAGCGCTGATGCTCCTAGGGAGAGGAGAGGTTCTTACTGGTATGGGAGTTGTATGAACGACAAAACCCAGCAAGAGCTCGCTGGAGGTCTGGTCCTTGTGTGGCCGGAACCATGTCCTTGTGTGGCAGGAAGCCCTTCTCCTTGTGTGGTTTGGGGTGCCCAAGTCCGTGTGTGGCTCTGGAAGACTTGTATGTGTGTGACAAGACGACTTACTAGGCTTACTGATTAGCTTGTGTGTTAGCCATCTACCCTTTGTGCAGTAAGCCTTGGACAACACAGGTGGAAGGGGATGGCCTTTCTTCTTCATTGCCGAGAGCAATTTGATGTGTTTCACCTGCCTGTGTACTTCTGAACTTTCGGAAGTGTTTGTAGTCCTCCCTCAGCCATAGATTCGGCCCTAACCCTTTCGTTTGATTCTGGAATTGCGTGATCCCCTTTAGTTGTTTAGGATTGATCTAATGTAAATTGAGAGATTTGTGTTTAAGGTTTCTACAGATCTTATGATGTTGTGACCCTACTGAGATTTTTGTAATCTCATACCGTTGTTGTTTACCATTTTTTAGGCTTAGGTACATCCACTGTTCGTGGTACCCGTGTGTGAGATGAAGGCTGCACGACGGGGCGATATCGCATCATATTTGCATACTTGTTACTTGCGCATATAACATGAATGATTGGGCAACTTTCTGGTTTATTTTAAGCACCCTTCTTTGTTTGCTATTTCCAAAACTTGTTGAAGGATTTCTTGCTAGTTATTTGGATTCCTATGGGACTTGTGTGTTATGAACCCAATGAATTAATTTAAGACTTCCGCTGATGTTTTTATTTACTCCGTATGATACCAGAATATGTGTCCAATATCATGCTCCAAAGCAATAAGATTAACAAGCTTAAAATAAGAAATTTATGATTAGCCTGGTGAGATTCAAATAGGTCTTAGGTATTATTTAGGCTTATTTGGGTTTCACGGCGGTAATGACCTTAATCGAAGCAATTATTAATAGTTAGGAATTGGGGTCGTTACACTGCCCTCATTCCGCAATACCTCGCATAGGATTGCCCTTATACCAAAATCTTCACCAGTGAAGGTCCATCCATACAGGTACCCATGTTTTCAAAAAGAAGAAATCAAAAAGCAAGTTAATCAAATGTTAGAAGTAAGCATCATTCAAAGGAGCACTAGCCCCTTCTCCTCACCCATTATTTTAGTCAAGAAAAAGAACGGTACATGGCGATTCTACATCGACTTTAGGGCTCTTAATTCTATCACAATCAAGGATAGTTTCCCAATACCTACGGTGGATGAACTTTTGGATGAATTGCATGGAGCTAGAATTTTTTCCAAGCTCGACCTAAGAGTCGGATATCATCAATTGCGAATGCACCCTGACGACATACACAAGACCACTTTTCGCACCCAAGAAGGCCACTATGAGTTCCTGGTTCTTCCTTTTGGTCTCACTAATGCTCCTGCGACGTTTCAATTCGAAATGAATTGTCAATTCCGCTCCTTACTGTGTAAGTATGTCTTGATTTTCTTTGATGACATCCTAATCTATAGTTCTTCTTGGGCACAACATATGTTATACTTGGAACAGGTACTCACGATCCTATTGGACAATTAGTTCTTTGTCAATTTGTCCAAATGCTCGCTGGGGTGTACATCGATTCATTATCTGGGACATATTATTTCGGCTGAAGGTGTCTCTGTAGATCCCCAGAAAATCGAAGCCCTCTTCTCCTGGTCTCTTCCGCAAACAGTGAAGCAACTGCGACGCTTCTTGGGCTTGGCAAGCTATTACAGGAGATTTGTTTCGAATTTTGCTAACCTGGCAGCGTCTTTTACAAGCCTACTGCGCAAGGATGCTTTTATTTGGAGCAACGATGCCACAGCCGCATTCCACCAGATAAAAATGGCATTATCTTCTACAGTTGTGTTGGCCTTACCAAATTTTTTTGAACCATTCGCGATCCAAACTGATGCTTCAAGATCCACGGTTAGAGCCGTATTATCACAAGGGCGGCGACCTATCTCATTTTTTAGGAAACAGCTCTCTCCGACCTTGAAAGCCAAGTCGACGTATACAAGAGAAATGCAAGCCGTGATCTTTGCAGTGCAGCGTTGGCGGAAATATTTATTGGAAAAGAAATTCTTTTTGGAAACTAATCATCAAACCCTCAAAACAATGCTCACTCATACGATTAATACACCTGAGCAACAACGTTGGATTTCCAAATTAATGGGTTATGATTTTGAGATCCGATATCGACCGGGCAAGGAGAATCTTCCTGCAGACGCTCTTTCACGGTTGCCAGAATCCAAGCCTACGTTTCAGGCCTTGCAAACTGTTTCAAGACCTCTCCACTCCATTATTTATGCAATCAAGATATTAATTGTTACCCATCCGGATGCTCAGGCGAAAATCCTAGCGATTGAACAGAAACCTGATTTTGTTCCACACTATACATATCATGATGGGCTTCTTTGGTTTAAAAATCGTAATTGGCTCCCTAATAATTCTCCCCTGTAGGATTTACTTCTAGTGGAATTCTATAACAGTCCAACGGGCGGCCACACAGGCATCCAACGCACCTTAGTGCGTTTATCAGACTCTTTCCATTGGAACAATGTTCGCGAAGATGTAAAAGATTATATCGCTCGCTGCTTTATTTGCCAGCAAGTCAAGCCGTTACTTTTGGCTCCTCAAGGCCTACTTCAGCCACTTTCGATTCCGACCAAGGTTTGGGATTCCCTGTCCATGGACTTCCTCGCCCTCGCTCATAATTTTACTGCAGTTTCCGTCGCTGATATCTTTGTCAAACACATCATTCGCTTACATGGGTTCCCAACAACTATCATCTCCGATCGCGACCACTTATTTCTGAGTACCTTTTGGCAAGAGCTTTTCCGTTTACAGGGGATTGTCTTGGCTATGAGCACATCCTACCACCCACAAACTGATGGGCAAACATAGGTGGTTAATCGGTATCTGGAGGATTATTTGCGGTGTTTTTCATCTGACCGTCCTCACAACTGCATTCTTCATCTTCACTGGGCTGAATTCCACGATAACACAGCGTGGCACTCCTCCATTAAGATGACGTCGTTCGAAGCCTTATATGGTCGTACACCTCCAGCGCTCGCCGACTATGCTGAGGGAAACTCCACCTGGGTGGCATCACTCGACTCTCTCCTTCGTGAGCGCAGATCTTCGGTGGAATATGCACAGTGCACAGATGCGTATGAAGCAGTGTGAAGATAAACATCGCACTGATATTGAATTTGTTCTCGGTGACTGGGTCTTTGTTCGTCTCAAACCATTTCGACAAGGTTCTATCCACCGGCCTCTTACTACTAAATTATCCAAGCGATACTTCGAACCCTTCCAGATCACGGAGCGCGTTGGTCCGGTGGCCTACAAACTTCATTTATTGGATCATTCTCGTATTCATGATGTCTTCCACATCTCACTTTTAAAACGCTGCGTGGACCACTTGCATGCCGACCAAGCACCCTTATCTGAAGCTTTTGCTTCGGTATTGCCCTTATTACAACCTCTTTCTATTCTGAAATCACGCAACCTTATTCGTCGCAATCTCCTCGTTCCACAAGTTCTAGTCCAGTGGTAGACCCAATCAGCTGACAATGCTACTTGGGAAGATCTTTCGGCTATCCTTTTTGAATTTCCTGGCCTTTACCTTGAGGATAAGGTATTTCCTAGGGAGGGAAGTATTGTTACACATATTGACCACGTCACCACAAATAGTGATGCCAAGTCCACAGGTACACTTGAACGTGATGCGAAGTTGAGCAAGTCCACAGGTACACTTGAACGTGATGCGAAGTTGAGCAAGTCCACAGGTACACGTGAACGTGATGCAAAGTTGAGCAAGTCCACAGGTACACGTACTGGTAGCTACCGCACAAAAAAAGGGCGCATCACCCACCTTCCCACTAAACTTAGGGACCACACCTGAGTGAATCACTGTCTAGTCTACACGTTGTTGATTCTCGCTATTTCATTATTTTCATCTCATTTTCTTTTAACCATTGTACTTTGTTTTCAAACTCTATAAGAGTGTCAATAAACAAACAGGGAGGACATGAATTTTTCCCTGCAAATTGCTTCTCTTCATTCTTATTCTTCTGCCTCGCTTCCCTTCTACTTGCCAGTTAGTTGCCCTTGTAACAGACTACTGGCACATTATGTTCGTACTTTTACTACTACCAGTGGCCAGCAGGATACAATTCTTTCAAAGTACTTCTACAGTCATAGCAATAGGATATCTCTATAATCAATTCTTGGGAGATTTTAATGATGACATCCAGACATACAAGACTGAGTATTATGCTCGGAAATGTTGTTCTATTGAAGAAAACGATCTCCAAAAGGACTATGAAGTCATGGCCAGACTATTCTATTCTTTGGGAGGATATAATGAGTTAAAAGAAATTTTTGTTTCCTCTATTTCAGAAGTTATCTCTTCCAAGATGTACAAATTCCTCCAACAGTCAAGATCAAGTGTGACGATGTGTGCCCTTGGAAGGTTATATCAATTGGCTCTTGAAGTAAGAATACAGCTTTGTGAGCAGCAGAAGCTATTTCAAGATTTTCAAAAGTCGGAAAAAAAGATATTGAATATTTTTCGTCAATCTCATCTTAAGATCAAATGAAAAGATACAAGTTGTACATGTACGACAAAGAAGGAAAAACACTTCCGACAATGGCGAAATGATAAGCCCAAACGACCACGAAGATTCAGGAAAAAACCCTATCACTTCTTCAAGAAGAAGAATACAAGGGACAAAAAAGGCTATAAATGTTGTATCTATGGCCAAAAAGGACATTTTGCAAAGAATTGTCTTAAGAATCCTACAAAGTCTGCTCGACTTATTTCTCAAATCAGCAAGAAAGTTGATCTTTCTCAAATAAACTCTAGAGACAGTTTTTAGACTTGCTCAACAAAATGATTCTATCTCAACAACACAATCATCATATTCCTCCACAGATGATGAAAGAAGATTTTCCTCCGAAGGAGAAAATGATGGACATTTCTAGATCCTACAAGCTGAAGAGAGAACAAAGTTCGTCCAACCTCCTATCTCCAATCATATTCGGCCATCAAAGTATGGAAGACTTATACCAGTCATTGGATTTCTTGATACTTGTGCCTATAAAAGCTTTCTTAATCCATCGGTTCTTCCATTACAAGCATGGACACGACATCTGCAATATTTCAAACTGGCAGATGGAAAAGTCTTTTGTACAGAACTCATCACCAAACAAAAGATCAGATTATAGTTTTTCCCTGGATACACCATCTGGACAATAGTGCCAGGAACAAAGCTACCATACAAGGATCTTTTGATTGGATTCGACATCTACCAGCAGTCAGAGAAGTTACAGATCCTGCCTACAGGATTAAAATTCAAAAGATTCTTCAAACCATCCACAGAGATTCCCCGTCTCTATTCTTTGACTGAAGTAAATGATAGATTCAAGGACTGGTCTCAGAAACTTCTTCCTTACTGCACCAACAATCCTGCTGAATTCAACCATCCATCCCCGCTGTGGAATAATAAGAAATTCTATGTCTCATTTCCATTCAAGTTGAATGAGGATGCCAATCCTACTAAGGCTTACCATCCAGGCATGACTCCAACAGATTTACAACTAGCAAGAGAAGAATGTGCTCAACTTTTAGAGCAAGTGCTCATTGAGCTAGCCATCTCTGAATGAGCATGCCAAGCCTTCTACATCGAAAAGAGATCTGAGCTGACAAGAGGAAAAAAAAAGACTAGTCATTGATTATAAGCTACTCAACCATTTTCTTAAGGATGACAAGTTTGTTTTCCCAAGGATCTCGTATTTATTTGTTCATTTCACAAGAGCTCGGGTTTTTTCAAAGTTTGATCTCAAGGCGAGATTTTGGCTACTGGGAACTAAGTTAGAAGAACAATACAAAACTGCATTTTGTATCCCAGATGCCCAATATCAATGGACAATTATGTCGTTCGATCTCAAGACTACTCCATCAATTTTCCAAAGAGCAATGATAAGGATATTCCAGCCAATCCTCTACAGTACACTCATCTACATAGATGACATCTTGCTCTTCTATGAGACTGCTGAAGAACATGAACTTCTTCTAAAGAAGTTTACTTCTCTTTTGGAATAATATGGAATTATGTTATTTGATAAGAAGTCTTTTATCAGATTGCCAGAAATCAATTTTTTAGGTATGAAGATTAAGGATGAAACATATTCTCCTAGACATCACATTGCAGAAGAATTGTTAAAGTTCCCTGAAGAAAATCTTTCGACTTATAAGATCCAACAGTTTTTAGGTATCGTCAACTACCTAAGAACCTTCATTCCCAATGTTTCCAAATACACAATAATTCTAGCGGGGTTGCTAAAGAAAGATGAGAAACAATGGACCAAAGAACATTCGCAGGCATTATAACATTTGAAGAACGTGACCCAGAATTTGCCGCCCTTACAGATTCCTTCAACAGGACAAAGGATTTACAAACTGATGCTAGTGATCATTACTGGGGAGCTGTTTTGATAGAATAGATTGGTAAGAGAAAACACTTGTGTGAGTATGCTAGTGGAAGGTTTTCCAGTGCAGAACTCCACTACCACACAGACTACAAAAAAATCCTGGTGGTCAAATATAGGATAAAGAAATTTGAATTCCATCTCATTGACCACCATTTTATGATACAGATGGATAACTCTTCTTTGCCAAGAGTCCTGGATTTTAAAAACAAGACTATTCCAGATAAACAGTTGTTATACTGGAAGGAATAGTTTTCCCATTACGACTTCTTCGTAGAACACATCAAAGGCAAAGACAACATCTTGGGTGACTTACTCTCAAGACCACCAAAGCTGATTTCTCTTACAGAGGATTTCCCTCTCATCCTCATGGTTGGCTCATCACCAACAAAGAAGAAGAGAAAAGGTACAAACTCTAATATATTTTGTTGCAGGTGGGGAAAATACGCAAACCATTGGGCCCATGATTGTCCTTTCTACAAATCCGGATTCTATGGATGGGATACTCTTAATCCAGGACAATGTTCAGCCTCTGGCTCTCCTGAGCCTGAAGAGCTAGTACCACCACACCCATTACCACTTGGTCCAGAAGAAACTCACCTACTCGGTGATTTTTTGTGGACACAAATAGACCACCCAGCCTTATGGACTAACCAATCACTCGTACATCTAACCTTTCCTCCCGGATTACCAAAGAACCCTGATCTTGACCAAATTCAACAATATACGAGGAATAAATTATTCCCTTACCTGGTAATGTTCCAAAAATACCAAGGAAAAAAGATGGATATTACTAAATCACCAGAGTACTCGCCAGACCATCCTTTCTTCAGAATCAATATATTTCACATATACGATTTTTGTGATGAAGAACTCTGGTACAATTGGTGCATCTATACTCTTTACTATGACATGATTAAATTCAGAGTCAAAGATATGCTAGAATATCTACTAGATTTGGACTTTTCCACCTCAAACCAATGGGCTTAACTTCAATTATTTGCTCCACTCAGTACTTGGAGGACAAATCTCTACAATCTGTTGAGACAAGCCCCACCATCAAAACAAGATTCTTTAAACATGACATAAGTATTACACATGATTCAAAACCTCCAAATTATAATCCAGGACCATATGCGGATTATGATAATGTAGCTGATGAACTAGATCAGAAGTTAGTAACATCTGAGGAAGAATTTGACCAAAAATTAATTACACTCGAAGAAAGAGAAGCTGCAACAGCCATCACATTAAAGACAACCTGTGGACTAACAGAAAACATAAATTGGGACCATGAATCTGTCAACAAGTAAAGTTGTTTGGAAGGACTTTAAGTCAATTCTAATGTTCATATTCTAGTCAGTAAGAGTCTGTACTTCAATTATTAAGCGCTTTACATCAAGTCTTATGTCCATACTCTAGTCAGTAAGAGTCTATGCTTTAATTATTGTTAGAGTCAAGTCATGTTGATACTTTAATTATTAAATCTGTGCTTATTAAGTAACTTATTACCCAAGTTAACATGTCACAAATAACTATAACCCCCGGTATCCAGGTCACTACTATTGTGTATAAATAAATGCATGAATGGAAGAATGATCATCGGGAATTTTATCAAAAACTCTTATGTCTCTCTTTACTCCTTATGGCCACTTAAAATTTTCCTATCTAATGGGTTTTTGACTCAATATTATTACTGATTTATCATTATATTGCTCATCTTGTTATCAACCAAAGACACCTAATTTCCTGAAAGTGTAATGCCTGTGGGTCCTCTGAATGAGTAAGAGGCAGGGTTACTGAGGGATTGAGGATGTTGTTGTTGAGATAGAATCAGTTTGCTAAGCAAGTCCAAAAACTGTCTCTGGAGTTGGTTCTTCTTGTTCGGAGAAAAGAGATTCAATATTTGCATCCGAAAGATCAACTTCCTTGCTGATTTGAGAAAAAAGTCGAGCAAACTTTGTAGGATTCTTAGGACAATTCTTTGCAAAATGTCTTTTTTGACCATAGACATAACACTTATTGCCTTTTTTGTCCCTTGTATTCTTCTTCTTGAAGAAGCGATAGGGTTTTCTCCCGAATCTTTGTGGTTGTCTGTGCTTATCATTTTGCCATTGTCGGAAATGTTTTTTCTTCTTTTTCGTACATATACAACTTGTATCTTTGCATTGTATCTTGAGATGAGATTGACGACAAATCTTTGATATCTTTTTTTCGGACGTTTGAAAATCTTGAAAAAGTTTTTGCTACTCACAAAACTGCATTCTTACTTCAAGAGCCAGTTGATATAACCTTCCAAGGGTACACATCGTCACACTTCATCTTGATTGTTGGAGGAATTTGTACATCTTGAAAGAGATAACTTCTGAAAGAGAGGATACAAAAACTTCTTTTAACTCATTATATCCTCCCAAAGAATAGAATAGTTTGGTCATGACTTCATAGTGCTTCTAGAGATTTTTTTCTTCAATAAAACAACATTTATGAGCATAATACTCAGTCTTGTATGTCTGGATGTCATTATTAAAATTTTCCAAGAATTCATTATAGAGATATCCTATTGCCATCGCTGTAAAAGTACTTTGAAAGAATTGTATCATGTTGGCTTCTAGTTTTGAGTAAAAGTACGAATGTAATGTGCCAGTAGTCCGAGACACAAATTCTTATAATACTTCATACATAATTGCTCCTGGGATCAGCATCTCTTTATCAATCCAGGTAGAAAATAATTGGAACCTTTCGACTCTTTTTTGTACCGGGATGTCATCTGGCAAGAACCATTCACTTTGGCTAGATTTTTTTCTTGTATTTTGTGGTCGAAATGATGGAGATGAATTTTCAGATATTGATTATGAAGAAACCTCAGATCTAGCAGTATTCATGAGAATCTACTGTGAGATTGATTCTGAAGAGAATGAAAAAGTTTTAGAGAACTCGGATGAACCCGAGTTAGTCATAAAAATCTTAGATGATTGATTGCTTTGAGGATCTATCTCTTGTAAATCCATTTGAGAAAATTATCGTGCTGGTAGAAGGAAAGTAGACATCGCTTCTTTTTCTTTTTTGGATATATGATGCTTGGTCTTAGATCCAGAGCTTATGCTGGATGATTTAGCAGACCCGAAAATATTAAACATCGAATCGGGCCTATCTGGTTGTGATTGCAACGTGGAAGATAAACTTGATTTTGGAAACAGATTAGGTTTTCCAGATACCTGTCCTTCCATATGTCTATCTTTTAATTACTGGGTAGCATATAACTCTTTTTTAATGGATTCGATCTTGGATTGTGTCCTAAGAACTGAGGGATGTGTATAATCCCTGCACTTTCGAAGCTTTTGCTGTAACTTTTCTATTGCATTAGCCAATTGTTGAGAAAAATCTCTTTCTATTCTGGTTAATTGGGATGTCAGTGAATCCATCCTCTGATCATGAGAGGTTTGGTCAGCTAGAACTTGATCAACTTTTCGGTCGATCTTTTGTAGGAGATTGTTTTGTGCAGCACTATTTCTTGTTTGCCAATTCAACACTTGTTCAGCTTGGCTGAGTGTTGAAGACACGTCAGATTTGACTTTTCGAAGAATGACGTAAGGTCTTCGTTGAATGGTTGTTGTGTCTTCTCCACCAGTGTTAGGAGGAAAATCTTTTTCATTGAACATAAAACATTCTTGGACTGTTGATGGGTGAGAATCCTGTTTGGTGATGACTTCTTGATGATAGGCAAGAAGATTTCTTTTTAATCATTCATTTTCCTCTGGGAGACAAATTTCTTCAAGCCCTTCCTTCTTGAGGACGGCTATGGCTTCGTGGTATATCTCCTAAGGTGAAGGAGGTTCACTCAAGAGAACCCAGGCTTCCCTTTTTTGCGAGATCCTCCTTGTGAAGGAGGAGAGGGAGGATCTTGATCCCTTTTGTGAAGCCTGCATAGAGAATGCCATTTTTGTAATTTGGGTGTTTTCTTGGAACCCAAATATACTTCGAAATCTTCATCGCAGGTGCATCCTGGGTCACAAGTTTCTGGTGCAGTGTCCCAGATGAAATGTCCATTAATATGGGATGCATAGCAATGGTCACCGTCAGGGAAAAATCAATTGATAGGTATCTTTTTCTCATATTTTCTTAGAACAGGTTCAATTAGGAGTGTCTGGAAAATTTCTGTGGTGGAGGAGGAGGAAGTCGAGGGGAAAACTGTTTGGACTCTTCCATCTTGGGTCTGAACAAATTTTGGATCTTGGATTTGTACCGGCTTAGCAGTAGTATATAGTTGTTCATAATTAGTGGATTAATTTTTCCAACTCTTCTTTCCGGAGCTGTCTTGGTGTTTGGACTATTGTCAGGGTCATTCGCTCATCTGCATAGATGAACACAGGATGTGAACAAACATCAATGATGCTTAGATTGACAACATGATCTTGCAGACGATATACTATCTGGTGATGTAGTGTTGCAGAAATGGCTTGGGAAACCTGTGGTGCTCCAGTAAGCTATACTTGTATTTTCATACAGGTAGGAAGATGCTTGTCTAGGAGTGATACATTGAAATTTGGGAAGAAAGTGAGAACTACACTTCCCGTATTTAACGTTGTCAGGATTGTTCCAATGACTGCATCCTGATAGTAGACATATCGACTGTCAAGCAAGGATAATCTTGCTATTACAGGTAACCCTTTTTGACCATCATTAAAAAAGAATTATTCTTACGGCTCCCAGGTGGATATGGGTATATCTTTGTTTGATCCATTGTGAAATGAATTCTGAAGGGAGTTTCAAGGTTACATCTATTCAGAAGTGGTGGATGAAAGGGAATATTGGGATAGTCGTGAAGACTGAATATATTCTTTGACCAAAGGTCGTTTTGAAGAAATAAGGGATTATATTGATCTCATAATGGATCCCTTTTTTAACACAGCATACGAATTGACAATGGATAGTGATAAATCATTAACCTTTGCTTCGTTAGGGATATAGATGATTTCAACAAGATGATCAATCTTGTTTGTTAAACTCATTTTGGAATTTTTCGGGATTTGGACAGAAGACAAAATGGTTTAAGTTTCTGGATTCATGGTTGTGGAATTTATCTCCTGTATCTTCTCATCAAATATTATATGTAATTTATTTGCTCACTAAGCTCTCATAGTAAGAATAACTTCTTACCTCACTTAAGAAGAGGCTCCGTTACCATATTGTCCGGAAGCTCCCAAGACATCATCAATCCCTCGATAATCATACCTCTTACTCATTCAGAGGACCCACGGACATTACACTTCTAGGAAATTAGGTGTCTTTGGGATGACGGTGACCATTGCTATATACTACTGCTAAGCCAATACAGATCCAAGATCCAAAATTTGGGTGAACCTCCTTCACCTTTAGAGATATACCACGAAGCCTTAGCCATCCTCAAGAAGTCCTCAGATGGAATTTCAAATGTCTTTATTCCCTGAAGAAAATCTTTCGGATACTTTAGCAAACCCAAAAATATTAAATATTGGACCGGACCCATTATACAATAACTTCTTTCGTCATGTATTATTTCCAAAAATAATGATTTTTTATAAGAAAATTTTCGATCAATGATTTTTTTTTAACTCAACATAATTCAACCATTATAACACTTCTAATTCTTATCTTTTTCCTTCCACCAGTTGTCCCGACAGAGATCAATCTCTGCAATAATGTATTAATTTTTATCTTGCTATTAAGTTTGAATTAAAACGTCCGTCCGTCCTTTGACCGTTAATTATTTTTGTGCTATGCAAGAAGCGCAAATAATTAACCACCAAAAGAAATAAAAAAGTAAAGGAAGCAGAGCCGAAAACTTGTTCCAAGGAAATAGTGAAGAGACAGACTACTTATATGTAGCCGTCAACCTCCAAGCAATATAGTTTATGATTCACAATAGCGACACTTTTTCATTCATTCCCATATATGGCTTTCATTGCTTACAGAAAAGGAAGAAAACCCACTCTACTACTCCAACAGAGGCCTCTTCCTCTCATCCCAAGAGCTCAATCTGCGTTTAGCTGTTTCCACCTGAAAGTTGTCAAAACCATATTTAATTAGTACCAGCACAGAGGAAAAATGGTGGCTGTCCGTTTTACTTCTTGCCATGTTACACGGCGTGCCATCCAGATGTCATAAGCCCAGCAGGATCTCCATCTCACAACCCACCACAATATGGGGTGGGTATAAAGAAGCATCAATTGGGTTTTATTACTGTACTTTTAATGTCCCGTCAGGGTGACTGCATGTAATGATTATTAGTAACACTGCCTGATTTATTATGGGGATACTGAAGTTGAAGGGAAAAGAGCTTTACCTCTGTATCCCAATCCGTCCGGTAAGTTGTCCATATTAGAATCAGAGTTTGCAAGAATGTGCCTCCCATCATTCCTGACCATAACCCCTAGAGAAGAAAATAACGAGCAACAATTACATTTTCACTTAGGAGATCGTTAGCACTTTCTACCAAGTCAGAAAAATGACATGTTAATGGAACTGGAAAATACCTTGGCGCCGAGGTTAAACTTGAAGCCTAGAAGGACTCCTGAAGGAATTCCAATCAGATAATAGCATCCTACGTTTACATACGCCACAAATGCCTGCCACCCACATCCAACAGCCACCCCTTCAAAAAAGAAAGTATCATGAACAGATGAGATAGCGGTAGTTGATGATTCTCCGTCTAAGACAGACTTATATCAATGCAAAGTCTATAGCCACAAAATTCTAAGATAAACAGTACCATGGAGTTTTACTTTTTTACTGTACTGCCCGTTTACAAGTGCAAACCAGGATAACCTTTGGAGAGTAATACCCCTTTTGGAGCAATAGTAACATCACGGGCCTTCCAGATGCATTTATACATACTTGTCGGGAAAAAAAGCAAGAGAAGGAAAAGGATTATAGAGATAAACATAGATTGCCTTTTTGGCCTTTTCTTATACTGCTCTGCTCTTTTTGTCCACTCATATTCCTTCAGACCCTAATTATAAGTTAGTCATTGTGGGTAGCTACGACTCTGTCAGGTAATCCTCAATTACTAATCACAGAGCACCGATTATAGTATTTCAAGTTTATGGGAAACTGGGTCCATTTAGTGCCTAGGTTAATGATGTGGGTCTTGGGTTCTGTGCAGCTTTAATCTCTTGTCCCCTCATCAGACAGTGACTCTTGACATGCTCTGCCATACTAAAACTATTGGGAATAAATTCTTGAAACTTCTGGTCGTGCTTTATTCTTAAACAACTTGTGTCAGAGGATTAGAAAGCAATTGAAAGATGTGACGATGGGATTATCAATTTGCAGTAGTGGAGTTTGAAATATAATATATAATAGGAGAATAGAAAAGGTTACTCACCAGACAAAACGGGTTGAACACCGTTGAGAATTAAGGTAATGGCAAGAAAAGGGCTGAGTTCAGCGACAGCTTGAGAAACAACTTCACCCTCAGTGAAGGCGTAGCTAAGCAGATTTCGCAATGCAAGCACAACAATGGCTGCAATCACCGCAATAATGAAGGAAGAAACCGTCACTACAATCACCGAAAACGCTGCTGATTTTGGATGTGCCGCCCCAAGTTCATTGCCCACTCTTACACTGTTGATTTGACAGTAATTAACCTTTTACATTTAACAAAAGCTTCACAGCCAAACTCACCGATAATTTAACAACAGCAAACACAAGAGTAATGATGAGCGATACATGGTATGACAGTCAATAATGTTTATTTATGTGCATGAGATAAGGCAGAAAGACAATCATAGAGCCAGTATCCATTCCGACAATCACACATGTCTAGGTACAAACAGACACCTTTGAAGTCATACACAAGAATCTAAGAACCTAACAAACTGGGAATAAATTATTGGCATAGCTCTAGTTTCAGCACTAGAAGAATACAAAAAAGATGCGTCAACTGGTGTTATGTATGCTACTCTAAATTACAATTGCATAGGTTGTAATGTACGGTAGGCTCGTTAAGAAGCACAAACATGGTTTAAAAAGATTGAACTACTTATTTACCTGGCAGCAGCATTAAATCCAACGGAAATCATGTACACCCATCCAGATATCGTCATACTGCAACATGAGATGCAATCATTAAAACAGAGACAGATAAGGAACTACTTTTGGATTTTGTTATGTTTTTCTACATCTGATGAAAACTTTTAGGAGCCATCACAACTTTTGCACCAGAGGGTATAGTATTGATGGTGGTCCTGTCCGTCTCTTTTCCGATCTCACGAGAAAACATGACAGATTCCACGAGGATAAAGTTTCCCCAGTCTTGGGATTGTAAAGAAATGGGACAAGTGCACTGTGCATTTCACCTTTTGTTTCGGTTGAAGGGCGAGGAGATTGGGTTGGATGGTAGTCCAAAAGAACTTATACCAAAACCAATATGAATACCAATCTATGCTTAAAACCAGTTAGAGAAAAAAAAAGAAAAAAGGAACGTAGTTTGAAACCATAGTTTTAGTATACAACTTGTTTTCCGACCAGACATGAGTGAAGCCTTACCAAATGGAGAGTGAATCTATTGCAACCTCTGGATCAGGGAGGAGTCCTGCAAGCAAAACCAACACCTGAAAATACCAAGTCTCTAAACACAACATCACAGCGGATGCAATCGACAGTTTGAAGAAGCCCCAAAGCCCAAAAAAGGCTTGCACACTGAAACCTTTCCATGTGGATCTGCATTTCTTGCTGAACATAATGTATACTAACTGAGCCAACACCATAAGCCACCATGACAAACTTAATATCAAAGAAGCACCGAGCAATCCCCAGTTCCAGTTGTACACGGCAAGCCATGTCAACAGGAGGTGTATTGCAAGCACAACCAAGGAAATATAAGCACTAGGGGCTATTATGCTTTGAGATTGCAGAAACTTTTGTATGGGAAAATTGGCAGCATAGGCAAAGATCTGCGGGATGAGGCCAAACACAAAAAGAGCTGCTGCAGAGGCAATGTTCTTTGGCTGGCCTAGCAAGAGCAAGATGGGTTCCGAGAACAGATACATCACCGTTAGAGGGATACCAGTTGCCATGAGGAGTACTGTTGATCTCTGCAGATATATGCCTAGCATTTCGTATCTGTGAGCCCCAAAAGCTTGCCCACATAGAGTTTCGACTGCACTTCCCATGCCCAGCTGCACCCAAAAAAGTTGTTGTTCAAACAGAGATGACGAATACAAGTTTCGAATTGGGTAATCGTCTTACTTGCTTCAAACCATTTTGTTTGCACATATACTCGTTGTCATGGAGAAAAAAATCTTTTCATTTGTCTGAAAAAGAGCTCTTCTATTCATATACATTCAAAAGTAGGCTTGATATTAATGACTAGGAGATTAAACTACTAAAACCAAATCCTAGACTGGAAAAATTGACTGGCTGAGATGAAGAATAGAGAAATGTTTGTAGAAAAAGCAAAAAGAGAAAAGAAATAAGTTTTAGGAACTGTCGTGTTGTTTGCGAGTCCTACTTGAAAGGGAAAAGAGTATGGAAGGAGAGCCAATACTTCCAAATCTGCCTTCTCTGCATAAAGCAAGATTTGAAAGGGAAAAGGAAGAAGAAAGGAGGCGACTCATAGAAAGCCCGCTTTTGGAAGAATTACTTTGATGTTCACTTCTGTTCCATGGTTCTTTTTTCATGTCAAACTTTTCCCTCCCCAAGAACCATGTCTTAAGCCTTGGAGAGACGAGTTATTTGGCAGCAAGAGCAAATGGACAGGGAGACAGGATTTTCAGTTTGTTTCATGGTCCGTATGTATGGATTCTCAGTTTGTTTCATGGTCTGATAGTGGTAGAGGTGCTTACCATAACGCCATAGGCAAAAATTTGGATGCCAGTGTTACCAAGAGACACAGCAGCGAGTTCAAGGTTTCCAAGATGGCCACAAAAGATCTGCGTGGACATGGAAACAACATTTCCAAGCAAGTAAACTATCACTGCCGGAGCTGCAAGCCGGAAAAGTATACTCAATTCGATCCTCGAAGCTGAACAGAGACGCTTGAGGAGTGGAGATTCTGTGTCCAGTAGCGTTTCTTCAAGCTCAGAACTCACTGCTTCATGGTTGGACCTGAAACTCTGAATAAATGGTTGAGAGCCGGGCACCGTCTCCATCTTTTTCTTCTCCTTTACTTCTAGCCCACAGCTAAACGCTCATATATATATAGTCACTATCATATCAAATATATCAAATATATCAAATATATCAAATATATACATACGTCGTATATATAAATATAAAATTTATCAAATCATTATCTAAAAATACGCGCTTATATATCTTGACTCGTAACAAATCAATAACTAAAAATAATTTTTTTACTGTTTTGTTATATGAATAATTTTAACAAATAATTAGTAAATAGCTACGTAGTTAATTTTACTCAAGTAATTTTATCGTAGTAAATAAATTTATTATAAATAAAAGTTTTCTTTCAGATATCATTTTGTAATTTAAATGCACAAGGACCAAATAAATGACATATTTTTATTAAAATACAATATTATTAATTTTATTAAATTACTACGGTAAATTTTATAATTTGAAATAAAAAATAATGATAACTAAGGTTCCTACAAGTTTGGCCTGAACCTGGTATAGATTTAAACCTTCTATAGGTTATCCGTCCGTCTTCATGATGGTATGTTTGATGTAAAGTTGATAGAATTATTTTTTAATTCTATCAATTTCAATAATTTTAAAGTTAAATTTTTTTGTATATTAATAAAATTTAAAATTAATATATAAAATAATACTATATTATTAATAATTTTAAAATAAAATAGTTTTTTTTATTTTTTTATTTTATTTCCTATGATTCCTATCACACCAAACACGCTGAGTTCATCAGCCCTCCACCGCTCCATCTTGATTGCCTACTTTTACAGAGCTGGTAAGATGTATAGTTGACTTTTGACAGTATTAAGGAGAACATTAAATGATTCGAATTAAAAAATAAATAAAAATAATGATAAACCTAATCAAATGGGACCTACTTGTTTTCCCTAAAGAAAATCTGGAGATAATAAAAGTAAACTGATAGTTTGTAGAAAACTTAGGATATGATAGGAGTAGCAAAGATGAGGTTGACGAAAGCAACCTTTTATATAGGTTTTTTTGAAATATTAAATAAAAATAAAGTTAAAAATAACAATTTGTACTACAATAATAAATAACGAGAGCAAGGAGATATAAAAAAAAAAAAAAACAGAAGAAATCTTATGGTCTAGGGATAGGAGAGAAACGAGGGTGAGGTTAAAAAAAGAATGATGACGAAAGAGAGATATGAAGAGAGAGAGAAACGACTAAAGGATGAGATTAAAACGAAAGAAAAAATTGGCAGTTGGTTCCGGAATGAATGTTCCGGAGAAAATAATGAATCTGAGTACAATGTTGAGCTTCCTGTTTTTTATCTATAAACAATAGGGGAATCTGCAGATATTGCTTTCCAGGTTATATTTTTGATATAAAGCTAGTTACTTAATTCCTTCAATTTTATTGATTTTCTTTTGAATTGGGTATAAAATGGTAAAATTCTTCAACTCAGTACTGTTTACATTGATTTTAACCTCTTTTCCTTTATGTATATATAGTGGGCTCTTTCAATAGATCATTCTTTCATGTCTATTTGATACATAGAATAATCATTATTTTTTAGTTATTCTTACCTTATTTTCTAATATTTTAAAATGTGGTATCATTATTTATTTAATATCAATATTTTAAAGTTAAAATATCAAACACTATCAACCTTTTATATGAAACACGAATTGTTTGCAGAAGGTGGTTTGGTAATTTAGTCTTGGGTTTTAAAAAATGGTATTATGTAATTGTTTATATCTGTTCTACTCTTTTATTCAGCTTACTAGAGTTTCTTCCATAATCACCTAGAAATACCATTCTCGATAAGTTCAGTTATATTCTAATGCTTGAATTAAGGCAATCGGATGATGAATAAATTCCCATTTCATTTTAATCCTAGAAAAATGAGGTATATTTCTGTCTTAATAACTTCTAGTGATAAATCTCTTAATTCACCCAATTGATGATTCTTCACTCTCGATTTGACTAGTTATAAATTTATCAATCTTGTTTATTTTTTTATTCAGATTAAACCTATTGGTTACAGTCAGAAGAACAGAAGAAAAAAAAAATCAATCACACAACTTCATATGACATTCTTAGAAAAAAGGTGTTTAAGTTAACATCATATGTGAAAGCAAACATAAAAAAATTTCACAAATACCTTAAAACAAGTATTACAAATCTAATGCATAATACTTATGAGTTTTTCTCGCTCTCTTAAGCTCAAAATATGATACAAGACTCATCTTTTATTTTTTTTTGAAGATAAGACTCATCTTTTATTTTGAGAACCTTGCTTGTATTCAGGGATGTGCACAGTTTTTCGTACCGCCGATACCTTCCCCAACTGAAGAAATTCGGTCGGTAAATTTTCGAAGAAAAAGGATGAACAGTAATGTCCATTGGCGATTTTCTGTACTGCAGCCAATTACCTAATGGACATACCCACTGTTAAATGGAAAAACCCTAAAAATCACATATTTCACACTGCACTCTCTCTCTCTCCCATTAGCCGCCGACTCTCCCTCTTCCTTTGGCCTCCCATCTTCATCTCTACACGCTTCCTCTCCCTCTTCTTCATGCCTCCAATCTTCACCCACACACTTCTTCAGTCTCCTTTTCTTTACTTTGACTCTCAATCTCGTGGCTTGCCTCATCGACGCCTCGTCGACTCCGCCTCATCTCCTTCTTCATCTCGCCTACCTTCTCTGTCTCGATTAGGGTTTTTGCGTGAAAGGGACAAAAAATGGAAAAGTGTGTCACAATGATCTACCTCGTCAACTCTTCTCTCTTCCGCTTATTCCTTAGCTAGAAGGGCGACACTTCTGACAAGAGGAGGCATGAGCAAAAGCCAAAGGAACAAAAACCAAAAACCAAAAACCAAAAACAAACGAAAATAAGCCTGTCATGACAGAGTGAGGTGTTTATCACTTGTTGCAAGATGTGTGAAACTAGAGCTTAAAGTACTTATCTTAAACTTGACGATTTTGAGTTCCTGATGAACTTCTGTTTGGATATGGATGCTTTGTGAATGCGATTTGCATGGTATTTCGTATGATTCTCTCCCTATAGATTTTGACCTGGTGTCATGGATGGTGCAATGATGGTGATTTGAGTTTGCAATTGGACGTTAATACTGGTTTAAGCTAGAACTTTTCATGGTAAGTTATATATATATATATAAAGAAAATTTCTACCTGTTGCTATGATCTATTTGATTTATTTTTCTTTTAATTCCAGATTTTGATGTTTTTCGATTGTTTTTTTTTTCTAATACCGATAAATAACTGACCCGTAAATAAAAAAATTGGTACGACTGTTACCGAAATGTATCAATGCACACCCCTACCTGTCTATCTATATAGAATTGACGCGATCGATCTACTCACTTGACTGATTGTCCTTGAAATACAGGTCGAAATCATAATTCCTTAAAATGAGACAACCAGTCGTACCTATGTATCCGACCGATCTCGAATGCGATTTGGGACAAGGTCTCGCCTTGTCCATCTTCTACAATTGGTCTAATCTTCTCCCGATCGATCTGCTATTCCTTCAAATATTGGTCTTCCAATCACTTGACTGGTCAATTAATTTATGTCTTCGGATTTGTGCAATCTACCCAGTCTAGTAGTGGGTCTATTTTGCACCGATTGGTTGCCTATATGAGTGTATTTAAATTTGGTTGAAATTTTGATAAAATCTTATAAAATACACCTATAGAATAACTATAATTTTACAGAATAATAATTAAATACTTCTTAATCTATTAAATATAAAAAACTAAGTAAATAACTCTACTCTTACAAAGTTATCAACAACTCTGTAACATAAGATATATATACATTTCTATGTAACATGTTTTATGTTATAAAAGATATACTAAATCCAGAATATATAGTATATCAAAATAAAATTAAAAAAAAAGAGAAAAAAATAATCTTCTATGTAAGTTTGACACAAAATGATTATATTTTTAAACAAAATTATCCTTTGAAATTTTATATATCAGCAATTTTAGTTTTATATGACGTGATAATTGGATGTTGTTTTTTATTATTTGTATCTTATCATTATCACTCACACCTCATTGTACCTCTTTTTCATTGTAGCAGCAAAAGCTTTCTCTGCAGATGCAAAAGTAAGAGGGTTTGTCCCCAAGACTTGTGTTCTCATGATTCTAAATAGAGAATTATTTAATCCCAATGGGAATTAGAGCGTACATTTAGCCTCCTCCTGTTTAAGATTTCTTTTAATAATGGCTTCGACAAAGAATCTTGCTGAAATAATTGGATCTGTTGGAGTACTTGATTTATGTACGTTAGTTTGGGCATATTTATTTTGCAACATCAGATATGTATCACTGGCAACGAATGCGCAAGAAGATCTTATTTTGGGGTCCACTGAGACTATCAGTCAGCCTTTCACCAGAAAACTGCATCAATCCCAAGCCTCAATGTCAAGGGCATTACTTGTCGGCCATGGTAGTTAATCATCCACAAATCTGAGCCTTATTTCTGCAGCCCATCCATCAAAATTATCTCTCATCAGAATTGTGGGGCTAATAGGTGTGCTTGGTCCGTCGGAGTTCGTTATGTAGTCCGGTGAGGCTGAGTTGGTGATGGTGATGGTGATGGTGATGGTGAGGTGGTGGCCATGGTAGAGCCGGCCACCAGAATCTTGCTATGTATAGAGAGCTTGCATGATGTTCAAGCCGTGAGAAGGTATAGGTATTATGGCCGCTCTGCTACCATGAACAAGAACTGCAACTTTTTCTGATGAAAATGATGGAGAAATAGTCCCTGACGGAGAAGAGAACATGCAATATCTTAAAATATAAAACAAAAGCTATCAGGAAAGAGCTTATAAATGCCAAACAGTTAGCAGCCATGTTTTTCATCATCACGAGCAGAAAACACCATCACAAAAGGACAGATAAGGAAGTATACATCCATTGAAGAGAAGGAAACCCAAAACCACAACAAAAGTTTGATATTTATCATAATATACCCGCAATAGGATAAAATGATCGTATTGACAAGATACTGTACGAAGGAGAAAATACTGAGACCAAACATAAAATTCAATGTGAACCGTATATATTAACGATAGGACAATTGATGTGGCTAGCTACCAAGATATTGTCTATATCTTTCCATTGACAAGATTGCACTGCTCCAAATAATTCCAACGAAATTGAGAGGTGAATGTCTGGTTCTTTTCATTCTTTTGTCCTCCAATTTCTCTTTCTTTCTTTCCTTCTTTATTTTATAATAAAAACAAGCGGTTTATGCTCTGATTCATATGGTAACCATGCACCATTGCAATCATTGTTCTTAAAAGGAGATTCCATTTTAACTAACAGATAAGATAAGATGCATACAGTAATCATGCACATATCCATAACTTTCACTAGAATTAATTGGGAGGATTCTATCCATCAATCATTATCTATCTATCTATTTATATATATATTAATCGATAAACACTTAGACAAAATGGTAAGATCTTTCTTCTAGGTCTTAAATTTTAGAATATAACAACCTAAATCTCTAAGAAAAAACTTGTCACCTGAAAATATCCTACCTCACTGACTTTACAATGTTCAAAAAACAATTTCAGATTTCTTTTCTAAATATAGACTTTGATTTGGGCTATTTTAAACAGTAAATAATTACAATCCAAGATAATTGTCACTCTTCTTTGTTTTATTTTAATAAATTTCTATCTTCATAAAAGAAAATTACAACCCAAAAGAGATGTGATTGAATAGTAATTTATTTTCCATTTGTTGGAAGGTTGTATATTTTCACCCATAGGATGTTCTCTATGTGGTCCAGCTCAGACTGCATTACTCCTTCGTACCTACCAAAGTTGCCATTATATCCGTGTGCTTAAATTCCCAACTAGTAAATTAGTGGTGCCTATGGGATAGATATATCAACTAAGCTACTACTACAGTTGTGTTCTTGAAAGTTGTTTGAAAGGTAACGCAATAGTCGTTGGATAACAGACCAGTGCGTCTGGAAATAGGTCCGGTATTTGTTTTTTTTCTTTTACTTTTCAGAATGATCAAGCCAGGCATGACTGCTTTTTGGGAAAGGGTCAAGAAGAAACAGACAATGGGCCGGAGATGCCAGAGTCTGTGTAGCGTATGGTGCCTGATGGGGAATGGTGCCGTAGCTAGAAACTTGTCAACTTTCAGAAAGAAGTATTATCGAGTTTCCCTACGGGGATGGGACACTTCGCACATGATTATGTTGGATCCACAGTAACGATTGTGCTTACTATGTCTCTCGTTCATATCTACCATACGAAGATATTATTGCTTGGGTTTGTCTGGGTTGCGCCCAGCTCTTTTTTGTTCTCTAGATCCAAATGAAAGAGGCTAAATTATTCGGGGTGAGTATTTAGTTTTTTAGTTTTTTAGCCTTTTAGGTCTGTTTGAATTAATTGAATCACTAACAATTAGTGGCGTTACCAGGTAACTAACGCAGACCTCCTTCGCAAAAGGAAAAGGAATCGCACTTTCCACATCCAAGGAAAAAAGGGTTGATCAATAGATTCAATCGAAGTGCAGCGTTTGTTTTTAATCCACTTGGTATCTTTATATTACGATAATCTTAAAAGATATATTGTTAGTGGTAGTATTTGTTTTAATCATAAAAGAAGTGTAAAAGAGAAACCAAACTAATACATCCGTGAAAGATACTGTTTCAATTGCATTACTTCCATATTCATAAAAAAATGAGCATTTTAAACGAGTCATTTGCCACTAAAATGTGGATAATCAATCCTGCTTCAATTTTAAAAAAAGAAATGAAATCCTTTGAAGAAGATACTGAAAGATTTATGATGATGGCTCGTGAGTCATATCCTATATGATGAGTTGAGCGGAATTTATTTTCCACGTCCAAATTGTCAAGGTATCCTCTTAAATTTTATCTAGCTTTTATGTATAATTGATCATGTTTTATTATTTCTTTAAACAGCATTTATATAAAACATTATCAGTTCCTATTGCAAATCTCCAAATGCTACAAAGATTTTGTCTGTCCACTTTGCTTTAGTCAACTATGCAACAAACATGTAATATTTATGTGCTTTTAGGTGTGTGACTGGTCATATAATTGTAAACAATCTTAAAATCGTGAATTATAATATAGCGATAATCTCAATTACGTTAGCGATTTGTTCACGATTCTTTCAATGCTTGAGCTTAAAAGGTTAGAAAATTAGGTATGCTGATCCAGGCTGCTACGCACATATGAGTTGTATTTTAATTATTAATTTGACAATCAACAAGTTCTGTTTTGTATATAACATAACCACTGCAACATGCTATATATATTTTATAGAATATATCGATACATGTACATAAAAAGGAAAACTATAGGGTTGAACATCATATAATATGTCAGGTATACATAGATAAGGAAAATATTTGCGTAAAATCTTAGGTATAGATTCCGGTCAACCTTACATAATGAGCTACGAATAAGTTGTACTTTGGCTATTTGCAGATTATATTGGATTTGCTTTCGTAATATAGTGCATTGACCATTGTATTTTGCTACACATTCTTCACGGAATGATTTTTAAAAGTTAAGAAACTAAATAAATAAATAGGCAAAAGAATAAGGAAGAGCATTGGGTGGAGACTGGAGAACATTATATGTACATCGATTACTGGTTTTCCTGAACATAATGGAAAAGCTTCCCATGTTTATTTAAGTAAAGTCTTCATGTGGTTTACTTTAATTGTGAAGATCCGAACCTGGTAATTGGGCTCTTCATCGCCGTGCAGTCTTAAATGGCCTAACTCGAGTCTCAATTGCCAATTTATGACCTAATCAAAATTACACAAGACTTAACATTGTTAAATCTCGCGTTTCTTGTCAATGGCTTCTCTCACTTCACAAAACCTCCCCCCACTCTCTAAACCTCATCCACCTACTGTACACAACCACACCATCTTGCCACCGTCCCAATGTCAGTCTCCAGGTCGGAATACCTTCGCCCCCTCTCCCCCCCCCGATTGATCAAGACAAGTCCGGACCTACTCATTTCCAGTGGGAACCAGCAAAGGTCTTCAGCACGGACAGATACACATCCTACTTCATAGAAGGTATTCCAGAGGAATGGAACTCCAGCAGGCTTTTTAAGGAGATTGCGAAGATTGAACCGGTAGCTGATGTGTTTATCTCAAAATGCAAGTCCAACAGAGGTATCCATTTTGGTTTTGCAAAGTTTGTAAGGTGTGGGTTTCAGGAGGACTCCCGACAGAGGAGACTTAACTCAGCACTCGGTGGCCATACCCAGATGCGTTTCAATGTACCCGTTACGGTGCTAGTTCAGGTCCACGTCGTACTTTGACTGTTGGTACTGCAAGTAAGCATGAAGCAGTTGTCCTGAGAAATGTCCCACTGGCCGAGGTCAATAAGTCCTGGTGGGAGCGCGATGGAAGGACTTATACTGCTGTCACCAAGATGCCAACATCTACTGATGCTGTGAATAAGCCAGTGGAGATCTTTTCTAATACTGGCATTCAGGAGAAGTTGCAGCGGAGTGCTGTTGGGTCTTGCTGTGGAGGTTTTTTTGACAAAGACTCTCTCCTTATGGGTGTAGAGTGTGCAGCTATGGGGGGACATCAGAGTCTTCTTACCTTTGCAACTGCAGAGTTGATGAGACATGAACTTAGCGCTAACATCAGATACTGGCAAGGTTTGTTTTTCGACATTCATCCATGGCAGCCAGAGGATACAGGGCACCGAAGGATATGCTGGGTAAAGGCAATTGGAATTCCTCTGCATGCATGGTTCGAAGAATCTTTCAGGAAAATCATCCAGTCAATGGGCACACTGGTTCAGGTTCACAATAAAACAGCCACATGAGAATGTTTGGATGTAGTCGTGCTGCAAGTGGAAACCACCAGTGCGGCGAACATAAAAGAAAGCATGCAGCTGTTGGTTGATGGTAAACTGTTCATGGTGAGCATTGTGGAAGTCCAAGAAGTCCAGGAGGGGCTCGAGGTAAGCAAAAATGTTACAGCAGGGGGTGGGAACAACAACTTGTCTGTCCAAGTCAATAATCACTCTGCAACAGGGAGGAAGGAGCAGCCTGATGAGGAGAAAGGCAGTACGTCCTACGCAGAGACAAAGGGGCATTGTCAGCAGGTTATGATGGGAGAAAAAAGTGTGGATACTGGAAGGACAGATAGAGTCAAAAGGGGTGAGGCGGACCATGTAAATTTCTCACAAGTGTCTGTCGAGCCATAGTACACTCAAGTGGGTACTTTTCCACACGTGCTTCAACCCAATGGAGGACTATCTAGTTCTTCGGTGCACAGTGGGGGGCATTGGAGTAATCTCACTGCCCCTGATTTTTCTAAAGTACCAGGGGACGAAAGCGAAAGCGAACAACACCAATTTCCTCACAGGACACTTTCAGAGTGTTTGCCCCAAAACGCTGCAGATGAACGATTTGATTTCACGGGTTTGTACGACGACATGGTTTTTGATAGGATGAGGAAGGAAGGCACCAAAGCCTCGCGTATTGGAGTAAAAGGTAGAGCAGTAGATAGTAGGATTGGAAAGCCGAAAAAGTATAAACATCTCAGACCCATAGGTAGCTTGTCTTCTGGACGAACCAGTCAGCAGAGGGGGTGTCCGGCTTCCCAACTGGTCGATGATCCATCCTTTTTGAGGGCTTCTCACGAAAAGGTTGGTGGTGTCTCAGACAGGACCTGCTCCAGACCCGAACCTGATAGCTGTTCAATTGAAGCCGAGGCTCAGCAGTCGTTGGAGGTGTTGGAAACACTGGGTCTTAGTCGTATGCAGACGAAAGCTGCCATCCGTCGAAAGCTGAAGTCCCGGGTTATAGAGGAAGGCAATAAGTGGCATGCTCACTGAACTTAGCAGTGTAGTGCGTGGTTAGCATTCCCCAGGGATCTTTGTCTTTGTGATGATTAATTTAGCCATGTGGAATATACGAGGATGTCGTGGTAAGATGAAGGGGCAACAGATCAATACTCTGATAACGAAGGAGCAGCTGGGTGTGTTATTTTTATGTGAAACGAAAAAGGAAAGTTTCTCTGATCGTTTAGCTGGTAGACTATGGCGTGGACAGCATATTAAGTGGGCGGCTATTGATGCCCAAGGGATGGCTGGAGGTATTGATAGTATGATTATATGCGGTTCTATGTTACGTAATAATCGGCTGGTTAGTACTTTTTATTTCCTAATATATGCGGTTATGGAGTTAATTACTGGTATCTTACAAGATTTCTCTGAAAGCAGGAATTCACAGGATATTTTGGGGATTTAAAGGCAGATTTCGCG